>CM054410.1:81847849-83047849 GCA_028858755.1 Ara ararauna
AAGTAGTTGCTTATATGCTTTACTGAACCAGGTCCTAAATAAGATTGATCACTGTTAGAAACTTACTGGAGGAAAATTGTGGGTATGAAATTCTCATACAGTAGGTTTTATAGGAGTATAGCACAGTAAGCTGGAGGACAGCTGTGCATCCCAAGGAGATGCTCACCAGAGACAGGCACCTAAAGAGTTAGTTATTGGCCTTTAGTGTGCTGGGGACATTTATGCTACTGGAATGTTTACTATATTTACCTTCTTGGAAGGAAGGGTCCAGAGCACTCGATGGTTACTTTAAATGGCTATGCCCAGTTACATAACAAAATTTGAAAAGCACTAACTTTGCCGGTAATGAAATACCTCATTTGAGGAGCAGTGTTACTGTTTTCGTTGGTGTTCCAGAGAAAACATCTAGCCAATGACACAGAGAGTTACACTGAGACCACTGAGAGTGTTGATAATAAATTTATCTAGGAATGTATATGCTGAGTGTTTTCCTAACTCATAGTACTGCTATACCTTACTTGGAGCTAATTCAGTGTAATTCAAGAAACATGGAGACAGAAGGGAAAATACATTGTAATGCTCCATTGATTTATTTACAGTGACCTCATAGATGTTTAGAGATGCTGAAAGGCCATAAAAGCAGAAGTTGCATACAGAAGCATATCTTGAAGAGCTTTCTAAGACTAAGTCAGTGTCTTAAACGTAATTTCTGATATCAGAGTACATCAGCACTGACACTGGAAGGACTCAAGTGCTACAGTCCCACTTCCCAGTGCAGTGCAGCCACACCCTGCAGCAGTCAGTAGGCATTGCCTGATGCCTGACCATTTCTTGAGACACAATATATACATGCTACACCCCCCCTTTCATCCCTGGTGCTGGCAGACCATAGTGTTCAGAAAACTCAGAGGTCTGTGATTCACTGTAATAAGTGACCTAAATATAGTCAGGGCCATAATCTCAGCTTTTCAGGTGGGGCCACTGAAGACTCTCTCTGCATGTCCCTGTTTCCGCTTACCGAAGGTCTGCAGCTCAGTATTCAGGGGTAGGAGGATTGTGATGCATCCTGCCAGCCATCTGTGGAAAAGCTGTGCTTTGGCTCTTCAAGGGTTTTATCCAAGCGTTACACTTGTGCCACTGTTAGAAAAGGAAAAAAAAAAAAAAAAACCGAAACAAACCCAAACCAATAAAAAAACCAAAACAAAACAAAACAAAAGAGAGAATTAAATAGTTCGCTGTCTTATTACTAGCATACAAATTCATTTTGGCTTCCAAGGTAGGCAGTTTGGGAGCAGCAGAATAGTCTGGATATTAATTTTAACAACCATGGATTTCTGCCCTGAAGATTTTGTTCAAATTAAAGCAACTTACTTCTCACCCAACCTTCTGTGATGCATAACAGTGGCAGATGGAGAGAAGAAAATCTGGATTTTTCTGCTTTCAAGGAGCTACAAAAGCTAATGAGGTAATGTTAATTGTTCTCTGGCTGAAACTGAAAGAGGTCTCTGCACAGCAAGTACATTGCTTCCTCTTTCTCTTGAGGGTGAAGAGAATAGTGCAAGAAAGAAGTGCAGCTGAGTCACTGTGTTCGGGTGTGATAAATCAGATACTCTTGTGCAAAATTATACACTAGGGTAGGAGGTAAGGAGCGATTTTGATTTTATTTGTTCCTATTATGACAACTAGTAGCACTTTAAGTGCTGCTGGAGTTGCAAAAATGGCTCACACGACAAGAAAAAAGGTATTTTTCAGTTAACATTAGTACATTTTAGGTCTTTTAAAAAATAATTGAGACATCTCAGAGTGACATAACCTCGAGTTATCTGCCCACTTTTCCCTCATAGCCACTTTTATCTGTGTGGTTGAGTATTCTAGCCAAACACAGCAGTGAATATTATTTAGTGACAAAATCCTCTAATTTCAATAGCCATTTTGCTGTCCCTTTTTATCATGGGACTGTGATATGCAGGTCTTTCCCTTCTTTAAAGGGAAAAAATCCCCAAGTGATATGAATTAAGACTAATAGGTGTGGGCAAAGTAACATTTCCGCCTACATTTCATCATTCTCTGATATCTTTGGAGGCGTGGCGTTTTACAATGGATGAAGCTTTCACCATTAGTAAGCATTTTCTCTGTTGTTTCCTAAATAGCCATTCACTAGATTAACGAAACAACAGTTACAAGCCAATAAAGATTCTCTCAGCTAGAAGTGAGAGAAGGAGGTGTTAACATCCCCAGGCCAAATGCCACTGAAACCATAATGTCAGGACTGATCACAAAGACTTTGACCTGTAATTGTGCCCAGATAGTTCAAAAGCCTGAGAGTTTCCAGGGGAGCAGAGCAGAGCAGATAGGCCAGAGCATTCCCTGCCTGCAATTAGGGATGAGTTTTCAACAGAGTGAGCAGGCACCCAGCAGCTACCAATTGCTCTCAGTGGGAGTTTCTAAAAAAGCCTCCCTCCAAAAGCTTGGATGAGCAGGACTTAAAGGTGAATTTTGAAGACCTAAAGGCTCGACTGCCATTCTCACGTATGCCTGTGGCGGCCCCCCACAGCTCCCTAGGGGATACCAGGAAACCAAATTAAGGGTGAGAAAAGAGTAGCTCCTTCTCCTCTCTGTGCAATCACAAAGAATAATGGCTCACTGTGTTTCGGTTTCCTCAGTGCTAAAGGTTATATGGCATTTCTTATCACCTGGGGTTTTAAACCCTGAGGGTTAAGACCCACAGTTCCCATGGAATAAGAGCTGACTGAAATTTACATTGAAAATTCAAACCAAATTTAACATTAGTAATATTTTAACATGCCTTAAGCTAGTGATCCTGAAGTAATTTTCTGTATGCAATAATTTCATCATGAAAATGTAGCCAATTCCAGCATAAAATATGATAGTACAGCAATATTACAGCAGAATGTAGAAAGAAACAATCTTAAACACAACGGCAGAAGGAAAGTTGAGAGAAACTAGTGCTCAGTTATAGTTTAGCTTGAACAATTCTACTTGCACTGCAGGTCATCATCATCATGGCTTAGCTTCTTGAATGAAGATTTGAGAAGGGCTTTACCCACGCTTACTACAAGTGTGCTGATGGCTGAAAGGACCAATGCAGGATAGACAAGTCCGGTTATAAAAAGCACAGTGGAAGGTCTCCTTAGGTGGTATAGGCAAGGCATGGTTCTTTCTTCATTGTCTTTTCTCCTCAAGACTGATTCTGCTTGTGCTCTCAAAAGAGACAGCCGCTTTATGTATGATGTGTCTCCAAATCTCCCTATTGGAGGCCAGGGTGGACCACTGATGGTAGTCTATATGGGCAAGGCTAAGATATTGTTTCAGGGAGTCCTTTTATCTCCTCTTTGGGGCACTTCTTTTGCGGCAGCCGGTGGCGAGTTCACCGTAGAACACAACCTTAGGGAGACGTGATCCTCTATCCTGAAGATGTGCCCTGCCCAGCACAGCTGCATTTTCAGCAGCATAGCCTCAATACTGGTGACCTCTGCCTGTTCAAGGACAGTAACATTAGACACGTAAATAGAACCTTCGTGTTACTTTTTGTGGAAGCTGACATATCCAAAAGCTGTTGTCACTAGCCGCATGCAGAGATAATGGTCCAACAGAAAACTGAAGAAGAGACATTTATTAAACTACTTCCCACAGTAAGAAACTTACCCAACTGGATCTGTATTTTGCTGTTGTCCCTTGCAAGTGCTACCTATTTTTCTAAGGCTCTATCCCTTTATCCGTCTCTTGAAGTTACAGTTGGTATAGACACATTAAACTTCATTTCATCTATTTGCATTTTCACTACTTTGCTAGTTGGACTCATGCTTCTTTTGTTGAAGAAGTGAGCTGTAAAAGCTCCAAATTTTCTTCTTCTGTAATTTGCAGCACTGAAGAAAGTTCTGTTAAATGGTTTCTTTCATTGTGCTGCTTGCTGTCTCCGAGCTTGCCATGGATAAATGTGACCTCCCAGCAACCAGCTCTGGTTGGGATATGTCTTTGCCCCATAAGGGTGTATTTTTAGTGGCAAGGCTGGAGCAATTGCAGTTAATCTCAACAGCAGACTATTTGAGGAAGAGGCATTACAAGTACAAACTGTAGTTTGTGGGGTTCCCCACCTGTAATGTTTCCAGGATGTGTTTGGAAAATGTTGTTGTTCTCTCTTAGACTGACAGATATTGCATGCAACCACAGGCAGCCACTTTCTGATAGGTTTTCAAGATTTTGGACAATATGGTGCCTGTTCTTCATTCACAGATTTGTAATCAGTCATATTTCAGTAGCTACAGTTGGGTATTTGGGATTACGATCTACAGTTTAGCAATCTACTAAGGAGAGCAACAGAAAGGGAAGATGTGTGTATGAATATGAAAAAGTTACAAACATTTGAGTGCAGGATGTTATAAAACTGCAACACCGTCAACTGAAGGATTTGCAATTAACCACACATGCTCTACCTTGTAACAGAAGGCTTTGTGTGGTTGTGAAATTTGAGGAAATAAAATGCTGAATCTTGGTGATGATGCACACTGAAAAGCAAAGCAGCAAGAAGATGTCATATTTTGCATGTCTGTCTTGGGAAATGGTACATGTAGTCATGCTCCAGCGCAGTCTGTATGCTGATGTCCTGACAATGAAAATATTTGCAGGAAACTTCATATTCATGAATTTTCTAAGTGTGAACCCAATCTTGGATGCAGGTTTCATTTTCCCTTTAGATTCTTTCCATTCGGAAATGCTCTGTAAGTTTTAACCCCCGCTCTCTGCCCCTCCAGTTCCTGCCTCTAATACACACAAACGGCTTCCCTAGGATTTGCCGGTAATGAAAACGGAGCATATTTTCTGTGGCATGCCAGATGGTGCTTGTGAAGACCAGACGCGCAGGAGGTTCTTAATTAAAGCTTTAAACCTAGGGAAGGCAGGTGCAGTCTGGTGGATGCCCAGATAGTGGACACACAGGCAGGCTGCCTAACCACCTTCTTGAGAGCACCCTCACACTTATCCTCAGGGAACTCATAATGACAAGAGGCAGTTAATTTAAACCTAATTGAGGAATCTCTATCCAGTCTTCACACAATAAAAACAAGGTGCCAGGCCTCAGCTGGTGTTCCCACCCTGACAGGAAGAAAATGGCCAGAATGGGGCTGCAAAAGCTGCCACCTCATTCTCACTCCAAGCAAACAAAGTGACAGAACCCTTGGGTGTTTATGGTTTCAGCAGCCCTTCAGCCCATAAATAAGAACCACTGAGGTGGAGCGCCTGTGTCTAGGAATAGAAATGAAGCCTGTAGCTCTTTAAAAGCTGTTTCTTCAGCATTAATTCTTTGCAGAGCAAAGGGACAAAGTAAGCGTAGTGCTCTGAGTAGGTGCCTACTGGGACAGACTGAGGTCAGCCCACCTGTAGGTAGGAGAGACCCTTGGAGTCTCTGTCTAAGGCATTACAATTCCCTCATCTGTTGAAAGCATTGGGTTTATCCTGGTTCTTCTGCCCTCTGACATCTTTCCTAGCTTTTCTATGGCAAACAGGACTTCTGGTGCCACTTGATGTTTCAAGGCAGCAAAGAAGGAGAGATGCTCGCAGTGAATTATAACACACAACTACCATTAAATCCTGCAACACCAGTGTCAACATCTCTACTCTAGAGCCAGTCTCTCCAGTGAGTGCTGCCACAAACAGCTGGAGGTGAGCAGACACCAGCAGAAAGCAATGTCTCTATAGCATGTGCACTCACTCAGCTGGCTTCAGCTGCCCAGGCATTTTTCACAACTGCTGCTTTGCCTTGCTGCAGAGCAAGAAAATGGCTACTGACTGAAAGTCTTGACCTGCATCACTGAGATCTGAGGCAGCGCTTAGGACACCTTAGTAAGTTGGTCCTGCTCTCCTCCAGCTCTGTACTTTCATGTCCCAGGGTGGCCCTCATCATAGACCAGTTTACCTCTTTAGTTTGTACTGTTTGAGCCTCTGAAAATCCAAGTTCTCCATCTGGGTCAGGTGGCAGGAATCAAAGAGAAAACAGCTCAGGGACTGGTGACGGATTCTTGCCCCATAAACTGAGATTATGAGCTCGGTAACTCATTGAGGAGAAGGCTGTTTAGAGGGATGTAGATCTTTGCTTATATCACAATGTAGTTGAGGATCCACTATAGACATGCTACGTTCTTCCTGAGTCTCTAGTCTGCTAGTAAATTTCTTTCCTTGATTGCCTTTACTCAGTTTTGCCCGAAGTCACCAGCCCTCACCACAACTTTGACCAAACCTTCACATTTTTTAGAATAAAATATTCTTAGTAAATGTACTAGAAAGATTTCCATGATGAATCACTAGTTTCTCAGTCATATATCCAAACACCAATTTGCCTAAAGGCACCAGCTTTCAGGGAGAGGTAGCCCATTGACTCCCAAACACATTGGCAAAATGTGAGATGAAAGGTGACTTTTGCCTTGATTTTTTGAAGGAATGGCAAAATCTGAGCTGTATCACTGCCCTGTGCTATGGAGTAGTCACAACTGCTGGATCCTGGGTGAGCTAAGCTAAATCACCAGCACTTACTATGGCAGAGAAGTTGTTCTATGTGACTGGTTCCGCTCGCCTGACTGAGGGCATAGCTCCTTCAATGTACTAACATTGAAGCTGGATTAAAAGATCCCCACCTTTTCCTGGCACTGGGAAGGAAAGGTGCTCATTCCAACCCCTAAATAACAGTTAGTCTCACTCACTGCTGGGCCAGTGATACCATGGGACTATGCCTGATGCCAGGTTAGGGATTCAGGATGAACCTTGCAGCCCCCTTTGTGTTTGTTTTAGAAAACACAACACAGAGCAACATTTTGAGAGCAGGATTTTTCTCTTTCTGAAGAAGCCAAATGTTTCTGATTTGTGAGTGAGTCTCAGGTAATGCACAGAGATAAAAGGACTGGAATTGCTTGAGCTTCATCTGCTCTCATTGGCTGTGGAGCTGACCCTCTGCTCCCACTGAAATTATGGTCTGAACACCAACTGTTTAATAAGCTGTGAGGGGGAATCCAAGAAGTAGCTGAACCTACTCCCACTCTCATTTTTCCCAGACTCAATCTTTGGCTAGTGTTGCAATATTATAGAATTATAGAATGCTACATAATTATAGAATTATGGCTGTCCAATAAATACATATTACCACAGATACTCCTGAATAAGTGCACCATAAAATACGCCATAGCAAATTGTAACATGTATGAAATTGAGTGAGAAAGAGGGGCAGTTTAATTTTTTGGAAGTTTAGAAATCCTTAAGAACATGATGGAGAGGATTTGCAATGTGAGTAGATTAGTAAAATTCCTGTTCTAACAGAGGAAAGTAAATTACCCATTAAAGCAATATCATAGACTTGAAAAAGAGCCTGTCTCATCAGAGAGCTGTGGAAATGAACAGCAAACTAATCTGCAGGGCGCAGAAAGTGTGAGATTAGTTAGCCTGAACAGGAAGATTTAATTAAAGACGTATACAAACCAAACTGCAAAGCATGTATGATCTGCTTTGAAGAGTTTAGGAAAAATGACCATTAGCAGAAGGTGGAAAAGAAGGTATGAGAGCTCAAGAGTAGTAAGTCGGTGGCAATGCTGAGGATTGATTGCTCTTCCAGGTGAGGTTGAGGCAGTATAGAGGCAATTTAGGCTAGAAAAGGGCAACTGAGGTAAAGGAGCCTGTTCTTAGCTGAATTTTACGTTTATCACTGTCCTTATAGGGCCAACCCAACTCTCTCAAGGCTGGAGAAAAGTACTCACAGGGGCAAGTAGCAGAAGACAGCAGAATAGCATTTGGTGCCAAGAAGGAGCTCAGGGGGTGTATTTCTTAGACAGAAATGAAAGCTCCTTGGTTTCAGCCCAGCCAAGAGAAATATTTGTACCCTACAATACAAGGAACTGATTTGTGCATTCAGAAAATACAAAAATCAGCTGTTAATTTTTCCCAGTCTGCTGGGATCTGTTTGTGCAGTGATTTACAATCGTGATTTTCTGGACATGAATGTTATAACTGCTGTGACAGTGTTTCAGCAATGTCCATACAGGGAATATGCAGGAGGCTCAATGCTGCATTTGGTGCAGTTTTACTAGTAGTACTTTAAAATGCTAAATTCAGTAGACCTCCTTCATTACTAGAAGATCAGCTGTTTCCTAAAAGGAACAACACCTTAAACCCCTTCAGCTACAAGACCCAAAACAAGCACCCTGCCATTGAATGTTCCCCCTGATAATCTATGAGCATGTGCCAGCTGAACTGCATGTCAGCTTGCAGTCCTTCTTGCTTCTGCAAATTTTATTGGTTGTTTAGCAGCAGGAAGGGCCTACAGGTCACTGCAATTCTGCCCCTTCTAAAGAGATGATGGGAGCTCAGTGAAGGACACTGCTGCCAGCTTTTGCATAGGAAGCAGCATGTGGGGAGCCTGCTTGTGCAAAGCCTTTCTCACTTTGTCGTGAGTCACTAGCTAAGATCACTGATTCAGCTCAAATAGTCCTTCAGATGTCATTTTCAGGAATAGAAGAACTATGTAGATGCTTTATTAATGAGGAAAGAGAATATTTGGTAGTAGCCAAGATAGAAATCTTTTTGGAGTGAAAAGAGATTTTTCGTTTTAGAAACAAAAGGTCATGGCTATTTGTTTGAGCTGTGAAGAACAGCCCATCCAGAACAATGAGCATGTCAGGCAAATCAAGTACACAATGGCTATAGAAAATGGAATGTTGCATACCTGAGTCGAATTACCGAATCTCAGTAAAGGTCTTAATAGCTTATTGATGGGGACATTAGCTTTTTTGTGGTTTGTTTTCGGCTGGGTTTTGGTTTTTCCCCCCTTCCACTCAGAAAGGCAAATTGGATTTCTGCACATTTTAATTTTTCAAGGGTGTTGGTCCACAGTAATGTTAGTTTACCCAATATTTAAAAGATTTTGTTCACAGTCTGTTACAATATCTTGCAGTTACTCCTTTCAGTTCAATAGATTCTACCCATTAAAGCCTGGCAGATCCAAATGGGCTGTGTTTTGTCTGTCTGCTGAGTTCACCTTAAGTTGATGCTAATAGTGGTAGCAAAATTGATGTGTCTGTGTGTTATGTGCATAAATGCAAATGAGATCAGAAAGAATAAATATACAGCTAGATCAAAAAAAGTGGGATCTTTTTGAAAACAACTCAGAGGAAGCCAGAGGGAATTTGTACTGATGATTAACAGTTTGAGGAGATGGTGCACCATGTGTCAAGCAGAGGATATGTGGAAAGGGAATAAAATGACAGTGTCAGTCTCTGTAAGTAGCTGGCACATACTGGAAAGGAGAATTTATACCAGCCCTGTGGGCATGGTCTGCCCTAAAGGGCATAAGGAAATGCTGATTTCCTACCAGGCAAGTCCCAGCTACTCTGCTTAGGGCTGGCATCATGCTCAAGAGCAAACAACTTGCTGCAGGGACGCAGGAGGAGTAGGGTAGGCATGGAAATATAGAATCATAGAATCATAGAATAGTTAGGGTGGGAAAATATCCACCAAATACTCACAGAAGAAGTATGTTCTATGCACTAATCAGCCTCGCCCTCTTCCTGCTGCTCCTTCTCTTTCATTCTGTTTGACACAATCACCTCCAGCCTCAGGCTCATCTCACACATATCAAAACTAAGCCCTGCTCCAAATGGGTTCAGTTTCAGCAGCTTCTTGGCTTATGTGCTTGAAGATGTTTGAATTTCCTGTCAGTGTGGGTGCTGCCAGAAATTTCTTTGGCTTTTTTCCCCCTAAACTTGTAATTAAAGCACAGTGGTGCTTTGTAAAAAGGCTGCTTTCAAGATTCTCAGCAGTCAAACAATAGTACAGATGGTGCCCTGCAGATTTTAGTTCTTGCAGTATTCTAGGAATTCAAGACTATGCATTGTGTATATCTGGCCCTTTTCTATTTCCAAACGCTCTTGTGAAAAGTTAATCACAAGCGCAAATTATAACCCTAATAAATATAGACATAGCCTTTTTTTTTAAAATAATAATTCAAACAGTGCAAAACGCTTTTTCACATCTTCTGATGTTTCCATTCATTTTTTGTGTGTTGCAGGTCAGAATTGAGTCTTTTCTGATCAAAAGACTTCAATTGAAATATCATTTCGCTTGTGCTACTTTTTGCCCACCATCAGGTAAAAAGATTATTAAGAAGGACAGCATGACACAAAAACATCATTAATAAAATCTGCCACTTCCCAACATCAGTAAGATTTTAAAGAATCCATTATGCTGTCACTACAATGAGAAAAGGAAGCCTGCCTGAGATTTCACAGTAAAGGAGGTTCAGAGGGTATTCTGAAATGGCTGAAATAGACGGTTGGTGACAGAAACTAGAAAATTAATGAACATAACTGTAAAAGTCTGTGAGATAGGATGGAGTAATGTCCTAAAATAAGACTGGAATACATTTCTGTTCCTCTTCAACTTTATGCAGGGTTTGAATGAGACTGCACAAGGTTGATGTAGCTTACAGCTCAGATCTGAATTGAGACTAGGGTCTAATCCTCTCTAAATTTCAAAGTCTGTGTGTCAGATTTCATCCCAAAACAAAAATGCCAGGGAAATTGTTGAATTTGGGAGAAATTTGCCATCTGGAGAAGCGGAAAGCCTCTTACACTTCCTCCCATTTTGATCTCTATCTAAATGAGAAACATACAAAAAGATTAAACTGTAGCCATAAACTGAGGAATTTCTGACCCTTTTCTGGGCATATTGTTGTGGGATGAGTGCTGCTTGGTGCCATGAAGAAGTGATAAGGGAGGAAGGTCTCAAAAAATTAACACCAAGCTTCACATGGCGGCACGAATACAAGCATCGAGGTGGGACATGCACACAGTCTATATTGTTGCTTCTAAAGGAACTCTGGTGTTTTTAGACTTTATTTCACTCAGCTTTTGATGTAGACAGAACAATAACCTCCACACATCTAAATAATTGCTCTTCACCAAAAGCTCTGAGGGCATTCAACTACTAGTTCGTAGATGTTATCATAAAATTAATCACATTCCCTACAAAGCGCCCTTATAGTTGATTTTGATGGCTGTCTTATTGATTGGCTACTGAGCTCTTCATTGTGCTGGCTCACCAAGGTCTCAGCCTGATTCTATGTGAAGCACTTTTGCCCTGGGCTAGCTGCCAATCTGCACACAAAGCACAGGTCTACCAAGGCTAGCCAAGGGTGTATGGCCTTTAGCTCAACTGAAAAAGGACTTCATTAGGACAGAAATAATATGTTTGCTGAATTTCATGATGTAGTTGTCTAGCTCATGAGTAAATTCAGGAGGCAGGCTATCTGTTCTCAACCCTTTTAGGGATTAACACGGAAATTCATAGCTTGAAAAAAAAAACCCAACAGCAAGCAAGGGAGGGAGAGGAGTGCTGGCAAGAGGAGGTGAACACAGAGAGCATAATCCCAGCCATTGGGCCCCATAACAAGACTTCTCCAAGAAGCAAACTGCTTGCAGTTCCCCTTTTTGGCAATTAGCAAGTGGATCTGAGGTGGAAAAGAAAGCACACAAATGTGGTTTTCAGCATGTCAGCCACAGGTATATAACTACACTGTGAAACAGAGGATGGCAGGAGCAGCTCGGGGGAAGACTGAGTGGGCAGGGAAAGCACTGGGGGAAGCACAGGGCAGCATGGCAAGGTGCAGGCTCAGCTGCGCAGGGCTGGTGGTGCTCAGTAGCTCTGACAGTCTGGAGTTCAGATAATAAGTCCTAATTTCTAGAACGTTTTGTCAGCCTGGGACACTGCTGAGCTAAGGGCCTCTTCACCTGAGCTGGTGTTGAAGCAAGAGCTCTGGCATTCTCAGTTTCTGATGCAGATATTTGCCCATGTTCCCAGGTACCCCCTGGCCCTGGTTTTTCAATGCCTGGCCTCTACCTCTGTGCTAGAAAGCCCTGGCTTTCGGTGCCTCAGCGGGCATTGCCTTCTGCACTTTTACCTCCTCTACTCTGCCTGTCAATACTCATGGGCAAATAGCAGAGTGTTCTTTTTTATTTTGGCTTCAGGACCACACATTACCAAGATTAAGATGTCAGTCAAAAGTTATCCTATGCTCTGTATCTCACCTCTGTATAGTATCTGAGGTGTTTTCCACACTACAATTACAAGCAGCATTTTCACATGAAATTCCCGTTCTAGTCATGGCATACCCTATTGTCAGGTTTTCACAGGAAACTCCTTATGACCTTCTGTTAAAAACAAGGAAAATGGGTTTTTTTTGTACATAGTTCCTCAGGACTCTGATTTTCCATTACCACTGTGGGTTGGCTTTTGCTGGCTCCTGGAAGTTCCTGAACAAGCAGAAGACCACAGCCAACCTGAAAGCCAAACAGAAGCAGATACCTACCTGATTCTACATGCTGATGGCTGTCAGTAGCCGTTTGTCCATGGATTCATATATTTAACTGAAGTACCTTGCAGTGTTGTTTGGGTCAGAAGAGTGGGTGCAGAAGGCACGTGAGCGAAAGGCGACAATGAGAGGGGGTGCAGGAGAGGTGCTGGCGGCTAGCACAGCAGGTGGATGTGCACCACCCTGGGCAGAAGAGGATTTGCTGAGTGCCAGGAAGAAAACAAAGTCTGTGTGTGTACATGCGGGTGGGTGCACTGGTGGAAGGAAACTTGTCCCACGTATCTTGTGCCAGGAAGTAACTTTATCCTTATCCTGGAGAAACAGAATTCTTTCTTTTTTTTTTTTTTTTTATTGTCCAGAGACAATCAAGCCCTTCCTGCTTGTGTAATATAATTCAGTGACAACAGGCTGAGAGTGGGTTCTAGCTATGACAGCAGGACTGCCAAGTGTCAACTTTCCTTTGTCGGTGCTACTGGCATGTAGAAGAAATTTGTGATAGCCATTGGTCTCATTTGCAGAAAGGTGAGATGATAGAGAGTTGAGAAGTTATTTCTGTAGCCATCCAAGCAACAAGGAAAAGGACATCTCCTGCTTGGTTGCCCTTCCCTAGCATGCAATGATCATAATGAAATCATGTGATTTCATTACGCCGGTTTCCATTCATCCCTGCATTTCTGAACTTTGACCTTCATTTCATTCTGTATGGAGAGTCCCCACAAGTAATTTTTCTCTTTACTATTGTGGCATTTTTTTCCTAAAATTAGAATATTAATTGAAATCTGAATTAGAATCTGATTGCAATCTAAATTGAATAGGGAGCTGTGATTCCAGACCTTTGCAGTAAAAAAGACATGGCTGAGAGAGTTATATCTAATTGTGTGGAGATTTTTTTTTCTAAATCTCTTTCTGCTTCTGCACTTGGTTTTGTATTCTAATAAGCCCAAACTCAGGAGGCATTTCTAATTAAATAGCTAGAATTTCATGTCTGATTAGGGATGCATATTTATAGGAAGAAATAATCTGGGAAACAACTAGGGTTGGAGCAGAGTTTCTAAATGATATGTATCTAATTTCTCCCAGCTGATAAAATTTTCAGCATTTCTCAGGTCTATTGGTTTTGTATTCAGCACACAGCTTCAGATTTCAGTGGCCTGAGAGAATGCATTACTGTTTCTACAGTAGAGAAACAAAACTGTCAGCAGTGGGTTTGCTTCTCAGTAATGTAAGTGGTGCTTCATGAGGAAGGCCCAGTGATACTGGACTTATTCCAGGCACCTATCTGGTGAATACTGCCTGCTCCTAAATGCGCATGTAGTCCTATTGATTTCATGGAGAAAAATGTGCTGGAGAAAATCCATAGGAAGTCCCTCAGTAGTGGGCATGGGCACTCTCTTTAAGCTGCTGCTTCATTTTGTAAGGTGGGAAAGACACTCACTTTACAAAGAGTACCTTATGTGTGCTTTCAGTTTTGTAGTGTCATCTGGGCAGAGTGGTGCTGGTGGCAAAGTTACTTTTTATTTCATTGTTAGCAGACAATAGTTGAGGTCTTCATCTGAAGTTCTTGGAAAAGGCTTGTGTTGGCTTCAGCAGGTAGACAAAGACTGATCCTCCTTTGCTTTGGTACATGCTTGTTTGGGGAGTTTGCTGACTCTGAGCAGTAGTGAATGTGAAATGGGCGCCTCTGAAGTTGCTTCAGCCTGCAGCTGGGATAAATTCCTTTCCATCAATGCATGTTTCTCTTATCTAGGATGGCTGGGCCAGATGTGCGCCTCACTCAGGTGGCTTGGTTTGTGGGTATGGCTAGAGGCTGAGTGAGAATCTCCCATGGGAATCACCAGCTTCACTTGCTATTCAGTCAGTAGAAACCCAGAGATTTCAGCAATTTAAAAGGGGTGTAGAATCTCCCTATGCTTGATTTGTACAGGGAATAAAATGAGGATTACTGACACAGGTTCTTCATCAGTTTTTGAGCTTGGGGAAAAAAATGTCATTGCCTAAGGGCACATAAAATATGCTAGTATCAAGGAGACTTGTCAGTTCCATGTAATTTGTGTGCAAATTTGATGTACTGTTATTTTTCCATGTTACAAAAAATGTTATTAAAGATTGGTCTGTGTAAAGATATTCTTGGGGTATTGTCTGCATCAGGTGAGAGTCTTGCTTCATGTGATTACAAAGCCACAGATCTACCTGCCAATGAAGGCAGAAAGCACTGTCTTTGCTGAGCAAGCGTGCTGGTGGTCACAGCCTCTGTCCTGCCTCGGCTGCTGTTCCGTACGGCTCTAAATTGGCTGCTATCGGCAAAGGTCACATTGTGGTATCAATTACTGGCTACTACCTGGAAAATTTAATTTCATGCCCTGCAGTGGGTCTGCTTTCTTCTCTACTATGATTGGCAACTGTTTCTCTTTTGGTAACTAGAATAGCTCATTTACTTGCGCTGATTAAAACCCAAAGCTCACTGATTTGGAAGGACAGCTTCGGGTTGCTAGCATAGCGCAGGGAGCTTTTGCACAAATGCAGTTGGATGAATAGAACAAAAGCTACTTCTTGTCCTTTACGAGGCCTCCTAAGAAATTGTATTGTTTGTGATTTGTGTCACGTCAGTACACTCCTTGAAGCCCAGTTGGTGTTTAGTTAATGAACTCGGTTATGAAAATCAGAGGAAATTAGTGAGCTAAGAATTTCCTAATTTTAGATAATCAGACATCAAAGTCTTGTTAAAATTACTTACTTTTTAACCTAAGCACTTTTGCTTGAAGATCAATTGTCAAATCTTTTCTGCCTTTTAGAAGCCTCTGAGGAGCTTCTTAAACAGCTGGTTTGCATTTTAAATGATCTTAGTGCTGTTTCTAAGATCCAGAAAGCTGGCTGTTCGTTTATTCTCAGAAATTGTTTCCTTCCCAAAGGATATATTATGTAATTGATTTTAAAGTGCAACTACTAATCAAAGTAAAGGGGGATTTCTGCTTGAAAACTGTTTATGTAACATAAGCAGTGTCAGGAATTAAAAACAGACACACAGGAGTGAATCCAATACTTCTCCATGTATCTAGAAAATCTTCATTTATATTTTTCTGTATGTGTTTGCTTGAGATACAAGGAGCTGTTCCAGCTTCATGAGGAGCAAGGATTTGAAAGGAAATATCTGTGAAGAATATAAGGAATTATTACCTATGGTTTAGTTATGAAAAGCTTATTTTAAAATAATTACCCATTACTATGACAATGGAGTTTTGTTAGACCAAGTACTCCAGGACTCTCAAAGTTCAGGATAAAGACAGCTCAAACAACCATAGCATGGTGACTGAATTGGCAGTCTTCAGCCTGCAGATGCACTGCAGAGGCCATCCTCAGAGAGTACGTATTTTGGTATAACACAAAACAACTAAACATTATTTGAAAAGTATTTGCACAAGGTACAAACACTCCTGTGGTGGAAGCACAGTAAGAAGCTTTTGTTAAAGCAGCAAGTTAAAGTTTGCCTAACTAAACAATACAGGATACTGAGTTGTGGGACTCAGTTTTTCTTTTAGTAGCAGCCAAGAGAGACTCAGCATCACTACCCTCAGTAGGAGCCAAGAAGCAGCTCCAAAGGAAGGAATGATCAGGACAGATCAAGCCTTACATTTCCTCCTCTGCCTGTAGGTTACACTGAGCAGGTATACTCCGTACTAGCCATGTCTCAGAAAGGCTGTGCTCTGAGCATGGCCCCAGCTCTGTTTTTGGAGGTAGTGGTTGAAGGCATACACACTGCCAGGCTTCATACAGCAAATGTTATGGAGCTTACTGTCTACTCAGGACCTCTCCAAGACAGAAGACTTTGAGGCAGATGATCAAGCATTTTTACAACACTCAAGATAAAAATCAACAACTGTAAGTCAAGAGATAATATAAATGCTAATACTAAAGATGCATGTTCTTCAAAAGCAATGAGATTTTTCACATTTGAAGTAGGTATGCACTTATGTGTTTTGTTGGATGGCAGCCGAAATCCACCTTTTGCCTTATTTGGTGGGTTTTTTTAGCTTCTTAATGAGATTGGAAATGTGTCTGGCACACACCTGTTACAAATATTTTTACTTAGGATAATAAGTTAATATTGGCTACTAAAGCACTGAGCTGCCAGAGCCAGGCTTTGCTGGTAGGAATGTAATGATTTGCTAGTGGTTTGGCATTACAGTACCATAGACAGCCTGGAAGAAATTTACAGGTCTCGGAGAAATGCCACAGCTCTGGCCCCAAGAATGTTAGGCAATTATCCCTCCTCATTCCCTTTAGGGAGACCACCCTAATGTCACTTCCAGGAGTTATTCTCATCCAGTAACACTTGCCATTTCTTGTTATTTTGCAGTCAGCATGCAGCTGGAAGGTATCTGCTCTGGCAAAGCTGAAGCACTCCTGCTCACAAAGCAATTTGGCAACTTCATCACTGATGCGTACTTGCTTACAAACTGTGAAGCATCCCTAGAGCTATCTAAACTGCACACCGTCAATGTGCAGTGACTGAGATACACCACCTCAAAAAATAACAAGGTTAATAACAATATAATTTAAGTACAATGCTTTAAACGGCATTTGTTTAGTAAGGATAGTCAAAGAACAGAGATATAATGCAGGTCCCAGTGTCTATTTAGCTTTTAAATCCTTGGTGCAGCATGTGCCACATCTCATTAAAGATTTAAAGAAACAGACACTTTTCATTTTCTCTGTAGACTGAAATGACGTAGACTTCCTGCAAAGTGTGGGCTGATACTTTGGGAACTCTTGGTTTCTCTAACATTTCATAAATGTCACTAAAGTGAGTGCCTGCAAGCCTGTGAGAACCTGCCAGTCACTCCTTGATGTTTCTCCTCATCTTAACTTTTATATCGATTAATAGGGAAACCTCCAACAAAATTCTGCTAGTGAGCCTTTTTGAAAGAATCCAAACGTGAACCATAAATTCAGTACTTTGCTGCTGTTGGGAATTTCTAGTATCATAAATCCAGCTTCACATCTGGAAATGGGTTCTTCAGAGTTCATTGGTTATTCATCTAGGGAGAGGTCTCCAGTGGCACAGAGAGGATTTAGGCACTGGGTAGGAAGTAAGTACCCAATTCCCTTTTGTGTCTTTGAAAAGTTTTCCCACTGATGCCTCTGACGAAAAAAAATTAGAATAGCAGACCTTACCACATGCACTCTGTCAGGATACTCTAGGCACCCCCCTTATTTTTAACATCCTAAGAAAAATTTCAAGTGGAAAAGGAATTCCTGAATAGTGCATCTTGAATATTTAGAAAAGAGCAATAACTGTGCATGCTTCTAGAGGGAGGCAGTACCTTGCCTGAATTTCTTTCGATTACAGTCCTGTTTAGAGTCTCCTAACTCAAGAGTAGGTATTGACAGGCATCCTGTGTTTTTACTTTTTCCAGTCCTTCTATTGCTCTGTCTTTCTGTCCCCTCTTTCCAGCTGAAAGTCAAGACCCACAGCTGGAGGAAGTAAAATTGCTATATTGCAATGCTTTAAAATTAACATGGTTCAATTTCATCTCAGAACTAATAGAGCTCTCTGCAGAAGGCATTGAAGCTCTCGCTTTGAGCATCTGTCTCTCTTATAATGGAAAGAATATGAGCAGCTGCCCTACTGCAAAATATCAGAAAACCCCACCAGCTATCTCTTCCCTGCACTCAACAGCCTGTGTTCATTCTAGCTCAGTAATGAAAGGTGATTCCATCCCCTCAGCATTGCATTATCAAGTAGCTTCAGGCTGTCCTTAATCACCTTATTATTTTTCTTTTTCAAAGTTTAGATTAAATGATTTAACAATGCCCATGTGATCTGCCCATAAAGACTGTGGAATTGGTGTCCATATGCTGTAAGTTAGGACACACCGGAATGGGAAATTTGAATATACTCGTTCAACTGCAGCAGTAACAACAACCTCCCTTCCCTTCACGCTTTCCCCTGCCCTTCGCCAAACCCTATTCTCCGAAACCACATAACCATATGGCCAGAGTTATAAAACATCAAGGCCTCAGTCACAATAGCAAACCCAATAAAAAAGCTAAGGTAGAAGCCTTCACAAAGCTTAACCTTCGTTTACAGCTGATCCCTGGAGTGTCTAGCTCTGCAGCTTTTAAACACTGCCTATATCCCCTATTAAAAATGTTTCCTATTTAAATAACAAAACATTTACTACATGAACATCCTTCTCCCACTCCACTGGCTTACACCTCTCCAGGGACAAAACACCAATTGGGCTGGGTAGAACACCTGCCTTATTAATGCCATGCATCAAGAAGCAATGCTGAAGAGCCTGACAGAATGCAAAAACCCAGCACCTCTTTGTAGCCAAAAGTGTCTGTGCTGGGCCAAGTGGACTTCAGCTAAGAGGAACATGTGCCCTCTCCTAAAATGATGCATTTCTGCATTAGGATAGCAGAAGAAGCTGGGGAAGCTGCACTGCACAGAGAGCTAATGTCCCTCTTCATGCCAGCAATGACAGCTGAAAGCATCACCTGAGAGCTCTGTCTGATGGGGCAACATGGGCTCACTCTGCCAGACCAGATAGCTTGGATTAAGGAGGCTCGTTAGCTTCCCCAGACTGCAGTGCCCTCTCCCTGAGGCAGAGGAGCAGCTTTCTTCAGGCAGGCCAGAGTGGCACTGCTGACTTACGCTGAGGAGGCCAGACCTTACGTCTGGTCTGCACTAAGCCTGGTCAAGCACATGCTGCATCTGCTTTAGAGGGTGTTTTGGGCCAGCCAGCATTTTCTTCTGCCACAGGCTTCCTCTGTTACCAGTATGCTGACGGAGTTAAATATTACAGTGCTTAGACGCCCAGATGGTTTATATGCCACAAATCCTTACTGCAGGCTGCCTGCAGAGAAAGGCAGACAATTATATTTTCAAGGTGTGCTTTGTATCAGCTCGGGCTAGAAAAGGATATTATATCCTAAACACTAATGAAAGCAAAAATTAGACCCTTGTGCATCTGAAGGAGCTGGGGTCCTGTGAAGAACGTTTGCAGCACCTTTACTTTATTACAGGTCTAAGCACAAAGAGGGACCTTCAGAAGTACCAGGAGGACTGTAGAAAATCTGTGGTTTTAGACGTTGACATGAAACTGTCTCTGCTGAGGCTTACTGCTGCTTTAAAAGACTGGTTGTCCACTAAAAATACATTTTAACAATCCAGTGCCTTTTTTAATTGCATCAATTATATTGTTCAGTCCATAAAATCCTCTGGAAATCTGTGACATGATTCAGTAAAAATCTAGCTGTAGTTGCAGACCTATTTTGAAAACTTCCAGCAATGAAGCTCACCAGTATAGTTATAATCTTCTCCCTCATTCCCTGTACTGTAGGCTGCTTCTGCTATTACTGACTGCAGTAGCATTTGCTGACATTTCCATGGGGATGTCGTATATTAGGTAGCACTCCAGGCTTTGGTTAGCAATACATGATACATCTTGAAGCAGTTAAATTCCTCATGCCATTTTGGAGTTAAAACCCTGTTTCATTTAAAACCTGGACTCCTGGCTGGTGAGTTGTCTGGAATAGTGGGTGGCAGGTCAGTGCAATTTGAAATGTCCACGACAGAGTAGGAAACCATGAAAAATGGACCAATTACCCTGCAGGTCAAGGTTTGTTATAGGGTGGCATGGTTTCAATTTGGCACTGAAGCATGGCAACAAGGCTACTAGGCATGTTCATGCATTTTTGTTATCTGCCATTTGCAAGCAATATTTGAGGAGGGGGAAGGGGAAAAAAGTGTAGGAGGCCGATATAGCTATCTTGAAGGGCTTGCTGCTTACAAGGCCTTTTTTTCTTTTTTTTTTTTTTTTTAGGAAACCATTGTTAACCTAAAGTTTGGAATAAAAACATCCATATGAAACTTTGAGAATTGTGAGCTGTTTGCCAAATTCTAGATCAAAGTTGTCTGAATGGATTGATACAATTTTTTTTTTGAGAATAAAAAAAAGCACATCTGGCCTGAGAATCAGTCTGCCAAGTCTTAGCCTAATGAACTTTGAAATTGGGCTGCTACTAGAAACACTCTAGACCCAGGTTTCTAGTAGAGTTGCTGGACATTCACTTATAGCCAAAAGGCATTTGTGTAATGACAACGTTCTCTGCTAGCACCTAATTGACAGACGCCTGATACACTGTTGTTTCTTGCTAACAAAACTGGTTTTAATTTGTCCACCATCATGTATCAGCTGGCATACGAAACCTCGATGTTAAAATTTTATCACATCAGAACAAGTTAATGCGGTCGTAAGTCCAGCTGTGGAACACACATCAGCAGTGATCTGTTTACACAGCACAGCTCTTCACATATTGTACCATTCTTTTCGCTTTATGATGCAGACCCAAAATTGGTTGAAAACTTTTAAAAAAGCTTTTGCTGAAGCTGGTGTTTGTTGGAAACACCCTTTTGTTCTGCACTTTCCTGACTGCCAGATGCGAGGAACTCTTGACAGTCTGAAAGAAACAAAAGATTCCTGCTATGTTCAGCCCAGAGAACTGAAGCCCACAGAGCCAGATGCTCTTGAAAGAAGTATTTCCTGCCATGACTAAAGTGCAAAGCATATTGAATAAACCCATTATAAAAATCCTTCACCATTTGAATCAATTCTTGAAAATAGATTCCATGATGAAATGTAGTGGCTGTCATGACAAAAGGAGTTTGAAAAAAACTGTTGACACTAGCCTGCACTTGCAAAAGTCCAACCAGAAAGAGAATTTACATGCACAAAGCTCCTTTGCCACTATTCAGGTTAACATGTAAAAGTTCAATATTCCTTTGACAAATGCCCCTGGTGTGGATCAGTAACGCATCTTTGGAAATACGTTTTTCTCAAAAGCACTTATCTGAACTCTGGGAAACTTCAGATGAGAAGATAATAAAGCCTCAGCACCATTTTTTGGACCCAGATGTGTGTTAGCACACACAGAATCTCTATTAATAGATGATGTATCTTATTGTTTCTCCATCATTATTAAGTTTGGAAATGTTTTCCTCCTGGCTCATTTGATACTAAAACTTTCTATAGTCCTAGCTACTCATATTTCTGAATTTAGAGAAGTTAAAATTATCTTGATTTCAGATTATACAGCTAGTTTAAGGCAAGATGACAATCGCTTGAGACTCCATCAATTATACTATCCAGATTTCCACTGACTATAAGGACCAGGTCCTCTCAGTCAGATTCCCTAATGTATCCTTGTTCAGGAGCAGATCTCTGTATCTGGAGACACAAGTATGAAAGAATTGTGTCCAAGGGATTCCTGCTCTGTCACTGGTAAAGGATCCCCACAGTGCATGGTCCTTGTTTGACAGCAGGGTCTACCTCTGGTAAAGTACTTGAGCACATCCACCCATCTCAGAGCTCCAGCACTATAGTAATTAACTCCTTCAGAGATTCTCACCTTACCCCCTGTTTATAGTCTCTATGTTTTAGGATATAAGAACTCACAGACAGGAGGATTGAGGAAAAGGATAATCCTGTGTTTTCCCAGAAGCACTGTGCACTGAAATAATTGCAATTTATTTCTGCAAAATACTTACAGTTTGTTGATAGTGTAACATGATTCTGAGTCTGTGCAAGAGACAAGCTAGGATGTTAGTGTTGTACAGGAGGATAAAGTATTGCATTTGGTATGCAAAATGCAGCCACACCATTTGTGTTTTACAGTCACAGCCTTTGCAAAACACTGGGAATCTAAATGGGTCACAAAAGTTTACGCTGGCTCTACAGGGTATTCTGGCAAGTGGCCTGCTGGTCAAATCCTGTTTGAGTGGTGCTTTCACCCTATGTGCTGCTTTTTATTGAGAAAAAACAGAAAACAAGTATTGAGACAGCAAATGCATGTCTGGATGAGGTGGGGGGGGGCATCCCTCTCAGTGTAGGTAACGCAGCAAAGAATGGCTCACAGATGCTGTTTATAACTTTTTAACACAAAAGTGGAAAGGGAGACGAAAGAAGTGTTAGGAAAGGTTCCAAAACTTGTTATGGTTATACTGTCCTGACTACTGTAAAGAATTTACGTTAGTGATTTCCAGATTTTATAAAGTTTCAGAACTGATTCGAATAAACAGATACAGTAACTTAAGCCAATGGCTTTCTTGTACAAACCCCTTTTGATAATAGATTTTTTTCTTTTCTAAAATGCTGTTCCCGTGATTCATGGTTTGGGCACCCCAGTGCTAACATCCATATTTTTGAATTTATGCTCTCGCCTTTAAATCAGTTTTAAAGCCAGCAACACAACTAAGCTCCCTGGGAAGGGGCCTATAGGAATACACTTTCCAAATCTCTGTATGAGGGGTAGATGCACAAATCTTGTTTACGGGTAATGGGATTTGTGCTCTCTGTTTTACACTGAGAGAACCATGCCTGGCAGACCATATTTTTGTTGAGGCATAATAACTGAGTTTTGTGGTTGGTTGAAGTGACAGTGATACAGGAGTGGGCTATGGTCAAAATAATTCAAGCCCTTCTCTCTACAGAGAATTACATTTGAAAAAACCCGAACATCTGGTTCCTTTTATCAAAGTTACAGAGTTGTGTCAGCACCAGGTGACCAAACACATGTGAAAAGTTAAAAAAAGAATAATTAAAAGTTCTTCAGAAGAGAGAAAGTTTATAGTCCTACTGCAGGCTTGTCCATCTTAGAATAGGTAACATATCAGTGCCATACAGCAGCATTTCCTCCTCTGTATACTGGTGTTCACTGTGCTGAATGGTAATCCCTGTGGTTTGCTATGCCTTGGAGTATTGTTAACTGCAAGATACTCCTGGACAAGACAGCAGGTGTAAAAGGAAAACATCCTACTCACATCAGGTATAAAATCTTCCTGGTTCCATACAGTTCTACAAGAACAGGCTCTTTTCAGCACCCAATAGATTTTACATTTAGATTACAGAGATATACCTATACATATTGGAATAATCTACAGTGTCAGTTGAGTTTGTACTCTGCTGTACTCCCAGGTGTACCAACAGTCTGTGGAACTTCCTTGAAGAATGTATTGTTGCCCAGCAAACCAGAGGGGCAGATCCTCTGGAGGTGCAGACTAGATGGAAATCGAGCAATGATAATTTGAAAATTCGCCTACACAACTTTTCTAAGCATTATAAAAGAGAATGATAGTATAATGAGGGCTGACAAGATTGGTTATCATTATTGGAAACACTTATGAGCAGCAATGACATATTCTTCAAGGGAAAGCTGTTCCTATCTTTCAACAAGTAGTATACTGGATGTATTGAAATCAAGCATCTGTAACAACTGTGACCATAATTTTACAACTAGTGCCAAACTAGTTCATTTCCACAGAGCACTGATCTGCTTAGAATAATCTCAATTTAAACTTCTAGTCAAAATGTCTCCTGAGAACAGAGACAACCAGTGTATGCAAGAACATTCTTGAGTGACTTCTCACTCTTCCAGACCTTGGGTTCTCCAGCCCTCATTCTCAGCTGGGTTATTCCCATCCCTTAGTGTGTTGTGAATGATCCAGACTGGAAGCCATCTATGGCCCAGACCTTCAATTTTTTAATTATCTGTAAAGCCACATGCATACCTCTGGCTTTTTATCAAGAACAATGAGACAATTGCATAAACAGACCATATGGCATTTTAAAGAGTAGCAAGAGATTTAGAGTTGGCAGTCTCCTGCCTGCACTGCTGCTGATATCAACCTTAAAATTTAAAGTGACTCTGTTTCACAGCAGGAGGCAGTTATCAATGCTTTCCAGAGATTTAAGAGAAATTACACCAGGCTGCCTTGGAGACCTCCCTTAATGAATGTGCTGGGGCTCAGGGTTCCTCAGAGGTTGACTCCACAGAGGTGGTGTCCATCCCTTGCTAGCAAGCACATGGTTTCCTGATGTGGAGAGGCAGGAGCTACACTTCACCTCCTTCTTGCATCATTTTGGGAAGGTGTCTAGTACAAGATGCACACGTGAATGCTTTCTGGGGGTACAGCATGGATGGGGACAAAGGCCCCATCTCAGCTCTCTCGTCTCGTCTACAGAGCATGGTGTCACTTCGTGTTTGAAGCATCTTTGAAAGAGCTGGTGAGATGGAAGTGTCTGCTACTCTGCAAGGACGCACATGGTACTGTAAATACCTACTTCAGGAAATTCTACCTGTGTCTCTAAAATGAGCATCTCCCGAGATAAAGACCCCATAAATATCTGGAAAATATCACTATCAATTTACAGTTAAGTGAAGACACGAACCTTGGCTGACCTGCTTGTGTAGTTCTCTATAATCCCTCACTTCCTCACAAAGCTGAGTGAATGGTCTGAGAAACCTGTGGACCTCTCAGTAAATCATAAATCCATGGGGTTGTTAGTTTGGGGGGTTTAAGGAACAGACTTTGGGAAGTAGTGAGCAGTAATAATGCTCTGGGATATTTCATCATTTTCTATCAGCAAAAGAGTTTACACATGTTGTCTGTGACTTCCCCAATGGATTTGAATTTCCTCCTTGGAAGGAACTGAACTATCTCAACGTTTAATTTTTGAGC
Organism: Ara ararauna; assembly: GCA_028858755.1. Lineage (NCBI taxonomy): Eukaryota > Metazoa > Chordata > Aves > Psittaciformes > Psittacidae > Ara > Ara ararauna. Next base: position 81,872,737 of record CM054410.1, read on the forward strand.
GATATTAATCAAAACTGTGTTTTAAATGATAGTGCTCCGTAATGTGAGAATTGCCATATCTCCAATAAATAGGCTGATCATACAAAGGATAGACTTGCTTAAGACATAGTCCAGTAGACACATATTCTTCTCTGCAGCATTATTATACCCTTTCACTTTGTCTTCTGACACATTCTTTTCTATGCGTCCAAGTTGCAAATAACTGGCCTGATATAAATCATGTGGGAAACCCAGAAATATATACAAGGATGGACATGCTGTGACACTGCACACATCATTGTCAGAAATGTTCACACATTTAGCCCATTTAGCTGCTCTTTGCAACATCCCACAGCTCCAGGTACTCTGGTTGCCAAAGAACCCAGCTAAACAGCTTTGAAGGTTTGTTAATAGGCTGTGGCACTTTTAAGGATGTATTAGATCAAAACCCAGATGGAGAGAGTGCAAGTATGTATTTTCAAAGGATATCTAGACAGGAAGAAAGGGACAGTGTGAAGAGTCAGAGGTATCTTTAAATTAACTGGTTTGAAGCTAATTATAGCCTTGTCACGGCAGTTCTGAGCTCAGTGCAGTCTAGTTTACCCTGCTCATGAACAATCAAGAGGCATAATAACAATCTGAAATTTAATTCACCTTCCAGAAGGCTCTCTGGATTATTTACATCTGATTGGGCATATTTTTGTCAATGGATGCTTTCTCACCACCTTCCAGAGAGCAGGGTCCTGAAGCGTAATGGACTTCTCCCTTCAACATTCACAACTAATTAAAAAGGATATGCTACAGCATGTCATCCCTGTGTCAGGGCAGGATTATTTCTGAGGAACAGCAACTGAGTGGTCCTGCCAAAATAATATATCTGCAGCACTAGAATTGTCTGGGACCTCCTCTAGAGCTCGGGAGAGGGTAACACATACAATAAATGATGTGGAGAATAACACATAGATGACAACTGACTATAGAAACACAAAGGGATGTTCTAAAGGAATGGCTATCATGCTTCTCACTTAATGAGGTTATAAGAAGAAGCACTGGATTTAAGATACAGCTGGGAAAACCTGCCAGTATTATTGGCCAACATTTACAAAGCTTAATGGCTAATGCTAAGCTTCTAAATCTACTTTCGGGTATTTAGAGAAAAATTGTTCAGGTTTTCAGAGGTGGTGAAAAGTTGCCTTTGCAGCCCTCGTTTTCTACTGCACCGAGCACAAATCAGCTTGAGCAGAAAACTTTCAAAACCATCAAAACCTTCATCTCCTACAGACATTTCTCTCCTTTTCACTGGTAATACACTTCTTGTTCTGTCAGCGTTGTCTCATTAAAGGAACTTGAGTCCTTTCTTAAACACCTGGGCCAAATCTTTTCTTGGATGACTCCTGCTTGCTTCTTCAGTGTTCTCTGAAGCAGGAGCATCAGCACATGGTGACATGACCAGCTCTGCTCTGCTCTTAAATTGTACTATGAGATACACTAAAACCGAGGTCTGTAAAACTCCCTCCTTTATAAAGCCATATTCTATAACCATATGTGTACAATTATGTGTGCTGCCAGGCTGTTAGGAACACCAAGCAAATGCAGAGCCTGATCTTGGATCCAGCTGAGAGACGAGTAAGATCCATGGGTTAATAAATTAAAAAGATATTCTGAGGTAAAAAATCCTGCACAAATGTAGATCTGGTGATCTTGCCTGATGATGTAGACACTGCTGGGCAGCCTCGGATTCAGATCATACTGAGCAGCGAGGCCTGTAAATAAAAAGCTCCTTTATTTTGTGTAAGAGGTGGATGGATCTTCTCAGGCTGTATCCTGTGGGGGTGACATGGACACCAGGTGGGTACGTGCTTGAATGTGAAGGAAAAACACTTCTTGACTGAAAGAACCCTCTTATCCTGTCAATACATGGCCTGGATCTAGATTGTAACACGTGTGAATGAGTTGCTACCATCATCTGGTAAAAGTGAGGAGATTCATTCATAGCATAAGATACAAGTGGGACAAGAACTGGTAAAACAGAGGGCACAACCTCATGGTTTAGAGCAAGCTGGTAACTCAGCACCATACAGCTACTTGCTCATCCCTTCTTTTCCCCCATTTCCTGCCCCAGGTAGAATGGGGAGGAGAATCAAAAGAATGTAAAACCCACAGGTTGAGATAAGAACAGTTTAATAACTGAAGTACAATATACTCCTCCTCCTCCTCCTACTATTTATAAGGGGAATAACAAGGACAGAGATATAAAACTAAAGGGGAAAATTAAAAAACCCAACAATAAGCAGCAGTGATGGACAACACAATTGCTCACCACCTGCTGATACATGACCAGCCTGACCCAAGCAGCAATTTGTCCCTTCCAAGTGACTCCCCCCAGTGTACATACTGGACGAGATGTGCTGTGGTATGGAATTACCCTTTGGCTAATTCGGGTCAGGTGTCCTGTCTCTACTTCCTCCCAGCTTCCCATGCCCCTCCCCAGTGGCAGAGCATGAGAGACTGAAAAGTCTCAGATAAGATCAGGGTAAGCACTGCTTAGCAACAACTGAACCATCTGTGTGTTATCAGCATTGTTCTCAGACTAAAGCCAAAACAGAGCACTGCACCAGCTACTAGGAAGAAAATTTACTTGATCCCAGCTGAAACAAGCACATACAGCTTTCATCTGCTGAGGTGGACAGTCCTACCCCTGGTATCACAGATAGCTCTTCTGCTTTTGTGGCCTCCACTAACCCCACGAAAGGCACTTGTTCCAGCTTTATGGCCTCTGGGTGAATAGTGCAAGGACCTGCATCCTTGTGCTGCTCTCTTCAGTTGGCTTGCTTTTGTCTGCCTCTACACAGAAGGTCACAACCTTAATTTCAGGCCCAGGTGATGTTTAGGAAATGGCAAAGGCGATTTCCCTTTCCTACCTGCAGATTGAAATCCAAACCTGATGGCTTACTACTGCCTCAGAAAGGGCTGGCCTGGGTGGAGGGGAGCAGCCTCTGGGGAGGTCCTGCTGCATGAGAGATGGCTGCAGGTTGGAGTCTCAGGAAATAACCCATGGTGGAAGACAGTTTACGCAGCCCTAGTGCTCTCTGGGAAACCAGGCTTAAAAAAACCAACCAACAACTTTCTCCTCTCCCCTCCAGTGTAAATCCAATTGTTCTTAATTTTCCCGGATGCTTGCTTGTCCTTCCTTTCTGCTGTTTTAAATAGGGCCTGTTGTTCTCCACAGCCCCTCGGCTGCTGCAGTCAGAAGAGAAATGTCACTGTCCAGATGCAGCAGAAGCTGAAGGTCCTGGAGAGGTGATATATCCTCTCCTCCCTTGATCCCCTTGCAGAGAGACTCCTGCTGGTAGAACTTGAACTTCCTCGCAACAGCATGTGCGTTCCCCAACACCTCCTCTGCTCTCCCTTGGGGAGAGGTGCTGCAAGGGATCACACTCTGTGCCCTGAATTGTACCTCTCTGGCAGTGTTCTGTACGTGGAGAAACTCATAGAATCACAGAATAGTTAGGGTTGGAAAGGACCTTAAGATCATCTAGTTTCATCCCCCCAGGCAGGGGCAGGGACACCTCACACTAAACCATGCCACCCAAGGCTATGTCCAACCTGGCCTTGAACACCGCCAGCGATGGAGCATTCACAGCTTCCCTGGGCAACCCATTCCAGTGCCTCACCACCCTCACAGTAGGGAACTTCTTCCTTATATACAAATCAAACTGCCCCTGTTTAAGTTTGAACCTGTTCCCCCTTGTCCTATCACTACAATCCCTAATGAAGGGTCCATCCCCAGCATCCCTATAGGCCCCCTTCAGATAGTGGAAGGATGCTATGAGGTCTCCATGCAGCCTTCTCTTCTCCAGGCTCAACAGCCCCAACTTTCTCAGCCTATCTTCACACAGGAGGTGCTTCAACCCCCTGATCATCCTCGTGGCCTCCTCTGGACTTGTTCCAACAGTTCCATGTCCTTTTTGTATTGAGGACACCAGAACTGCACACAATACTCCAAATGAGGTCTCATGAGAGCAGAGTAGAGGGGCAGGATCACCTCCCTCGACCTGCTGGTCATGCTCCTTTTGATGCAGCCCAAGATATAGTTGGCTTTCTGGGCTGCAAGCGCACACTGCAGCCGGCTCATGTTCATTTTCTCATCGATCAACACCCCCAAGTCCTTCTCTGCAGGGCTGCTCTGAATCTCTTCTCTGCCCAACCTGTATGTGTGCCTGGGATTTCTCTGACCCAGGTGTAGGACCTTGCACTTGGCAAGGTTAAACTTCATCAGGTTGGCATCAGCCCACCTCACAAGCGTGTCAGGGTTTCTCTGGATGGCATTCCTTCCCTCCAACGTATCAACCGAACCACACAGCTTGGTGTCATTGGCAAACTTGCGAAAGGCGCACTCAATCCCACTGTCCACGTCACTGACAAAGATGTTGAACAAGACCAGTCCCAACACCGATCCCTGAGGGACACCACTCTTTACTGGTCTCCAGCTGGACATTGAGCCATTGAGCACAACTCTTTGCTGGTGGCCATCCAGCCAGTTCTTTATCCACCGAGTGGTCCACCTATCAAATTGATGTCTCTCCAACTTAGAGACAAGGATGTCATGTGGGACAGTGTCAAACGCTTTGCACAAGTCCAGCTAGATGACATCAACTGCTCTAACCCTGTCCATCAGTTCTGTAGCCCCATCATAGAAGGCCACCAGATTGGTCAGGCAGGATTTCCCCTTAGTGAAGCCATGCTGGCTGTCACCAAGCACCTTGTTGTTTTTCATGTGCCTCAGCATGCCTTCCAGGAGAATCTGCTCCAAGATTTTGCCAGGCGCGGAGGTGAGACTGACTGGTCTGGAGTTCCCTGGCTCATCCATTTTTCCCTTCTTGAAAATGGGGATTATATTTCCCTTTTTCCAGTCGTCGGGAACTTCACCTGACTGCCATGATTTTTCAAATATGATGGACAGTGGCTTAGCAACTTCATTTGCCAGCTCCTTCAGGACCTGTGGATGGTTTTCATCAGGTCCCATGGACTTTTGCACGTTCAGGTTCTTAAGATGGTTGCATGTTGGGAGCTTAAATGCCATGTATTGGGAGCTTATGAGATTGTAGTTAAATGTCTTGCTCTGCTTTTCATGATAATACCAGTCTGAAGGCTTTTATGAGTTTGAAGGTACTCGTCTACGCTAAGAAAAATGCCTGGCTAGGGACTTCTGGATAGTTTCACTAGGAAACTAGCAGCCGCTTTAAGGAGCTGAAATGCCTTTTTAAATGCCAGTCTTTCTTTAAGTTTGTGTACTTCAGTTCCTTTTATGAGAACGATGTCAGCAATGGTTATAAAAGCCTCACGTGCTCTGTAATGAAAGCCACACGATGGAGCAGCCTAGCTTTGTTCCTATTCATTGCCCAGCATAAGGAAGTTAAGAAGTACTTTTGTTTCCAATTTTGAACAAGCTGAGTTTCCTTGCTGTAAAAGATACAATCTCTATGAAGGGCTGTGGGATTATACCAGATAGAGCTAGATGGAGGTCCCAGATCCCAAACCAGTGGCACTCCTACAGACCTCATGCCCAAACAAGTGAATCAAACAACGTGCAAGATGGGTTACCTCCACTTGTCTGACCATCCGTCACTTCTTCCAGAGCCAGGCATAGGAGCCAGCTGCTCCTGTGCCAGGAACGTCCCACCTTGCCTATTGGGAATACTCCACAATCTGCTGACAAAAAACACATCATCTTCCTCCCTCTGTCCAAACAGAGCATAACAGCCTGCCTCTGCTGGCAGCTGCTAGCAGAAGCCAACACTGATAATCAAGGCAATCAGCATGAGCAAACCAACTACATACTTATCCATGAGAAATCTGCCTGTACTGACTGGGTGCCTTTAGTGCTTTCTTAACTTCTACGTAATTTTATTTGCAGTCCAGCTGTTTAGCGCCTACTAGATGGGTGAAAGGAAAATCTTCATGATAATTGTGAAGTGTTGCAATGACTTTGTATTAAAAAAAAAAAGTAAGAGCAATTTTGCTGACAGAAATAAACCATATTTTATTATTTATAGTCACGTTCTTATTAAAGGAACAAGTGCCCGGTTTTAGTATCTGTTCAGCCTAGCCTTTTATTTTACCAGCCTCATTAACTAATTTTAGTAAGGGTGCTATAAAAATGGAAAATTCTGTTTATAGAGATGAATATAGACAGAGAAAAAAGTTAGGAAAACATATACCCATTTTGGTCTCAAAGTATGAAAATTTACTGTCTTAAGCAACATATTTACCGCAAGCAGAGGAAGGACAAGCAAATATTTATTGTTTCTATCAGCAGTAATGCAAAGTCCCTTTGGTTATTTCTTTAATCCAAACAGCTTCCTGGTAGATTCAAGATGTGAGGCCTTTCTGTAATGACTTGGCAAGAGGAAGGGTCCAGAACTCTGCAAACGCAATTAAGTTGTCAAAGACAAGTCCCGTATTTGAATTAAAACTATAAATCTTTCATCTGCACCTACTCTACATCAAATAGCAGGAAAAGAGGTCCTCCCATCTAACAGTCTTAATTACCAGAGCACTGCAGCCTTTGAGCGTGACAAAGCCAATGACAGCTGACCTTGTGCTCCAGGCCCAGAGTGGGATCAATGTGATGAATGGGAATCCCTGCCTGAAATATCACAGCAAAAGGAACAGCCTCTGATGGCAAATTGAATGTTTAACACACTGTTGGTGCTACACAAATATATAATAATGCCCTTTCCTTTGATCCACTTACAATGGAATGAGCAGTATGTTGAAGGCTTCAGTGTAAACACGTCAAGCTTTGCCTTGGCCAGCCCTTGTCACCTCCTTTCACACAAAATGCATGTCAGGGTGGTGGCTTTTCTCCTCTCCATTGACACTGCAAGTTCTGTTGCACAGGGAGTAGAAAAGATAGGCACCATGAGTTTGTTAGGGTTTTTGCTAATACTTCACCATGGCCCAAGGGTAGGCAAAATAACTGTGGGTCTCCAGGAGTTAGGAGCCGTCATTTTCCTTCTCACAGTATTCAGGCAACAGATGAGTCAAATGTTGTGGTAGCTGGGTGTTCGATTATCTTTGAGCAGAAGTTCTCATGATTTGTATTGTGGGCAGTAAGTGGACCTCAAAGTCCACAGGGCTTTTTTCCTCAAATTCTGAGTGTTTTCAGCTCAAGGTTCGTGACAAAGATCCATGGCAGACCATGAGCAATGCTGACAGTGGTTTGTGGTCCCAAAACTTGACAAATGAATGCCTCAAGGCAAGGCCACATTTGCTGGGGTCATCTCTGAAGCAACTACTCTTTAGGATGGGGCTGTCACATCTTCCAGTGTACTAATGTGGTGCTCTTTGTCCTTCAAAGACATTTCTGAAACTCTGGTTCTAATCACTATATTGACTGCTACTGAGCATTTTCTTCCTGACTTTCTTTCTTTCTACTTTTATATCTTGAAGCTTCATGATGTATTCACTACACTAATAGGTCTTTCTAGCTCAGTTAGTAACTCTGGCATGTACAAGATACTTTGCTGTTTGACTAGTAGTATCATATATGAAAGGAGGAACTGCATATGCCCTGAAGAAGAACTCATCTCAGATATGGCATATCAAATATAAAGCATAAAATATTTTAATTTAAAATATATAGAAGGGCCACTTTCTTTTGTTCCTTTTTTCTGCAAAAATAATTCCTAGGAAAGGTATAATGAATTTTCATGTTTGGTATCATAAAGCTACAAAAATATGCTTGTGAAACATGCTGTAGCAAGTGTGTTACCCTGGAAAGTGAATTCTTCAGGCAATATTTCCAGGGCAAAGTCCAGAGTATAAACACAAAAATTTCTTAGCACAGAATGTTTGTGCAGGTAAATCAGCTACATTTAAATATTATAATATTATAATATTATTTTATTATGTTTCTATGATAAATAGAATACACAGTCTTGTATTACATAAAAATACATCTGTGTCTATATATGCATATGTTCTTGTCTTTCTATATTTATATTTGCTACATATCACAAAGAAGTAAGCCTTTGTGCACACTCATGATTTTTTTTTTCACAAAAGCGTTTGAAATTCACAAGAAAAGCACATGAAAACAATAAGGAAAATAAAGAATACTAACCCTGAAGAAAAATTATTTGAGGTGTATTTTGAAACTGCAAGGCTGCCAGATCACATTCAGAAACATTACTCCCATGTCAAACAGGAACTATTCGGCATAAGAGCAGATGGGGACAAAAAAAAAGACAAGGTGATGCTGAAGTCTGCGCTGTCAGATCTGCATCCTTCTCATGTTCCTCAAGAGGCATGCTGTTCACCTGCTATGTGTTTATGCAGCGGTCGATAAGGGGTTGTTGGTTGCTCCAGAACTGTCCTGGGGAGAGGCATCTCCTGAGGGATGCTTCATGTCTACAGCCGGAGGTTAAAAGTGCAGAAGAGACTGTGAGACTCAAAGGATGTAGACAGAACTACTTGTTTTGAGTAAAAATGATGTAACCATGTTTTAGGGGTATAGACAGACCAGGCTTTTTCCCTGCAGTGCAATTAGTGGAGATGCTTCATTAGTTTGACAAGCAGAAGGGTGTGGTGGGAATGCAAAAATCCTCATGGGAACATAGCCTTCCTGAACGCCTGGGAGGCATGCCACTGACTTTATCACAGGATGAATTTCATCCCGTGAGCTTGTATTCTCTTGATATGGAATGTGAATAATAAGGATGGGAATGAAATATATGTAACCACATACTGCCAAAAGGGGACACAATCCTATTAAAAGAAATCCACTTCTGGCAGAAGAATAGTTACTATGGAATTTAAAACAGGAAGTTGTGAAATTAACTGCACATTTCAGAGCAATATTACACTAAATATAATAAAAATGCAGCATGAAATAAGTGGCCCCAATCCTCAGGATATAAATGAGTAGAAACCCAATTTACTCTAATGCCCTGGTGGAACAATGTGTGTTTATATTAACTCGAGCAATTGCTGTGTGCCCTACACATGCAGAATTCACAGGACATAAACTTGTCCTGCTAGGCACAGGTTAACTCTCATCTGTCTTGTGAAGGATATTTTATATTTTGTCTTTCTATAGGCTTTCCCCAATGTTTAAGATTTAAGGGCTGAAACAGGAGAAGAGTAACTCCAAAGCAACTGGCAAAGTAACCCTTGGAGAGAATAAGCATGACTGAAACTGTAGAGCATAAACAGTCCTCTAGCATCCCTTAAACTGTTTAAACTTAAACTCTGTGCATGGACATGTGTTTCCTTGCACTTCTTGTCCACACTGCCTCTGTACACAGGTTAGCAGGGTCTATCTGTTGCACATGGACATGATCAACATTCAATTTCTGTATGTTAAATGGTATCACTTGTGTGCCCGAAAAGTTTTTAAATGGAAACTGAACTGTCTGGGGAGAACACCCCCAGATCTGTGCACACTTGGTTGTGAAGGGGGTTGAGATATCACAGCCCCAGTGGAGCATTTGTGCAACATATTTATCCAGGACTGTTTTGATGGCAGGTGCATTAGGAGTATTTCTAGGGTTATGAATATGCATGTGTCTGTATTTGCAAACATTTGGAGCTGCCATGTATATAAATCATCTTGCATTCATTTTGTAAGGATGAAAGTATTCTCTAAAAGAAAGGAAATTTCTCTCCCAACTGTAGCTCTGTGCTGCCTAATATATTTTGCACAGTAAACAGAATTCTTTCACCCATATTGCCAGTAAGCTGCCATGCTTGCTATTTGCCTTAGGGAAGAATATTCAAGTAGCTGTAATAATAAAAAGTTATAATTGCTCTATAAGGAATGAAACATTGCAGTGGTAAGGCTGGGCCCTGAAAAATTACAGAGAGGATGTGAAATAAGGAAATCTGAGAGGACTGCACAAAAAGGCACTGCCACTCGTAAAAGGGCAGGCTTAGCTGTTACTTGACTACAGTCCACACCCCTCTTTAGTTTCCATGTGAAAGAATACTGTTAAGAAAGATCCTGGAGAACAGTTAATTTGTTTGTTATTTAAGCCCTCCCCTTCCCTATGCAAGCCCGCACATGCTAAGTGTTTGAACAGGGGCCAAGACTCTAACCCAGGCACCCCTCCCTGGCAAGCAAGGGATGAGCAGGAAGCTATGCTCACAGGGCAGCAAGTCTTGGGTCCTGCCTTCTTCTCCCCTCCTCAGGGCAGCTGGCCAGGATGCAGGCATTAGCTCTGTCTCCAGTCACACCAGTGTGCATGGCACAAGTATCAGGCTTGTGTTAATCCAGCTCGCAAGGGCTGAAGTGTTGAGGGACGACCAAATGCTATCAGTTTGTTGGATGGGCATGAGGTGCCAGAAATTTCCAGCTGCTTGGGGAGCAGCAACCAGCAGGCAGAGATGGGAGCCAGGTTTAGGGTCATAGAAAGAGAATGGGTGACCACTGATGGGATGAATGGCCCTGGAGAATTTAAAGCCCTTTACTAGTTATTGAAAGAATATTAGCTAAAAAAATGTATTAGAAAGCTGAGATGTAGCAAGGCTACAGTTCAGATTGCCTAGAAGGCCTTTAAAAGGCAGGAAGAGGGTCCTCTGCCTTGTGTGAACAGCAGCATGCAGACCCAACCATCAGCAGTCATGGCAGACAGAGCATGAACTTCAGCAAGAAAGGGTTCTGGCCTATGTAAAGTATCCTATTCCCCACGAGTGAAATGGCTGGGACAAACGTGAAAGCAATGATGATTTTCACAAATCTCCAAGCAAATTCTTTGGAGATAGGGAGTGGGAGAAAGAGGAGCTAAAAAAATAAACCAATCTTAGTTATCTTTTTCTTAAAACTGGCTATAACTGAAATTGGAAACTCAGACAAACCATCACAAGGAAATTACTGTGATGTTTCCATTTGCAACAGAAGGTAGAAGCCTTATAGAGGTAGGATTGTGTGCATGCAGTTTCCAGCCTATTCTGTATCCTCAAGATATACTTAGAATTTGGCTGCACATCAGAAAAGCAGTCAAGCTGTACAAGAAAACCTTTTAAGTTTCACTCAGCACTGTATACTGTTGCATTCGGTGCCCTGGATAGAGGTTTTATTAGAGCTACATACTTAGTGAGGCAAAGTTTGTCTCACCTCTTGTCTTTCACTGTGATTGTAGTGGAAAAAGCGATGGGCAGCCAGCAGAAGCTCTGCCTTCCTGTGCTCCTGGGGACCTGCCCTTCTCCTGCATCCCCAAATTCCAGCTGGTAAGTACCAAGTCTGAGCAGGAAACTGTGAATTCAGCTCTGAAAGCCCTTTCACTGCATTTCTTGTGCTTCTCTGATTCCTGACGGAGTTCCTGTACTCAAAAGAATACAGTCTGTGAAATAGAAGATGGATAAGCCTCACCTAGTTACTCTTAACCACTCCAGATTCTACAGCTACTTAATAAGTGAAAGTAAAATTAAAAGTTACCTGGCTCTGAATTAAAAGAGATGAATTACACCGGCAGCCTGCTTTGGCTCTGTTTTTAGTGAGGCACATCTGTTCTAAGGAAGCTGAGAACATTTCAAGTAAAAACGTTTGTAATCTCAAAAACTCCTTTACACTTTTAGGGCAAAATGTCAGATCTTACTTCAACAGATCTCTGTCCCTAGAGTCAGAACTTGAGTACCTTAAGGACATCAGTCATCTCATGCCAAATGTCCATAATAAATGTCAGCAATTTCCACCCAAAACAATTGATTAGATGCAATTGGATCCAGGTGAAATGGGCAGATCACCTGTGATTTCCCTTTCCCATTACTTTTTGCTTATTGAATCTCTTTTAGGGGAAAAAAAAACCCAACAAAATGTTTCATACCTAAACAAACCTTCAGCTACAGCTGGTAGTTAGATTTGGGAATAGATTACAAAAATGTTATATGGTCCCCATTTCATTTGATGGTGCCTAAAAACTATTCCAAGAGGTATAGGTTTATGTTCTGATGTTATGTTAATATGATTTACAGTGTTATATTTCTAACAGCAATTGGATCTTGGGTGCCATTTAAGAAATAAGATGCTCTAATCAGAGCATGGTAGTCTCAACACTCATGGTAGTATACCAAGAAGGAGTTTTGTCTGGTCTGCAAGAATAAGTTTGGTAGATGGTCCAATGTTTTCCATCAAAACATTCAAAGTAAGGATTCTTAATATTCTTTCTTGATCAAAGAAGGGAGAAATCACTAGAGAAAAGCTGTAAATTAGGAAAAGGAAATGCTGTATAAAAACTGAAGGATGAGAAAATAGGAAATTACTAAATCTGTCTACCTGCCAGTCCCCCCAGTATCTCAGAATGGCATCTGCTGGTCTTGCTTGAGCTGGCTCTGAGATGACATTGCTGAAAGCTACAGTAGAATCATAGAATAGTTAGGGTCGGAAAGCGCCTTAAGATCATCAGGTTCCAACCCCACTGCCATGGGCAGGGACACCTCCCACTAAACCATGTCACTGAAGACTCAACCCAACCTGGCCTTGAACACCATCAGGGATGGAGCATTTGCAGCTTTCTTGAGCAACCCATTCCAGTACCTCACCACCCTCACGGTAGAGAACTTCCTCCTTATATCCAATCTGAACTTCCCCTGTTTAAGTCTGAACCTGAAGTATTGAAGTAGTGAAGCTTTACTGCAGCTGGTGAAGCTTTACAGCAGCTGAGCCTTTAACATGAGAAATAGCCTTTAACACTAGCAGGAATTGAAACAGAACTAAAGCAAGCTGAAGGGCTTTTGATACTAACAGAGGGTGTAGGCAACATGAATGAGTCATTGCAGGGTGAATTAGAGGCTGAACTTACAGCTTTTCCCCTGTAATTGCTTGTGTACCAGCTGCTACCCTTCAAACACGAGGCATGCTTCTCTTTGACTGAAAGATAAGCAATGTGCTTATTATTATCAACTGTCTTTTACCATGGGATAAAAGCTCACACACTGGCAGTTAATGGGGGTCATTCTGATGTCTGTTCAGGCAGTCTTTTTTTGCCCCTACTACCTGTTCATGTGCCTGTACCCATAATCCAGCCATATCCCTGTGCTGAGCCTTCAAGATGATCTAGTCTTGTATACTCTGAAGTTAGAGTTCCCAGCCTGTTCTTCTCCTTCAGTTTATTCTCAATTAACTAACTAATCCATTAACTGTACATTAATGGAGAAGGGAAACCCTGGGGATGCTCATTCAAGTAGCCACTTTATAAACAGTGTCTCTTTAGGCACTGCAAGGCACTGACCATTTCCTAGGAAAATTTATTGCAGCTCTCCAGCAGATAGAACCTAGAGCTTCTTGAGTAGAGAAACTGCTTTCTGAAGAAGACAAGAGGGTCCATGGCCTTTGAGAGAGCATTAGGTAGGAGCTGTGCTTTTGGCAGGCTTCATCCTCCAGCTTTCTGCTAAGTGATGCTGGCTGGCAGGGAAGCAGGATGAGAGTGAAGAGCGCTCTCTGCTCCTACTGCAAGCCAGTTTACAACTTCCGTGAGTATGTCTGTTGCTCTTATTCCCCAGATGTAATCCCCTCACCACACCCTGCTCAAAAAAGAAGAGGGCAAATAAGCTATAAGAGCAACTATTTCCCTGTGAGTGAATGCTGTTATTGAAACACAGGGGTCTCCTCCTTTGCTGAGCAATGACCAGATTCACAGTTCTCTGCAGGTAAAAATGCATCCCAAAAGAGGCTTTTACTAAGTATGTCTTAGGTTAAACCAAAATTACATAATCCAAACATCAAAAGATTGATTTCCAATAAGTCTTAAGTCTTGGGAACTTGTTTGTAGCATGCTATCAAATGCAGGACACAAGGTGAGCTCACTATGTCAGCAGTGGGCACTTGAAATAAACTGATGTGAAATCCTAAAATTGGTAGTGAGGGATTTTTACCCAGAAGTACCTCATGTTTTTAGATTCCCTCTTCAACATGTGTCACATGGGCTAGAAAACATCAGCTGGTCATAAACCAACATTCAGTCATGAGACAGAAAATTTATTCATCTTTAAAACAAGAACATGGATTAGGGTGACCAAGCACTTTGTTAAAAGACAAAATAACTTGTTCCTCTATGCAATGTATGCTGAACCCAGGGCAGAGCTAAATAATGGCTTTACCTGGACTCTGCACCAGTCTCTCCTGAAAACCCGTCGCAGGATTAATTCAAACACTTGCACAATTAATACTGTGAAATCCCAAAGAAAATTAATATAAAGTTTCTAAAAGGCAGCCACCCTGCTTTTTCAGACAGTGACAAGATTTATATTCCTACAAAGGACTTCCTTTTCTCAGTGACTGCATAAGAACTCAGGCCTCTGACTTCTTATGGACATAATTGCTTTCTGTTGTCCTGAACTTGAATACTGTAGTAGGTGCATAAATCTGTCTGAAGCATCACATTAGTCTGTCTTCACACCCTGAATTCTTCATCACCCAGCTACCTCAATTGAGATAGAAAACAGAAACTTTATTAAACTTAATTAAAATTTGTTCAAATTGACTTCTAGTCCTCTTACAGAAGTTTCCCTTTTCCTTCTGAGCAAACCCCTGTTCTTATTTGACAGTGCTGTGTTGCCGACAATGCACTTTCTGGGAAGTGTTTTCTATTTTGAGTGAAAATATCAGGCTCATTTCCAAAAGATTTTCTTCGTCTGCTCTCTCCTTTTGACTCTTCTAATTCTGTGAATCTTCCTGGTTGATTCATATCTCTTGGTGGGAAGACCTCTGAGGAGCTGAGCCTCTGGCTTGGGAGTTCCTACCCCCCACCACGTTATCCCATCAAAACCCTGTGAAGATTTTGCTGTATGCTGTTGTTCACTGCAGAACAGAGCTCACGCCACAAATTTGATCAGAGGACTGGAAGCTTCAGGCAAGCTGAGAGAGCTGGGCTTGTTCAGCTTGGAGAAGACTCTATGGAGACCTTATAGCAGTCTTCCAGTACCTGAAGGGTGTTACAAGAAATCTGGAGAGGGACTTTTTACAAGGGCCTGTAGTGACAAGGGAGAATGGCTTTAAACTGAAGGAGGATAGATTTAGGTTAGACATTAGGAAGCAGTTCTTTACTGCAAGGACGGTGAGGAGCTGGAGCAGGTTGCCCAGGGAAGCTGTGGATTCCCCATCCCTGGAAACATTCAAGGCCAGGTTGGATGGACCTGATCTTCTGCCACTGCATCCTCCTACTTCTCCTCTGGTATTTCATACCACAGCTACTTCAGGTCATGACTAGCAAGTGCCAAGGTACATAACAAAAAAAAATTAAGAATTTTCAGAGATCTATTTCAGCTCTTCAGGAAGTTTCAGTCCCATTTTGAGATAGAGACTAAAAACTGGAAAACAATCTTATTTGGACTTCATCCCAGCATACTGATCTTATTTAAAGAGCACTGTACTGCAAAATGGCTGCCTGCCATGATTTATTATCTGGGCTCAAATAGAAATAATAACTTGGGTCTGAGATGATGGTTGGTCTTCTAATGAGTCTAAAAAGACCAGGGATCGCAGAGCAACAGGCTACTTGGTCAAAACTGAAAACTGTGGTATTTCCACAGCTCTTCCTAGACACCCATCTCCTTATTGGCAAGCTTGCAAGCTGTTGACAACTGTTTCCAAACAAGTCATAGCCAACACATTTGAGGGACAGCCTGTATCTGAAAAAGAGATGGTGATCAATTTGCCATTGCATAAATATGAAGTTTAGAATAATCAGTAATCTGAAGCTGCCAGCCAAGCTAATGTGGTCATTGGAGCCATCTCTTTTCACGAGAATGTAATGTTAAAACAGAGAAGTAGTCTGAAACTGAGAGTCTTTGTTGATGATATAGAAACTTAGATTTTGCAAGACCAAATTATATCTCTTTCTGAAAGAAGGCTAACAGCTTTCTATTCACCTAAAGCATTTAATGTCAGTGGGTACTCCACTTTCCAAGCCCTTACAGGGTAATATCCATCTTGTCTGATAGAACTGAATTACTTAAAATGTGTGTTTTGGAACTGAAGACTATGGTAAAACAATAATGTGATGCTATGCTGATCTGTATATATTTAGCATATTTAACTAGTTTCAATGTAAATTGTGCCATATGTTACACTTTGAAGTCAAACTCATGAGAATACTGTGAGACTGGAAAAGCCATTTTGTTCAACTTTGAATCTTCGAATATCTGTGTTGAAAGAAGCTCACACTATCAGTGATCCAGCAGCTATGCCACTCAACAGAAATAAGTCCATTTTCCAATGAATAAATAGCTCTTTGTGAAGAGCAAAACAATTGCAGCAAAAAAGGTGAGAAGCTCACTGTTTCCTGTCCCCAGTGGCCCAAGGCATGGCAGCCTGATTGGCAGGAGACCCGGATTCTGGTCCTGAGCAGGTTCTTTGACTCAGGAATCTCTTGCACTGCAGCTGGAGAGCAGAACCTGAAGCTTTAAGCTGGTGTTTAAAACAAAACAAAACAAAACAAAACAAGAAATAAAAGGGTCAAATCTAATGACCTAATGAAGAAGGTCACCTGCCTTAGAGTTTTCTCAGTTATACAGTGACTAATTCGTGCTATGCTAGTTATATTGATTTACTACTCCCCTACTTTTTCTAACCAATTTGTATGATAAATTAATACACCACAAATTTAATATACAGGAAATTCCTTTAATTTACATAGGATTAGTCAGAATGTGAGCAATCATAAAATGTGGCCCAGTATCTTTTATAGCACTTCTTAGAAGGCTTCTTGAATCCTGAAATTCTAGTAGGCCATATATTTGCTTATGTAGATGGCATGGAGGATACCAAAGGAATGTATTAGTCACACTGACTCTGGTGTAAAAAGGAACAAAAGTACAGAATAAAACCAGAAAAGCAACCACTGGGACACAGAAGTGATGGCTAACTTGGCAAAGGTCCTCATCTTTCCAAGTTCACTTTTGTCTCTCAAGCTCTGAAACCTTATGATTTCAAGTATTTACAAACATTACTTCTACTCTTGTACAGTTCAAGTTTTGCAAGATATTGAATATCAATTAAGTTTAACACCCCTGCTTATTTTTTCTGCTTGAATTCTTCAGTTCACAGAAACCATAAAATGCATGCACCTAGTTTATTTCCATATTATTTCAATCACAGTAATATCAGGATCTGGGAATGTCAGTTTTCACAGAAACTGCTTTTATACTTCCATCAAACAATCACTTTCCTAAACAACTCAGTACAAATAAGCAACACAGCATATTTTTTCATGTCCTTGATACCTTTTCTTTTTCTTTTGCAATGAACTCTTCATACAAAGTTTGCATAGAAAACCCAATTTGCCAAAACTAGTGTGAACAATTTAAAAAACTCCCTGAATCTGATATGCCTTACAAATTGTTTGTGGACAGAGAGGAAAGTGAAATACAATTTTGTGTAATCATTTTTGCATTCAGACCCTCTTCATACAGACTTGCTCAGCTGCTGTCAGAGATTCAGAACCAAATGTCAGTTTCTAAACACCATAAATTACTTTAAAACTGTTTTTCTAAAATATTGTATGCTATCACATTTATGCTATTTCTTATTTCTCACTAGGCTGACTTAATTTTACTTGCAGTGAGCTTTGAGCTGTGATTTATGTTGCTGTCAGACTTAGGAAACCAATTGCCTCAAACTGAATTATCTAAAAACAAAGCGTTGTAAATTCCAAGTGAGCATTTGCAATTGTTTCCTTTTTATTAGCTGCACAAACCTGTTATTCCTCTGGCATGCAAATAATTTGTAATGGGCTGCTATATGTATTTGTTAATTCATTCACTCTCAGCTTAAACAGTGATCTTCAGCAAATCCAATAAATGAACCATTAAACAGAAAAGGTCTTTGGTAGCATTGACTTGGGCCTTGTATAAAAACAATTGAAATACTTCAGGCTGAAAACAAGCATTTTGTTACAGAAGCTGATTGTTCCCTGCTGTAACTCATGCTAGCAATTTCTTTCAGAAGCGTCCTCACTTGAACATTCTCCTCAATCATAATGCAGCTCAGTGGAGCCCATATTTCCTCCCGAAAGGCGTCTCTCTTTGACACACTGTCATGCAATAAGTATCAGGAAAGTAGTCAAAATCATGTGTTTTACACATGCTTATAATGATATGCCCCAAGTGTGTCAGCTGGTACCATCTGTAGTGCCTGGAGCAGTGTCTGAGAGACTGTGATAACTCAATTGCAGGCTGGAGTTTTTGAAAAACAGTGGATAATTACTATTCCTGCTTAGGCAAGAGCACTCCTACGTGCAGTGTTAGGGAGGCCACATCTGTTACAACTATTACTAAGTCTCAGCCGATCACCAATGTTACAATAAAAATAGTCATCAATTTGGTTAAAAATCACCATTTCTTTTCAGTTCCAGACCACTGATCTGATCAAGTTGTAACTAATAAATTGGTGCTTTGTTACCCTATCCTTTGGTGTGTTTTTTATTTGCACTCTGATTGATTTTGGAAGCCATGCAAAATCCTGCCACAAACAAATACTAGGTAGTAAAATCAGAGGTCAAGAAAGAGAGCTGTAGTTTCTCTTGCAGACAGGAGTTGAGTATTTGAGAAGAATATTAAATTCTAAGATCTTAGTTCAAGAATTTTCCGTAAAGCCGTTGCCTTCAACTAGACCTGGTTTTTACTTATCTTGGATAAGATCTTGTTTCTTAATTATCAGGCTTATAGTAGCTGGTTTGCATTTTTAGAACAAGTATAGGTAGTTATCTAACTTAAAACTGAGAAAAGTGTTGCAGGTGCTTTTGCTCAGATGAGTTGCTTGTGTTTTGACTCTGCAAATTCAATGCTGATTTTAATCAACTTCATTTTATCCTGACCTAAGACTTTACTGGCCATTCATACCTCTGCCTGTGGTCTTTCTTAGTGCTAAGCATGAGGTTTGACAAACCACGCCATTCTTCATGTTTCTTGTGCAAAACTGGTATGTAGAGGCTTGATATGTGGATATTAGAAGATAAACACCAAATATTTTTACTGTGAAAATTTAAGTATTGGATGTGGTATGGATTTCTTCCCAGCTGGTCCCACATTTAATGTTAAACTTACAAAAAATAACATGGCAAAGCTAAGTTCCTAACAAGCAGAAATTAAATCTGAGCTTTTGGGTCCATGAAAGAAGGTGCATCTTGAAATGGCCAGTGATAGAAAACATCCAAGGGAAGTTCGTACATGGTATGCCTCTGCATTGCCTCCAAACTGCTAATTGCTGAAGGGAAGTCTTCAGTGCCATATGAGATGTCTTAAAACCATGGTTACTGTAGTATTCCAAGATTTGTTTTCTTGGTACAGTCTACCAACAGACATAACAACAGATATATATCAAGACAAATTTTTTAATATTGCATTATTGGCAGACAAAAAAAGATTGCTTTACATTGGAATGCTGAGGTCCTGCCAACCACCAACAAGTGGATAGGTCTGGTTTTGAACTTACTGCTAATGGGAAAAAATGTATGTGCTTCACAAAAATAGAAATAATCTGAATGCATCTGAAAAAGTTTAGATTCCGTTCTGAGAGCCCCTTGAAGATCAGCCCTGCTGACAGAATTTGAAAAATACAGCTTGCGTAAAGGCAGTGGCATTTAATGTTTCCATACTTTGCTACATCTCTGCAGTGCTCTGTGAAAACGAACCACAGTGAAGCTGGTAAATATTATTAGTCTAACCTAGAGATGCAGAAGGAAATTCATACAAAGAAGCTTGGCTTACCCAAGGCCACCCAGAAGATGGTCGGATACCAAAAATGATGGGTTGGGAAGTGACAACATAAATTAGCAGGGCTGGTTTGAGAAATATGTGGGTCTGAGATGGAAAATTAGTTTCAATATATATAATTAAAGGCTGAAAACTTTTTAAATATGCCTTTACAGATTAAAAATGTTAAAGAAATATTTTTTTAAGTTGCTGCAAATATTTTTTGGCAGTGAATAGGAGGCCTTAAATGCAAAATCTTAATAGTGTGTGGATCAGGTAAGGGCTGAGATTTATGCTCATGGTGCTTCTAAGAATCCTGGCCCTGTCAGGTTGCTGACAGTGGTCCTGCAGAAAACAGACTTGGTACTCTGTAGTCCTCATTTAAGAGAGGATCTAGGAGGTTTGCTGAGTTCATGTAAGACGGATGTTGGAAACGGAAGAAGGACTCTGGAAAAGCTCTGTTATTGCCCCCTGCCTGTGGGGGTTCGTTCTTCTGTTTAGGAAAGGAGGCTGTCCACTTTCCAGCTCACAACAGCCTTTATACAGCACATCCACTGAATTTCAGCCTTTGGTTGATGATAGCTTTCTTGAAAGGGGTGCCATAACAAAAACACAGGACTTCATGTGCTTCTTGCTCTAGGATTCTTTTCATTTACTGAAGCTGTTTCTTTTGTACCAAGTCATAGACAGGTCTGTGAATTAGGTACACTAACCATAAAGATGATGAGAGAAATCACACACTTAATGCAGGTTCCCGCATATACAAAGAGGAATAAGTTCATTTCCCTGCCTCTGTGAAGTCATTGGTAAGACTGTGACATGGGCACCATGTAAAAGCTTGGCTGTATGAGTCTTTTCCATGGCATGTACACACACACACAAACTGGTGAAATAGGTGCATTTTATAGCAGCAATGTATGGAGTGAACCAAGAAAAGCCTGAGCCCACCTCTTCATTGGGGTCTTCAGCCAGAAGACTGGAACAGCTTTCTTGGAGTGATCTCATTGTATGGAGTAAATAAGAATACATCTTACAAATTATTAGATTTGGCCGCTTTTTTGTTCTGTTTTCTTCAAGCCACTAAAGGGAAAAAAGGAAACAAAAGGCAGATTTTGATTGATCTGGTAAATATGGATGTGGCTGGAGCCAAGAAGAATGCATTAGAAAAGTGATTGATGGCCTTGATTATGGTCAGTGCAGTAAGAGCACTGGGTTTCACTGTGACTGCAGGCTGCAGTTCGCTGTTCCCTTGTTTTCTGACTGGCACAGCTTGCTCTTTTTTCTAAAAAGGTCTGCAAGGACAAATAGCAATTGAATTGTGATCATACTGATTTTGCTAACGGTCAGTTGGTGTTTGCAGTGTGAAAGACCCATCTTTACTGCAGTTCAGCATACGCATATGGTGGATCCAGGTGGCAATACTTATTTGACCATATTTGGTTTTTTAAGTTGCTTCAGAAAAAAATTCAAGGTTAATTTCTATGGTCACAAAGGAAGATATTTTCCGATCCACTGTTACTACAAAATTTTATTTTCCTTAGATTTGCCTGCTTTACCATTTACTTTGGGTTTTCAGCTAACATGACTCGAATACAATAGTTTAAAAGAGCATCCTGCGTATATCTGGTCATATCTTACCATAACCAAAATGCTTGTCTAGTACTGGAGCTCGATATCATAGGACAATATAGTTGTATGACAGGAATTAGTCTGTCAGAGTGTTTGGCCAAAGAACAAAGACTGGAGAATATTGTCTATCTCCTCAAACAAATGAATATCTCTAGCATATACACAGTAAGTGAAGGTCTCAGGTAAGCAAACTAGATGGGGAAGAGAAAGCATGAAGATGACAATAATAAGAATAGCAATAGCAAGGCATATGGATGGTTTTAATTGGTTTTCTTCACTCCCTTGAATGCCAAAAGTGCCAGAAGGAGGTGGCTATAGCAGCAGCTTTGGTGAGGACAGAGAAAGGGGGAATGGAGGCTTTTGTGAAATAAGGGAGGTAGGCAACATGACAGAGTAGAAATAGCAGGGTAGAGAAACTAGGTTAGATGTAGCAAGAGGAGCTGCACAGCAGATCTTCAAGACTAGGACAGAGTCCTAGATCTTAGATCTTCTTGAAGACCTCTTTAGGGAGCCCTGAGGACACAGGCCAACTTTCAGAGGAGCAGATGCCACAGCCAAAAATGGCTTTGGCAGCAACATTGTGACAGCCCAGTAAAGAGAGAAAGCAATACTGTGAAGAAGAGTGCAATAGCTGAAAAGGAAAGTGATTAGGTGTGTGTAAGTGGTTTGGCTGCAGGGATGGAAAGGAAAGGGTAGCTGTCTAAAGTGCTGTAGCAGGTACGTTTCATTTACTCCGTTTTCTCATAGAAGATGGGCTGGGAATCCACAGAAAAGGACTGAATCTTAGTGGGGTAAGGACAACTGAACACACACTGCAGGATGTTTACATCAGATATTGTGTTGTGTTGTTTCTTTTGCTGCCTGTGAAGGCCGTCCACAGGGAACAATGTAGGATATTTATCAGAGTAGGGACACTCTGTCAAGGACTTTTTAGAGGCTCAGCTCATTCAGCTTCCTTCATCCTGTTGATGCAATGTCACACTCACTACAGTGTTTTGCAGAATAAGTTTCACATTTTTTGTGCAGAACATGTACAAGTTAATCCTGCAGTGGTATAGTAGGTATCTGACATTTGCACATAATTGCTGTGATCTGATACTTGCGTAACTAGAGGATGAAAATGCTTTGCTTTATCTGAAGTGAATTTTCCATGTAACAACCATATAACTAAATTAGAGATGGATAAACTTGCTGAGATTTAATATGAGCTCATAGCAAAAAAATGTGTTTAAATAAACTTTATGTTCAGATAGGTCTTGACAACCGGCAAAAATGCCATTTCTCATTCTTTGCTAAGATATGATCTCGTTACACATGAACAATCACTGCAACACATGCAGAAAATGGCATAAGAAACCCCCCTTTCTGATGTTATCTCTGGTTGTCAAGTGTTAGATGCAAGGCTAATGAGCTTTGATCCAAGTGCCAACCAATTTAATTCTCCCCATTATCTTGGCTGAATAGGGTTATTTATTAGGTTTCTCCACACGTGCTCACTGTGGTATAAAAGCAATGAATCTTTTTTATGCCACAATAACAAAGCTGGGCTTGACTCTATGCACCAAAGACCAAAGGTCTGATTCTTGCTCTGCAGGAAAATCTCAGAATATAACATTGCTCCGAAAAGCAAGTGTCCAGGGAGAGCCACAGCCCAGGGGATCTTGTGCAGCTGGTATTCTGGTTCATGGAGAAAAAGAAACTTGCTTTACTGAGGCTGTAAACATTGCTGCCATGATTCTGATTTTGTTCTGGATGCAGTGAAACCCAATCTTATATTTGTATTGTGATTTTTATTTCTAGGTATGAAAATAACACCTGAGGTAATGCTGCCCTGTGAGCCATGCTACAGATTAATTAGCTGTAGCTGCAGTTTTTATTTTGTGGTGCTTTTGATGTACACAGGCCCATCACTGATGGGAAATCAAAGCAGGTGGTGCAATCCAAATCCAAAGGGAAGGAAAAAGAGGAGACGAAACTGTTATCTAGGCCACCCAGAAATAAGAGCAAGAAATATCTTGTGTGCCCCAAGACCTACTTCTGGGAGACTGAAGAGGACCTCAGCTCAGAAGGTTATGAACCGTCCTAATAATGCAGGGTATCAAGCTCAGCTGATCTGTCATGGGCCTCCCAAAATACTTGGGCCGACTGGAAGTTAGTTGGTACCTGCAACCCATGGATTCATGGGGTAACAAAAGCAAGTTCATTGCTTAAGTAAGAATCTCAGAATACACTCCTTAGTAAGTGGTGCAGTTGCTAACTTTTACTCAGCTGGCTTGTAGTTTTGGTTTTCTAAGAGTAAATGTGGTGAGAGTGGGAGTCAAGGACACAAAAAGTACAGAAACTGACCTTCTCTTACTCAAACCTCTGCATTTATTTCCTTTTTCAGAAAGCAGTGTGATGTCTTGGGAATGGAATGCCAACCCGAACCTTGAATCTCTCTTCTTTTCTCAGCTTTTGTCAGCTGTGTTCCCTAACAATATTTTAATATCATTTAGGCATTTAACTCGTAAGACTGCAAAATTCTGCTTGTCTAGCAGGGCATTTCCCAAGCCATTAGACATGTCTGTAAGTTCACGCCCACTCAATGTGCCCGCTACCATTCACAATTATAAAGGTCTATTGAAGTCTTTTCAAATATATTCAATTAATCATATTCACTTGAACAGTTTAAAACCAGCATATATGATTGCAGCATTGTTCTACACCAGGTAGGAAACATCTGATTAAAAAAAAAACCCTCATCAGCAAACCATGCTGTTGCAAGTATTCCTCCACTACACTGAAAGGATAAAAAGCAGCCTGTGGGATTTTCAGGACCAGACTATTCCAGTTACAATCTCTAGCCTCCACATTTTCACAGTATTTCATGAAGTTTTATCAGTACAACATAACTTAATCAGTCTGACCTTTAGTAAGAGGAGTAAAGCTAAAAACCTGTGTAATTCTTCAACTATTAATCAGACAGAATCAAAGGAAAGAACTTTTCAAAAAGAAAGAGACAGAATAGCAAATTGTAACAGGCAAAATACAGAAGAATCAGATAATTTTTCACCTGGGAAATTCCCCTGGAGGAGTCAGGTTAAAGAATTACCTAGCTATTGAGGGAAAGGCACCATATCTTTCCACATACCTAAGATCTTTCTAAGACCACAGACTAGACACCTTTTAAATATCCTAAGCTTGACAGCAGGTCTAATATCTTTAATACTGAAATATTGTTAAAAAAAAACCCAACAAATGAAACAACAGAAAAACAAACAAACAAAAAACAAAAGCAGAGAATTCTACAGCTGCTCCATAGATTTCCTGAAACTTATCACTTTCCAATGGCTTAGAGTTTTCTATGGAGACAGGGAGGAGTCTCTATCGTCCCTCATTCATCCTTATCAGACTGTAGGCAAATCTGCCAAGTTTTGGTCACTAAAAGGAATCGGATTTGAAAAATGTACTCTCTGAGTGATGGTTTGAATTTTCCATTTAAAAGTACTGTGAATCTTCAGAGTTTCATGTGAGACTGCTTCAGATTGCAGGAAACTCAAGCCAAAAATGGGGAGACACGCTGAAACTCAGTGAGAATTGGCAGTCCATTGGCTCTGCTGGGGCAGAGGAACAAAGGCTGGGCTAACAGCATATGCTATCTATTAAACTTTGTTCTTTGTGTGTGTAGACAGAGAGAGGGAAATAGTGACAGAGGTAAGAACTCCAGCTCTCTCTTCTTTATTTCAGACAAAGCGTTTGCCCAGATTATCAAAAAGTTAAAGGAGTCTGGAGAGAGTTAGACATTTTGGAGAATCACTTCACAAAGCAAAGTTTTAATTTCATGCTCTCTCTGTTTTGTAGGAAAGTTATTTATCCACCTCAATCCAAACAAATTCATTAAAGCGCACAGGAAAGCAGGCACTATTGTAGTAATTGTCTGCTTTGTTGTTGATCAAGAAACCTCTCTTGTTCTTTCGTTGTTAGAAAATGTTTCCAGTTAAGCAGTTCACCTGCATGCTAGAAATGTATGGGTAACCTAAATGTGAACGATAATGCTTCCTCAGATACTCCATGAAAACTATAGTAGGTAGGCAAAGCCCTGGAAGAAAGCCACTGACCTCAAAGTTACCGCAGCCAATGCCCAACCATGAATGCGATTTGATCCAGGGTCTTTCACTCAGGGGTTAAAGTCCTCTCTCCAACTGTCAAAGAAAAAGATACATGTGACAACAGCAAAAAGCAAGCATGGTTTTGAAAAGCAAACCTAAAAGTGTGGCCTAGTGAGAGGCAATGGTAAAACCACCTCTGATTTCAGTGCAGTCAAGATTTAACCTTTAGTTTCAGAGCATTAAGGCTCAGGCAGCAGGGTAGTGAGACTGTCTTGGCCTGGCTGATCAGCCCATGAAAAGACTCCTTTTCTCACACTTGCCCCCTGGCCTTTTGAGAAGCACTACAGACACTGGTAGAGCTACAAGAAAATGGAAGGAGTGGCTGATGCAGCAAGGGGTTGTGCTGCCATTCAGAAGGACCTTGGCAGGCTTGAGAAACAGACTGACAGGAATCTTATGAAGTTCAAAATGGAAAAGTCTGAAGTCCTGTACCAGAATAACCCCATGTACCAGTACATGGTGTGTGCTGACCAGTTGGAAACCAGCTGCGCAGAAAAGGCTCTGGAGATGCTGGTGAACAATTGGTTGCCCACTAGCCACCAATGCACCCTTGCAGCAAACAAGACCAACAGCACCTTGGACTGCGCTAGAAGAGGGATTGCCGCCAGGTTGACAAAAGTGATCCGTTCTTTCTGATAGAGCTGGTGTGACCTATCTGGAGTAGTGTGTTTGATGCTTGGCTCCCAAAGACGAGAGACACATGGAGCTACTGAACCAAGTCCAGCAAAGGGCCACTAAGACAGTTAAGCGTCTGGAGCATCTGATGTATAAAGGGAGGCTGGGAGAACTAGTAATGTTCAGCCTGGAGAATAAAAGGCTCAGGAGGTCCCTCATTGGTTTGATATCAGTAAACATCTGGTGAGGGGAATAAAGAAGGTGGTGCCAGACTCTTCTCAGTCTGACAAGACAATAGGCAGGAA
Source organism: Ara ararauna (assembly GCA_028858755.1). Classification (NCBI taxonomy): domain Eukaryota; kingdom Metazoa; phylum Chordata; class Aves; order Psittaciformes; family Psittacidae; genus Ara; species Ara ararauna. The sequence goes on from CM054410.1 coordinate 81,899,105, forward strand.
ATTCTATTTTAACAGAAGAATAAAACTTATTCTAAGGTGGCCAAACACTGAAACAGGTTTCCCAGAGAGGCTGTAAGCTTCCATCCTTGGGACTGTTAAAACCTTGATTTAGAAGCATAAAATAGTTTGAGTTGGAAGGGACCTTTAAAGGTCATATAGTCCAAACTCTCCTGCAATAAGCAGGAACATCTTCCACTAAACGAAGTTCCTAAGAGCTCCATCCAACCTGGCCTTGAATGTCTGCAGGGATGGTGCATCTACCACCTCTTTGGACAACCTGTAACAGTATTTCACCACCCTCATTGTTAAAAAAATTTTCTTCCCTGTATCTAGTCTAAATCTACCCTCTTTAGTTTAAAACCATTACCCCTTGTCCTATCACAACAGACACTACTCAAAATTCTTGACATGGTCCTGGGAAACCTGCTCTCCGTGGCATTCTTTTAGCACAGGGGTAGGGATAGATGATCTCCAAAGGTCCCTTCCAACCTCGGCCGTTTTGTGAACCCTTGGAAATTCAGTAGCTGCATTACTTCTACCACATGCAGGCATCTCTGGGTTTGCTTGTACGAGAGACTGAGCAACTGACTCATGAGTTGCTCTTGTAAAAGGCCTACCTTTGGGAAAACTGTCCTGCCAGGAGTCAAATTGAGTAGACCAGAAAGGAAGAAGTTTAATGCAGCTATTGAGCTGTCTGGTAAATTGTCACAGATAGTCCAGAATGCCCATAGAACTATTGTTTCATTTCTTTGGCAAAATCTGTGATTTTTTTAAATATAATTTACGTACTGAAGTGAAAATGTAACTGCCAATTGTGCGCACATGCATTCTGTGGCACTATGGCCGACTGGAGATAGAGGAGACACTCACTGATTTGAATTGCAATTAAATGAAATTCTTCATCTCAGGCAAATCAAGGACTGGGATTTGATCTCCTATAGACCATAGTAATTCTCTGGAGTACCCGGGTAGAAAGCATTTAATTTGACATTTTATAAATGTTCCAGGCAGAAGATTTATGGAAACATTTCCCAAAATATCATTTTGTGGCAGAAAAAAATTCCAAACAGTTCCAATTTACATGTAACTGTACCTCAGAAAAGGAGATGATAAGATTGACACACAACTGTTGAACTTCCTGTCTGGAGTAAGACAAAAGATAGACATCATCTCCAGTTATTGAACAAAATTGCTCCACCGGCATGTCATCAAGAAATGCTTGTAGGTTTTTAATATAAACAATTGTGTGTAGTTTATACAAGGATGCCAGACTTGGTAAAGTGATCCTGAACAATTACTTGTTGCACTACATCTGCTACAGAATTTTGTCCATACTCATTTAGAAAACTCTGAGGATGCATCTCCACAGATGTCTGGTCCCAATAGAACATGTCAGCCCACACAACACTCTATGCAGCCAAGTCTAGATAAGGCTACCATGTATCCAGTTTTTCCAGATGTTGCTCCCTTTTCCACTCAGAAATGATGTTTTTCTCCAGGTTTTTGGATGTCTGGTTGGGTCACAGGCCACTATAGAGCTGAATCTAGTGCCTATGCTGTGGTATACGTCTATCAGTTATTGCCCCAGGAAGGACAGCACACTAAGACCAATGTCTCTGGGCAGCACTGGACTCACCATGGACATCCAAAGCTGTTTCTGCCACAGGAATCCCAGATATGGCGCCTTGGTACCTCAGCTTCTTCCAGTGCCTTAGTTACATGGCTTATATATGGTGCAGGTCTTGCTATTCCGCACAGCAGCGCACAGTAGAAACGCAGCTGCCTTCAGTGTGGGAACTGATGTGGCTTATTCATTATAGCGCCATGCTTCAAAGTGCGCCTAAATTCTTCTCAGCAAAATCGCTCATAATGGGTATAAAGACTAAAACTGGCCCACAGGGGTAAATTGCTCCTTAATGCCATTATTTGGTTTATGCCTCAAATCACACAGATATAAGCCCTTTTGTATTTCTTTTCTTGTCCAACAAAATCTTTCTGTTCCCATTGCTCATGTAGATGTCTAACTCCCCCATTACACATTACATAAATAGGGTTGTTTTATTGGTTGTAAATGTCTTGTTATTCAGTTTCATGTCCCCACATTTTTGTTCTGTAGGAAAGGTAATCTTGCTTGCAGCATTTATTATTGTGGATACTTCTGCTATGCTGCCACTGCTTTTTCTTCTCTGGTCTAACCATCTCTACACTTTCCATGTTTTCCTTACATAAAAAACCCCAGAAACAAATACCAACATTTCTATTCCTCTAACCATTTCTGTCATGCTTTTCCCCAGACTCTTAGTGTTTTTGCGGTATTATTTTCAAGCTGAGTGACCAGGAAGGAACAGAAAAGACATGTCATTGGATTGTATAATATATTATGTTCAATATTGTTTTCTATCCTTGTCCTGCTGCATTCTATCAGTTTGCCAACACTTTTCCTGCACACAGAGCATATGGTTTGGTTAAGATGTCTCTGTGACTCTTTTTTTTCTGTATGGTGGTGATTAATTTAGAGCCAAGAATTATGTCATCCTGATTTTTCCTTCCAACTTGCATTAATTTGCCTTTGTATTCAAGGAATTTAATCTATGATCAAGCTATCTAGCTTTCTCTACCACAGCAGAAGTTCCTCACAGACTTGTCTCACTTGCACTATCTTATCTACGTCCATGTCACTTCCAAATCTTACCTCCTTACTTTGTTGCTTGTTTTCCTAGCGAGATTCTTTTCTGTCTTGTAAAACACAAATTTTGTCCCTATTTCACAGTTTCCTTGAGATTGTCTGAATTGTCTAATTCACACCTCTCTCTGTGGTCTTCGTTAGAGCCAAGCATGAGGCCACAGGCACGGTAGCTTACTGAGACAGCTACTTTCCCAAAGGTACAGTGAAAGAGAAACAATAGGCAGTGCAAATTAAGTACCTGTGATACATTGACAAAACTTATCTTCCTTCAACCCATGGAGTTTTAGACTCTGGTGCTGTTTGTCTCATAAGGATGAGAATTTTCCCACTTTGTTCCTCAAAACAGGGGAGAAGATCGTTGTCCCCCAGCAGCAGAGATACTGTGGTGTCTGGAAACAACCTCACACAGGATTGCCAGCAAGGATGTCACCCTGAGAGCCACAAAGTCCACAAACTATTGTGAATGTAGCAGTATTAAATCTAAAGAGACTAATGTTTTATATTGCAAAGAGGAATTGCGGGCATACAGAAACAGAGGCCTACAGCAGATATGCAGAAACCAGAGACAAAGCCCTATATAGTGATAAGCAAGAGGCAGTGGTAAGAAGAGAAGGGAAGCTGCCAATCACTTGCATTTTAGGAGTCCAGCTGGCTTGTTTGCTTCTGAGACATGCAACTGGAGTTTCTCTATATTTCCTTGATTTTGATTTGCCTAAAGGAGAAGTGGTAAAACGGCCTTGTCCATCCCGGTGTAAGCAGTCCATCCTACAGATCACTCAACCTAGAATGTGAGAAGGGAAGAAATCCCAAAGCAAACTCCAGCCCCTGACACTGCTCCACTACCCTAAGCCCCTTTCCAGGCTCTCTGACTGTTCACATGAAACTTTGCTTATGCCTCTCAACAGGTCAGATACTGCTCCAGGAGGGTTTTCCCACATAGGACTAGGCAGGCGGCAACAGGGGCAGGTAAGGAGGAAGTGTTTGCATGGGTGGCATAAGGAGCAACACAATTCTGATTTTTTTCATTCTATGTGACAGATAAAACATACATTGCCATTTGGGTATCCAGCATAATTACTGATTTCAGTGAAGTCCTGGTTAGGGTTTTCAAGTTACATGGCAAAAACTAATTCTGTCATTGGAATAAATTCTGAAAAGCTTTTAGACTTCAAGGGATTGAAGCTGCTTATTGCTTAACATTATGAAAACCTACCCATTGCAAACATTGCTAAAAGTTCAGTTGTATCATTCCTTAGTTTCTTTAAATCTCTCAATGTCTTCAGTCCCACCCTGGAGACTTTACTGCTGCTTCACATTTCTTCCACTTACATTTTGACCTCTCAGACTCTGGATTATATTGTAACTTTTTTCCTTGGAAAACAGTAGGTATTTCCCTGGTACAGCAGTGATTGACTTCAGCAAATGTTCTATCAGAGCTAGCATGAGAACAGAAAAATTGCAGTATCCAAATACTGTGATCTGTTGCCTCTGCCCAAACCTCTTTAGCATCTGGGAGTAAAATATGTCTCTGTGTAAGCTGTTTCCCATTGCGGTTTTAAAGGTCTGCAACATTTTTATAGGCTCAAGGACTAAAGTAACTCAAGACTAAACTGTGTTGGCTCACCCTGGGGTAACCCCTATAAATGACAAACAAATCAGCATTTCACAGTTAAAAAACAACACCAAGTGCTCTGCAAAATCCCCCAGAAGTTTACTGCAGGGATGCTAACAATGCTAGACATTAAGGCAAGGAATTTCCTTTTTGCATTTCAAGAGAAAAAACACCACAGCTGTTTCTCAGTGGATTCCCCACCAAGTTGAAAAGGTCACTGACCCAGCCATGATGTAACACCAAATACTGTGAATGACTCCCCCAACCAGAGTGTCTGCGGAACACTATCCAATAACAATTTTCACCCCACAAAAAAACTATTTATCCAGTGCACCACTAAAGCCTCACCTAAAGAGCGTTGCAAGAGTCTTTTCTCTTCTACTGGTTGAAATCTCTGCAGCAAATGTTTGCTAACAGACTGGTAAGAATAGGGAAAATCTGGTCCTGAAAGCGATGCGCATTACCTTTAAGTACTGGGAAGTGTGAATGAATAATATGAAACGCTATCTTAGTCTCAGCACTCATTGTATAATCTATAGTGCACTTGATTAGAAACTGCAAGAGTAGTAATCTTGTATTCCCAGCAAAACATCAAAGTTACTACAGCGGCGGAACAGGAAAGGCACAAGCCAGGGGCTGCAGGAGATCTGATGCTGTGGCACACACGATGGGGCAGTAATGGTGGTCCCATAAGTAAATTCATGGGCAAAAACCTGTGCGCAGGTCACCCTCCCCTCCAGTGGTGGCCAGGCAGCATTCTTATTTCCAAGATGCTGGGGAACACTGGAGGCCACGGAGGGTCTGAGCAGCAGCAGAAAGGTTAAGGTTACTGGGAGAGTAATGCTGATAGCGTTCACATAGGCATTACCCATCTGCACTGGACTGGCATTAGTGACAACACATGGAGAAGATATCCTGGGACCTGCTTTTAGCCGTATGGCTATATTCAAGCTGTTCAAGACATAACCTTAACCTCAGTCTTATCCTTAGCTATGTGATAGTTTCTACTTCTGCAGCACTGGTCCTCCATACAACAAGGCACAGGGATTTCTGGAGTGCAGCAGCAGGTAGGTGAGCAGGTGATTACAACAGTGTGCATGGAAGAGAGAGAAAACTGGCTGGTTCTGCAAAGGGTAATGCCCAACTGACTGTGTTGTCATTGATAAAAGCAAAGCAAAACAACCACTATAACGTCTACATTTGAACACAGGGAGGGTGGCAAAATGTAAACCAAACAGTATTTGCTGTCTCAAAGGGCTATTTCCAAATGTTCCCTCTCTGCTGCCAGCTAAACAAACCTTGTGTACCTTTGCACTTAGCTTAGGTGTTCAATGGGAAGCTTTTCCTTCAAGTACATTCACATTGACCTTCCTTCCTTAATCAAATTACAAAAGATTTGAGGAGGAAGTGTGTGTTGGTAAACAGAATATCAATGGCAAAAAGAAAAGAAGTACTTCTGTCTCATTACATCTGCCCTTCCTTTGTGTCCAAAGCTCCTATCTCAGGCAGCACACAGGTTTATGAGGCAGATGGTAATTTTTATTGTCTTTCTCATTTATTAGGAATTAAGAAAGCCAGAATGTAGTTTGTCTGCAAAATTTTTGCATTAGAAACCCCTACTTTGTTTTTCTGTGTAAACATGATAGAGGTGGAAAGTCAGCAAGGGCACACTCGAAAGACCTGGAGAGACACTGAAAGGGAAAAAAGTCTTTAAGGTTCAGCTGGCAATGAATCTAAATCTCATTTCTGACAGGTGTTGGGAATTCAGAACCTGTTCATGCTGCACACTGCAGTGGTGAGCAAATGTGCCACAATAGGTATCAGCAGTCTGTCTGGATACCTGCTGTGATAAAGCTCTGCTGACACAATACAAACATCGCTATATGGATCTTCCCAGCACAATGCAGAGTAGAGGTAGAAGACTTTGTGTCAGTGCATGCTTGCCTGTGTAGAGATGACCCAAATTGTTCAAGTGCTTCAGACTTGATATCCTTCATTTCCAGAAAGCACCCTGTACAGAGATACACGTAAACACAGGAAACATCCAGTAACTACCAAAGCTCTGAAGAAAGAGGATGATTGCTCACATTTAGGTCGCCTGCTTGACAACTCAGGTAGAAAACCATTCATATGGAGAAAAACAAGTTAAAACCAAACCAAAATACACTTTCAGGCCCTTATTGTGTATGTCAGAAGAAACAACACACAATTCCAGCAGGAAAAAAGAAATCAATTTTGTGTCATTTAAGTGACTAATTTGTCAATTCATTCTGAAACTGGATTTTTTTCTATTTGCTAGCTGCCCTCCTTTCTCAGGTACTTAACTGTTCTAAAGTTTATCTTTCCCACAGTTTCCTTATTAATAAACCTTGCTTAGTGACAGATTAGGAGCCACTTTGTCGTCATTCATGTTTCTGGAATTGAACCTGGGAATTTAGAAGGAATCTACATAGATACTCCCCATCACATTTTACTCCATTTGAACAACAATTAAAGAAGGAAAGATCACTAGATTACCTTTTTTTTTTTTTTTTTTTTTTTTTTTTGGTTTTGTATGCTATAATGAATAACACTCCATTAGAAATATGTCACATTCTCAGAAAGAAGAAAAATTCTTTTTCAGATGGAATAAGATTTTGGACTAAACACAGTCAAAAATGAGCCTGCTTCACTAGGAAAATAAGTTTTGTGATTATCAGTCTCACTTCAAACAATGACATTTCCAACTTACTCATTTTTGTAAGCTGTAGGAATGCAGTTGTCCTTTGTCTGCTTCCTGAGCTAAAAAAGATTGAAAAGGCTCTGAAAAAACCACTTATACCCACACATCAGCTTTTGCCCTGCGTGAAACTGAAAAACCCTTCTCACAATTGTCTCCATTTCTCCACTCCTGGAAGATGCCTGAAGGACGACCCCGCAGTGGACAAGCCTGCTCATTGCCTGTCACAGGTCAACAGGGTGCCTCTGCCCATCTGCCAAGTCAGTGAGGCCGCCAGCCCTGCTCTGGAGATGTGCCAGACACTATCCTTATGTCAATACTTCTTAATGCATGTTAGCATGGCCGTTTTTTCTAGATAGCTCTGAAAAAGGAATTTCCAGCGTAGCTGAATTTCCCTCCCTTGAGATGTCAAAGCTCCAGGTACTGCTTGTGAGCAGATAGGAAGCCATCCCTGAATTGGAACATGGCAGCCATTTAAGGATGCACAGCGGTAGCACAGAGTAATTTGGCAAAGGAGGGTGGAAGAAATGCTGCATTCAATGGAAATGGCAGGAACATTCACAGGTAGGAAGAATGCAATTATCCAGGCTGGAAGCAGGCCAGGATGCCATTCATACTGCAGACTTGGCATTTCTCAAAATGATATAACAGATGTTTTTGTGATTTTGTGTCAGGAATATGCTTTATTAATTAAATCTGTAAGAACTGCACTGCCTTGGGCTCTTTTTTCTTTTTTTTTTTTTGTAAATAAATGCAAGAAACACAAAATGTCAATGTATATAGATAGATATATGCATATATACGTACATATACATGTATTTATACACTTCCATCTTTTAGTTCAGAACAGATTAATTCACTGAAGTAGATGAAAAGGAAAGAAGTTGCTCTCTGGGGCCCCATGATCATCTCTAGCCTCCAGTTACAAGGGAAACCCCAGACAGACAAAACATGAGAAGATACGCTCAAGGCAGGAATTTAGACTGACAGGGTGACAGACTGGGTGACCATATAGATTTGCTGTTCTTAACCTCTCAGAGGTAGCAAAATAACTACAAGGAGGGGGATGTTGTACAAAAGATAGACTGAAACTTGTTTCCCCACTCTGCAGCTGGCTTGCCAAGATGTACCTGATGAATGGAGGTACACATTGCTGTTGCTGGCTGGGGACTCTGTAACAGATAACACACACGAAAACCTGTTCCCTATTCAAAATCCTCTGCCACCCACTTCTTTTAAAAGCCCTAACAATGGAAATTGGGGGAAACAGACTTGCTGCCAAAAAAACCATTAAAAAACAAAGCACAAAACCAAAACAAAACCAAAACACAGGAAGACTTTGTAAGTATTAATCTTCTTTTGGCAAGAAGTGACTATAAATCACCTACATGGTAGAATATTGGCTTTCTCAGACACCAAGCAACAGTGCGGACCTGTTCCCTGCTCCCAGGAGTGGTAGGTTTGAGTGAGATTAAAGTGCAGGGAGACACTATGGCAACAGAAAACCGAAGTCAAATGTCTCAGTCTAAGTCCCCTTCCAGATCTCAGTAACTCAAATAACCACATTAATTGGTCTTCCTCCAGTGACGTGTGAAATCCAGGTGACTTCCTGTAGCCAGAGAGCTCAGTCTCTTCCGCTGGTCATAACAGGTCGTGCACTTTCTCCTTTGTGATGCAGTGGTGTTTGGGATAAAAGCAAGTTCTGAGGGCAGCAATTCCTTCCGCTTGAAAAGAAATTCTTCAAGCAGCACTAAAAGGGAAAGTCACCATGGAAGATCCCATGTCCCTGACCTTGCCTCTGCAATTAGGAGTTCCGGATTTGCAGAGCAAAGTGAAACACTCATTTACATTTTTTCTCAGCAAAGAGTGAGCTTTTTTGAACCAGAATAAATGAAGCCAGAATATTCATCTTCTTCTCAAGACTTATTTATACAGGTGACTAGAAGTTGGACAAATTCTTTAGTAAATAAAAATAAGCGAATTAAATAGCAGTAACAGTCTTATTCTTTCAGCCAGGGTCATTAGTTTGATTAGGCTGAACATGAACATAGGGGAAAAGCAGACATTTTATCTCTAAGCCACTCAAGCTAGATGAGTTATTGTTGCAACTTGACATGAACAAATGCAGTAGTATGTCCAAATCCTATGTTCCCACTTAAAACTGATATTGAAAAATGGGGAATAGTTCAAAAGAGCTACATGACTCAGTGAATGAGTGATCCATAATACATGCATGGTGGTAGGAAACTCGATACACTCAATTTATCTGCTTTATCTGAAAGCAAATCAAAAGGGAAAACTCTGCTGATAGCAGATGGTTCTTTAGTGAAGCAGGAGAAGGCAGAACGTGAGTTCAGGGTGGGAAGTTCCTCATGGTTGCAAAAGACAAAAAATAAACATTTTTAACAGTGAGGGTGATTAGCACTGAAGCACACCTCCAAGGACAGGTTTACCTGGTTCAGTGCAGAGTCTATCAGACTCCAGCTCCATGCACACTGGCTCATTTTTATGCCTCAGTGCCAAGCCAGGCTGCTGCAGTGACAAAGGACTAAGGCTCAACAGCTTTGTTTCTCCTGGGTCCCTCAGTTTTTGTGCCTGCAGTGTTGAGACTCAGTGCTCAGAGCCCGTCCCTCAGCTCTGCTTTGCACTGTGCAGTGTAGCCTGACGTTTTCAAGCCAAGAGGGATACTACCTGAAATGCCACCACTACACAAATGAGGCTGGGTATGCGCTGAAGTAGTTTTCAGTTCAGCTTCAATTCAAAAAACAATGGTTCAGATCAGTTTTGGGTCAAGCTCAGTTAAGGTCTCTCATGAAGATAAAAGATCTGACTCACCATCTTTGCTGGATTTAACATAAAATGTAACTGGACATAATCTAACATACCTGAAAATGCCAGCATCTCTGTAGCAGGGGCCACATGATGGGGCAGTAACCTTTGGCTACACAGGAGGGTAGTTCCTCTTCCTCCCTCTCCTCCAGCCTTGTAACACAGGAAAATCAAGTAGGGTCCCCGGCACTGTGCTGCTTTCTGTTTGGTTCCCTCCCAAGGTGGTAAGAACTATTATAAAAGATAAATGCAATCTCCAGCTGCTTGGTGGATGTACGCCTTGTATCTAAACAGGAAAAAAATTTGTTTGGAAACTATTGAGAAACCTAGTTATTTATGCCAGGAAGCCAGGTGGTAGCGTGGCTGAGGGGGCAGTGCACATTCCAATAGACGTGGGAGATCTGCAAGATTAACCACTGACTAGATTCTGTGTATATATCTCAGAGTACATAACTAGGCTGAAAACATCCATTCATGTTTGTTTTCATCTAAACAAAGTCAACAGATTAAAATACTCCTAATTGCCAAAGAGTCAGTGCTGGGTTCTAATTCTCCTGAGATCAGATACGAACCTAGTGGCTGTATGAAATGCCTCTCTCCCAGATGTGCTGTTTCCTTGGAAGCAGAACTGAAACCAAACTGCTTCAGATGTACAACCATTAATAAGAAGAATTTGTTCAGTTAGTTAAATGCCTGGGACAGATTATGAACCACAGAATCATTAAAGTTGGCAAGGCAATCTGGAGATTGTCTCATTCGCCAGCCCTACTCAAAGTAGGGTCAATTAGGGCAGGTTGCTCATGGCCATGTCCAGTTGGGTTTAGTTTCTAAGGACTGAGGCTACCCCAGAGGTGAGGGAGGTCCTAAGCTAAGCAGGAAATAGCAAGATGAGGAACAGAGCCTGATACCAATACCTCGAAAAAAATTGGTACTTGACCTCTTCCGTTTGGATTCAGGGCTGAGAGCTGTGGCTGAGGCCCAGACCAGACTTGTCCTCTTCAGTAAACACACATGAGAAAAACCTTGGCTAGAATCCCACTCCTGCTTCTATCTTTCTTGGTGTCTTAATGCTCTTACCTAGAGGAACTTGACATGAACAAGTAAAGAGTGGTGTCCCTCAGGGATCGGTGCTGGAACTGATCCTGTTCAACATCTTTGTCGGTGACATGAACAGCGAGATTGAGTGTGCCCTCAGCAAGTTTGTTGATGACACCAAGCTGCATGGTTCGGAGGGAAGGAATGCCATCCAGCGAGACCTTGACTCGCTTCAGGGGTGGGCTGATGCCAACTTGATGAAGTTTAACCATGACAAGTGCAAGGTCCTACATCTGGGTGGGAGTAATCCCAGGCACACATACAGGTTGGGCAGAGAAGAGATTCAGAGCAGCCATGGAGAGAAGGACCTGGGGGTATTGGTTGATGAGATAATGAACATGAGCCGGCTTCAGTGTGTGCTGCAGCCCAGAAAGCCAACTATATCCTGGGCTGCATCAAAAGGAGCGTGACCAGCAGGTCAAGGGAGGTGATCCTGCCCCTCTACTCTGCTCTCCTGAGACCTCACTTGGAGTGCTGTGTGCAATTCTGGTGTCCTCAACATAAAAAGGACATGGAACTGTTGGAACAAGTTGGAACAGAGGAGGGCCACGAGGATGATCAGGGGACTGGAGCACCTCCCGTATGAAGATAGAATGAGGAAGTTGGGGCTGTTCAGCCTGGAGAAGAGAAGGTTGCGTGGAGACCTCATAGCATCCTTCCAATATCTGAAGGGGGCCTATAGGAATGCTGGGGAGGGACTCTTCATGAGGGACCGTAGTGATAGGACAAGGGGGAACAGATTCAAACTTAAACAGGGGAAGTTTAGATTGGATATAAGGAGGAAGTTCTTCACCTTAAGGGTGTTGAGGCACTGTAATGGGTTGCCCAGGGAGGTTGTGAATGCTCCATCCCTGACTGTATTCTAGGCTGGGTTGGTTAAAGCCTTGGGAGACATGGTCTTGTGTGAGGTATCCCTGCCTACGGCAGGGGGGTTGAAACTAGATGATCTTAAGGTCCTTTCCAACCCTAACTATTCTATGATTCTATGATAACTTGGTTGAGATCCTATTCTGCCTATATGAAGTAGGAATACTGACCCCGGTTTCTCTCTCCCAATATCATCTGCATTTTCTCTTCTGCATGAGCAATGTGGCCTGATTATTTCATGGAAAAGCCAATTTAGTAGGCAAGTTTCAGAGACACTGAGCAAGGCAGGAAATATACCTGGCAGTCAGGGGAAGAGGGGGATACTTTGTGAGCTATGCTGTAAGACTGATCGATTGACTGCACGTATACCCAGTGTGTGGAGAACATGTAAGCACCCTGGAGATTTTACTGGGAGAAATAAAAAAGCAGAGGAAATCTGGCTTCCTCTAAGTTAGGCAGCAGCTGAGCAGGAGAATCAGAATTTTGGACGCAGACAATTAAAATGTCAGTCTCTGTGAATGTAGCTACTGGTACCTAGAAACAGATTAATTTAAATCTGCATATCAGACGTACATTAGAAGAAAGGTGCTGTCAGTTCAGAGCAGGATTTAGCAACTGTGCATAGACCAAGAAATGTTAACAGACTGCAAATATTTTTTGAATTATATTTTAATTATATTGGTGATGCTACTGTAGTTACAAATGAAAATGCAAAGCGTATGGCTCAGAGCAACAATAAAAAAGGCATGAACTGTGAGTGAAACGGGGTCATATTCTGTTTGCAAAAGTACAAATATAGGTACTTTTGGAGAGTCAGAAAAAGCTTGGATACTTCAAAAAGAAACTAGCTTGCATTAAACTGTAGCTTGGGCAAAAGAGATAAAATTTTTTACATATTTTATACACTTTCTGTGAGCAGATTATGATACAGTGAACCTCTTAATAGTTTTAACATAAATTAATCATCAAGTTATTTTTACATTTTGCACATGATGCTAATCATGCTTGTAGCTTTATGGTGCTGAGTACAATGACTTTTTTATTTCTAGAATTCAAGTAATGCTTTTATAAACTTGTCTCATGCTAATTTTTTTATAAAGCTGCACAGAAAGGTCAAAGAAAGGGTTGTCTTTTATATTATGACAGCCCCCAGTGCGTTAAAGAATAAAACTGGTTTATAAATAAAAGCCTCTTTCATCTGTCCTTTGATTCCCATCCCCCCCAACAAAACCTCTCCACAAATATTTTGCTTGACATTGTCACAATTGCTTACTAGTTTCAAAATATCTGCAAGACAACATCTTGATCTTCAGTTATGGGTACACTCTGCTGGGACCAGAGAAAGGGGTTTAATATGCAGAGATGGAAGAGGCCATACCTGTTTCTGTCCATGACTTTGGCTTCCTGGATCTTGATAAACTGGGCTGGTGGTGCCCTTACATCTCAGGGTAGGTCCACAGCCGGACCTGACTGGAATTACCTGCAAAGCTCTGTATCTTAGCAACATCCCTTATCCTCAATTGAGCTTCCAACGTGTCTCTGTGCCAATAGCCACAAAAATAAAGATTTTCAGGGCAGCTCTGGACGCTCATGCCAGGTGATTAAAGAAATTTGCACCAACAGCTGCCTCAGGCAGAAGGAAGAGCACGTACATCACATGCATGCCTCTGCTTCCATACTCCCCTGCTCCATTTCAGATCTGGCCTGTAGCCTGTAGTTCAGTGTTAAGCCCCATAGTAAAGGTAGCAAGGTAGCAGGTTGAGCAGCTGACCCACAGACCATTCCCAAACTCCAGCAGGGACATGGGATGGAACATCCCACATCAGGTTTTGTGGGTCCGCAATGCACAGACAGATTTGGGCTCCAAGAGTAAAGACAACACATTGTTTCTGTGGGCTGGGAATAAAAGGGCCTTTGCAATGCAGAGAAACCCCTTTCTTTTAGAACTTTAACTTGGCCACGTGAAAGAGAAATAATCTCTCACGCTGAAATAAGTGAAAACATTGATATTTTAAAAGGACCATCTTTAACTCTGTCAATAAGTTATTTTTCATATTGAACATTTGAAAGCTTAATCTGTTTGCATCTTGTTACTTATACACAGACTATGTGGGGTTTGTTTAGTCCCTTTTCTCTTATAAAATTAAAGTTTACAAATGTACTATTAATTTTTCATTTATTAAACCCAGTTTTCCTGTATAAAAGTAATTCCAGCTGATCATTAAAAACATACTTGAAGAGGCAAAGGAAAAATATTGATTGTGCAGAATTTGAATGGTAAGAAATACGTTTTTAATTATTGTTATTTTATTAATGGACAAGCACTGTCTTATTAAATCTAAATTGGATGTGCACCGAGGAACACTAATGCAAACCATTCTGAAGACAAAAATTAAATACATGTTGGTACGTAATAAAGCCCTCATGTATAATAAAGGTGGCTTTCAAACAGATCTTTCAACTTTTGAACAGACCAACATGCAAGTATTTTGCCATCTGAGTTCACAGTAAGGTCCCTGCCATAAAGTATACAGCTTAAAAGAGCTTTGTCCTTTTTTTCTGCTGGGATCCTATGTTTGTGTAGCTCCATTAACTTCCAGACTACTGCTTCAAAACAAGATTTGGGCTGGAAAAGCTGAAGCCATCCAGTTAAAATGTAGTAAGGTAAATATAAGCTATTAAACACTGACCCCAAAAATGCCTTTCAATGCAATAAAGTTCCCGTGTACAGTAGAACACAACTCATCTTGACTCTACCTTCCTCCCCTCCCCAGGCAGCCATTCAGCCATCGTTGGGAGTTAGAGTAGCTAGAGGTGGTTGTGATCAGCATTGTGGACCCAAGCTCACCCTCTCAGATTTGCTGGCATTTGATTGCAACTTGGGTTTCCCATACACAGTAAAGTCTTCTTCCTCTTGAATTTGTTTTTGGTTCAACAATGCAATAGGCCAACTGGAAGCAGTCCAGGCCTATTCCAGGTGTTTCTTCTGATAAGCAAGGCTCTCTAATCCTGTCTTCCATCAAAATACCTAGCAGAGCCACAGTGCCCATGTATGTGCCACAGGTTCCTTTGTTTTGGGCAGGGACGTTTGCTTGGGCTTTCTGTGTAACTCTGCTGTTGCTTCACTCATCTGCTTCCAGAAAAAAAAAGGAAGCATATTTGGTTATTCTTTAATGATGGAAGGTTATTAGATCATCGATCTAAGCACAAATACCACAACCCACAGCAGCAGTGGTTTTGTTCAAGACATATTGAAATACCAAAAAGGAATTTCCTGTATTTACTTGTAATAAACTATTTTCTGCAACAAGTCTTAAGAATATGCACACTGTTTGGAGTGAGAAGTCGAAGTCACGTAGACACAACAAAAATGATTTCTATGTTCAAAAGGGAAGTTAATGACTTCCAGTTGTTCAGTGTTTCACAACCAGCTCCCTAAAAACTCTTAGCTGGAGGTTCAGCCTTTCTGATTAGATGCCAAGGTGAGGGCACTTGTGTGGTCTAGTGGGAAGATCAGCTAAAATTCTCCTAGTGTCCTGCTGGCTACATGGTACTTAATTACTGCCTAGGTTTAAACCACGACACAGATATAGACACTTGAATGGACAGCAAAGAAATTCCATTTGGCTCATGGGTGAGATCAAAAAATTCATGCATAGGTCTCATTGGCTTGTCATGGAGATGACATCATGCAGTGGTGAGGGATGCTATGACATGGAAAGGAAGATGGCAGCAGCTCTTCACAGCTCAGGAAACCTTGTCAGTCACTCCTCTGGCAAGTTTTTCCCTAGCTGCCTAGGAAGCTGTAGAGAGAGGAGGGCAGAAGGGAGTTACTGCTGTGGTAGATCTTTGCTACAGTAGAACTTTGCATAGGTAGACCTCTGGTAGCACATTTTGACATCCTTGGTAAGGTGACAGATGACAGAGTGTCACATGTAGCTGGTGACCAGTCACTAGTGGTGTCCCTCAGGACTCAGTGTTAGGGCAGATGTTGTTTAATGTCTTCGTTTATGATCTGAATGAGGGAATAGAGTGCATCCTCAGTAAACTTGCAGACATCACCAACCTGGATGGAAATGCTGATCTGCTGGAGAATAGGAAGTCTCTGCAGAGAGATCTGGACAGGCTGGATCTATGGGCTGTGGCCAATAGTATGAGGCTCAACAAGGCAAAGTGCCAGGTCCTGCACCTGAGCCACAACACCCCCATGCAATTTTCCAGGTCTGGGGAAGAGTGGCTGGAAAGCTACTCATGAAAAAGGACCTGGGGGTGCTGATTGATAGAGCTGAACACGAGCCAGCTTGTGCCCAGGGAGCCGAGAAGGTCAACAGCATCCTGGCCTGTATCATCAGTAGTGTGGCCAGCAGGGCCAGCGCAGTGATCATCCCACTGTACTGAGCCCCAGTTGAGGCCACACCTCAAATCCTGTGTTCAGTTCTGGGCCTCTCACTGCAAGAAAGACATTGAGGTGCTGGAGCAAGGCCAGAGAAGGGTAATGAAGCTGAACAAGGATCTGGAGCACAAGTGTGATGAGGAGCAGCTGAGGGAACTGGGAGTGATTAATCTGGAGAAGAGAAGGCTCAGTGGAGACCTTATTGTTCTCTACAACTACCTGAAAGAAGGTTGTAGTGAGGTGGGTTCGGTCTCTTCTTCCAAGTAAGAAGCGACAGGACAAGAGGTAGTGGCCTCAAGCTGCTCCAGGGGAGGCTTAGGTTGGATATTTGGAAAAAATTCTTCATGGAGGGGGTGCTCAGGCATTGGAACGGGCTGCCCAGGGACGTGGTGGAGTCACTGTCCCTGGAACTGCTCAGAAACTGTATAGATGAGGCCCTCAGTGACATGGTCTAGTGGTGGTCTTGGCAGTCCTGGGATAATGGTTGGATTTGGTGATCTTGAAGGTCTTTTCCAACCAAGTTGATTCTGTGGTTAAGAGTTTTGTTTTGGCTTTTGTGTTGTGTTTGGGTTTTTTGGGGGGTCTTTTTTTTTTTTTTAATATACATTTTTCTTCATGTATATTTCAGAAAAAAACCCCAACAATTATTACACAAACCAGGCCAGATCATGATGATTTCATGCTGTAAAGCATACTGTGAAATCAGTGAGAGCTTTTCCCAAGTTAAGGCCTAATGGATTTTTCTTTAAAATAGAAAAAAGAGGCATGCAAATTAACAGACCTTCCAAAATGCCAGTTGACAGGCTAAGGCAGCACAATCAGCAGATTGTGCCCAGAGTTTCTCTGCCTTCAAAGTTAGAGTCCAGCTGGTTAACAATTCAGAAGAGGTACAGTATCTTGTATAATACTTGCATACAATTGAGTTTTCTATCTGAAAAAAACACAAATCAAAATCAAAAAAGCTCAGTAATTTCATTGTTACTGACCTTCACACCCGAGCAATATGTCAAGCACAGATACCCTATAACATACCTAAATTCTCAAAGACTATACCTTGAGATGTCTTGGACTGCCTGCCTGAATTGAAAGCACTTAATTGAAGTTCTCTGCAGAAGGTATAATTCTACCAGTAATTACAGTGCATGGTTTAGCTACTGAGGTAAAAACTGATAAGGTTTCAGGGACTGTGCCTAAAAGGTTTTATGATTAATACAGAGTTAGGCTTCTTTGCCATTAGCTAAAAGACCCTTCCCTGACCTACAGTGTTCTGGTCTCATAGAACAAGCATTTCCCAGTATGATGAACATTTTTTCAACCAAAAGAAAACAGCTTTTCAGATTTTCTTTGTATTCCACTATACTGGGAGAGAAGTTCAGTCCAGAACTTACCAGCCACAGAAAAATACCACAGAGACACGAGATCAGGTTTGCATGTAAGTAAATCTGAATTTCATGAAACCACTACTATCAACAAGTGAACCACTACTATGAACATGGTTGGAGTCCTGAGATGGGTTTATGCTAGGATGAGGTAGTGACACAGTGAAGTTATGCAGCTAAACTTCTCTAACATATGCATCCTGAAATCCTCTCAAAAGAGCTGGTTAAACAGATTACTATTATGTAGAGGCCAGTGTCAAGACTGCTGAATTCTCGTTTTGAATGAAGTATCCCTCTGTCAGGCTCCACACGAACAACAAATGACACACGGTCCCAGCAACTGAGCAAGATAAACACAGGGAAAGGGATGGAGCCAGTAATTCTGCCACAGTTCAAAGTGCAGGCACACACAAGGCTATTTCAAACCATGGGCTCTTCATTCTGTACATTCAGTTACTTCATTAGCTTAACAAGGCAGCACACCACAGATGAGTTGTGGTAACCAATAGCTTCTGGGAAGTGCACAGAAAAGCCCAGAAGTCTCCACCTTGGCACCTGGATCTGCAGGTGATGGGTGGCAGCTGAGAGGAAGGCAGTCAGCCTTTGTTGGTGATAACAGTGGTGACCAGGACACAAGATGTTTCCAGTACTGTTGGTTTCAGGCAGAAAAAGGCAACTATGAAAATGCAGTCCAGAAATCTCAGATCTACTGAAAAGAAATAGAGAAATACATTGGATTTAAACAGAAGCACAGAAATAGCTTGAGGTCAAAAAAGCACAAAAGGGTTTTAGGTCAGAAAGTCAATCTTGAAAACCTAGGGCTGCATCCCTAGATACATGGACTAGATACAGGATAGATACTAGATACCTAGATACATGACTAGATTTCTCTAGATTTCAGGGCTGCACCCCTGAAAAAGTTGGCAATTGGGAACAGGACAACAATTCAAATTTAAGCTTCCAGGGAACCCAGACTTAGATTTCCATAACACAACAGAAGACCATGATCACAGGCATTGGGCATTGGGGTTCTTTGGAAAGATTTGGTGCTGTGAGACTAAAGCTAAACAAATGCAGATTATAAGAGAGTGTCATTCAAGGAGTATGAATGGAGGAGAAAAAGCTCAGCAAAGATCATAATAATTCTAGGGCCATCACTCTAACTGCTTGAACAAAGGAAGAAGGAGTGCAATCATTTCTTGGACCTGTGCTTTACATAGAGAAATTTATGCGACGGTGGTTGTCTGAACCAGCAGCTTAGAGCATGACTGCTTAAAAACATTCATAAAACAACAGATGTAAACCTTAGGAGAATGCTTGAGAAACTGAAAGATTTAATTAAAGAGGCCCTAGTCCTGAAACACTATGACAGTGAGCACAAAAGTAACTTGTTCATGGATGCGTCCCAGGAGAGTATTGGCACAACAGACTTTCAATAACACAGTTGAAGCTTGAGACAAGTGGCTAGTGCATCATGGCCACTAACAAAAACTGAATGTAAATATGCCGAAAGAATGAAGGAAGCTTTGACCTCAAGCCATGGCTGTAAAAAAAATTCCTTTATTTATGGGACACCACTGTTAGCTGAAACTGACCATAAACCACTTACTGTTATTGCCAAGATGGGCCTGATAAATACCTCCTGGAGAATACAGAGATTATTTTTTCAGCTACAAATGTATGGTTTACAAATTGAGTAAGCCTGTGTGAGATTTGGTGGTTGCAGGCGAAGTTTTACAAACTTTCAAACGTTGATCATAGATGTGCCAAGCCTCCTAAAAAAACCCAGAAACCCTCTCCACTTGTAGGCAAAATGTGGGCTCTGACTGCTGGTATCACTAATGATTTTGAGATAATGGGAAAGAAAGGTAATTCAGTCTTTGGCACAAAGCTGCCAGTGCCATATTTTAGGCCCTCATTGTACTCTGGCAGTGAGGCCTGAATGCTACAGTTGGACTCTTAAAGAAGTTTGAATGGAGAATCTTGAATGTATTAAGAAGAGATACTTGAAAGCCATTAAGAGATAAGTATTCTAAGTAAAAGACCAGAGGATATTAAGAAATCAGCAGTGACATTAAAGCAATTTGATCTGCCAGCAATTCAGGACAAGTCCCTCTAAAAGAACCCATGAAGATGGCAAAAGAAAAAGAAGTATGTGTAAATCTTGTCATTTTTATTTATTACATAAGTAATAATGAAACTGTATTGTTATTGTTATTAGTGGTGGTGGTGTTGTTTCTATTACTACTATTATTTCCCCAGCATGGCCTTCCTAGAAGTTACTGCAGCCAAAGACTCCATATATTCCATTTTAACTAAACATGACGATAACAGAGAGGCCACAGTGTAGTGGGAATTGCTGAAAGCAATTTGTACTGAAATCTTGACTTAGGTTTAGCACCACGCATCCCCAGTACTTTCAAACTTTCAAGGAAAGAGCCAGAAGAACACGGTGCTGTCTGTAAAATGAAAGACTGGGTGAGTGAGACTGATCCCCATTTAGTGCCAGTGTATGTAGCTGTGGAGAACTGGTCTCCAGCAAGGGCAAAATGCTAATGATTACTGACTGGGCTGGTGGTTCACACTCAGGGTAATGTGAAACACAGCTCCAAGCTTCCTGTTTATCAGTGATCCCTAAACACTTACTGTGTAGACAAGTTCTGTACTGTTACAAACACACGCACATTGCCGTCGTGGTTGCCAAACAAAAATGCAAGTATGCTACAGGATATCAAAAGGATTTTTTGTGACAGTTTCATCTACATCTACACATGAATATTTGCTGAGATGAAATAACAATTTAAAAACTTGTCAACAATTTCTGCATCAGGAACCATACCCAGCTAATGCAGTCCTTAGGGATAATTTTTGAAGAAGTCAGTTAGCAAACCTAATGTCTTTTACAATTGCTGCCTGTAAGGTCCTGTCATTACTCAAACATCTGTTTTCACATTTAATGTGGACTTTTATTCCTCACTGAAGAAAAGCTTGAAAACATTATGCCTAATGGCATATGCAAGGAACATCCAATGCCCCATCTTTTTCACCTTTTAGGGGATGGCAAAGGGTCTTGGTTCTTTTTTTTCTTAAGCATAGATCTGGCATTTAAGACTTCCAAATAAACAGAAATCAGGAGCGAATTCTTCTGAGCATCAATGGGAACAATCACAGGGCTCATTTAAAGCCTTATCCCAAGCACCCTATTGTGGAGGGGGAAGTGTGAAGCAACTTCATCGGCTGCACAGAGAGACACTGGTGCAGGCTTAGGGCTGTTTTGGTTGATGTTTGAGAACAGCCTTTTCCCACTCAGTGGGTGTTCGGGACTGTACCAAAGGCTATCAGCAGGTCATTAACCATGATAAGGATGACAACATACACAGAGTGCGCTCTTGAAAAAGCTGCCTGTTGAATCAATGGTAAATGATTATGTCTCCAGAGAGAGCTGGATGCTTTCTCTCCCTTGTTTTTGTGAGTGTGAAGGAAAGCAAGGGGTTAACATACAAAGTTAGTTCTTTGTTTTGTTATCATGAAGCTGCAAAATGCTTAGGCAAGATTTATTTCATGGTGCAAGTTAAGCATAAAGGTTTTTTTATTTTTGAAAGGGCCTGATGGATTTAGCCTACAGAAGATAAAACAGACTCTATTTGTTGCATTTCCTTTCTCCAGAATTTTACTACTTCCTCTGTACTTATCAGGCTACTTCCTTAATACAGATGCCTTTTTTTTTTCCTAAAGCATGTTTTAGTGGTAATCAATTAAAAAACTTCACAATGTGCATTCATTACACTAATTGATAACGTACAATTGTTTTCTATTACACAGTTCATTTGCAGAGAGTAATTTCTGAATTTTCTTGTAGAAACGAATGTGGAGAATGGATGTACTATTCTTACCCTTCCTGCCATTCTGCACTTAGCTTACTCATAGATACAGACTTTAACCTAAAATATGATTGGACATTACTGTAATTCATTAACACAAGAATATCTGAGACCAGTACACAAAGGTAATTGCAAAATGGAGTCACTCTGTAGAAATCGCACAGGTCTCCCTGGTCTCATATTAATAGTTGAGGAAAATGGATCTCTGGCCATCTGCAGAAAATGACTATAAAAGGAACTAATCAGGACACTTGAGACTGCTTCAGCCGTGAGCAGAGTGAGAAGAATGCCAAGCAGTAAGCAAACTGTATGTACACACTTCTGCCTCAAATCCTCCACATTGCTGATGTGAAAAAATGGGACAATATTAAAAGGAGGTGCAAGCTTTGTTTGCATTTACCATGGGCCAACTTTGTCTCTGCTGCAACTTGGGAACACTGGAGTTTTGCTTCATTGTTACTGCTAGCACACAAGTTTCAGAGAAGGTTTTTGTTAGTATTTCCTTGGGAAGAATTTATCAGCTGGGAGCAATTCGAAAGTTGTGGAAGATTTATACACTAAAATCCCATCTTATATTCCTTGGGTAGAATCCCAAATTCCCTTCACTTTCACCTCCAAAGACTCATTGGCATTTATCAGGCAATTAATCTGTAAAAGGCAGATTATACACCTATAAATCCATTATAATTATATTGATTTTGAAGGTGTTACTAAAGATTTATGCCCATGTAACTGAGCTCACAGTTGGTAAACTTTCTAAGGAAGACTCTAAATATCTCCTCAAGAGAAAACATCTCTTACTGAGTGCTATTTTTTTCTGTTCTACATGTCCTCACCTTCTATCATAATGAAGTATTTTATATAAACACAACATGAGGTAATGACACTAACTGAAAAGGAAAATAAATTCACACTAGAATATCAAGCTGAAGTCTTCCCATCTGCTTTTTATTAACATAGGCCATAATCTTAACATTGTTTAGCACTGTATTCTTATTTAATTCAGCCCATCTATTCCCTCTTTATCTTGCCTACTCAACAATGTCTTTCTTCTCAGTGCATTTAATACCCAGGTTTCACCCAGCATCTTCACAGACTCCTCAGACTAAATTATCTTAGAGAAAGTGGATTCATCAGCTATTTTCTGTTGCATATCCAGACACTAATGCACTATGCCAATGTACAATTTTGAAGTGTCAGCTCAGCCTTCTGTGAAGCCTATGATGTACTGTGGATACTGCTTTAGCTAGGCTCACAGGAGTCCCAGTTGCAGACCCTCAAGCCCTTTGTGCTGCTGCTCTACAGATAACATCAAGTCCATTATTTCTTGCAGAAAACATATGCATTTACTGCATTAAAACAACTTAAATACTCTAAATTAATGCAGAATACAAAAGTCATTTATTCACTCATTGGTACTGAAGGTCTAGTGATCCTAAGTACCTATGTAGTCTCAAAAAAGCATTAAAGTGTTGTTGTTTCAATTATAAATTTGAATCTTCTAAGACTGTGTTTACAAGAAGGCAAAGAATTAGTGATCATTAGTATGTTTATTCATGAGAATGAACATCATTGTGACTTTTGTGGAAGGAATTTGAAACATGTTGGTTCCAATTTGTTATAATTCAGGCTATTTATTAATGCAACGGAGGCATGTATAGAAACTGTGCTGCAGACCAACAGCCCAAAGGTGCAGAAAGTCTGCAACACCACAGGAAGCAGCTGCATTCAACTCCATTCACCACCGCTCTACATGCCCAGCCATCCAGCCAGCTTTTTACCCAAGTAAGAGTACACCCATCCAAGCCATGAGCAGTTGGTTTCGCTGGGAGAATGCTGTAGGAAACAGAGTCAAAAAATACTTCCTTTAGGCTCTACTCTGTAACATGGGGATGGGTTTCTGTGAATGTTCTTCTTTAAATCATTCCACAGTCAGCCCGGAATACACCCATCCTCAACATGCTTGTTTCGTCACCCATATGTGTAATAATTTCCTGTTTCCCTTGCAAACCTAAATGTAATCTCTTATTTACTAAGAAGAAATGCAAATATTGGGCTCCCAGTGCCTGTTAATGCCTCCAGACATTCTCCCATTTGCACTGCAAGGTGGTATGGCAAGAAGGCTAAGTGTGATTGGTTGTGCTCCTCTTCTCACACAGATCTCATTTCTCAAATTCCAGCATGGTTCCCACAGGAAAACTTTCTGGAAAAAAAAACCCAAACAAACAAACAAAAAGCTACCCAAAACCAAAAGAACTTTCTGAGAGACTCCTCAGCTCCTTGGAAGCACGTCTTTAAAACTACTCAGTCTTCCTTAAAAACACTGGGTTCGCAATCCAGGTACTTCACCTTTTGAACTTGCAGATGTTAGTAAGTGGACCCAGTATGTTGTTATTATCTTGGTGTTTAATACAGAGACTCTTTTCTGTGCAGGTGTCCTAGAGGAGCAGCTGAGGTATGACAAAGAATGAGCTTTGTGCTTTGGCTGCCATTCCTACCTAGAAGTTCATACAAGTGGAATTATTATTCAACATTATTAACAGATATTTAGTTACAGGATCATGAACTAGATGAAGCATAAGACAAATTTCAGTAGCAAATGGTCATGAAATGTCATGAACCGGCACACACCTGCTCAATAACAAGACATACTGTTTTGAGGCTGACTCCAGCTCTGGTTGAGAATGCTAATCTTATCTGTGCAATGCCATAATTTTGGGATTTGCTTCACAGCACTTTCTAATTATCTACCCTTGGTTTTTCTCCAGTTGCCTATAATGGACCTCTCTCTGACACAGTGAGGGACATTTGGGCTGTGTAACATGCTGGCTATAGCATGAGTCTTCATGTGGTAACCATGCCACAGCAACTACTAAAACACCTCAAAGGTTTAGAAGTGAACGCAAGGGAATAAAGCATGTATAATACCAATGGTAGCACATCTGGCACATGGAACTCTTTACTGCTGCTGCTGTTAATAATAGCTGTTCACATTTCTGTAGCCTGCCCCTCCCATGGTTCCTAAAGCTTTGCATGAAGTACATATGTAAAGTGCCATGAATATGCAGCTGCCTCTGCCCCATTGGGTAGTGACCAGCTAGAACAAAATAGAAGACAGAGTGGGAAACCTTATCTAAAATGCTTAGGACTATCAAAACGCAAACAGTGTTCTCAGGTCTTTCTGATAATGCCCTGATTTCAGCAGATGTGATGCTGGCTCTGGACACCTCCTTGACAGACCAGCACTGCCGTTACTAGAAGAGGCTTAAAGTGTGTGAGGCTTCTGGAACCATGCTGATGCACCATCTTACAGCTTCAGCTTTCCTCTCTGAGTCTGCAACTCTGTAGTTAAAACCTGCCTTTTGTCTCCTATTGAAACCAGATTTTGACATTCCTGGATTGTTTTGCATTCTCTCCCTCACTGCTCATGTTTTTGTTTAAGATGTTCATGCTTTCCAGTTAGAGTGATAAAGCTGCACTAATGCACTAAATAGTCATGAAAATATTCCAAGACAGCGGTATTATTCTTGTTCTATGTATTCACATAAGTTTGCTGGTGATTTTTTTCTGGTAAATGCACAGAGATAAAGGTTCCTGTAGGAACTGAAGGCACTGGTAGGTACTTAGGCCCCTTATGAAATGAGGCATATAACAATCTTTTTGAAGTTTCACTCTCTGCAAGGTTTACACAGTCTGGTTTCACCTCTTTCAAAAGGTTTAACAAGACATGGGTCTTGTGTGCATGTGTTTATGGAAAGAGAAAGAAAGAAAGGCTGTCAAGTGGTAGGAAGCATGAGACTGTGAGAAACAAAATAGGCTTTGTGAGCTGACCTTGCATATCCCTCACCTACCTGAGTCTCCAGATGGAAAATAGGTCATGCCAGAAGGTGGCGAATGTGCAGAAAGATGAATATGCCACCAAGCTTGTCCGTTTCTGTGACTAAAAAGCACTACCTCTCTGAACTAACTTTTCCTGCTTTTACATGTTTTATTATTTTGATCCAGCCCTGAAAGAGTTTTTTCAGAGAAAATCATACTCTGTTTTCCAGCAGTGGCTGGAACACTGGCCTTACTGGTCCTGAGAGACCAGACCTGCAAGCACTTAAGGGATACAGAGCTTGTGGAAGCAGTATCTGGGAGCAGCAATGCTCTGCAGTGGAGGGGCTGAGAAATCCGTGGGAAAAGAAGCTGTAGTCAGTGGGGGGTGGGGGGACACAAGACCTAGCTGGGATGCCCATAAAAAGGCCTATATCAGAGAGAAATTAAATTAATTCAAGAACTGTGAATGAGGGCCTCAGTCTGTTGATTTTGAAGTTATCTTTGTAAGGAATGAATTTAAGGAGTGTATTATAATCTTAATTAATAATACCTTGCCTCAGACTTTACTCAGCCGTCTACCCAATACCCTCTCTATTGCATTTCCACTTTTACATAGATTTTTCCAATTCCTGATCCATAGCACAGTCAAATAGCAGCAAGTACCTCTAAAAGCAAAGAACAGGTCTACTACTGAGTAACCACATCTCTCCTAATACTGAGAGACTTCTTTAGTTGTGGTATTCCAGGCAACCACATACTTAGCCAATGCTTAATGCTGTCTCTGCCAATAACAGATCTGTTCCTCCTCTAGATTTGCAGACATTGCTTCCTTGCTATTGAATAGCTTACAGAAACTTTTTCAAAAACTTCCAAGCAGCCAACTGAAGTGTGTTAAAATATCGTTTCCATTCCAAGTCATTAATATGAGATTACCTTTGTTTTCACTCAGTTGTTCTAACAAAAGCTGCAGATCCTATGCTATAAATACTATGGAGATACTTCCAGAGTCCTAGGAAGGAAATTCCTCTCAGTGATGCCAGCTTGGATAGAAATTTGTGATCCCAAGACAGATGTAGTGGGAAATTGCAGATGCTAGTTCTCTAAACTTCAGTGTTTAAACTCCAACTGAATCATCAACAAAACATGATATTTACTTTGCATAATTCATTACCAGGGATCTTGCAATTTGGAAAAGTAACTAGTAATGTGATTTTAAAAGTCAAAGGCAAATCTCATACTAAAGGCTGTGAGCAAGTGTCCTGGCTTCAGCAGTAGCAGTCATTTTTCTCCTTCTTAGTATCTGGTGCAGTGCTGTGTTTTTGACTTTCAGCCTGGGAACAGCGCTGATAACACCGATGGTTTTAGTTGCTGTTCAGTAATGGTTACTCTGACCAAGGACTTTCTGAGTCTGATGCTCTGCCAGGGAGGAGGGGAAGCCGGGAGGAAGCAGAGACAGGACATCTGACCCAAACTGACCAAAGAGGTATTCCATACCACAGCATGTCATGCCCACTATATAAACTGGGGGCAGTTACCTGGAAGGGGTAGATCACTGCTCGGTTGGGCTGGGTATCGGTCAGTGGGTGGTGAGCAGTTGTATTGTCTTCCCTTGTTATTTCCCTTGTCATTATTATTATTAGTGGTAGCAGCAGTAGTTTGTATTATACCTTAGTTACTGAACTGTTCTTATCTCAACCTGTGGGAGTTACATTTTCAAGTCTCCTCCCTATGCCTCCGGGACCGTGGGGAGGAAGGAGGGGGAGTGAGCTAACAGCTGCATGGTTCTGGATTGCCGGCTGGGCTTAAACCACAACAGCAAGCCATTAGATATGAACACTGAATATATTAAGGACTCAGTTTTCTAAGCTACATTGTTTGTTTCTGTGCTCTGACTGGATAAACAGAACTTTTCCAATGAGCTTTCCTCTTCAGATACTTATAATCCTGAACTGGATTTCTACTTTGTACCCTAAGTCTACAGTGCTTGCTTGAATTTTGCTGTTCTGGCAAACAGCTTTGAAAATACTTTTATTGGCTACAAGAGGCACTGCAAATGGAAACAAAAGAGATATAAAACCATTCTGAACAGCTGAAAAAATGTGAATAATTCTTCTCAGATAATCTTCACAGTATGTTTTCCTGATATCATTTCAGTGAAAAGTAAGGGAAACTAGGCTTGCAAAAACCCTGAAATAAATAGGCCCCCTAGATGTACTGAATGGTTTTATTCTATCTTAAAATTTCTTGCAGGGTGATATATTTGGGAACTCATAAAACCGGCAACAATTAGCATAATCATTTCCCATATTTATTTTCTGTAAATCTATTGAGGTTGTCATCACTTGGCAAAGCACTTGCTGAATGGATTCAAAAATCTACACCCATTTATGCAGTTAATACTGAAAATAACATACATTTTAAAAGAACAGGATTTCAAGCTTTGCTTGCGAATGAGAGCTGCTAAAGCAGGAATCATAGAACATGCAAACATTCTCAAATTCTTCTGGTGTTTTGATTCTCTGCCATCCAGCAAGTACATTTTCTTTATGATACCAAAGCCTGATAGCTCCTTGCCTATCACTAGAATCTTTTTTGCATTGTCTTGCTTACAGTGAAGCACCCCTAGCCAGCTTGCCTCCAAATTTCCAGCAAGTCTGCTCTATCTGCTGAGAACTCCATTTCTATTCAGGGGATTTCCTTCATTTATTTACTGCTTGCATCATGGCTTGTGCACTGTTTCGTCAGAGCCGAGGAGTCCCAGGCTTTCTGCGTTCTAATCATGTTCTTCTCAACAGGAATCTGACAACTGAAGCTCCTGCTGAGGCACCTCTACCCCTCCCTGCCACATGGTCTCCTTTTGGAAACGATTATTTGAACTCCACCGTATGGAGAGGTTGCATGTACTCAGCACTCCTGAGTAGCTATTTCAATCACAGTACGTGGCCGCTCAGTCTGACAGTGCTCAGCCTGGTTAAGAAGTGGATCAGGAGGAAAAGTAGGTTTAGAGGACAATGTTCTTCCTCCATGGTAGTGTAGTGGGAATTCTCTATGCTACTAGCACATGGTGACCACACACCCAATATATTGCCTGTTTCTCTATGCGTGGGCAAAGCTTGCTATGTACTTGCAAATGCTTACTCTTTGTTTCAACAACATTAGTATTTTTTATTGATTATAACACTTAAAACATTGTCATAACTGGCTTAATAACTCATCCTGGACATAAATGGTAATGGTAATAAGAGAACAAAATGCTGCCTCCCTGCAAATTAAAGCCTATGTTCTCTTACCTTTTACTGAGCCATGCAAAAATGCCATATCCTACAGATATTCATACAGGGACAGGTGCCTTACAGCTGAATACACATGCTATAAAATGCTATTTCACACACACGGGCTTATGTTCCTGCTCACCCTCACTCTGCTTTGCCACTCCTGCATTCTACCAGGCCAGAGCAGCACAAATTTCCTTTCCCTTCCACTTCCCCAACGGTGTCATGTTCGCAAGATACATTATCCTGTCTTTTCTACATAGTGGCAGAAGAGCACAAGGAAAGATGTGTCAATGTGCAGGCCTTCAAAAATCATGCAGCTCTTTCCCCATGATTAATTACCTACATCTATGCCTTATACAAAGCAGCATTGAAAAAATCTCAAATATATATTCCTGTAAAATAGGAGATCACAAGAACTTCCTTTAACTGGAGAAAGGGTGAACTGAGATGTTTAGTAACAAAGGTGACTGAAGCAGCTTTAACAGGCAGCAGCAGATCTCTCATTGAAGCATTTCAGCATACGCAAACCAGATGAACACAAAAGTAAGAAATACAATTTAACTGTTAAGAAGACACTTGCCTCAGTTCTTTGATCACCTCTCAATCAGCTGCTTCAGAGCTCATCTGAAGGTATTTTTCATTTGCAGATTATATGAGATGCAGTATCTAAAAAACAACTTGCACCATAGCCCTCAATTTTGCAGCTGTCCCACAGGAGAGCAGAGCTTTTGTCTCAGGCAGAAAAGATGACAGTGAGAAAGGTGGCAAGAGCTGCCAGTGTCTCTTTTTAATAATTGGACAAAGTGGGGAAAAAGCTGCAGGCAAAATGCTATGCTAGTTCTATCAGGTGAGCTAATAGAAAATGTCAGCAGCTTTCATGGTAAAGGGGTTATGTTGTGTTTCATTATGTTTACTGATGCTGGTAGAATAGAAGCTATTTTCTGTCCAACATAGTGGAATCTGGTGCTCTGTATCACGCTGGTGGATCTGTCAAATGGAGAGTTAAAAAAAATAATTCCCTTATTACACTATCCATTTTCACAGATTAGAGGATTTCAGGGCAGGAAAAAACATTACGCTTATCCTGCTTGATTCGCGCAAGAGTCTGAGGATATTTGCTTGTAATTTCTCTGTCAAGTCCATATCTTGTGGCTGAAATACGATGTTATTTCTGAAATATTCTTCAATTAACGTCTTTGAAGTAGCTGAGAATTGCTCATTCCCCAGATAAACAGGACCAGCAGTCAACCACTCTCCTGGGTATCTCTGAATATATCCAGCAGCAGCCACTCGCCATAGAGTCTTGTTATGCCTTTGTCTACTAGATTAAAGGCCTCTTTCTCCCATATCAGAAAATTCTTTTTCTGTGTAGGTATGCATCAACTGCTAGAAGTCACCCCTTAATCTTCTCCCTCTGCTTGATAAGCTAAGTAGACCTGCCTATGTTTTTCACTGTAAGTCTGGCCTGACAGACCTAAGGGCATCTGGTTGATCTTTTATGGCCCCTTCCTAAATTTCCAGTGCTGTCCTGAAACACAACCATCAGATTGAACACCGCCTTTCATTCTGTAGAAAAATAACATCATCTCCACTGTCTTGCTCAATACTCATGCTTAGATATGCCCTGTTCTCCTAGCAAAGCACCAGGGAGGAGCTGATGCTGGCTCAGTACAAGCCCAGGTAGAGAGCGGGTGTTTTCTGAAGCACAGCCCTCTGCTCTGCAGGCTGGGATCTAGGCTCAGCTGCTTCATTTCCTTGCCTCTCTGGATGAGCAACAGCCCTGAACAAGCAGCAGTTTGTCTCTGACATTGACTTGTAAATTGTCAAATTTACATCTAATTTACACTTATTAAATTTCCACTCTGCACATCAGTATACTAACATTCATTTAAAAAAACCTGATATTAAAGCCAGAAAACTCAGGCCCTAATCTCTGCAAAAACAAGCAAACAAAAGACCCAACCCAGCATACTTCTCACTATGGGAAGACACCATTTTCTGCAGCTTGGGTTAAGGCATATGGAGGCCTGTCCATGAAGAGCATTTGTAGAACAGCTTTACCTGGTAGTTGCACCATTAAAATCAACTAGACTTTGACACAGGTGGAATTATCCATGTGCATGATTCTTTGCAGTACCAAAGACAACAATGCATGGTGAGAGGGAGTTCAGCAGTGCACTGACAGACTTTCCCTTACACTGAGGCTCTTTGGGTTAGTTTCTGAATATGAGTCTCCTCATTACGTCTATTCCCAAATAGACCTGTCTGAATCCCACCACTACATATTTATGCAGGAAATTCCTGCACTAATGGAGTAACATACCACAGCTGCTACACAACATCTCTTCTAAGCTTTTATCAATTGCTGGAAATGAAATTATTCTTTGCTGAAAAAATTAGTGTCATCCAGCTCTAAAATGAAAATTGCTGCCTATTCCACTCTGACTTCACAGGCTGGAAATTTCCCTCTAGCATCAAATATTTTTAAAGTCCTGCTGCTACTGTGACAACACATTTTCTTTTACTATTCACACATCAGGGCTTCAAGATAATGACTTGTGAAATTATTACTGTAGCACTTAGGGCATGTAAAAATGTTAGTGCCTACCTAGAAGGCAGCATGTATGATATATAAATGTCACCTCCCTCATCCTTCCCAAGCTCTTGCTTCTGTTTTTGTAGGACAGGGACTCACAGAGATCTTGGGTATGATCAGGACCCCTTTGGGCTGGCTGCTGTACAGAGCAATCCTTTTCTTCAAGGCGATATGCACAGGGAAGGGAACCTAACAGGCTTGTAAGAAGTGAAGCACAAAGTCAGTGGCAGACTCAGATATACAATTCCATGATAAATTTCCCTTGCCTTTTCACAGCACATATTTTTGATGCCTTCTGTAGGGCCTTTGTTGTCAATGACCCTCAGCTTCCTCATCATCTCAACTTCTCAACTGTTAAATACAGCTTAGGACCCAAACCCCTTCCGAAGTGAGAAATGTAGTGTGGCATAACAAACTCCTGATGCCACTAAGTACTAGCTATGATGAAACCCTGTTTCCATGCAGTAGTGTGGCAAGGCATATGGCAGGAAAGTGGAAGGGGTTTATCACCCTCAAAGCCTTCCAGGCTGCACACATTACTGACCAAAACTGCAAGGAGAAGAATAAAAAACTGAGCACTGCATTAGCTTTGCTGCAATAAGGACATGTCAGTGAATAACTGCCTGTTGTTTCTCGGCCCTTGCAGCCACCCCTGCCAGTGCCCAGACTCAGGCATTCCCTCTAAAGAGATGCACCTCAGTAGGTTGACAATGCAGATCCACAGCCAACTAGGAAGCCAGTACCTCTGTACCACTGCTCACAAATATACTGTGCAGAAGCAAGTACCTGATCCAGTGCATGCTCTGCCCTGCTAGCATCCATACCCCATTCAGATGGTGCTCAGAATCTTCTCCATGGTTCGTGCAGATGCTGTGCAGCACAACGCACAATCTTCATTCAAGGCAAGATCAGATCACCTCCTGTAGGCCTTTTGCTACATGTGCTTTCAGTCTCTCAAACGTAGACCTCACAGCCATCTTCAAGTAAGGTAAGAAACTAATTAGAAAGCACTTTTCCAGGAGTCCTGTGATAGGCCTCACTGCACATGGCATTAGGAGATATGTAAAGTCGCTATAGGATAATGATAAAAGGGTGAAAGCTGACACCATAATTATGTACATTAGCTGTACCACAAAAAGCTATTATGGGAACACAACTGGAAATTGTAACATGGCAGATTTTCCACAGTACTCTGCCTCAGCATTAAGGAACCTCAAATAGTGTGGGATAAACGATGTGGTTACATTTACCAGACCTTGGGGTGTAGCAGATAAGTAACACTTCCTAATGATGTGCTCTGAGGCCAGGTGCAGAGCATTAGTGATAAGACTGTCATTTATGCCTCTGCAAACGCAGACCACCACACAATGAAAGCCACCATTAACCTCTGGAGGTTTAATGAGTTACACACCCAACAACAGAACTTTTGAAAGTCATACACCACACAGAGCATGGCAAGAGCATAAGGAAGGTCTCCTGAACACAGTGCTCAACAAAGTCCTTGAAAAGAATTACTTGAGAGCAATGCCTGGGAGCAAAATGAAAGCCACCTCTTTGTTCACATAATAGAATCATAGAATAGTTAGGGCTGGAAAGGACCTTAAGATCACCAAGTTCCAACCCCCCTGGCGTGGGCAGGGACACATCACACTAAACCATGACATCCAAGGCTCTGTCCAACCTGGCCTTGAGCACCACCAGCGATGGAGCATTCACAACTTCCCCGGGCAACCCATTCCAGTGCCTCACCACCCTTAAGGTAAAGAACTTCCTCCTTATATCTAACCCGAACTTCACCTCTTTAAGTTTAAAGCCATGACCCCTTGTCCTATCACTACAGTCCCTAATGAAGAGTCTCTCTCCAGGACCCTTATAGGCCCCCTTCAGATACTGGAAGGATGCTATGAGGTCTCCATGCAGCCTTCTCTTCTCCAGGCTCAACAGCCCCAACTTTCTCAGCCTGTCTCCATACAGCAGGTGCTTCAGTCCCCTGATCATCCTCGTGGCCCTCCTCTGGACTTGTTCCAACTGTTCCATGTCCTTTTTATGTTGAGGACACCAGAACTGCACACAGTACTCCAAGTGAGGTCTCACGAGAGCAGAGTAGAGGGGCAGGATCACCTCCTTCGACCTGCTGGTCACACTCCTTTTGATGCAGCCCAGGATACGATTGGCTTTCTGGGCTGCGAGTGCACACTGCAGCCAGCTCATGTTCAGTTTCTCATAAACCAACACCCCTAAGTCCTTCTCTGCATGGCTGCTCTGAATCTCTTCTCTGCCCAACCTGTAGATTGCTATGGGATTTCTGGGATTAGCCTGGAATTGCTCTGACCCAGGTGTAGGACCTTGCACTTGGCTTTGTTAAACTTCATGAGTTTGGCACTGGCCCACATCTCCAGCTTGTCAAGGTCACTCTGGATCCCATCGCTTCCCTCCAGTATGTCAACTGCACCACATAACTTAGTGTTCTCTGCAGACTTGCTGAGGGCTCACTCAATTCCACTGTCCATGTTGCCAGTATGGATTTGGACAGATGAAATTACATTGCAGGCTGGTTTTAATGCAGTTTAACTTCCTTCATATGAGAAAGGGACACAGGAGAAGAAAGCAATAGAGCACTTGTGAGACTAATCTGAATTGCTGAGTTCCAAATTCACAAGTTTGCTCCTGAAGCAGCTTTCCAGCTTAGACTTTTATTTTTAGTGAAAACACATCCTTTCAAAATACTAAGTAATTAACAATCTATTTCATTAAAATAGTCATTTTTTTTACCTGCAGATAATCAATCAGCCAAGAGCTGGATGTAAATTTGCTCAGTGTGAATTTGCAAAGTTTTATTTCCCCTACTGAGAGGACATTAAGTGTGCAGGAGGGAGAAGATCTGCAGCAGCTAGAAAGGTGGGTCCTGCTCAAACAACGTACTGCTGCTGAAATCCAGAGAGGAATTGGGTCAGTTATGCTGCTATCATCACCCTCAAGAGTTCCATTATAGTTAGTTGCTACTTTTCTGAGTTATTAAGGTATGCATTATTGTTGGACTAAGTCCTAATATCAATCAAGTGTGGTACCCAGCACGTCTTGCCTGTCTGGGGCAGACTAGCTCAGAACAATGTCTCCAGCCTGTCAGCACACAGGAGAGCACCACTATGGGCCCTTCAGTTAGATGCATTTTTTTCTCTTTCTTCGTTTTATAAAACTTTGAATATCACTAAAAAGTTAGGAGACTCAAATATTTGTTATCAACACTCAGAAGATATACTATTGTTATTTTAAAATAGAATTATTTTCAGAATTATGTTTAAAATGCAGTAGAAGGCATTAGGTGGAAATCCTACAGTCTTACTACCCGGTGTGTATGTGACAGGTTTTAAAGCCTTAGTCTGCGTCTGTTCACCTGGATCCTAGGTTGAAACCCATTAGCGGGGAAATCTTCTGCAGCTATTTTTTTAAGATCACTTACCCCATCAGGCTACAGCAACATAAACATTGTACCCCATATTCTTGAGTAAGCATTTTGAACGTGCCCCCTTTTTGTGGCTATAAGTCTTGACCTTTGACATCTTCATAGGAACGAGAATGATCGTGAATAAGCAGTAATTTCTTAACTGCTTTAGGCAGAGGTCAGGCAGGGCGATAAACTGCGAGTCAAGGTAACAATGCATAGGACCATCCCATTGTTTGTCCTTTGTGTGTCAGTGAACTTGATTCATACTTAGTGTGAATAGAGGAACTCCCAGCTATTTGAGGAATGTCAGCAATTTTGTCATAAAGCAACTTTGATCTTGCTCCAATTTCCCAAGCTCATTCATTAGCTGAGAATGGGGAGGGTAAGATAGACTCTGTCTTCTGGGAGACCGACTGCCTGCTACTTAAATAAATCACCTACTTTTTCTCCCTGTCCTTCTCATAATAAAACAATCCCTCTCAGGTCCTCTTGCCATATGATGAAGCTTTCGACTCCAAAGAAATCTCTCTCTGATGCATGGGCTAGGAGGAATGCCTTTGATTTTTGAAACTGAGGGTCAGATTCTATAAACATACCACCCCAAAGCTGATCAGTCCCCACCTCCTCCCACAGTAACACGAGTCAGGCTGGTGACCTTTTGATACTTCTAACAATGTAGAAGTTGAAGAAGTTTCTAGCCTTCACAAAAAAAAAAAAAAAAAAAGGTCTCTTTTCTTTGTCCTGACAGCTCTGTCCCTTTTGAAGCGTGGAGCACTTTGTTCTTTCTCCTTGGACAGGCTGTCCTACACCAGGACTGTTGGGCAGACTCTGAGCCTCCCCCAGCAGAGCAAACACCAGTTGGGCTACACATTCACGTGCTGTTTGCTCTCTCACCCTCTCCACGGGAGTGTGAAATGTGCCAAGAGGCACATCTCTCTGGCAGGGTTTGGGCTTTTTTCCCTATTCTGATTTAGGATAAAATTTAGCATTCTGAACTATCTTTCATTTGCCCTGCTATTATGATAACACTTTAAAAACAAGGACACTTTTACCTAAGGGTCTTTTTTTTTTTTTCTCCCCGAATAATTAAAGCTCATTTACCACCTCCTTTTTAATCCTGCCCCTGCTGTGAAGCAGGAAGTCACCTTTTAAAAAAATGTTAAGTGAAGTAGAGAGAAACTAATTGATTCATCCAGAGGTCAGAGGGTGTCAGTAGCAGGAGAAAATGAAGCAAAGCATCCCAGGTCTCTAGTGCTAGCCTTCAGAAAATATGCTCTGCCACAGGTTTCCTTTATGGCACCACCTACATTATTCAATTACTCTCAGTTAATTTCAGGCCCCAGTTTTTCAATCTCCTGGCTTTGCAAGCAACGTGTTCATGTTCTCAAACAAACAACACTCAGAACTCACCAGCACAGTTGTTAAGTCTCCTAATCTTACATGTACTTACCTTAGGAAAAGAAATCACAGGCACACTTGTTCAAACAATCTTAGTGCCAGCTTTCCCCACATTTTAATCTTGTAAAAATGCTTCAACTACACAAAGGGATTCAGAAACATGTTTATGAACATTTTCCAAACATTTTTTAAGATTACTTTTAAAGCATTATAATTGCCAAGTGATGAGATTTTGGAAGCAGTGGGAGCAGAAGTATCCTATAACTCCATCTCCTCATAGCCCACTCTTGGCATCTCCTCTTATTTCATTAAAGGCTTGGAGGTGGAAGCTGTGTGAAGCGCACCCCTTGGGTCTGCTAGGCATTTTGATAGTGCCAGTGCTGATTGGATGCAGAATGTGCATCAAGGTTATCCTAACTCCAGTATTCTAGGATGTGGTGAGGACTGGCTGTACAATTATCCAACTATATGCAATATGGGTCAGTACTAATGGGAGAGAAAGCCATCTTTTCCACTTATCTCCTTGGGTAAAATCATCCCTGCAGATGCAAGGGGCATTATCTTTTGTTCTCGTTTTTATAGCTTTACAGTGAAAACCATGATATCTTTTACTTGCTTTCAAGTCCAAAATGGTGCAGTATCAGAAAGTAGAAATCATACTTTGTTCCTGTAGAAACAGCCTCTCCCAGTGCTTTATGTGTGTAAGGAGAGGTGCTGCAGGGAGGAGCAAGGTTCTCTTCTTATCTGCACGCTGCTTTTAAAATTACTTAGCATGCGGCTTCTTTGGACAATGAATGTATTCTCCCCTGTGAGGCAGAAGGATCTGCTGCAGTCTTGCACTGCTGCACAATAAATCAAACCATTCAAGTACGCTATAATAAAAATACTTGCTTTGAAGTACATTTAATGTCTAATTTCCTAGTGGTAACAATGATGCCTTATCATGTTTCTTTTTTTGTTGTTGTTGCTGTTGGTTTGTTGGTGTCTTTTTTTTTTTCATTTAGACTATTTTCTCTGTCCAGTTGTTTTGTTAACATGTGTGGCTGTCTAACAACTGGATTTTGGATTCCAGATGTTTTGGCAAGAGAAAGCACTAAACGGCCATATACATCCCAGAAACCTCATACCACCCAAGTAGCTGTTATGTCAACTGGCTAGTGTAAGCCTACCCAGAAATTCCCCCCTCTTCCTCCCCCTAGATGGCTGCTAACCCTTTAGTCATCAATACAAAATGACAGAAATTCTTTTCCACGGCTAGTATTACAGAAACATCCAGGGCGGGGGATATAAAGCCACATGCAAATAAGATCCATGTGGTTTTGATGAAAAAAAAAGGAGGTATTTTAATTAAATAATGAGCTCAGGCTCTTTTGTGGTGAACACAGTGATCAGCTCTATGATTAAAGGTATACTTATACACACAGACATGCATATATGAATGTATGCACACATATGCATGCAAAGTACTTCTTTTGCAGGTTGTTTATGATGCTGCTGGTTTTGATCTAAGGCTTTTCCTTCAGGAAAACAGAAGTAGCAAGGAGAAGTAGTCATTAATTTTATGTATGTGCTCATGGGAGAGGTGTCTTCTTTGGAGTGGACAAAGCTATGACTTACCACTTTACTGCACAACACCATTACCACTTGGTATGGACTTCCTGAGGCGTTCCTTCGCTGCTGGTGGTCATGAGCTCAAAGAGCAATAAATTGTGAGATCCCAGA
Source organism: Ara ararauna (assembly GCA_028858755.1). Taxonomy (NCBI): domain Eukaryota; kingdom Metazoa; phylum Chordata; class Aves; order Psittaciformes; family Psittacidae; genus Ara; species Ara ararauna. Next base: position 81,936,821 of record CM054410.1, read on the forward strand.
TTGCATCCCAATTGTTTCTAAGCTCTGGAGCCAGCCATTGAGAATGGAGGCAAGACAGGTACATAAGAAGTCTGAGAAGTAAAGCATTTCAGATTATTTTAAACAATTTTCTGTCTCTTCTCTCATGGGAAATACTGATGTGTGGGTTACTGACCCATTTCCATGTTTCCTCCACATTTTCTTCCACTCTGAAAAACTTATCATATGTTGCAATAATTTTCCTTTCTTTTTAGTACCAAACAGCTGTGGTCCCATCACAGCCGCAGTGCTTTGGATTAAATTGGTCTCACTATTGCCAGACTTTCTGTTCTGTATTTTTGAAAGAATCTATCAATTTTACTCTGGATGGTAGCCACAAGGGAGAAATCAAAGACATTAACTCCTGAAGTTAACTCCTGAGTGGGTGACTTCATTGCCATTAATTACTGGTAGTATAGGGCTTTATGGGGGACGACATGACCAAAAGGTGGAATAAAACAGGCAGAAAAACAGAAGAAGAGAGGAGTACAAGAAAGACAGGTAATAGAAATGAGACTGGGTAGAGATCTTGGAAGTGAAGGATGGAATCTGAAATCTGACCCAGAAAACGCTGATTCAAAGAGAAATGACTAAGTAGAAGTCACAATTAAAGGAAATTATTATAGCCACTGTGTTTTTAATGGAACAGAAGACTGAGATCATCTGCAGAAGAAGAAAATTCATTATGAGGGGAAAGAAGCAGCAGAAAAAACACCCAACTTGACCAGACAGGCAGGAGGGAGAGGGACAGATGTTATAAAACAGAGCTGATTTTGGTGTAGAACAGCCTAGGCTACAGTTTGCCAGCCCAGTACTCATACATGGCACAGCATGGTAGTATGGGCCATGGTAGCTCCTCTAGGCAGGTCTGTTCTCAGCTTTATAGGCCCCAGAATGGAAGTTGCAGGATCTGGTTGTTAAGGGAGAAAGAAATGACATCAAGACTGTGAAAATGTGGCAGACCTGAGGCGCAGTGAATCTTCCTAATAACACAGGTATACCTCTGCTTTCTGTCATCAGAATCTGGGTACTTCCTTAGCCCCAGTGCCATGCCCCCTTAAACTTGTCCCTCAGCTGTGGCATGAAGATGTTACAGCTTTCCAAGAATTCCCCAGAATCATCTATAAAGGGAACTAATTAGACAATACTGAAAAAGAGACTTGTAAGCATTGCAAGTGACATTGCTCTTATTTAAACTACCAAGCAAAAAACCAGAGACTGCATTTTCACAGGCCTTTTCTTTACCAAGACAACCACCACAGACTGCCTGTATAATAAAACATACTATACATTCAGCCAATGAGCAGCAGACTGAATGAAATTTATTCCGGTTGCAATGGTGACTGTCTCCCAAAGAGCCAAACTATTTATTGTTAGATAATTTTTTAGCTCAACTCAAATAATATTTAAAGTCAAATTCACCACTGTGAATTCCAGCTGCATATGCAGGACCCTAAAAGGTAACTTTCTTGCTGAGTTACTCAATATCTGGATTCAGCTGCATTTACAAAATTTAAAAGTTAAATTCTGTGTCTGCATCTGAATGTGAATATGAATGTGAATCTTTTTGGCTAACAAAATCTGTGACCATGAATATGAATGGTGGGTATAGTAACATTGTCAGTGTCATAACTGCAGTTCTACGAGATAACAGTGATGTCCAAGGCTTGAAAAACATCTCTGTCTGATGGAAACTCTGTACTGGGGTCTATCTCTAAGGTCAAATTTTCCTTTGGGTCTTTTTGACCATTTACGGAACTCTTACTACAAAGAGGTGTGTTGAAATAAACGCTTCCAGCTTTATGTATTGCAGACCCAAAGACAGCTCTAGGGTTAATGTTTAACAGTAGCGTTTCCGAGTCCTGCTTTAGTCCCCCACTGCCAAATTCATCAATCTCCTTTCTTCAGAGTGGTTAAAAAAAAAAAAAAGATCTCCTCCATTTTCATTCTCTTTTTCTGGAAGTTTTTAGACCCTCTGTAGTTGAAACTCTAGTATTTCTTTAGCCAAGGAGACTGACATGAGCAGAACGGGTATCTGAAGTTCATTAAAAGCAAGTCATGTGAATAAGAACCTACAAAGAAAGCTATTAATAATGCCTGAGAAACTAACAGGGCTTCAGGATCTGGCCAACTTGTAGAGCTTTCATATTAAATCATAGTACACTGAGCCTTCTGAATGAAGGCCAATGCCAGGAGACAAGTGATGTTAAAGGATGGGGTATTATATAATTACTCCTGTTTCAGTTTGTACAGATGCCATTACATTTGTTTCAAACTGATAGGGGCTATTATAGAGTGATCACAAACCAAAAGGGAGATCTGATGTTTTAGTTCAAGTAAAATAAAACATAATTTTTCTTGAGGAAACTGAGGTGATACTGGCAGGGTATATCGTGTTTTTTTCATGTGAGTAATTACAGAAGTAACATATTCCTAACCATCCATGTGTGCTGCATGCCACATATCCACTGAGATGCCATCTTTTTTGTTGTTTGGTATAGGGTTTTTTTCGTAAAAAGAAAAAAAAGATGGAGTTTCAATCAGGTTAAAAACTCAAATCCAAATCTAGGTTTTGTTTATTATCACATTGCTCCCGAATATTGAAATGCTAAAAATTCCAAGCCAAAAGGGTACATTCTCAATTTCTTAACATATTTAAGTATACATAATTAGCTATGTATGTATACATATATATTCAAGAAGCCCACTCATGTTATTTATTTTTAAAATGTTACAAAACTGAACTGTTTGATAAGAAGATTTTACACAGATATTAGAGCAAATTTTAAGTAGATTTTTTTTCAATTTGTCAACAGCTATAATAAATAATGATGATGTATTCCATATGGAATATATTCCATTTTATTCACCACACTCAAAAAACCAATCGTGAGCTTCCCTGTAACATCCATTAACAGATTATTTGCACAGCTGGAAATGACAAGAGAACAGAGATTTCAGTTGGCAAGACACCTGGGCAGAGGCTCAGACCTCAGCTTTTCTCCTCTCTTATTCTGAAACAGAAGAAGATACCCACTCGGACATAAGGGGTCCAAACTTTCCCCTCAAAGGAAGCAAATGCTGGACCAAAACAGTGTAAACAGCCAGTCAAATGGCTGTGAAGGTCAAGAATGTTAGGAAGTCTCTCAGCCACTGGCTGCTGGAAGCTGGGAGAAAGCGACAGGGGAAAGTTTAGCCTGTACGTGCCTTTTGCACACACTGAGCTTCTGCAATTGACCACTGTTAACAGAAATGGGATGCTGGACAAGACAGACCTTAGTTCAAGCCCAGTGTGTTGACATTTACATTCTTGTGTCAGCAAAAATGGAAGTATTGTAAGGCAAAACAGAACATCACTATAAAAATATTTAATTTACCTCCATGAAAGGCACCTGCCATTCTTCTTGTCAATATTTGCATCCAAATCTAACTGAAACTACTCTGAATTGAAGAAAATATTGGTGATGGCATCACTTACTGCTGAATCTTTCTTCACTGTAACAGTCAGTCAAGGCCAAGATGGTTTGCTTTAACTTTGCTCAATGGATAGACATGCCTTCCTGTCCACCTGCCATTGCCAGTAAATGACAGATCCTTATCTGTTTGTTTTTCTGCTCCTGGGTCCTCCCTCACTTTTCTACCTGCCTCACTAAAATTATTTACTGATGCTGTGAAGTTTGGTCTTACGAATAGAAGCTTAGGTGCAGAAATATAATAGACAGAAAGATGTAATTGCCTCAACCAAGGCCTGAAGTGGACTGAGCACACATATACATGTACAGTATATGTAGCTTCTCTTTTCCACATCCATTCTCTGTATGAAATAAATTTTGGAAGTGAGTGTGGATAAATCACAGTGAATCCAGATCTGAAACTTGGCAGGTGTCTACCTCCTGTTTAGTATCCTAAGCTGAGAGTCACTAGGAATTTACGTACTTAAATGCTTCTTAGGATGTGGTAATAAAGAAAACAAGACAATCCACTCAAGTGCAGAGGTATTTGTTTCTGTTGGAACATACTGATGATATCTTTATTTCATGACACTTGACAGGCAATTGGCCACTACTTAAGGTCTAGTTAACCCTCCCTCTGTTGAATTGGGAACTTCCTAACTCTTCAGTTGCTCTGAGCACATTTTTTCTAAAATGAAATGGATATCTGCTTTACCCTGATTTTTTAAAATTTATTTTGCTTCAGAGGAACATTAAGAAACTCTGATTGCCATCAAGCAATTTTTAACAATGTGGTTTCATCTCCATCTCCAATCTGTTGCCTACAAATCGAAGCACTTTGAATGTCACTATTCATTTTCCACTCTTCCACCAGCCTGCTAAAAACCAACATCATTAACTTGTTTCTCTAATTAGCTGGCTACGTCTATTGCCAAACCAGATTGCTATGAGCTATGTCCTCTTACATCATTTGCTTATTAGCAGAACTTATTGCAGCAAAATATAAACAGATAAGAGATTAACAGTTACTGTAGAGCTGTCAGGATGTCTCTAAGATGATTACTATAATGTCCATGTCACTAGCAAGTGCTAATCCCGGCATGTGAGCACTGACGTTTATACCTACCAGATAAAGGATGACTTTATCTATTTAGGTAAGTAAGAGTTATGCCAGGGAGTTTCTCTGAAACAATCATGGGTCTTAAATGAGGTTTTACTTTTCAGACAGAAGACAAAGTAGTAGAAGAGCATTGGCATCAGACTTTTCCTTTTTTTTATATAGATTATTAACATCAGTACAAGATCTAAGCAGTAACTACATATCTTAGTTGGTATAATAATTACCAAAACAAGAAGGAAAAAAACCCAAACCCTAACAAAATCCCAGGTGCAATGCATCTCCATCCTTCCTGCATCCCTTTCATCTCTTAGGCTGTTGGTACTAAAGAGATGATTGCAGAATTTCTTGTGGCTCTGATTGGGACTATGGGATCCTCTGCTCTTGAAATAAATTGTAGTTTATATTTCATATTAAATGGTAGCTTGCTCTTCTCCTGCTTCTAGCATCATCCCCCATGTTCTAAGTTCTCAGTGTCTAAATAACACAGCTTGGTTTCCTTTCTTATGCTTTTGTTTTTTGTAGCAATTCCTGACTTGCACTATCAGCAGCTCTACAGGATATTGATCTGCTTTCTATAATAAGATAAAGTGAAGCTGGAAACATCTCCTGGTTTTGGAGGACATGATCTGAACAGCTGAAAGATCCAACAATGTTAGAAAAAGTCAATCAAAGAAGGTTTTTACTGGGATATTAATCACTACAGGGTAAACTCAAAGAGGAAGAAAGTCCTTGGATTTCTAGAAAAATAATCCAGAAAAAGCACACACTTCTTTTGGTGATGGAAGTATTTCAGACCACAGAAGCTTGCTGTAGAAATAAAGTTTAGAACAAGTGCCAGCAAAAGTCAGAAAGGCCAAAAGACTAAGGCTGAATCCAGTAGGGTAACTTAAGAAAGCACTTTGCAAAGATTTAGCTGCATGACTCCTGCTACAATCAAAGCAAATCATAATGCTTAAAAGTTTGCAAAGTGTCTTGAAGAGCGCCTGCGCTGCTCTCCTGAGAAGAGGGTGCACAATGGGCAGGGCTGCACTCTGTGCTCCCTGGTGGAGGTCCTCCTGCAGCAGGTGGCTGAGCTGCGGGAAGCTGTCAATAGGCTGAAAGATGTCAGGGAAGCTGAGAGGAAGCAGCGCTGCTTGCTCCAGGACCAGACTGTGCAGGGGCCTCAAGCGTCTGCTGTCACTCATGCAGGAAAGGAGGCCGCTAACCCAGGAGGCTGGGAAACAGTAACAGAAAACCAACAGAAAAAGGAGGAAGAGGACAATTAAAAGCAAGGGGCTTCCTCCTAAATCTGTTGTCCCCACCCAGAACCACTTTGCTGTCCTGCAGGGGGATGATGAAGAACCACACTCCCACCAGGAACAACTGGCTGATACACTGCTAAAGAAGATCTCTACTGGTGCTGCCAGGAAAAAGCAATGGGCCGTAGTAGTAGGGAACTCTACTCTGAAAGGAACAGAGGCACCCATCTGTCGGCCTGACCCAGGCTCAAGGGAGGTGTGTTGCCCACCAGGGGCTCGGATCAGGGATGTTGCAGAGAAGCTGCCTGCTCTAGTCGGTCCCACTGACTGTTACCCACTTCTAGTGATCCATGTGGGCGCTACTGATATAGATAGCAGTAGCCCGGAGAACATAAAGAAGGACTACAGAGCTCTGGGGAGAGGTGGTTAGGGGCTCTGGAGCTCAGATTGTATTTTTCTCAGTTCCCCAGGATAAAGGGCAGGACCTTAAAAAGGCTAGGAGGATTGGTCAGGTTAATAAATGGTTAGAAGGGTGGTGCTATAGTCAGGGGTTTGGGTACCTTGAACATGGGACTCAATTTAGTAGGCCAGGTCTACTGGGGGCTGGTGGAGCTGGTCTGACAAAGACAGGGAAGAGTGGATTTGGGAGGAGGCTTGCCAGACCGGTCAAGGATGCTTTAAATTAGATGTGTTGGGGGAGGGGGACATCATTCCATCCCAACACACCCAGTCACTTGCCAGCACCTATAGTAAACGTTCAGAGCAATGTAGAGATATTCCAGCTGCTCCAGCCAATGAGCCGGCTTCAACTGGAGCTCAGCTCAGATGTCTCTATACAAATGCCCATAGCCTGGAGAACAAACAAGAAGAATTAGAGATGCCTGCACGTCTACGGGGGTATGATATCATAGGCATCACAGAAACATGGTGGGATGGCTCCTACGACTGGTGTGTTGGAATGGAAGGTTACAGGCTCTTTAGGAAAGACAGGCCTGGTAGGCAGGGAGGGGGAGTTGCTATTTATGTTAGGGATACGCTGGAGAGTATGGAACTGTGCCTGGGGACAGGTGAGCAGTTGAAAGAGAGTTTGCGGGTCAGGCTTAAAGGGAGAACAGCGATGGGAGACATCACTGTGGGGATCTGTTACAGACCACCTGACCAAGAGGACTCAGTGGATGAAGTGCTCTATAGACAGATAGGAACAGCCTCACGCTTGCAGGCCCTTGTTCTCATGGGGGACTTCAACCACCCTGATACCTGTTGGAGGGATGGTACTGCCTGGCACAAGCAATCCAGGAAGTTCCTCGATTGTGTGGAAAACAGCTTCCTTCTGCAAGTAATAGAGGAGCCGACAAGGAGAGGTGCCGTGTTTGACCTCGTCCTCACCAACAGGGAAGGGCTGGTTGGAAATGTGATGCTCAGGACACTGAGAAGAGCATGCAGCAAGCTCACTGCCCTGGACTTCAAGAGAGCAGACTTGGGCCTCTTCAGGAACCTGCTCAGTAAGATTCCATGGGATATAGCCATAGAGGGCAGGGGGCCCAAGACTCTTGGTTCATATTCAAGGATCACCTGCTGCAAGCTCAGGAGTGATACATCCCTACTAGAGGGAAGTGCTGCAGGAGGGCCAGGAGACCTCCTTGGATGGATAAGGAGCTGCTGAGGAAAATTCAAGGGAAAAAAGAGGCTTATAAAAGGTGGAAGCAAGGACAGGCAACCTGGGAAGAATACAGGGATATTGTCCGGGAAGCTAGGGACCAGGTTAGGAAAGCTAAGGCCCACTTAGAATTAAACTTGTCTATGGTTGTTAAGGATCACAGGAAGGGATTCTATAGGTACATTTCAAATAAACAGCAGACTAGGGACAACGTGGGCCCTCTCCAGAAGCTATCAGGAGAAGTGGCTACCCTGGATTTGGAGAAGGCTGAGGTTCTTAATGACTTCTTTGCCTCAGTCTTCACTGGCAAATGCTCTGACCATACCACCCAAGTCTTGGAAGGCAGATGCAGGGACAGTGAGAATGGAGACCTTGGGCCCACTGTAAGAGAGGATCTGGTTCAAGTTCATCTCAAGAACCTGAACATGCAAAAGTCCATGGGACCTGATGAAATCCATCCGCGGGTCCTGAAGGAACTGGCAAATGAAGTTGCTGAGCCACTGTCCATCATATTTGAAAACTCATGGCAGTCAGGTGAAGTTCCCGAGGACTGGAAAAAGGGAAATATAAGCCCCATTTTCAAGAAGGGGAAAATGGATGAGCCAGGGCATTACAGACCAGACGGTCTCACCTCTGTACCTGGCAAAATCTTGGAGTGGATTCTCCTGGAAGGCATGCTGAGGCACATGAAAAGCAGCAAGGTGGTTGGTGACAGCCAGCGTGGCTTCACTGAGGGCAAATCCTGTCTGACCAATCTGATGGCCTTCTATGCTGGGGCGACAGAACTGATGGACAGTGGTAGAGCAGTTGACGTCATCTAGCTGGACTTGTGCAAAGCGTTTGACACTGTTCCACATGACATCCTTGTCTCTAAGTTGGAGAGACACCAATTTGATAGGTGGACCGCTCGGTGGATAAAGAACTGGTTGGATGGCCGCACACAAAGAGTTGTGCTCAATGGCTCAGTGTCCAGCTGGAGACCAGTAACGAGTGGTGTCCCTCAGGGATCGGTGTTGTGACCGGTCTTGTTCAACGTCTTTATCAGTGACATGGACAGTGGGATAGAGTGCGTCCTCAGCAAGTTTGCAGATGACACCAAGCTGTGTGGTTCGGTTGATACGTTGGAGGGAAGGGATGCCATCCAGAGGAATCTTGACATGCTTGTGAGGTGGGCTGATGCCAACCTGATGAAGTTTAACCATGACAAGTGCAAGGTCCTGCATCTGGGTGGGAGCAATCCCAGGCACACATACAGGTTGGGCAGAGAAGAGATTCAGAGCAGCCCTGCAGAGAAGGACCTGGGGGTGTTGGTTGATGAGATAATGAACATGAGCCGGCTTCAGTGTGTGCTTGCAGCCCAGAAATCCAACCGTATCCTGGGCTGCATCAAAAGGAGCATGACCAGCAGGTTGAGGGAGGTGATCCTGCCCCTCTACTCTGCTCTCCTGAGACCTCACTTGGAGTGCTGTGTGCAGTTCTGGTGTCCTCAACATAAAAACGACATGGAACAGTTGGAACAAATGCAGAGGAGGGCCACGAGGATGATCAGGGGACTGGAGAACCTCCTGTTTGAAGATAAGCTGAGAAAGTTGGGGCTGTTGAGCCTGGAGAAGAGAAGGCTGTGTGGAGACCTCATAGCAGCCTTCCAGTATCTGAAGGGGGCCTATAGGGATGCTGGGGAGGGATTCTTCATTAGGGACTGTAGTGATAGGACAAGGGGTAATGAGTTCAAACTTGAACAGGGGAAGTTTAGATTAGATATAAGCAAGAGAAGTTCCTTACTGTGAGGGTGGTGAGGCACTGGAATGAGTTGCCCAAGGAAGTTGTTAATGCTCCATCCCTGCCGGTATTCTAGGCTGGGTTGGTCAGAGCCTTGGGAGATATGGTCTTGTGTGAGGTATCCCTGCCCCTGGCAGGGGGGTTGGAACTAGATGATCTTAAGGTCCTTTCCATCCCTAACTATTCTATTATTCTGTGATTCTATGATTCTATCTAGCATTACTGATGTGAATTTTTCTCCCTTATCCAACCTCATTAAAAATTCTAAATAGGGTATTTTTCCTCTACAGTTTAAGTAACAGTCTCTTATTGAGTTGCCAGCATCTGAATTATAATTTGTGTTTGTTTTACTTATGCAGCTCTCAAATAGTAGTGGTTAGAGCTGCACAAGAAATGGCAGGGTGAGTTAATCTCTTCTGCAAGTTCACTGATTTGAGAAGTCCAGAAGAACCAGTGCAGCTAGGATACATGCACAAGCCATCTTAACTCCTCAGTGAGTTATATCATGGGCATGGCTGGTCCTTTCCTCATCTGTTTGATATGCTTTGGAAGAACTCACGAATTGTCCATGCTGCTGGTTTGATGCCCAAAGGGCTTTTTTCGTGGGAACTGTGGATTGGTGAATAATATGGATGGCAGAAGTATAAGCTCAAAGGTGAGGTCAGCACCCTGTTGGATGTCAATGGCAACCCAGCTGATGTAATCTTTTACCCTTTGTTGCAGTGTAAACCTTCACAGTTCAGGTCAAATTGATGTATTTTTACTGGAGTGCCTGGAGCTCCATCTCTGCACAACTGATTGTCTTCTCATAGTTCTTACTATGAGAAGTCTTCATTTCTTACAGAATGAAACACAGGTTTAGAAGACTAAAATGCTGTTATGTACTCTGAATGCAGTTAATTAGAAAACTGTATGACAACACAGTCAGCTGGATGAACAGCTCCCCTTCCACCCAAGGACAAAAGGAATCAGGAGGATAATGCAATGCCTTCTCTAGCCAGAATGCGTCTTGTACAGAAGCCTCATTATATTCAGGTGTATTCATTATATTATATAACCGTGGGCCTTGGCACAAAGTCACAAAGAAGGTACAAGCTGCTCCTTACAAAGGCCTGATGCATTAGCCCATCCATATGCACAAAGAGAACTATTGCCTGGGTGATGCTCTGAGCAGGATATAAAAGTGCTTTTCTCAGCTTTGGTTTGAGTGTCATGCTACTAATGATCTCACAGGCCAGGTGTGATCTTCATGTCATAAAATTACAAATGGCCCAGAACCTCAAGGGACATGCTATCTTATCTAGAGAGCTGGAAAAGGATTCGGGGTCCTTTCGGAAGGATTCACAGACAACAGACAACAGTTCCCATTGCAGTGCAGGACTATGCTGGATAAGCAGCTAAGACATGAGGCTTACTTCCCAAGTCCTCTTGCCTCAGCCCTAACACAACTTTGTCCCAGCAAAAGGAAGGGCACCACAGCAGCTTGCAAGCAGCCCACAAGCACCCCAGCACAGCACTCTTTCCACCAGGCTAAACACTGCTCCCTCACTCACCTAGCTCCTGAGTAGATGACACTCTTCATTTGACAAAGTGCTTGGCTGCATGAGATGATTCACACAGCCACTGTTGTTGTATAAACTGTAAGCACCTGCTAAAATCTCCTCAAAATCATTTATGGATGTATGTACCCAGAAGCACCACAACTGCGAGAAAATGAAGAACTGTTACTATTGATTATTTTATTCCACATCCTACAGAGACCTCAGCTCTCCCACTTCACAGTTTAATACATTCTGCCACATTAAACTTGATTTCATTAACTGCAGATGAAATTCTACTGGCTTGCAGACATAAGCATCAGTGAGGCCAAACAGAGCATTGTTGCCACACTTTGATAGTGGGAAAGCTTGAATATATGGCTGATTGAGGGAAAGGTGATCTCAAGAAAAGGGGGCAAAGTCTGCATGAGTGATTTCTGGCCTTGGACTGAGGTGCTGGACCTTCCAGCATGTCACGAATCATCTTGACTAAATATCTCGTTTGCAGAAGCTACTCAGCTGGGTTGAACTACCCAGTCAGGTGGTGATTCTGGCTGAGATGGACACCAAGGCACCAGCAAAAACCCAGGAGCACAGTAAGAGTCCTCCTCTGACACTGGTGGGGAGAATCTCTGTACAGAAAGAGCCAAAAACATAAGGAAAGATTTTATTACAGGGGAGAGGAACATATCTAATTCTGCAGACAAGTATCCCAGAAAAAGAGCCACCCCCACATCCTCTGTCCCTCACTCAATTTTATGCCAACCCAGTATGCTTTAATTTGGGTTGAAAAGTTTTGTGGATAAATTTCAACAGCCAGACTTCCTCTGTCACCATTCATACCATGGGTATGGATAAAAAAAATCGCTGTGTTTCCGAGAGTGGTGCTGGGGGCTTACTTTGAATCATTTAAACAAAGGATCCTCATGCTACTCCTTGTGATGGGAGGCCTGTCAGGCTAGATGAAACTACCTGCTTTTGTTCTGAAAATTAATATTGGGTGTTTCATACTGAAACCTTACTGAAATGAAAATGCATCAAATAGTCAATACCCACGTACTGCAGACAGGTGTCTGCTTGTGTACAAAGCAGTAGTGGCTGTATGCATATTGATCTAATCTAAAAATGGCAGCTCATTACCAAATGGGATCCAAGTTTAAGCCATTAAAAGCGCAGCTGGAAATGGCAATTTCTGAGAAAAGTAGATTCCTGTAAGACATCTTTCCTACCCCCAAATAAAACCTAAATAAAACCCAAAATGATGACAAAGCATAGGTTTTGCAATGCTGTCTTTCACTTTAATAACCAACTACCAAATGGTAAGACTAGCACTTTATATGCAAAACAGAAGTCCCTTTTTTGCTAATGCAGTCTATAAAAATGCTCCAGGGCTTAAATAGTGAAGCAAACTTTGAACTGTCTTTGTTCTTCTGTAGAAATCTGAAGGGGAAAAAGTTTGGCCTTTGAGGTTATAGGAAGTGTTGCTTTACGTTCTCCTGTGAAACCCATAATTAAATTATAAAAATGCTCTGGGCTTCAGAACAATTCAAAGAAATGAGAAATGAGGCAGGATTTGTAATCCAGTGAAATCCTGAGATATGGCACACTTTCCTAGGAAATCTAATTCACACAGCTGTGGCTTTATAAGAATTGGACACACCTAGAAGATCAAACCCAGATGCTAAGAAAATGTTCCCAGGGCTGAAATGATAAACATGCTGACATCATAGTTATTGATTTGTTTTTAAAATGCAGAAGTCTGTGCAGAAAGATTGTGCTGTGATAAAAATGCCATCATTTGAAACATATAACTTTTCTGTAGATTGCTTCTCAGAGCAGCTGCAAAAACATGATCTATTGAAGATAAAACTGTTCTTACAAACACAGTAAAAAGGACTACAGAGAATGAATAAGACATCTGAATTTAGAAAAAGATGTCACTAATTATAGTAGTAAGAGAATGTTGTTTCATCCCAGTCAAAGACAGTGTCCCGAGGTTATAACAGATTTGTATGCTGGTTTTGGCTGAGGTAAAGATAGTATGTAGCTGGTATGGGGCTATGTTTTGGATCTGTGCTGAAAACTGTATTGATAATACAGGGATGTTTTTGTTACAGCTGAGCAGCGCTTACACGGAGCCAAGGACTTCACAGCCTCCCACCACACCCCAGCAGCAAGTAGGCTGGGTAGGGGCACAAGAACTTGGGAGGGGACACAGCTGGGACAGCTGTCAGGGTTACTCCGTTCAATATGACATCATCCTGAGCACATAAAATTCGGGAATGAAGGGAGGGGGGACATTTGGAGTGATGGGTGTTTGTTTTCCCAAGTAACTGTTACATGTGATGGAGCCCTGCTTTCCTGGAGATGGCTGAACACTTGCCTGCCAATGGGAAGGATTGAATGAATTCCTTGTTTTGCTTTGCTTGTGCATGCAGCTTTTGCTTTAGCTGTTAAACTGCTTTTATCTCAGCCCATGAGTTTTCTCACTTTTAGCCTTCTGATTCTCTCCTCCATTCCACTGGGAAAGTGATTGAGAGGTTGTGCAGGGCTCAGCTGTCTGTTGGAGTAAAACCATGAAAATCCAAAGCTGAATCACTGAATCTAAATTATCTTGAATGTTTCTTTTAGGGACTCTTTCAATTTCAGAACCAGGTCTGACTCTAGATTTTATATATCACTTTTGATTAATAAAATACAGTATGTGCACATCCACAGAGTATGAAATTTAGATCCACTGAGAAGCAGAAATATTTTCTTGTCAGGATCAGTTGTATGGCCCATAAGCATTAGGAGAACAACATGCCAGATGAAGTTTATCTAAAAATAGTAATATGTGATTTCTTTTGGGGGTAAAATTTGTTAGACAGAAACTTCACATTAATTTCCTTCCCCCAGTAAGAGGCAGGTTCACATGAAGGCACCATCACACAGAGTAGAACAAATTTAGATAAATCTTGGAACATGTCTCGGAGAGGCTGCTGAAATCTGTTAGCTGTTTCTACAAAATCAGACCACTTTTCAGTCCCAAGGTGACCAACTATTCTATTTCAAAGGCCAGAACTTTTCATCATAGATTTTTGTGTAAGCTCTAACTGCATCAAATCTATCAAAATGAAAAATAAATAACAATTTCAAGTGTACTCTATTTTTCAATGACTGAATTATGAGTGATAAAAATATCTGAACAATGCAATAAACAAATAAGATATAACGGTTACAGTATATTACAATAATAGATGCTGAAAGGTCAATTAAGCAGCACTATATTTATACAGAATATAAATATTTTATATGAGGAAACAGGAAGACAGTGTCTCAAAGTCATTGGATGAGCCTCCCGATTGCATTAGTACAAAAGTAGCTATCTGACGTTTTAGCTAAACAAGTAGTTTGTATGAGCCCTGTTAAATAAACTGTTTTGCGAAGAGTACTTCAATTGGATAATGCTGTGGTAGTAAAGAAAGGCAATAACTTTTTACAATATACAGAGCTCCATTATCTACTCTACAAGGGCTCCTTCTGTCCCAGAGGCTAAGGGGTGTGGAGCAAGTTCAGTCACTGCTCACCCTAAAAAAGAAACTTGTAAAATTTAAAGAGATTATTTGGCATTAATTCATAGTAAAGAATTACAATGACTGACAGACAACAGAAAGAAAATGAGCTCAGAAGCCATTTCCTGAACAATACTCACCCTTACCATTGTTGGTCAAATAGCTGACTTGTAATGAAAACTTTAATCTCTTTACCAGGGAATTAGTGCAAAGAGAAGAAAGCTTGTCACTGGGATTACAAAATAAAGTGAACTGATTTTATCATATATTTATAAATTACTACACTTTATCTATACAAACAAAACTCATTCTAAACAACATTTGTCAAAATATTTACTCCTCAGTGATCTCTACTTAACATCTTTGAAGTAAAAAGGGTGTTTAATTTCTTTCTCTAATACTCACAATCACAGTCCCAGACTCACTGAGATATATTACGTTGGGGCTGTGGCCCATTTTGCACACATCGGAAACTTCCCCTCTCCTCTCACACCTGCAAGCAGCTGCTCTGGACCTGTTCTCATACCCAAAGAATTACTGACATGAATAACCAAATGGATGTAATTCAGAAGTCTGTCAATCTGCTAACAATGTATATATAGCATGACTCCAAATCTACAAGCCAGCCCACCCAAGCCTCTTCCGTTAGCATACAGCCAGCTGCAACTAGTTTGGTAGCTGCTGCTGAATCATAGAATGGTTTGCGTCGGAAGAGATCTTTAAAGATCATCTAGTCCAACCATGCTGCAGTAAGTAGGGACATCTTTAACTAGACCAGGATGCTCAGAGCCCCATCCAACCTGACCTTGAATATTTCTAGGGATGGGGCAGCCACAGCTTGTCTGGGCAGCCTGCTCCAGTGTTTCATCGCCCTCATTGTAAAAAATTTCTTCTGTATATCTAGTCTGCATCTATCCTTTCAGTTTAAAACCATAACCCCTTGTTCTATCACTATATGCCCTACTAAAAAGTCTGTTCCCATCTTTCTTACCAGTCCCCTTGAAGTACTGAATCTTAAGATCACAGAACAACTAGATTAAAAAAGACCTTTAAGATCATCAAGTGCAACCACTACCGCAGCACTGCCAAGACCACCACTAGACCATGTCACTGAGGGCCTCATCTATACAGTTTCTGAGCACTGCCAGGGACGGTGACTCCACCACGTCCCTGGGCAGCCCGTTCCAATGCCTGAGCACCCCCTCCATGAAGAATTTTTTCCAAATATCCAACCTAAACCTCCCCTGGAGCAGCTTGAGGCTGTTACCTTGTCCTGTCACTTGTTACCTGGAAGGAGAGACCGACCTCACCTCACTCCACCCTCCTTTCGGGTAGTTGTAGAGTGATAAGGTGCCCCTGAGCCTTCTCTTCTCCAGACTAAACGCCTCTTGGCAATTCCCTCGGCTGTTCCTCATCACACCTGTGCTCCAGACCCTTCACCAGCTTCATTGCCCTTCTCTGGCAACACCTCAATGTCTCTCTTGTAGTGAGGGTCCCAGAACTGAACACAGGATTTGAGGTGTGGCCTCACCAGTGCTCAGTACAGGGAGGTGATCACTGCCCTGGCCCTGCTGGCCACACTACTGATGATACAGGCCAGGATGCTGTTGGCCTTCTCTGCTCCCTGGACACAAGCTGGCTCATGTTCAGCTCCATCAATCAGCACCCCTAGGTTCTCTTCCACCAGGCTGCAATAAGGTCTTCCCAGAGCCTTCTCTTCTCCTGGCTGAGCAACCCCAGCTCTCAGCCTTTCCTCATAGAAGTGTTCTATCTCTCCTCTGGACCCATTTCAAAAGATTCGTGTCTTTCTTGTGCTGATGTCTCCACAACTAGATGCAGTATTCCAGGTGAACAGCCATTATTGAGCTGTGGGCCTCATTGCCATAGGAAACCAAAATTACAGATTGATTCAAAGATTGATCAAATATATTTATGCAAAAAGTCAGTCAGGAGCTAGTACATACCTAACATTTGATAAACCCTCATACCCAGGAAACGCCTAAACTGCAGATTGCAGTAAGTTTGGACTGTACAAAAAGGGCAACACTCTTTAATGTCTGCTACTTTTCTCATTTTTCCTAAGCATTTGCTATTTCTTACTTCCAGGTTTGAGATAGTTTGCCAGACAGATCTTTGGCTTTATCTGGTACAGCTTTGCAGATAAAAAAGAGCCTAGAGACTAAGTCCAGTGAAATCAACTATGCAAGCCTATGCTTCCAGCTACAGAAATGAAGGACAGAATAAATGTCAGCTAAACACTGTTTGCACTTTGGGAAATGCCAGGATTTGCTTTACTCACTGTGTTGTTTTACCCTCCTTTATTCTTCTGTTTTCTAAATAGTTAGAAAAGAACAGCATACAAAATTTCTGAGTTTCACCCCCTGTTTCTTTATTTCACTTACGGAAGACTGATTTTTGACAATGCATTCACACTCCTCAAAGCAAGGTAAATCAGGACTAGCACCACTGATGTCAATAGCTAGATCCACAAACTGATCATAATAACAGATGTCAAAGGTTATTGTGACATTTCAGATCCTCAGAGTGCTAAGACTGATAGTGGGTTCCTATCAAAATACTCAGTAACTGAAAAGAAAAATACCTTGCATACAGATACCTCAGAAAAAATAAATCAGAAAAGATGCAAACTCATTTCTGTCACTAAACCCAAAGTTTTTAAAATCTTTGAACCATGCAAGTTAAAGCTACTGCTTTA
Source organism: Ara ararauna (assembly GCA_028858755.1). NCBI lineage: Eukaryota > Metazoa > Chordata > Aves > Psittaciformes > Psittacidae > Ara > Ara ararauna. The sequence goes on from CM054410.1 coordinate 81,953,893, forward strand.
ATTACACTGTTTATACACAGTTAAAATTACGGAGCAGTAGCTGATTCCAACCCGAAGCAGACATGTCATGCTAGCACAAACAAGTATTGGTATGTCCACATTTCTGATATGCTTCACGTACACAGTTCTATACCTGGCCACGCAGGAAAGTTACTTGGCATGTGGTTTGGGTGCTTGATCAAACGGTTGCAAATTCACTCCATAATGAGGCTAAGATGGGTGCGGGTTCAAAATCTTTTATCAGGTGGAGTGGTCCTTTGTAGTTCTCTGCAAACTGTACCTTTGCATTTCTAAGCACACTTCCTTGTTGTGTAATATCAGGGGCATTTTGTGCACAGAGCATGACATAGCCACTGCGAATGGACGCAACATGAGCTCTGCGCAAGCCTCATTTCAAAACTCTTCAAGGTCTATGGAAATCATTCCACTGATTTCTGTGGGTGTGCATCACAACAGCAAAGCTGACCTTCGTCATCTTTCAATTTTCTTCAAAACCCAAAGGATTTTGATTCACATTCCCAAAAAGTAATTTAGTTAGTTTAGGCATTAGAGAAAGGGGTTCTCTGGGAAAACAGCAACCAACCTTTTCAGAACACCTTTGTAGTGAAGCCATTTTATAGCTGCCTCAGTGCTTTTATTGACATATCAAATATATAGTTTCATACTGTCTTAAGGAAGTTCTAAATACTGCAATGCCTAATGACAAGTCACTGCAGTAGGTAATTCCCTATTTAATTTTCTGCAAGCCTCTATAGAAAGGAAAATACTTGTGGTTCTGTGGGTAGTTTTTTGCTCAGGCATCCTTGTTGCTTTCTGTTTAATTGAATGGGTTTTATAAAAAGGTATCTGCTTCTGACATAAAGTGAAAAGAAAGCTTATTACATTATCAGGAACAGAGGAGGGAGTTCCCAAAATGAAGTCATGCCATACCATGAACACCTAGAATTTCAAAAAGCTGGTGTAAAGAACAGAATGCTCTGGTTTCTAAAGCTGCTGTTACTGTTCTCTGTGACTTAGAGAAAGCTGAAAGTAAATTAGAGACACCATGCTTGGTATGATTCATGTCCAATGAGAAACTTTTATGATACATATTGTCTTATAACCTATGTTTTTAGGTTACATATTTCCTTATACACCATCATCATTCTGAAAGTGCTGGATCAGCACAAAGACCTTTTCTGCATGAAGGGAACACATTTGTTTGAAGTATGAACGTCTAACTTTTGAAGCTGCATTGTATAAAACCCCCTGTGTGAGCTTAAATCCATGTTTCTCTTGAATAAATGTAACAAAGTTTTGAATCAGGAAAAACTGTTTTTTGAAACAAGGGAAGGGGAAAACAAAATGGAAAAAAAATGCACCAAGACCTGGTTCTGCCTTTATGGAAAAGAGAGAAAAGAACAGACTTCTCAAAGGCTCCTTGGGGCAGGCAGTGGTCACAGCTCCCAAGATGAAGCTGAAGGTCAGCTCTGAGAGAAGGTAATCAGGAGGCCAGTGGTGCTCAGTCATTCCTCAGGCTTGTCAGCTGAGACATCCAGTCACACTGAGAAAATCAAATAAACAGAAATCCTCCTTTTTAAACACTCTCTTGCTCTAAGCTGGGTTACAGTTGTGTCTCAACATTTTTCCCCATCAAGATAACCTTGTTTTCTTCCATGTGGGGTCTTGACAAACTTGTGAACTCTAGAAATCTTATGGTCTTGCACTGTATCACTTTCTCAAAACCACCGAATGGCTACAAAACAGTCTGTGCACAGAAAGCACAGTGAGAGGCACCAGTAAAGGTCAGCCCAAAGACTGGCATTGTGAGGTGCCAAGCTTCAGAAGAAACGGACATCAGTACCTTCTTTCCATAGAGAGATCAGGGTAGCAACACGGGGAATCCCAAATCGTCAAAGACAGTTACTGCTGAAACTGGCAGGTAGACATAGTGTTTTCTCAGGCCTGGCTGTCAAGCTGGATGTTTTCCACGAAAATAGAACATGTTGTTGCTGTTCAAGCACAGGATGCTATTACTCATTTGAAGACAAACATGCAAGTGCTGTGTGTTTACCCATACAAGGTGGACACAGGATTCTTGAGTAGCCTCTTTTTTTCGAAACTCTTAATTAATACTTATAAAAAGTTCTGATGAGAAAAAGCAAAAACACACCTACAGGGTGTCGTGGTTTAAGCTCAGCTGGTAACTCAGCACCATGCAGCCACTTGCTCACTGCCACCCTTCTTCCCTCCTGCTTCTGGCGGGATGGGGAGGAGAATCGAAAGAATGTAAACCCTATGGGTTTAGATAAGAACAGTTTAATAAATAAATTATAATACAAAACCACTACTACTAATAGTAATGATAAGAGAAATAACAAGGTGAGAGTTATCAGCATTGTTCTCAGAGTAAAGCCAAAACACAGCACTTCAGCAGCTACCAAGAAGGAGAAAAATAGCTGTTACAGCTGAACCCAGGACACAGGGCTATACTTAAACAGAGTCTTTTCTTTGACACTGGATTTATATTTGGCCCATTAAAAATAAAAACATAATTAGTGGCAAATCAGCTCCAGGTATCTCAAGGCACCTGAAACTTCACAGATACATGTTATTTGCAGAAAGTGTGTGTTTCACCAGAACCTTTCACTTTTGTCTTCATTCAGTTATGATGCTCCTGTTGTATAGCTCTTTTCTTCCCAGTGTAGTGTCACCACAAGGCCTGAACAAAAAAGGAGAAACATATATGAAGGGTGTAAGCCAGAACTTTTAATAAATAGAAGCAACACTGAGGTCATAAAGCAGGATATATATCCTGCACATCCTCCTGACCTGGTAGGATTACTCACTCTAGGGCACAGAAAGTGATTCAGCCTCAATACTCACTGAAAAATTGGCCATTCTCTCGGAAAGAGTCACCAAGGTGATAACTACAGGGTATAACCACAGTCTGGCTTGAATTCACTCTTATTTGGTGATTTTTAACTGTCTGAGACTCAGATTCTGTTTTCAAGTAAAACCACTGTTCTTCAGACAGGCAGGATATGCAACAAAACGACCACATGCTAGCTGGATGATATGCACAATTTATTAAACAAGCAGACTAAAGCGAATTAACATACTAAAGCAAACAAGCACACTAATGTGAATCAGGTATATATCTCTCTATATATAGTAAATAAGTACAGTAAAGCAAATCAGATATATGTAAGTCAAATGCAGAGGAAAATTAATAATGCATCAAACCATTACTGCATAAAGAGAACAGAGACCAAGAAGAAATACATCACCAAATACCACTGAATCATCATCCAGGCTGACACTTTGAGCTGGGAAGCCTTACTGCAGTCGATGCCAGGATACTCAGGTATTTGGGAAAAGTTCTTATGCAATGCATTCACCCATAGGTGAGGCTTCCCCCTTGGCCACAAGAGGGTCCTGCTTTTATACCCTTAGAAAAACAACCAGCTTTATGCCTGATCTCTAACTCTTTATTTGTGGGGCCATGTAGTTTCTCATAATCTCACTGTTGTCCATGCCGAGAGCGTTGGCCAGGAGCCCGAAATGGCCAAGTATGAAGGTCACAGAACAGCTGCACAGTTCTGTTTTCCTACCTCTTTCTGACAAACAGTTGTGATGAACATAAACATATAAACTCTACTGAATACACTTTGACAAAACCCCCGTACATTGTTATGTCTCTCAGACATGAGAGGGAATCAACTCCCAGCTAGATTCCCATCCATTACTCCCACCCATCCTGCTGACATTCCTTTGTATTGCTATTAGTTTGAAACCGCAACCAAAATTTAGCTTTTCACCTAAATGAAGTTTTCTCATCCAACTGAGGGGAACCAAGAAGGTACAAAAATGAGGGTCTGTTCTAGTAAGAAAATGTGAAAGATTCATTTGGGAAAATAGCATTTAGTGATAAAACCAATAGTCATTTCAGTCCAAATAGTATTTGGTCAATTAAGACAAACATCTCTAAATGAATCTCTCTAATTGTATGGAAGCTTTTAAGATGCCTATTGTTGATCTCAGCTGTGCTTTTAGTGGAAACAACTGCCAACATCAGTAGGAAGGCTTCTTGGAAGGGCAGGACAGCCCATTCTCTACAGCACAGTTTTCCTCACTATTGGAAGAGAGAGCACACACCAGGAGCAGAGGAAACGGTCTAGTGCTGCTTCCCAACATGAGTGTAAATAATATCATCACTCATATCTCTTTGAAGTTTTACTTCTCAGTTTCCCAAAAATACAGCTGAAAACCCTTCTGTACCCATATTCATTGGTTCAGGAAGTGCTTCTCACTGAGAAACTTTAGTCAGATTATCTCTTTTCTAGCATTACTAACCGCAATTCAACAGTTAGTCTTCTTTTAACCAGTTTGGTCTTCCTTTCTCAATCTCACCTCCATCAAGGCCCATTGCAATCACTGCTTATGCATGCTATCTTGTCCTACAAGGTGTTACTCCATGTTGTGAATGGGGGTACATGCAGTCTTGTTACATGAGAGAAACATCGCTGTTAGAGAAAAGTCATCATAGATTCACATGGTCGAGTTGATTGGTAGAGATTTCTGCAAATCAGCCAATAGGGTTCTCTACCTGAAGTTGGTTGTGGCCAGGCCTGGGATCATAAGGTCTATAGCCACACAGACCTGGTGTGGAACTCAGGCTTACAAACAGCTCAGCAGCACTGAAAGTCTTACTGAATGCCACAGTTTGATGCCATGGTTGCGCAGAAGTCCAAGGACTCAAGAACAAAAGATGTTTTCTCTGTGTGTTTTACTAGAAGGTAGACAGGGAACATTTATCTTCTGGATGCCAGATGATTCCATTCCAGCTCCTTTGCACTCTCTGAACCTATCCTCTGAGAAGCCCTTAACAGGCAAAACCAGCCACTGTCACAGAGAGTGCTGCTGAAGTAATCCTAGGATGAAGGAAGTGACATGAACTTTCACTGAACTCTGCTCAGGTGAAAACAAGGGGATTGTCTTGGCTAGTGGATGAGCTCAGGTGAAGAAAGGGCTGAAAGAAGAACATCTACCTGATGGAATAAAGCAATTAAAAGACGTAGCTGTCTCCTACTGGCTCCATTGCTATAAGGTCAGGGAAAAATTATACATCTCTTACTACAAATGTAATTACTTTGGGGATTTGGGGTTTGAAGGTCTCAGCATATGCCTCCTAAACTCACACTCCTGAGCAGCTTTGATGCGTGTGTTTGTATAGGAAATGCTTTGCAAATCACCAAAATTGGTCATGATTGTGCAGCATCTAGTAAGTGCACACCTGCCAACATATTCACAGATAAACAAGTTCATGGAGTCACTGAATCATAGAATAGTTTGTGTTACAAGAGGCCTTTAAAGGTCATTTAGACCAAACCCCTGCAATGAACAGGGACATCTTCAACTAGATCAGGTTGCTCAGAGCTCCATCCAACCTGACCTGGAATGTTTCCAGGGAAGGAAAGTTAGTTTTCTAAGCTGCAAGCACACATCACTGATTCATGTCCAGTTTTTTCATTCACCAGTACCTCCAAGTCCTTCTCTGCAGGGCTGCTCTCAATCCCTTCATCTCCTGGCCTGTATTGGTACCAGGCATTGCCCTGATCCATGTGCATACCTTTCATTTGGCCTAGTTGAACCTCATGAGGTTCACATGGGCCCGCTTCTCAAGCTTGTCCAGGAGTTATCCCATCCCTCAGGCATGTCAGCTGCACTACTCAACTTGGTGTCATCTGCACATTTGCTGAGGGTGAACTCAATCCACTGTCTATGTAATTGATGAAGGCATTAAACACCAAATATGGACCCCTGAGGGACACCATCCATCGCTGATCTCCATCCAGACATCGAGATGTTGACCATTACTAAGTTAACCACTTCTGACTTGATGAAGTAATTAAGCCTAAAAATGAATGAAGAATTTGTAAGTGGTATTTACTCGTATCTTGTAATCAACTGTATTGTTAATATATACAGCTGATTTTGTGATGAATGTGCCAGCATGCAACCAGTGAAGCAGCATCATTTTCTCAGACTGGACATGAACATTTTCGTTTACCACTGACTTCCACAGAAGCAGATCTGGGTCATCACAGAGCTCTGCTTTGTTGCTGAGGCTTTCTGATCGCTCATTCTATGGCAGCTCATGCAGTCTTCAAAAATGAAACTGTCACAAGATATGACAGCTTCAGACATCTAGAAGAACTGAAAGTCCCTTCCCCATGCTGCTGGGGAAATGTCTGGATGTGGAAATTCAGAGGCACATTGAACCACAAGGAAGTGCCAGGAAAACAAGCTGCTGAGAAGCAGCAAATATTTCAGTTAAAAGTAATAACAAATACCACTAGAGTAAATTCCCAAAATCAATATCTGCACTCAACAAAAGTTGCCTTTATTGCACATTTTATCTCTTTGATTAGTTTCCTTACATTTGAGGAGTACCGCCTTGATTTATCATGCAAACCTCTTGTCATGAATAGCAGGTCTGAAAATATATTTGCAGAGTGAAAGAGTCAATCAGATGCAGAAGGCAAGCTGCCAAAAGGCAGCCAGTTATTAATTCTGAGCAGAATTTGATTTGATACTAAACAAGCTGACACAGTGGTTTCCAAGGATGCAAAGAAGGTAGAAAATAATCGTATTTGAATCAAGACTAAGGAAACTATTTTCGTACCCTAATTCTGTTTCATGCTATTTATCAAAGCTTCGCCCATCTGGGACAACTATTACCTTGTTCATCATGGAATTTAAAAGGGTCTTTTAACCTTGACTTGCAGGGATTATGTGTAATCTTAATTTCTTCTTACTAGCCACTAGCGACTCACAGGGTACGTTTCCCTAAGGAAGTCATGCAATTTTAGGACGTCTCCTCTAAGCAACAGTAAGATAGGGCAAAGATTCTTAACTAGCAGAAGTTTCTACTTGGAAAGCACATGGGATAGAGCCTGTGTCTGTTTCATCCAGAAGCAATACAAGGTCAGACTTCATCAGACACTAGTATCTAGAACATTTCAACTGCTTTCTTGAAATCACCAGTGTTGGGATATTTCAGGTCCTTTCCCTGCAGATTCACCTTGGTGTTTAAGGATCCTATCCCACATGCTTTTTGAGCTATTCTGTCTCCATAAATATGTGCAGCTTTGCTACCAGGTGTATTAGCACAATTGAGAGACTCACTTTCAACTCCACCATGCACTTGCAGCTTTAATCTTAGATTCAGGCTCTTCTCAGCAAGATTAAACGTGACAACCTGAATCTAAGCACTTGTGTAATTATTGTCCAGATCCCTGCTGAGTTTCAATTTTCCTACTTGTCTTAAATTTAACTCTTTTGTGTAAAAGTGTCAAATTCGATCAGATTAGTCTTTTCCAGTACAAGCTTGGCAGAACCCAAGAAGTAGCTCCAGTGCCACCTAGGCTTTTGTCAGTAAAAAGAAAAAGTACATTTCAAAACATGTGTTTATGCACGTTAATTAGACCCCAGCCATGGTCTTTTTTGTTTAAAGTGTTCATTTCCTGAACAGTTTAGAACTACTAGTGTTTGTGTTGTTTCTGCAAGCCACATGAAGATTTTATTGTCATCCTTGAGTGGAGATAATACATTCAGCACTTTCTCCACCCTGAATAGTGCAATTAAATAATAAGTACTAGTGATTGCATTCTTCTTGAAAATGTGTTTATTTGGGTTTTTTTGGTTAATTGAACTTCTTCTCCTACAATTGGAAAATAATAAATATTTTGTTCTAAAGAAATGGTTTACAGCCAGAAACAACCAGAGGCACAGCAGGTTCTCATTGTAAGAAACCTGACAGAAAGAAAAGATTGACAGTATTGAAAAAGACAATTAAAGATCAAGAAGAAATAAATCTCATTTCTGACAGCTTTGCCTAAGCACAGACTACAATGATGACTAAGGCATGATAAATAGAACTGACCAGTATCTACTCTAATGACTGATGTTTTCCCTATTTCTCATTACTCATTTTCATTCAATCTCTCATGTTCTCTTTTGCTATCTCTTTCTCTCTCATCCCCTCTCCTCATGCCATTCTGCAGAATGGTCTCATCCCTTCTCTTGCCATCTGAGTGTTTTTTTAATCCTCTCCAGAGCCACAACCTTGCATCTGTGCTGTGCCACTTTCTTCCTTCTCTTTCTTTCCTCAAATAGCGCCAAACAACCCCAACACAACTACAAGCTTTTCTCTCGTACCAGTATTTTTCTCTGCAACTTCACATTTTCCTCTTCAATTCTTTTCCCCCACTGTTTTCCAGCTGACTTCCCTTCTTTCCTCTTACTTTCTTCTGATTTCTCCTGCTCTCTTATTTTCTTTCCTTAGGTACCTCAGATTCCCCTTTCTCTCACTTCTGTAATCACCACTTGTCTTCTTCTTCCTGCTTCTTTCAGGTGTCTATGTTCTTCAAGATTGACAATCTTCTATTTTTCAGATGTACTTCCAGTGCCTTCTTCCATTTCTCCATCTTCTCTATTTCTTTCTAAATCCTCCTTCCTTCCTCTTTGGTTTCTTTCTGTACCACCTCATTCTTTCCAGGTTCTGTTTTAGCACTGATGCTGTACCATTTGCATAGACAGCCTGGCAGACTACACCAGAGGGAGCAAGGGAGAGAGGGAGCATGGCTTTGGCAAAGAGCCAGAGTGAGTAACTCTTCACTTCAAAACATACCAGCTGAACAGCAAAGCTGTTTGAAGGTCCCTTGCTTGAGAGCTTCCTGAGTCCTCACAGAGAGCAGGGAGACCCAGCTCCCCAGGGTTCCTGCTGTGTGCACAGCTCTTTGGACTGTGGCTCTTCCAGTGATCTGTGTAGCCCACGGGGACCATGTGATCACACAGTTTCCTAGGCTTTTTTTTTAATTCTGACCCCATACTGAGGATTTACAAGGAATCAAAGAACACTGCTGGGGACTTTACAAATTAGGGGTAGCCTTGATGCTTAATCAGGCTGCTTGGTGTCGCGTTTGGATACTCTTATTCCACAATACGGCTGCCACATTAAGTACTGTGCTATGCAAATAAGCCTTATTACATCTCCACTTGTAGTGCTTTCACTTCTTTCTCAAATGTTTGTCCCTCTATGAGTCAGAGATGTGCCTGCCCATGATATGCCAATGTTAAGAAGTTCAACAAAGCCAAGTGCAAGGTCCTACACCTGGGTCGGAGCAATCCCAGGCACACATACAGGTTGGGCAGAGAAGAGATTCAGAGCAGCCATGCAGAGAAGGACTTGGAGTGTTGGTCCATGAGAAACTGAACATAGCCGGCTGCAGTGTGTGCTCACAGCCCAGAAAGCCAATCGTATCCTGGGCTGCATCAAAAGGAGTGTGACCAGCAGGTCGAGGGAGGTGATCCTGCCCCTCTACTCTGCTCTCCTGAGACCTCACTTGGAGTGCTGTGTGCAGTTCTGGTGTCCTCAACATAAAAAGGACATGGAACTGTTGGAACAAGTCCAGAGGAGGGCCACGAGGATGATCAGGGGACTGGAGCACCTCCCATATGAAGATAGGCTGAGAAAGTTGGGGCTGTCGAGCCTGGAGAAGAGAAGGCTGCATGGAGACCTCATAGCAGCCTTCCTGTATCTGAAGGGGGCCTATAGGGATGCTGAGGAGGGACTCTTCATTAGGGACTGTAGTGATAGGACAAGGGGTAATGGGTTCAAACTTAAACAGGGGAAGTTTAGATTAGATATAAGCAAGAGAAGTTCCTTACTGTAAGGGTGTTGAGGCACTGGAATGAGTTGCCCAAGGAAGTTGTTAATGCTCCATCCCTGCCGGTATTCTAGGCTGGGTTGGTCAGAGCCTTGGGAGACATGGTCTTGTGTGAGGTATCCCTGCCCATGGCAGGGGGGTTGGAACTTGATGATCTTCAGGTCCTTTCCAACCCTAACTATTCTACAATTCTATGATTCTATGGAGAGATGAGCTTTCTTCCCATATCTCAGCTCCACAAGGACTTGAAGGGTATAGGGCCAGCCCATAGAAGATCCAGGTAGTTGTCCTGTTAACACTGCTGCTGAATAGCATGGACACTTTTCAGGACAGCAGAGTTCTTCTCTGCCACCACTGTTCCCACTGCTCAACAGTGCTGGTGTGAAAGGAGTTGTTGTTGTTTGCTCCTTACACCTCTTGTAGCCGCCAGCCAGGCTGAAGCTTATTGCTGCTACTGGAAGAACTAAAAGTTCACTATATATGGTCTTCATGCCTATCTCCACTGCTTCCTTAATGGGACCATGGAGACGGTGTTTGAAACAGTCAGAATGCAGAGCAGGATCATTTCCATAGACACGGTAACAGCTGGTCCTGCTCAGTGATTAGTGAAGCCAAAAAAACCTAATCTTTATCAAAAAGAGGGAATCTCTAACATGTTTTTAATGTCATTCATTTCAGTTTAGCTCTTTTAATGATTTTCTTGCAGCTGCTGCTGAGTGATGGTGTTTGTGGAAGATGAGTGCAAACAGTGCTGGCCTGTAGATGCAGGGGACTACATCAGTTTGCCTTTGATCACTCCCTGGATGGAAAGAGACAGATTCTCATGCATGATCAGCCCTCTCTAGCTAGCCAAGTTGTGGTATTTCTGATAGCTAAACAAGCAACATCTTGTCCCTCTTCCTAACTACAGGCTAAAGGCTAAGAAATAGCCTTTGTTAAGAAATAGCAATGTGTTAATGAGGATGAAAATAAGGGATTGAAAAAAATAATTTCTTTTTTGTAGGATAAATTACTCCTTCAACTGAATTAATTCTGTAGACTTTTTCCTTACTGTGGTATTACTTCCCATGCATGGCAGCATCCCCTTAGACTTTAAAGCTAAACACTAAAAATCATGTTCAAAAATTTCAATGTGTCTGCTTTCAAATTCTCCCTCCCCAGCTGATTTTGCCTAGCCAGGGAAAAGAGAAAATGAGCTATTTATTGGCTTCCTGTCTTCTTACCCTGGAGTACTGCATAATTATGAGGATCCAAATTCTAACTTGTATATGATTTGAGGCCACTCCTTTCCGAGGCTCTGTTTTGATTTGGATTGCATGCTAATGCAAACGGAGTGGAGTCACACATGTGCACATGAAGCCAGAATGACGCTAAACTTCCCCTGGGCAGGTATTTTATAGCCTACAGTTTCACCCTAAGGTAGAGCAGTGGAAATTCAGCTCCAGAGATAAACTTAGGGCAAGAAGGGTATTGTGTCTATTAGAAACATCAGTTCTTTTGTCCCCTGCTCCCAGAACCCTGCCCTTCAACACCTTATTGTCACTTGTGGAATAAAGCACTACTTACTGACACCAGCTATGTCAGTATACGAACCTTAAAGAAAAGTCTAAGGTTTTTTCATTTTGCAGATGGAGAAGTGCACCTTCTTGCACCCCCATGATAGCAGTCCTGACAACCGTTTGTAATGAACCCTCCTCAATGACAGGATTCCATACAAATAAATATGTAATAAATAAATGCCTCAATGTCCGGCATTTGATTCTCCTGTAACATTTCCATCAAAAAGATACTTCATTTTGTTAAACAGCCATTTGTTAAAACTGCTAAAGTAGTGTGCAGGTGGCCCTTCCTGGCCTATCCTTCAGCAGAAAGTCACTGCAAAGCTGCCTGCTGTTTAATTGACTGCCTTCTCAACAGACACTGTGTGCCTTCAGCATGTACACAAAGCCAGGCAGCAAACTCATCAGTCTTTGCCACTTGAACAACACAGAAGAGCTATAGCAAGCTGCATTTGGAGAGGATGTTGTCCTCTCTTATGTAGAATAGCCTATACAGAGGCTGAGAGAAAGATGTTGCTTCTTTGTATGACAGATTGGCACGGCTATCAACTATTTCCTCACCTGCTTTGCTGTGCTCTGCGAGGGAGCACAGTGATCATAGGCAGTGGATCTGTGGATCCACACATTGCAAGAAAGTATCAGTAAGAGATTAAATATATGGTATATTTGCAAGAGATAGTAGAATTCCTGCCAACATTCTGCATCCTCAATAGACTTGGCAAAATTGGATAAGCAGTCAAGATGCAGGAGGGCAGGGCTACTTTTCAAACTGAAGGAATGGGCAAAAGCGGCTACTACGAAGTTCAATTAAGAAATACAAAATCCAGCATGTGAGAAGGGGTGATCCCATGTTTTGGTACAGGCTGGAGACTCACTAGCTCTTCAGCTCTACTGAAAAAGATTGGCTGGTCCTGATGGGAAACAAATTGGATATGAATCAGCAGTAAGCTCTTGCAGCAATAAAAAGTATCACCAGTAGGTCAACAAAAACAATGATTCACTTCTATTTGGCACTCATAAGGCAGCATCTGGAGTAGTGTTCAGCTCTGGGAGTGAGTCCACGGGGAGGCCAGTAAGGTGGTCAAGTGCTGGAGCACATGACATTTGAGAGGCTAAGGGAGAGAAGAAAAGAACTCTGCTAGCTGTCTTCAGCTACCTAATGAGGATTATAGAGAAGATTTTCAAGAAGACAGGTCTTGCCTCCATTCAGAGATATACAAAGGACAGTGGATAGTGATCACAGTCTGTAGCAAAGCAAATTCCAACTGAACATAAGGAAAATGTTCTTCATCATAACAGGGGTGAGCACTGGGACATGCTGCTCACACATATCATGGGATCTCCATTTGCCATCCTTGGACATTTTCAAAATCTGACAGGAGAGCACCCTGAACAACTTGATGCAACTTTTCAGGTTGCCCTACTTTCAGCAGGGTTATGGAGTAGAGAGTTCCAGACATCACTTCCAACCCAGCAAGTTCCGTGATACGTATAAAAGGACAGCATCCAGACTGCTACCACAGCATCAGAGATGGGAAGGACTGGGGCACAGGGATGTTAAGTACTGTTAAGAGCTGGAAGAACCTGTATCCCGTTAGTCTGGTTAGAAGGGCAAACCTTTGAATGGTATCCACAGCATGAACTGCCCTCTTTGGGATCTTGTTAAAAAATGAATGACATAGTATATTTGTAAACGTAGGTTTGTTATGACTTTATAAGAGGATTACTCCAAGAGGTAAAGCACTGCAGTCTGTAGATTCCCCCTCTCCAAGTCTTTTCTCATGGGTACATTCAGTACTGTTTTACAGGTTCCTGAAGCCATGTGATTTTGAGAGAATTTCAAGTTTTGTTTACAAGAAAAAGCTGTGCAAAAAGAGTCTGGAAAATGTTATCATGAAAGACAACAGATTTCCTAGAGACAAGTAGGAGACCTCAGAACATTTCAAAAGCAAAAAGAATGTCAGTTTTTCAAGGTGGTCTCATGATTTTTCAAAGACTTGCTTGTGGTTGTGCAATGCCTGTGGTCAGCCATACTGTACAGAGAATATGCTTGAACAAAACTCATTTCGGAAATGTTCTGCTGGAGTCCTTCCCATCTCCACAGCATGAGGAACCAAATTCACAGAGCTGTGAGAACCGAAGTCTAAGGCAAAGTCCAGAAGAGAACCAGTAAATGCAGGCTCACCTCCAATGCTTAGGAGCCCTGTGTTTGCATCAGATCAGCCAATATGCCTCAGAGAGCTCAACTGAGATTTGATGGAACTGTAAATACAACAAGAAAATGACTGCTTTCTGCTTGTGAGAGCAAGGACCCTTACAGCACTGCTCATTTATGCAGTGCAGGCAGAAACTGCTGGCCAACGAGAATGTTATTTCTAGCATAGACTGCTGTTAGACAGGAGGGGTGAGAGGACAGCATGTAATAAAACTGCCGTGGAGAAAAAATTGAGTTGATGAAATACTTTCTGTTTCACTTTCTGGAGATAGAAGAACTATCTCCCACTGCCTGCTTTCTTCCCTGTGATATTAAAAGACAAAAGGGCTTCCTGAGCAGTCTTGAGATTAGTACAGTATTTAAACCCATTTAATTACTGTGATGAATTACACGCCTCCCATTGATCTCCTTGCTCTTGTTTGCCCTGAAGTACTAATAGACTGCTCATTTTGCCTTTTGAAAGTACAAAGTTTGAAGTGGGTTTCTGTTTACTTATGTTAATAACTAATCACAAGAATCAAAATGAGCTGTACATGACTAACTGACCGGTTTGTTTTACTGTCCTCTATGGCAATGCTGATAAGCTTTTCTGACAGCATGCAAATCAAGCTGCTATCAGCAAAAGAGGCCTTCCCTGTAAGAAAAGCAAAAGGAGCAGACAAGCTGCAGCTATTAGCTAGGAAAGATAGCAGCTGCTTGGGGACAAGGAGCTGCCTTTAGCTGGAAATAGCAGACAAGAGAGGGGGATGGGATTTAATGAGTTGTGAGGACAGGAGACCTGCAGTGTAATTAACTCCCAGAAGATCTCATTGAGTGTTCAGCAGAGCCCCCACTCAGCAGTATTTCCACCTTCATTGGAATTAAAGTTTAATTCGGTGTCAAAGGGCAGAGGAAAGACCTGCATTATCAAGTGTGGAAATCAATGAACCATATGAAGGAAAACATCCGCCCTCACTTTTGCAGCACAGTAGGTCTGAAGGAAAAGGTGAAGATACAGACTTGCTCAACACTTACTCATCAGTGCTGGGAGTAGGACAGATGTATGTTTCACCCCATAGGCTTGTCACTACTTCTCTTTAAATAAAAGAATTCCCATGGAAGAGAACAATGAAGGGTTCAGGAAAGATTTTTCCCACTGTAGTAGTGACCATTGTTTCTAAAGCCTAAAGAGTTGTTGCAGATCTTTTTACCTGGTTTGATGCAGGTATCAAACAGACCAGTGACACGAGCATTTCCATCAACAGTGGCCTTGAAATGTTTACATTTCAAGATGTCTTAGCGCAATGCATTTTAGTAGTGTAGTGGGCTATGTATCTACCCTGTTACATACATAAATAATAATACAGACATTCAGTTGCTATGTGGCAAGTGAATTTCCATGCAGAATCTTTCCTGAGTAACAACCTAACTAGCAACCCAAGTCAGTACAGGTCATGAATACTCTTGGGTAGAAGCAAGACCAGCAGATAGTGGGAAAGTACTTCTCACTCTCGACTGCACACAGATTGCCTGAACACTATGCTTTCCTCAGCATTTGGTGTTCTCTCCCTGGGGAAGCACCTCAACAAAACCCTGGTTGGTCCCTTGCCTCTGCTGGGGGACACCTTCATTTTAGTGAAGCAATCTTTGTTCTCTGTCTTCCACTGCCCATAGAATCATAGAATCATAGAATAGTTAGGGTTGGAAAGGACCTTAAGATCATCTAGTTCTAACCCCCCTGCCATGGGCAGGGACACCTCACACTAAACCATGTCTCCCAAGGCTCTGTCCAACCCAGCCTTGAACACCACCATGAGCCATCCTGTGCTGTGTCTGCTGCAGAGACCTTAGATATTGTCCTACTACCTGCTATTTTCTGAACAGTGTAGCATGAGTGTGGACAGTGTAAGATTATCATTGTCACAGTGCTTGGAAACTAGTAAGGATTTTCATTCACCTTCAGACTAGATGGAATATCCACAGAAAGAAAAATTATTGTAAAACATGTAAGCACTTGTACTCTCCGCAGTACCTGGGCTAATAGTCAGGTAGGTCTTGGGAAATGACACTGTCTCCAGACGCACCATGCAACAACTTAGGTAACACCTGTGCAGACTTACTTCATAGATTACCTCACACAAGGGTGAGTGGTCAATACTCCAGTTTCCATACATGTAAAAGGTAGCCTTGAAACCAGTTAAACTCTGAGCTCTCACTGCTTGTTTGGCTGACACAAACACACGCTGGCAAAAGCCAAAATATGATTGGTTCATCCTACAAATAAAGTTAAGTGCTATTTCGGCATGTGTGCAGAGTGGAGAAAGTATGGTCTGTCATTTATCTTGAGAAATATCTTACTTCTTGAGAAATATCATGTAAACTTTTTGGAGTGTTAAGGTTTCCTGAAATGGCTTTCTCTTTCCTATTTCCAAGTACCTTGTCATGCCCAGGGGAAAGTGTCGGTTCTTGGGAATTGAAGGGAAAGCTTGTCTCCATGAACAGGGATTTTCCTGAGCTGAAATTCACAGCCTCAGCAGACATCAGACTGATTTGCAGGCTGTCTGCTGCCGGTCTTTCAACTTTGCTATACTTGCAGCTATTTACATTTGATCTCCATCTTCACTAGTCCATGTTCATTGGCCTTTTCCTTCACACCTGCAATACAGCTTCCACCACACAGATCTCTTTGGAGACACAGCTGAGTTTACACTGAGCTTTAGCTGGCATTCTGCTTTCTTCTGCCAGATCATATGGATCCTCTGCGCAACAGACCTGTCATTGTTTGGACACCCAGTGTGTCCAAATTACAGCCCATACCCTTTTCCTGCCCATCCTTCATAAAATACAGTCAGTGCTGCGGTAATTTGCAAGACCCAGCTGCAGGCATCACCTCAGCAAGTTTTGCACCCCACATATTTCTACAGTAAAGAGCTGAAGTAATTCCTATCTTACCCTGCCCAGTCACTCCAGCTCAGGCCTGGATGGTTTCCTTTTGTCTGTTCATTGTTCTATCAAGCCCAGCTTTAATCTAAAACTGCAGTAGAGCAAGCCCATGCCTTTTTAGTTTCAACTAATCCCAGTTCATCAGCCATGCCCTTGGCGAAACAGTAGAAACCCATCTGAATTGCCTTCAGAATTAAGTCATTAGTTTCTATCCACTTGAGCAGTAAACTTGGAATTAGCCTCACAGAAGAAATCTAATCCTACGCAAGTTTTACATACTAACAAACTTCAGGAGCTCTTGATACATGGTTGTGATGTATTTTACATTACTAGGGCGTAGAAAAGACCTTCATAATCACTTCATTGCAGACAACCTAATTTTTTTGGGTGCTATTTTAGTGCTTACATCATTATTCAGATTTTCAGATTAAGTTTCCCAATGACAAAAATGTAAAAGCTGAACAATCAGCATCCATGCTCAAACTTTTGTGCAGCAATCATTTTACACTGGGAGCCATCATCTCACAAAGAAGTCCCTGCTACTACTTTGACTTCCTTGCAAAATCCTTCCCACAAATTTCACTGTACAGAAGGGAATTTTAGTCTTGTATGAAATCTTTGGTGGATAATCCACAGATCAGTAATAGAAATATACTCCAATCGCCAAACATACTCGTCCATCAGAAATGTGTCTTAATTTTCTTACAGCAGCTGTAGAAAAGTTGTAACTTTCCAGGTCATTACACAATGTGTGCCAGTAGGTTTCCATGAACTTACAGAATAAATTAATTTGGATACACAAAGAATTTAGCCAACAGCAACAAATCATATGGCTAAGTTTCAAAACTTTCTATTCACAAAATAAAGGAAGTTTTAAAGATGTTTCTGTTTGACAGGTCTGTATAACTGCTCTTCTGTTGAATGTGGCTAAAGTGTGAATTAGAGTTAAAATTGTAATGAAAAGAGACATTTTCATTAACATTCATCCAAACTGCCTGTGTTACCACAAGTTTGCTTTGATGGTTTTCATAATCCTCTCTGTTTGCTTTCGACACTGTTTAGACTAGCAAGATCTAATTCATAAGGATATTTCCAGAAAGGCTCATGAGTTAGCTCAGGTTATAAATATTTGCAGAGTTGCCTCGACAGCAGAGTGCTGGGTACAGAAGCAGCCAGTCTGTTTGCAGGAACAGTACCATGAGTCTTCAGTGTCCAACATCCTGCACTGACAATGAACAACCAGTAATGCACTAAACAGTCTTGGCCACTGCCTATAGACAGCTAAAATGAATCTATATCACTCACTGTGTATCTTGGAGTGTGACATTTTTCAAAGTCTTTATAGAGCTATTTTGCAAGCAGAAAAATGGGTGAAATTCAAATGAAAGTACATTTTAGGCCACCATGGGTGGACAAAGAGGACATGGGTGGCCAACTGCAGGGTCGGGGGGTGGTATGGCAGATTTCAATTGCATCCTGCTTATTGGCCATGCCCACACTATTTGCTGGAAGTATTCCATTCATTATGTATCCACTTAGTCTGTATAAACTCCGACTAGAGCTTCCCTTACTTTTGAATTTTTCTGATGTGAAATTCCATCCTCTGGGGTGCTGAGTTGCTCCTGCAAAATGTTCAACGTCCCAGACTGCTCCAAGCCTCACAGGACAGAGCATACTGCTGGTTTGGTCCACTCCCAAGAGGATCTTGCATTGGGGAAAACTGGTTTGAACGACAATGCAAAACTCTGCTGGGGGCAGTAACAGATGCCTCTGTAGCAGCTATTAATCCTAGCTTGATGCTAAGGGCAGCAACACAACCGAAAAAGCCTCTGTCCTCAGAAAGGAAGGTGAACACTCCCCGTCTTTCTCAAGCCAGCCCAACCAGCTATAACAAAGCATGCTTATGGGCCATCTAGGTCCTTTCTTTTCCCCTGTGTCTTTTCTCAGGCACAGTATTTCCTATAAATAAGCATTCAGTAGGTCTACTGAGAAAGGAAGTACATATGTTGGTGCAATATATTCCTCCACAGAAAGCAGGACATATGGACCCTAAAATTCTACTGGTGGATGAGAGCAGCCTACTGAGTCTCCCTGTTACCCTGAGCAAGTGAGAAGAGTTAATGCAAGTTGCGCATCAGCCCTGTGGCACTAGAGGAACTGCCTGTGCTGGCAAGGTTCTCAGGTAAAGAAAGCTGACTTCTGGCTGGCTGGAGCTGGCAGTGGAAGGCTGGCTGGGGGTAGTGGTTCTTGACATCGAAAGTGTATTTTCTTGCATTTTTCCCGACATATAAATAGTTTTCATAGAAATCACTGATGTTAGAGCCAGCCAAAGCCAAGTGAATCTCTGTGCATAGAGTATTAACTCTCTGAAGTGCTACAGACCAAATTAAGACTCTGTTGTTGTAAAGATCAGCTGCAGACCCTGGTCAGCCATAGCACCCATCAGTCACAACACCTAAGCCATGTATGACAAACAGCACCAGCTACACATCCTCTGTCTTCAGTCATCAACACTGTTATGCTAAGACAAATAGCCTAATGCTAATTGTCCCTGAAGTTGATGAAGCTATATACTTCCTAGCAGGGTGTATTTCTCTATTCACAGACTACTATCTAACCACTAACAAGGAGCAAGTAGTTCATTGCTTACAAGGATGCTGGACCAAACAATGAATAGAAGAGGTAATGCCTTGAGAAACTTATATCTGCAGAGGGAGAAATCTCAGCCTATATCACGGAAAGAAAGACCTAGAGTAAACTGTCTGAGCTAAGCTGTTTTATAATGAATTTTATAGTAAACTACATGCATATGAATCAAAAATTTGTTCCCCAGAGCCACTTATTAAAGTGCTTTCCACAGCCAAGTCAGATTCACCAACCCAAGGAACTTGTGGCAACAAGTGAAAAACTGCAGCCTCCTGCTCTCTCCCACTACCTTAAGTAAGATTAGTAATGTAGGACCTGGTACAAAGCCTCCACAAGACAGTCAGAGTCTTTCTATGCACTTCAATGGATGAGTCCCTCAATAGCAAGCATGGTGTGAAGTTTCCCTAGGAAGAATGAAAGAGACAGTCAAGCACTTCCACCCCAGCTGGTACTGCTGAGAAAGGCTCCGCGAGCACCACAGCAAGCACATTGTCATTCTATTTGTATGGGAAAGAAGGTCATGCTAGGAGCTGGGTGGTGGAACACCTACACAAAATCGAGCAGGGTCAGGCTGAACAGATCTGCTGACTGAGAAATAACAGTCCCAGATAACTTGAGACACATATTCAGGGCCTACCACAGGGATGCATTGTCAGTAAGACCTTTTGTTTATTTATGGACTCTGTAATTTTATGCGCTGAATGCCATTTGAGACACATCACAGAGCAAGACAAACCAGCTCAGCGAGATCACTTGGAGCGCTGCTAATGTCAGATATCTTTAGTTTCTGGCAATTTCCAGACATCGAATATGGTGTGCAGCAGAGATGGGGTGTGCATCAAGTGTGGTGTGCAGGTTGAGAGACAGAGTTATCTTTTTATGGAGATAACCTCTGCCTTCCTTGGATTGAGTCATATGCATCTATGTGATACAAACACTGAACTGGTCAATAACCTAAGGAAAATCAGCTTCCAGGTGTAAAATAATTTCAGTGCAGGCCTTGTGGTGCACATACTTTACAAAGGAGCAGTCAGGATTAAGCACTGGCCTCAATAAACAAACAAGCTCCAAATTTATACATTTGTTCCACATTGTACATATTTCCATTCCAAAAATGCTTTCATGGCTTCAAGGAAAACTTTGTTTCTAAATAAATGCATCTTTGTCAGTAATTAGCACAGTCATCCCAAGAAGTTCTCAGAATCTGGAGTCATTAGTGTGACTGGGTAAAACAGGACAAGATCTGGCCTTAACAGAACTGTTACTGCATAAAGAATAAGACATAGTTTTGTCATCTGAAGACTACTTACTATGGTTGAAAGTAGGACAAGTGCCCTCAGGAAATGACTGGTTCTCAATGAGAAGTAACCTGATACTCACACATCTCCAGCCTTATTAAAACCTCAGTATGAGGTGAAGTCAAGGATGTCAGCTAGGTTTCTTGTTGCACTGAATGGACAAGGGGTGACAGCTGAAAGGAAAGGGTTTATTGTTTTTAATCAAACACTCATGAAAATCACACTGCCAGTGAATCACATGTAGAGCTGTTTAGTTTTCCAGCAGCCCACACAAGAGCCATAATGTGAGAAAATAACCAATGGAGGAGCTAGAGGGTTGATCTTGCAAAGCAGTATGCACTTCAAAGCTGTGCAAGAGCTTGCATGTGTGCTTAGTTTAAAGACCATGGACAATCCTCACCATTATCTTTTCTTTCTTTTCACTTGCTTACAGGCTTGGTTGATAATGAAATGAGACAAAGGAGAAGAACCCTTGAATGCTAATAAGAATGGTGTCCACCATGGAGGTCGCTACACGGGCTTTTTATGGATTGCTGGGTGTCAGGCCACCAAGTTTTGCTTCTCCAGGTAGAACTGATAAAATCTGCCAAGCACATACTCTGTCCTGAGCAGTGCTTTTATTGTTATTAATCTTTACTTCTTTAATGTTTGCTTTTCCTTGAGAAGAGGCAATGAGGACCCAAAATCAGGTGAGGGAAGTTAGATGAATTATGTAACTGTTTGATGTGTTTCATGAAAGGATTGAAAACTAGGCCAAGTGAGCTCCCTGCCATAGATACTTTTCTTTTTTTTTTAATTGCCAAGGGGAATGCAACCTCTATTTCACCAGCTCCTAAAGAAAGCAAAACTCCTCACTTTGCTTTCAGATTTGACACAAAATTCATGTGATGCTTATGGAAAACCAAATTCGTGCAAGAGAGACAACACCTCCTTATAAAGATTTGTTAAAATTTTAATTGTTTCAGAACATAAACACTCCACTAAAACTTGGAAGAAGGTCAGAGGTGAGGCAGGTGGACAAAGTAATTGTCTCAAAGGACAGTTTTGGTAGCAATTCTCCCTTTCCCATAGCACTTTGCCAGCCTGCCTTTCCCTATTTGTGTTGCTCTGAAGATCTTCTCTGCTCCCTTCTGAGAAATACAGAGTCCTGTTCTTAGACCATTCAGGGTCCAGCAGACTATTTGAAGGCAGCCATGAGCATGCCACAAAATATTTATAGTTGAGGTCTTGTATCTCACCTGTTCAAACTGGGCCCCCCATCCCCTCCAGAGGAGGAAGGTCTTCACGGGTGACAGATAGACTAAACGAGTGGGGATAGCAAGGACAGACAGCTCTAATGTAGCACATCCTACACACGAATGAATCTGTGCATTTTCTGCAGAGCCACAGCAACCAGCTGAAATCAAAAGTGAGGGCAAGGGAGCAACCTCACAGTACATGATGGGGAGCTACTAGCTGCCCTGCCCGAGAGATTTGCATGTGCTCCTCAAAGGCACACTCAGGCTGATGACTGCACTACGTCTCTGCAAGCAAGGAAAGCACTTCCGTTATCCAACCCTAACTCGTTAAGTATGGTTATTCCCATTGTACAGCCCCATTATAGAAGATCCTTATGTGGAACCAGGGGGATGTGCCAGCAACAGAGAAGAGATTACTGCTGGAGTACGGGCACAGAGTTCCTGGCTCCCACCCTTTCCTTTGAAAGCACCTCTTTTTTGTGTGAGGGCTTTTTTTTTTTGTCAAGTGATATCTGGGGGTAAAAGAAAATACAACAAAAAACCCAGCAGGTTTCAAAATAGCTTGAACTGCCTGTCATATACACAGGTGCCAAGCCAAGGAACTCTCCTTAGAAGCTTTTGTTGGAAACAATCAACATTTCAACTTTATCTTTTCTCTTCTTTCAGACAGCTATGAAAAAATTGTCAAAAATAACAAAACCAGCATTCATGAGGGCTGGCTCTGTCCTCCTCTGTCTGAGCCATATCCAGCACATGCCTCTGCTGGGAAAGGCCAGCCTGAAAACTTGAAGAATCTGTTTCTCTTGAGTTTGATATTCCCAATGTCAGAAGTAAAATCCACCAGTGAAATGAAAGCCGGCTAGAGCAGGAGCAACAGAGCTGCATAGTCAAGGCACAGAGTCTAGAAAACAATGTAAATGGCTTTCAAATGGCACATTAAGCCTGGTTTCCAGCAATAATGGTTTTCCCCATATTAATACAAGATATTTTCAGGTAGGCATCAGCTCTGTCTGTACCTGGCATAAAAAAAAATGGGAGAAAGCCAGCCTGTCTCAGCACTTGACCTCATACAGCTCTTAAAATGTGTGAACAGGTGAAGTGTATTCATTTCACTGGTTGGGAACAGATTCTCTTCATCCTTGTGATAGTACTAATCAGGAACGTATCAGTAATTTCAAGTGACTTACACCAGGGGTTGGAGAGGGAGTCAGAGATTCTGCTTGTCTTTATGTTCCTTAGAATATTTATGCCCTGAAGAAATGGCCAAAGCTCACTCTGTTGCTAACCCCCAGCTTAGAATTAGGCTCACAAAGCCAACCACAGCTGGAAGATAAGTATCATATTCTCACTAGGCCAGTATTAGCCAGTAATAAATCAAAGCATAAAGAACTGTGACACTATCCTTAAGAGCCTGAAAACCCAAGTCTATAATAATTGCAGGCTATGGCTCTTAAGAAACTTACATGGTATTCATAATGCCACTGATAACCAGATAAACAATTAGCAGTGTTTAGCGAGCTCTGCAAGCTCCTACTACAGCAATGTAGATTTGCAATTACTGATAGAATTAATGTCTATTTTGCCTGCTGAAGTAGAAGTCCAACTTCGTTTGAATGTATAAATATGCTAATTCTCAAAGCCAGCCTTTGTTCTGCTTGGATTAGCCATGCTAATGGGTGCCAGGCTCATCTCCATAAGACCAGGTCCCCACCACCGTAGTTTGTCAAGGACACATCCCTGTTGTGCTTGTGAATCCAGTGTCATGTCCAATGTATTGTGATTGCCTGGTGTAGATTATGAACTCTTCTCATCATTTCAGGGGAATGTTTGACAGCTGCAACATCCTGTAAGAAGTGACAATGCTTTTAGTTACTGTATCTGGAAAGCATTCTCCTCCAAGTGTCTGATTTCTGTAGTTTCCATCATTGCAATAGTTTGGCATGGTCTTAAAATGAGAAGGAAATGGATACAAATCTGAGCTCTGGGGTCTAATGACCTATCAAGGGAAACAAATGGCAAAAGTAGGACTTTCCTCTAATAACATGCTGCCATCAATCCATGAGAGCTCAGGTTTAGGGATAGACAGAAAATATCCTGCAGTGAAAAGGATATGAGATAAAGGTTCCTGTCTCTGACAGTGGGACCTCAGTAATCTGAGCATCTCATCAACTATTACTTTCATCAAAGTTTATATGGTGGTTGCTATTCAGGATCATGTTCTTCACAGATATAGTAATTTGAAAATTGGCTTAACCAGCAGTTCTAAAATGTGTGGACTAAATTTGCAGCGGCAATGGCCACAGAACAGCAGAGACACCGGTTTCATCAGCACTCAGCTAAAGTCACTCTAGTTAGCAAGTTCCTCTGCAATAAAACGAGCTGCTCCAGAAAGCGAAGAGGAAGTCAGTATGGAAATTTGGATTAAGGTATGAGGTGCACACAGTGACCTATGCCACTCAGGAGGCTGGCAGAGAGTTGCAGCTGCTTAGTGGACTTTCTTACAAGAAGCAGCAATATTGCTGCTACTGTCAAATTGATGAGACCATGAAAAAGTACAGAAGTGTTACCCATGAGAGTATTGGCTTCGTTGGGCCAGATACGTGCATTAAATGAGATTCTGGCAGCAGCTGTGGGTGCAGCAAGATCCCAAAGCTGTGACCTATTCTGGCAAAAGGCAATGTGCAGTGGAGTAAGAAGAGTTATATCATATAAAGACCAGTGAGTATACATACTTGTGGCTGCTTGCATTGAAGCAAATAGGTTAACGTCTCTCCTATGGGGAAAAGAAAAGCATGCAGCCAACTTGTAGCAGGCAAAATCATTAGCATGCAAATAGTGCAGCAAAGACATCCAGTGAAAGGTATTAAATAATGTTGAACACAGTAGAGCTATGCATAGCTTCCACTTACTTTCCTGAATTAAAAGGACTTATTTGAAGTACTCACAATTAGCTGAAATAAAATAAAAATCAATATATCAAAAAACAAACAAACAAAAAAGGTAAAAAAAGCTAAACTTTGTTAGAATAAGGAAATGACATTAATAAGGCAACTTACTAAATGGCAATATACGTATCCATTTTATATTATCAGAAGCCTGGTACAAGCGAGCAGATTATAAATTTGTGTCTCAGTTTCACAGAGGTTTTAAAAAATAGCTGAGATTTTGGTTTGGCAGTCAAACCAAAAAAGAAGTTATGAATCAGCCCAGGTGAAATTTAAATGTTTTAATGTTTAGTTCAAAGCATAAAAAGTAAAACAATAAAACAGATCCTATTCAAGGCATTTGGTAAAAAGCAATAAAAATTATGGGCTACTCTTAGGTCCAATCTACTGAACCAATGAGGCGGAGCAAGTCTTTCTGATTAATCAATAACCCAGAGGCCAGGTACTTTCACTTCTAGATAGCCCCTGAAAAATGCTTTATATGGTATTCAGAAGGGAAAGTGGCATGATACATACATAGAATTGCTCCAATTTTATCATAAATGGTGTTCCATTTTGCTCTAAAATACTTAAATACTTAGAAACCAAAGAGAAAGAAAATATAATTCATGATATTGTATGCCCCTGAGAGGTAGAATATGGACCTCCATCTTCATTTCAAGGCATATTTTCTACAGAGGGGAAAAAACATGCACTGAAGAGACTAGGAGTGAAACAGAACAAGTCTGAAGAAAAAGCCTGCAGCTCTAGGGGTGAGGGCACCCACTTAAATGCAAAGGAACATTAAGATTTGAATTATAGGTTTCTGTATCACAGGCAAGCATGCTGACTGCTATCTCCTGAATAGAAAGAGGAATCAGGACCTTCCCTACTTCATGAACTCAGCCAGGAAAAAAAATTCAGCCTGAAAAATTTAACTTGACTCCATAAATAGATTCCCGTGAAGCCAACAGATTTGCACCAGCACAAAACTGATTAGTCACACTGGAAAATGAGGCCTTCCATCTACTAAAGACATTTTACAGCTGAGGTCAACATGCTTTTGGAGCCATGCTGTTTCTCCATTCTCTCCTGATTGAATCTCCTGGGTTATACAGTGTAAAGATGTGTCCTTCTACTATTCTGTCTGACATTCACTGACTCTCTAGTTCAACAGTAAATACCTGGTCTCCTCTGAGGACTGGACTATCAGACTGGAAGCACAATTACACAGATTCTCACACTTTATTGTGGGCGAGAATATAGCCACAGGATGTAGCTTAGTGATCCTCTTCTTGGGACAGGCTTCACCACAGGATTCATTAAATAGTGTCATGAAGGTGTTTGTCAGGAATAGCGTATTAAAAGCTAAAAAATAAGCATATTAGACACCTCATTTTTCCTCACAATGAAAAGAAAATATTGGTGGGATGCAAAGATTCCTTTCCCTAATACATATATTGATTAGTCAAAGGATTAATACCTACTAACTCTATTTTTACTGTATTGACACCACTCGATAGCCAGATATCAGCTGAATTCCTTGGAAAATTGAGTCGTCACTGATTTTGTTTAGCTTTTAGGAGTGGGTTCAAACTCTGAGGAGGTTCAGATATTGGGCTACTGTAACAAGATTTTAAATAACATCACCCTGAGTATAGTGAAGTAAAAGGGATGCTCCAGCCTGCATCTCAAGTGAGGCCTGTTATGAGAGTACTCTTATCTCCTCTCAAAGCTACAGTCAATTCACTGATATGTGATCTTATTAAATCACAATTCTGGATCTGGAGCATTGTTCTATTTCTTTTCATGCTTCCTCTGGCAATAGGCACCATTTTCTGGGATATGAGCAGGGCAGAGACAAAATGACTATCCACATCATGTCCCATGTAAAGCAGTGCATTATCCGCACATACTTGGGGCTTCCAAAGTCAAGAGACACCATCCTTTTACTCCTTTCTGCCTTTAACTTCTTCAGTCTCTATTTTAACCTATTTACAGTCTTGGCCTGCACAGATCCTTGTATCATTTCCCTAATGTAACAGTTCCCTAACATAATTATGCATGGCGTGTGTTGTGGTTTAAGCCTAACTCACGCAGACTCTCTCTCACTCACTCCCCCCTCTTTCTTGCCCCCCACTCCCGGAGGGATGGGAAGGAGAATAGAAAAGAATGCAACTCCCACAGGTTGAGATAAGAACAGTTTAGTAACTAAAGTATAACGCAGATCACTACTGCTACCACCAATAATGATAATGACAAGGCAAATACAAGGAAAGAATACAATTCTCACCACCTAAAACCAAGCCCGACCACGCAGTGCACCCCCCACCCTTCTGGGTCTCTCCTCTCTGTCCTCCATCTTGGGCATAACGTGCTGTGGTATGGAATAACCTCTTTGGTCAGTTTGGGTCAGGTGTCCTGTCTCTGCTTCCTCCTGGCTCCCCTGCTCCCTGGCAGAGCATGAAACTCAGAAAGTCCTTGGCCAGACCAAAACATCACTAAGCAGTAACCGAAACACTGGTGTTATCAGCGCTGTTCCCAGGCCCAAAATCAAAAACACAGTGTTACACCAGCTACCAAGAAGCAGAAAAATGACTGCTGCTGCTGAACCCATGACAGCGTGAAAAAGTACTTCTTTTGTTTCATGTAAACTACTTGCACAAAAGTTATTTTTCTCTTTGGCAGTATTTTATGGGTTCAGTTTGAGATTTCCTCTGTCATTTTACTGTCTGGTCACTCGGATACCTCAGACCCTTCCACAGTTCTTTACAATAATTTTCCTTCTCAGTTAATGTGAACACTTTTGTGTTATCTTTTGATTTAGTCACCTCACTGTCTGCCCTTATGTCCGTTCACATGAGCATGGTGAATAGCACAGATCTCATCACAGGCCCTGCAGAAATCTTTGTGAGTTCCATTTCCATTTGGAAAAAAACAGCTTTTTTTTTTCTCCTGTATTTTGGTCAATCATTTAAACCTGAAGACCTTTTATGTTGTTGGGGTTTTTTTAACTACCATGGCAGTTTAGGAACCTTGACCTTTTTTAAAACCTATGTATTTCAATATTATGAGTATGCTGACTCCAAAAAACCTGAATGGCTTGCAAAGCATGTTTTTGCTTTGTAAAAGTGATACTGGCTCTTCTCATGTATTCCTCCTGATCATATTTTTCATTATGTTCATAACATAAGCCAGGTTTACTCGTTCATAGCTGCCAAGTTTCAACCTTTTTGAAAGATAGTGCCATATTTATTTAGCCTCTAACCATCTGACAAAAACCTAGTGTAAAGGTCCAGGTAGTACAAAATTCCGTATCTAAGCACCTGCAAAACACAATACAATACAGTCTCACCCTGGCAGTTTTCCAGTCTTCAGCTTATTGTTTTATTATTCTAATTTGCATTACTTATCACCTCCAATGTGACAGTCTACCAACTGTCAAGCCAAAGAGACTCAGGCTTCACAATATAAAAGTCTACAAGTTCAGCCACCAGCGTTGAGCTAGACAGGAGTGGTGGAAGCGCGCACTTGTAATGTTACTTTAGGCAACTCACTTAAAGTCTGTGTTCACAAGTTTCCTGTTTATTAAAGGAATAATAATAGTTCCTTGTTCACACTCCTGATCATCTTAGATCATCCAGTATTGGAGGTGTCTGCAAAAATGCTTTGCACACAATGAGGTTCCACCCCAGGCAAGGGTATCTTAGCCATTCAGTAACACCAGACATAAATAATTCCAGTAAAGCGACACTGTTACAACAGCTGAAGGAGACCCAGCATCCCTTTTTAGCTGGAACAGGCCAGGACTATTGGGACTGTCCTGGTCTCCTGTCAAAAGTCTTTTTTGGATGTTGTTTCACCCTGGATTTTTGCCTGACGGGATTTTTTCCTGTCTCCATCCCAAGCCAGGGCCCTGGAAAAAGGCCTAAAGCAATTACACTGAAAGCTTTTCATCCTGTTCACAGCCCAGTCTGCTGTTAGCAAAAAGCTTATGTCAACTGGGAAAGTTTGGCTTCATTGTGGAATCTGGGGGCCTGTCACTTTTGGCTCAAGAAGAACCTTCTGAGTGAGGCAGAAGGCCTCATGTGACAGCTCTACTCACTAGAGCCCACACAACTGCTATCTCTGTTTTCTTTTACACAAAGTTGGTGACTATAAAGAGCCCCAATTTATTTACTTGAGCATCATTTGCAGGTAGAGTTTACCACAACTGCAGCATTTTCCCTGCTTCTTGTGAATATTAGCTCAGCTTGCTGCCTGAATGCCCATGACAGCAGCGTTACTGACACCGGTATCCTATAGGCGCCGTAACTCCAAGTGGGAACAAAACACATTACCTATGATCTGTGCATAAAACAGTGTGCACCTGGTGAAGTTAGACCATATTGAGCTACAACTACTCTTAAAAGCATATTGAAGAATAACTGCTCATTCTTCTGAAACAAGATCACTTTAAAGACCTTTGGTTTTGACTGGAGTCAGCAGGTCTGCTTAGAGAATAACCCAACCTACAGGAGGTAGCAAAGCTGAGTGCTAGAACTGCTGGCATAGGCCTCCCAAAAGGTAAACCCAAAGAAAAATTCACTTCAGCATGTGTTTACATGTTGGCATGGAATACACATGGTTGTGCAAAGCCTTAGCAAGGCACACATCAAAAGGGAGTATCTGAAAGTGTGGAAATACAGTTCCTACTGACTATTGGAGTAAGTTGCCACTTTTGGGACTAAATGACTTTCAAAAGTAGTGTCATGTGTTTGTAGACAGACTTGCCAAACTTGTACATGCATCTGTGGCATAAGCAGGTTTTCACTTAATGAGGTGCCTATTTCCATAAAAAGACGCTTCAGTAACGCAAACCAAGAAAGTCATTAGGCTGGAAAGGAGCGTGCCTGTTGCCTCAGCACAGTGCCTCAACAAAGCCTGAAGGGACATTGCAGGGTTGTCACCAGTGAACTGGCTGTGGGGACACTGGAAGGGCAGGCAGGGCAGCCACAGCATGCTGCAATACTTCCTTTCATTGCATCACCACCAGCAACATTCACGCTCACTGCAAAAGCTGGGGCAGAGGAGTGATGGCAACAAGAGCTGAGACTTGTCTAGGATGCACAAGTACAGGCCATTGTGAATGAGAACCTGGCCAAATACATACATCAACCTGGCAGGTCCTTGCAACCTATAAACTTCTTAGGCGCATTTTGCAGAGGATGCTTCAGGCTTACCTGAACATTAACCTTAAAGGGAAAAAGGGAAGAGGAGAAAATCCACAGAGGAGGTAAAGAAGAGAAAATACACATCAGCCTGAACTCTGCACCTTACCTGTATCCAGTGGTTCAATAGGTTTTTCCCAACACACTAGTATTTTTGTTGCTAGGAGGAATGCAGCAAAAAGGACAACTTTCTTATGTGCTGAGGAAACCCAGAGGCCAGGAATACACATGCAATTAGCACTGTGCTGGGACCTCTTTTTACTAGAGATGGTAGGAAAGCAATTTAAGAAATTTCCAAGTGACCTAAACAGGTAGGGAGAGATACTTCTAAGGGCCAGATCCCTTCTAATGCCAAGATCCAACACCAGTGACACAGTCTGGCTGGCTGCATAGGGAATCGTTCCATTGTTCTCCATGGCCTCAATCATGAGCAGCACGAAGTTCTGTCATGTTTCCCAGGGTGATGTGAGGATGCAAGAACCGGGTAATACCGTGTGTATTTGAGATTCCTAAACAAATCTCTGTTTTCTCATGGCAAGCAAAAAGTAGCAAGGTGTGGTCCCCCTTCACACAATGTAAGTCAAGATTAAAGAGCAACCACACTTAATTTCTTACTATGAGACTCATTCTGAAGGCAACAATAGCACTACAGCTATCTTTGTCTCTAAAATCCATGAGCTCTGCCCACATACTAAGCCAACATTCACTGGGACAACTTTCTGCCAGCATCACTGAATTTTTATGACCCAGACATAAGTGCAAGTTGCTAAAGCAGAGACACATGGATAGTGCTGTAACTATGGTTATTTATTAACAGTCTTGAGAGCTGAAACATGCAATTTGAAAAGCACTTTAATGCCTAGGGGAAAAAAGGGTCTCAACATAACAATTCCTCTTTTAGCTAGTACTTTTCTTACTTTATATACTTCCCTACTTCCACTTTATGCTCCACGATAGCTTACTTCTTAGTCCAGCCTCTCCTTGTGCTCTCCTATCTCTCTGCCTCCTCTTTAACTCCTGTAATTTCACTTTTTTTTCCCAGTAGACCTTAAAGAAATAATTATAAAAGCAGCAGACTGGACACCTTCCAGATAGGTTGTCAGCACGCAGAGCAGAGGGAGAGACCCTCTTGCTGCGCCTTGCTGTACCTGGAGGGATGTTCTTGGTGATGGGAAGGTCCAGAGAAGCACTTTGTCTTGAAAGCCTTATGAAGCATCAATAGGCCTGGCGCCCTGGTGAGTACCTCAGTGGCACCTTCAT
Organism: Ara ararauna; assembly: GCA_028858755.1. Lineage (NCBI taxonomy): Eukaryota > Metazoa > Chordata > Aves > Psittaciformes > Psittacidae > Ara > Ara ararauna. The sequence continues at coordinate 81,984,878 of CM054410.1, forward strand.
GCCATGCAGGCAGCTCTTTTTGTCATAGTGGGGTCCAACCATGTATAAGCAGCACCAGATGCAAACCCCCTGGTTTAGAGAACATGGTCGTCCCTTCCTTGGGGGAGTATGGATGGAGGGAGAACAATGTGCCGATCACAGGGTCCAGGGATCGCTTTGGGTTTCTACAAAAGAGCTGGTGTTTTTCAGAAACTGCCTTAGGATCTCCCTTTCCTGTTGCTTGCCCACACAGATGCTCTCATGCAGTTGTGTTTACTGTCACCCTCCTGTTCCCAGAGCCCTGGAAATACAGCACTGTGTAAGAATGCCTGAGGAGGCAGCTGGAAGCATTGCAGCAATTCCTCAGCTCCCCAGACCCTCAGCTCCCCAGAGAGCAACACCCTGCAGAGGATACAGAGCCCCTCTTCTGTCACCATAGCTGACAGCAAGTTTATTCTGCACTCGGCAAGCTTAATGCAAAGAGGAAGGTGGGTGAAATGTATTTTAAGCCCACTTCTTATCTTTCCCTATCAGAAATCAAGACTAACAGGAGCTAACAGCCACTACTCCCATGTCATGCTGTGTGGCACAGTTTAGAGCCCTATTTCCTGCAGCATTTAGCTACACACTGTCAAACTCTTGCACATCACCAAGGGTCTTTCTGATCCTCTTTATAGCCCTATGGCTGCCTGTATTATACATGGCAGCAAACTGCAATTTTGCATGCCGTATTAGCAACGTTTTGCTTTGCTAAGCCTTCTCTTGTTCCATCTAACAAGCTGTACTCCATTTCTATTCCTCAGGAAAGGAATTTTCCCCAACTGCAACAAGAGGACCTTCTTTTTAAAACCTCAGCTCTTACAGAAACTGTCCAGACTGTATCTTCACTGTTTAATTAAGAGTTACTTCTTTTTTTATTTCTGAACAGAAATATAACAAAAAGGACTGTATTGTCAGGAAAAGAAATAGTTGTTTTCAGTTTTTTTTTAAGAAAAAGTAAACGCAAAGCCATCCATATTCAGGTGAAACTCAAAAGTATGTGGCAGATTCTTCAACAAAAATAACATTAATTTTTCACAATCAAGTATACTTTTCTGTGAAATCTGTTTTCAGCTGGGAACCAATTTCATTGGTAAAAAGCCTTCTCCTCTTCCTTAAAAGACCAGATTACTGATCAGCCTGGAGTAATATTCCTATTTTCAGTCTAGGATGGATTATTTTTTGTTTAGTTTAAATTCCATTATTTATGACCCTCAATTAAATCAATAAAGCCAATTTAAAAAAAAATTAAAGTGTCAAGAATTATCTAAGTCCAAAATAAATTGGTTCTACTTCTTTATTATTTTTAATTAAAACTGATGAACCCAACTGTTTCAAAATTTTCATAAACACAGGTTCTCAAATACATACACCCAAATATGTTCACAGGATGACACTGGTCCACATTTGCATGTGCATATACAGATGCTTGCACCTGGAAATAAGCACTTAGATTCCTACACTGCCTGAAAAGAGCTTTCCTAACCCGGGAGGTTGATTGGTTTGAGAAATCGTAAATTCCTGTACCAAAGGTTATTTCTGCAGGTAAAAGAGCATTTCTGAGATTCTAGACATTTTTGGATCAGACACTATTGTCCAAGTAAAGTTTGAAACTTTTTATTGTATTCAGGCTGTTTCTTCCCACTATCTGCATGAAAGCTTTGCACTGCCCTTACTGAGTTTGGAGACAAAACAGTAGTCTTTCTAAGAGTGTAAGGTTTGGTCAGTTACGGTGCCTATGTGCTGTCTCCTAGATGAATAACTTGCAAGTCCTGTGACCAGTTTTAACCAAGTTGAACACAAACAGCGAAGCTCTCACAAATATTGAGTCTCATGAAAATAGGTGATTTGCTTTCCACATGGTATGGCTGTCCCATGACTGCAGTTTGCTTCCACTCTCATTACATTTGCTCACTTGTTTACATCTGCTCTCTTGGGAAGGAGGCATTCAGGAAAGAGAAAGAAGGGAACACTAACTGAAGGCAATGGGCTAGAAAGCAAAGGGTGCAGCTAGCTATCAAAAATACACACACACAATTCTCAGCCCATGGCTTGCATCCACCTTACATCTATAATCTCTCCTGACAGACCTGACAACACACACAATGCAATTGCTGGCACAGGAGGTACACCAACAGATGCAACAACGTGTTAACAAAGGGACTGATGAAGGAACAAAAGATGAAAAAAATCTCTTACTTTTTTGGCATTAAAAAATATTGCTCCCAGGAAACTTAGAGGCTTTATATAACATAAACTTGGCTGGACACAGGTAACATAATATAAGGAAGAAATTATTTACTGTTAGGGTGATGAGGCACTGGAATGGGCTGTCCAGGGAAGTTGCGAATGCTCCATTGCTGGAGGTGTTCAAGGCTGGATTGGACATAGCGTTGGGTGGCATGGTTTAGTGTGAAGTGTCCCTGCCCATGGCAGGGGGGTTGGAACTAGATGATCTCAAGATCCTTTCCAACCCTAACTATTCTATGATTCTAACTCACTTTAACAGTTCAATTGGATCTGGGTTCAGGCACTTCTGTTTTATGCCACTCAGAACCTAACATGTAATGCAACCTTCCAGTTGTACAATGGAGCCGTGTTTTACTATCTATCTTGTGTGGTGATCTGGCTTCCCTGAATTGAGATGCCACACAAATAACTTCTATGTGAACACAGATGCTAATAAGAGATTATGTAGATTTGTTGCTTCTGGAAAGGAGGCAAAATTAATACACACATTTTTTAAAACTGAAGCACACCACACTTGTTCTAGCCAAAGCTATGGCTCCTTGCTGGGGCATAGCAAAACATCTGCAGAACCAGAAGCAGATTTTACTAGAGTCACTTTAATTTGTTTGCATCATTGAGTTTATTCTTCTTTAAATACACACACCAAAGTCGCACTTGAAAAAAAGTGATCTTAGGTGGTTGGAGTAAAGTAAACAGTGTTGCCCAGACTTGAATTGTTCTTTTTCCTCTGTGTTTCAGTCTTGGGTTTTAAGGCTGGTAGACTGCTGACAGCTTTATACATGAAAAATAATTGTGCCATGGTTTTCTGAGTCAAGGTGCAGAGAGACAGATCAAGAAATAATCTATCAGCACACAAGCAAATCTCTGATTGCTTGGACTGCGTCTAAATACACACCATTAGGACTCTAGCATATCTTTTTCCTCACCCCATATTCCCAAATAAATTGCCTAGGTCCATACTGCCCCAGATTACCCACAGAGAAATGCAGATATGTAAAACCAAATGGCAGCTCACATATCAATCTTAGATCTGATAATTTCTACACTATAGTCTTACTATGGAGGTTCAAATTAGTCCTTGCATCATCTCTCATGGTGCAAGTGACAGCACCTATGTTTTAGATATTTCTTTCTTATTATTTGAGAGAGATGGGTGCAACCAGAAATACTCTCTGTTGCAGCTCTCTGAGCATCCTGCTTCTGCTAAAAGACTAAATCTCTTGGAAAATGTCAAGTTTGCTCAATTTCCATTTACCTCAACAACCTGCTTAACACCCAGCAGATTCCAGCCCCAAAGCTAATTTCTGGCCAGTCTGGGCAAATTTGCATCTAAACTTTGCAATCAAGACCTAGACACACGTGAAATGATTGCTTCCTCTGCACTGGTATGAACTTCAAGTAAAATCTGAGTTGAGAAAAGGCCTTGCAACAGAATAAATTTCTGGCAGTTTATGGTTAAAAGAACTGAGAAGCACGATTTAAAATTGCCTCTTATGTAACAAGAGCCTGAGAACAGAACTAGTATTTAATGGAGGGAAAAGTAACTGAAGGAGAATTGCTTGGAGATCTGCCAGAAGGATTTTAGCAGCTGGAAGTTGAAAAGTGATTAATTTTGACAGAAATAAATGCTCTGTGTTCATAAGTAATTATGTTTAGATTTCCAAGCTGTTTGAATTCTTTTTTGTGTACTATTAACATTTGATTATACAGATAGGAATTTGGATTATCTTTATTTAGAGAATGTACTAAAACTCATTACTTCCCTAGCAGGTACCTACTTGTCTTGGGAAAAGAAGAATGAATGCAGCCTGTAAAGAATCATTCAGGAGAGCTGGTCTCAGTGAAAACTGACCACACTTAGACCATCTCTTGAGGGAAGACAAAGGATGACTGCCAGGGCAAGCTGAAGACAAGAGATACAAACATGAGGTGAGAAAGCTCTAGCACCCAGTAGCTCAAGGAGGCTATGACCTGCCTGCTAGGCAGTTTTGTTAGCTCTCCTGATGGAGAACTACTCTCAAAGCCATAACAGTTACAGAGTGTAGTCTCCTTTGAGCAGAGACAAGCATAATCCTGACTACATCAAAAGAGAGGGCAAGTGTGGCAAGTGTAAGCTGAAGTCGATTCTCAAGAGTACCACATAAGAAAACACCAGCACTGTGAAGTACATTGGTTGGACTTCATGGCTCTGTGCTGGATCTTGAAGATGTAATGGGAACAAGGTCTGGGGAATTAGATGTCTAAACAGATAGTCTTGGGAATTATTAGTTGAGGGCAGTGCATCCTCAACCATGAAACAACCTACAGACATTAGTGTGTGGAAGATGTAGTATGGTCCAAGCCACACAGAACATTTAACCAGAAAGCAAAACCTCCCTGGGCACTCTTTGCCTTCAGCACAATCCAGTACGAACCTCCAGACAGCCAGGAAGAGTGACCAGGCCCACTACTTGCAAATACAAAGATGAAGGCAATCATTTCTCCAGCTGTAGTCTAGCACCCTCTGAAGACCACCTTTGAAAAAAAGTCAAGGTACCATTGATACACCCAAAAGACATGAGTAAAGCCAACTCTGACCCCACCTTTGACCTGTGCCTGAAAGAACTTGTCCAGGTGGGTGAAGATAAGAGAGCCCAGAGGAAACAGATAAAACGACTTACCTTAGGAAAGAGTGTGTATGACTTCTTTTTCTTGCAAGTGTTACAGTTATGGCCATAAGAAAACTCTTTGAAATTAACAACGAAGAAAGACTGTTTGCTGCAGCAGCCAGCTCTGAGGGACTGGCAGTTCTGGTAGGCAAACCTCGGAATTGCTTATGATGAAACACTGCCTTCTGAATATGCACATATTCCCTATGTGAGACAGAAGCAGCAGGCTCCATTTGCAGTGGATTTCACAGGGCACATTTCACAGGGCCCTGGACTGATTAGGCAAACACCAAACCTTCATGTCTGACACATGCAGAGTGGAGGCTCATCTCCCCACTGTGCAGGCTGTAGAGTACCAGCTCACAGACCTGGAGGCTCTGGATGCCACACTGGTATAGCAAATCCATTGATGGGCACATACCAGCCATTAGATAAACACATACACGATCTCAGTGTGGAGGGGAAGAATATTTCAACAAATCCTTCTCTCTCTGCTGCAGGTCAGGCAGTCCATACAGTGCTTAATAAAGGCTGATTTGCTGCCCTGCACTTTTGTCCTAGCATGGGAGGTTCACAGGTTTGTATATAACTTCCTGGATTTCTTCCTCATATAAAAAGCATTTAAAATATTCAGCAAGCTGCGGCGTAGCATTTGAAATAAACTAGTAAAACAAAGAGAAAAATGCAGTTGGAGGTGGGCAGTTACATTTAGCAGTTGGCATATGGGAATTCCCACATCTTTGATTAAGGTGTTACATTGGTATTTATACTGGTCTCTTTTAAAATGTCATGGTTTAGCCCCAGACAGCAACTAAGGACCTTGCAGCTACTCACTCACTCCCCACCCCCTGCCTGGTGGGATGGGGAGGAGAATTGGAAAAAGGTAAAACTTACAGGTTGAGGTAAGAAAAGTTTAATAATGGAAAAAAAGGTAAAATATTGCAGTAATAATAATAATATTAGGACAAAGAGAGAGAGGAATAAACCCCAAGAAAGGCAAGTGATGCACAATACTATTGCTTACCACCCAATGACCAATGACCAGCCCATCCCCAGGCAGTGATTGGAGGCTTCTGGCCAACCGTGCCCAGTTTATATACTTGGCATGATGCTCTATGATATGGAATATGCCTTTGGTTAGTTCAGATCAGATTTCCTCTGTTCCCTCCCGGCTTCTTGTCCCCCTCCTCACTGGCAAAGCATGAGAGACTGAAAAGTCCTTAACTTAGAGTAAGGGCTACCAAGCAACAACTTACATATCACTGTATTATCAATGTTATTTTCATACTAAATCCACCATCCATGAGTCAGTATAAAGTACTGGCCATTTTTCTCATTCAGCAGTCTAAGGTCAACTAGACAGCCTTCACCTTGGCAAACTGTCTTGATTCACCCTCTCTTTCAGCAGTTTCTGCAACTTGTTGTAGGAACTCCATACAGCTGCCTTCCATCTCCAACACTTTCCCACAATTAGTAAACAAGGCATATTGCTTCTCACTTTCTGGTAATTTATTATACAGTGGGGTCTCTTCAGCATGCATTGCCTCCTCCTCTGGTGACATTCAAAAACTTTTGCCTTCTGGCCAATCCATGATGACTTCTAGAATTCCTGGATGACTGGGATTTCTTATTTGAGCTCGTTGTGTAATGAGTGCAGCCCACTTACTCCATGTAGCATCAGTTGCATGATGTGTAGAGGAGACCCTGCCTTTGAACATCCAGCCCAGCACTGGCAACCAGGGTGCCAGGAGGAGCTGTGCTTCAGTGCCAATCACTTCCGAAGCAGCTTGAAGCCCTTCATAGGCTGCCAGTATCTCTTTTTCAGTTGGGGTATAGTTGGCCTCAGATCCTCTGTATCTGTGACTCCAAAAGCCGAGGGGTCGGCCTCGAGTCTCCCCTGGAGCTTTCTGCCAGAGGCTCCAGGTAGGACCATTCTCCCTGGCTGAGGTGTAGAGTACATTTTTACATCCGGCCTGGTCCGGACTGGTCCGAGGGCTCCTGCATGAACTCTCTCTCGTTTAATTTGCTCAAAGGCTTGCTGTTGCTCAGGGCCCCATTTAAGATCATTCTTCTTCCAGGTCACATGATAGAGAGGGCTTACAATCAAACTATGGTGCGGGATGTGCATTCTCTAGAACAGTACAGCACCCAAGAAAGCCTGTGTTTCTTTCTTATTAGTTGTGGAGACATTGCTCTTATCTCATTGGTCACATCTGTGGGGATCTGACAACGTCCATCTTGCCATTTTATTCCCCAGAATGGAATCTCCTGAGCAGATCCCTTGGCCTTACTTCGTTTTATGGCAAAACCAGCTTTCAGCAGGATTTGGATTGTTTTCTTCCCTTCCTCAAAATCTGCTATATTGGCCCCACATGATGATATATAGATCATCAATGTATCACAGGTGTTCTGGAGCTAGCCCCTGTTCCAATGCAGTCTGGATCAGTCCATGGCAGATGGTAGGACTGTGTTTCCATGCCTGGGGCAGTCAATTCTAGGTGTACTGGACACCCCTCCAAGCAAACTGCGGCATGCACTCATGCCCTGTCACCAAAGGGATTAAGAAGAATGAATTATCATTTATGCTATATATTTATGATATATATTTATTATCATTTAGGCAATATCAATTGTGGCTTACTACTTGGCTGCCTTTGACTGCAGTTCATATTGAAGTTTTAACTCACCTGATATGGCAGCATTCAGTGGCATGACTTTCAGGAATAAATAATTCAGGACATAAAGCCAGTGATTAACTTAGACTGGATATGCTTTCCAATAGCTTCACTTCAGGCAGATGAGCTCACAGGCTCTTTTAGGCGTGCTTCCTATGCCAGTGATCCAAGAGGAGGATCATCCCCGTCTTCCTCCTCCTACCAGATTCCAGGCTTAAAGACACCCATACAAAGGAAGGATGGGAGGGTGAAACAGAGGAGGAAAGCTGAGGTAATGTATGGGGTTTTTTGGGTCACATTTAATTTTCCAGGTGGATCTGTTGAAATCAGGCACTGTGCCTATCATCAGGTTTTTCCTTTATGGAAAAGTTACATGGCCCCTATCAGCTGTTAGAGTCCTTTCACAGCAGCTGGAAGTGAAAACAAGAGAAAGCATCAGGCCCAAATGTGGAAAACCCAACTCTCCAATGACCTCTGCAATGAACCAGAAGACTTGCTGGGTGAACCTCCAATCTGTTCCACTGTCAAAATTGCTCAAATGAGACATCTGAGAAACTGCCAAGAAGGAATAGACGTTTCCTTCTCTGTAACTTCCCAGAGTTCCATTTCAGGAAAGGCTGAGCAGGGGCCTGGCATTTATTCCCAGGAAGCATAATATTTATCCAGTCCCTTCCTACTCACCATGTCCCTGATGCTAAGTAGCTTCCACTGCAAAATAAAACAGTGTGACTGCTATTGCTTGTGTCACTTCCACTCAGCCATTCATTTAGCTGCTTGCTTTGTATGCATGTAATATCTCATTTAACATTTCACTAAGTTATTTCAATCTTAGAAAAAGAGAGCTTCAGGAAGATGATTAAAATAAGCATCATGTGATACTACGTGATTTGGATGTTTAACGTCATGGCATGTATAATAGCACTGTGCAAATTGGATTAGATTCGGAAACATTCCTCTTTAGACTAGATTAATGTATATTTTTTAAGCCTCCATCTAGTCAGTGTAAAACAGAGAATTCCTTCAAACACTACTTAACTCCACCTCCTTTTTCCCATTTTGTCATCATTTTTTTCCATAATATGACAGAACAGAAGGAAGACATTTAGGGAAGAATGGTTGGCAAGAAAAACGAACAACTGTTTAACTGAAAAAGCATATCAAAATCTCTGGCTGAAGACCCCCTTCTAAAAACCTTGTTTTCATTGTGTATTTAGGGCATCACAGCCACAAAGATGGTGTTACTGTGAAAGAAGGAAGATTCTCTGTCTTCTACTTGGACAAAATGTATTGGGGAATCATTTACTCATACCCCAGTTTGCTCAGATAAGCGCAACGATTTACTATGCCTTCAGGATCCAACTTGAATGATTCTTAAACATGACACAGTAAGAAAACTTAATCATAATCCTGATATTTTTAGTTTGCATTGGTAAAATGGAAAAAACATGAGCCCCATCTCCAGCAACATTTTCTTCTTCCTTCTTACTGCATTGAGTTTTGTTATTGTGACCCTCTGATAATCAGCTATCAGCAGACTACTTTGACAGCCACTGCAAAATGCAGCTGCATATTTGCTTTGAAAATGTGTTGAGGGGCAGAATTTTTTAGCACATTGCATAGAATTGCACTGCTTTCCTTACTGGCTGTTAGTCATCTAAGATGCTAGTTGGAAAACTAGCTCTAATGTAGTCAGTGGGAATTTTGACATGGTCTTCAACTGGGACTAAATCTCAGGTAAGCTGCAACCACAGATGCTGCAGCAGGTTAAATATTTGTTCTTCTCACTTGAGAATTGAGAACACGTCATACCTGATAAAAGCAAAACATCTTTGAGCATCACACCTTTAAAAAGAACCATGTATCTGAAAACTTGTGGTCAGTTTGGCACTTGTTCTCTCCCTCCCCAGCTCCCCAGAGGTAGGACCCATTCACATGAATTTAATGACCATTTGTAGTGAGGACAGATAATAAGATAGGCTAACACTGGGGAGTCCTCCACTTTCTTTCTAATGTTATCTCTCAGGATACAGCAGAGCACCTCTCATGCTCTGCAACTCTGTTCCATCGTTATTACTGAAAAGATGTTTTGGTTTTCTCCATGGAGGCAACTAACAACATTTATTTTTGGCTACAAACTCTGCAAATACAGTCTCTGGAAGATAAGCCAATGCAATGTGCTAGCTTGAAAGCTGGCAGGATCAAACCGAGCAGGATCATTTGTGGGATTTCTGCCTATAAGGGAACTGAATACCAGGTCATGCAGGGTTACCAAAGGCAAGTTATTTATTTTGTATTGCAAAGCACCAGTGACTTTGACTTGTATCCCCTTTAGTCTTTGTATCTCCCAAGGTAAGGATGGGGTTAAAAGAAAGGATTTCCTAAATACAACTCTGTTCCAAAAAGGTTGTGATAAAACTAGAAGCAATTATGTACTTTTATTAAAACAGCACCTAGAGGTGCATGCCAGGAGCCTTGCTAAACACATGGAGATGATTCTTGCACCAAAGAATTTTCAATATGAACAGACAAGACAAAGGCAGTACTGTTATTCTCATTTTGCAAACACTGAACCAAGACACTGAGACTAAGTCACCATGGCACAGATATTAAGTCACTTGCCAGGGTCATATGAGGGATCTGTGCTACAGCCAGGACCTAAGCCTATTTGTGTGTCTCAGCCATACTCCTGTGCTTCATAGGAGCAGTCCCTCTAGCTCATTCAAGTTTCCAGAATTGTGTTAGTCCAGTTTTGATTTTCAGAACCAAAAGTCAAAGATACTTATGTCAAAATCCCACTGCACACAATCCCCCCGCAGCAAAAAATTTTGAATGCAGGAAGAATGTGTTTCTGTAAACCAAGCCATGTACTTTAAAGGCCCACACCTTGAAGAGGTTCTTACTCAGTCAGACCTGTGCTGCCACTCTCCTCACTGTTATATGCAAGCAAAATCTCAGCAACAGGCCATCTAATTTCCTGTTTGCTGTGTGACAATGCCCATTTTTTACTACTTGTGAAAGAGTGGGAAGGAATCCTACCTATCATTGAGCATCAGGCCTGGCTAAAAATTTCTGAAGCTATTATTCCACCAATTTTCTAAAGATAATTTTAATGACTGTCTTATTTTAGACCAAAACCAAACCCAAACTTTTATACTCAACATCTTTGTTCCAAAGTCCGAAGTAATGGAGGGGAGATTTCAAAGGCAGAAATGCCAGTATTTAATTCTTACTTATTTTGAGGGCCTGAGACACTTGATGACTCTTTGCACCCCTATAAAACTTCAGATTTTCTGGGTCTAACATGTAGAATGCTATACTTGGGCTATTAGGAAGTACTGAGAAGTCCTTCACTTCCAAAACTCAAACTGCAATACATTATGTGCGTGCTACAATAAAACAGTTTGTTGTTCTGAAACAGATTCCTTATATCGTCTGGCTGATACTGTCTTCTCCCCTGAGCATTATACACGAAATGAATGGAGAAGAGATAGACATTACTCTCATCCCTACCTGCATTGCTTGCTTAAGAAACAAAACAAGCCTCAGCTATTTTATCTGTAACAGGCTTGACAATTCACAAGAGTAATTTCTGATGAGACTCATATATCTTGTTGGCACATCATTCATTAATCTAAAGAAGGCAAAACAATTTATATTACCATAATTTGCAAACTTTATGTCAGGACATTTTTCAATCTCCACTACCCCCTTCACCATCATCTCTTTACTTACAGGTCATACTTCTTGCTTAGGTTATTCCCCATTAAAATTGATAGCTCTTTTCTGATTGTTCAAGACAGCAGGAGTAACAAAAAAATTCTGCTTTTCTTCTGGCACTCATCCATGCCTACGCACAGAGCTACACTACCATTCTCAAGGACTATGTGCCTCTAGGTTCCCTGAAAAACACTTATTTTGAACAGAGACTCTGCCCATTGAAAGTAAATGTAAGATTTCAACAGATTCTGATAGCGTAGAAGACAAATACTTTAGCACCTAGTTCTGAGTCTCGAGACTTGAATTTAATTCAACTTTTATATTCTACAGTAATATGCACATAGGACAGAGAAATAATTATATAATATATATAATTTAATTACTATATATGTTCTGGCATCTTCAAGGATATCTCACAAAAAAAAAAAAAAAAAAACGGAGAGCACTTGTTTTCTTACTAGCTAACACTGCTTTATAGATATCACCAAACTACTATGCAGCTCTTTTTAAAAATGCAACATTTCATCACAGATTTATATAGAAGTACAATAAAAACAGAATGGTTGTCTTCACTTTGAGGAATGCTAACAGAATCTCAGCTGTGAATTACAATATCAGATAAGCTAGTCCTTATTGACAAATTGATTATTTCTATCAGACATTGTTAGGTTGGGGATTTTTTTAATCAAAACCTCATTAACTCAATGGATGAGCTGTTCTGAAGAAGAATAATCAAAAGATAATCACACCATACTTGAATAATTTCATCACAGCTCATCCACTTTAGGCTTTCTCTAGTGATCTAAAGGATGAGATTTGAACTTTATTATGCACTGATTAAAAATATAATTCAGATGGATAGGAAAGTAATTTGAAGAATTTTTAGCCTGGTAATTAGTTCCCTTTGAAGCTTGTAAGACAGTTGTTGGACAAATTTGTAAACAATTATTGCTTGTCTGCTAGGAACTAGGACATTGAAGAAGTTCTTGGATTTTATTAATTAAATTAATTTCTAGGCAGAAAACAAAGAATACTGACGTATAGCTTTCTCTTTTGTCTCATCAAATATGCCTTCCACTGCTCTGATGGCTGAAAGTTTCAAAGGACCTCTATCACCAAGTCTGAGACCATGTCCACTTTTTTTCAAGCTACAGTCTCTGGTCGAATAAAAGAGATGCTTTCCTCTTACATCCATTACATCACTTATCTTAGATACTCGAAGCAATTTCATCAGTATTCCTTTAAGAAGCTGATCAGGCAGCTTCATATACTTACCCAATAAGTTCACAAGGACTGTATAATTGCAGATCATACTACCAGAACAATTCATCTGCTTTAGAAGACCCAAAAACCCGACCTGGTAGATGGTGCATCTGGTGCATAGATGGTGCGTAGATGGTGCATTGATGATCGCTAGGAAGCAGTAGCTATATATCTTATGTACAATATTGAATCCTTTACAATTACCACCTGCTTATCTCATTTACCTCAGGAGTTTTGTTTAGACTTGAAATTTGGAACACGCAAAGAAACTATTTCAAAGGTTATTTATAAACAGGTTCTACCTTAAAAACATTTAGGTTTTGTTTTTTGGGGGTTTTTTCTTTGTTTTTGTGGGGGTTTTTTGGTTGGTTGGTTTGTTAAGGGTTTTGGTTTTTTTTTCAATTTCCAACAATTTACTTTGTCATCACTTTTTTTGCTAGATAAAAACCTCCTAACTCCTAGTTTAAGCCAATTAAACCAGCAATATTAGGCTTCAGCTAACATGAAATTCTGCATCCATAGAAACTAATGACAAAACTCCCCACAGACCTCAGTAGGACACATATTGCTCCTCAAGACTTGCAGTATATTAATATTAATTTGCCTAAGTATTAAGCCAGAAAGAAGCATTTGAAATAAGACTGCAATACTGCACCCAAAATGCATTATATATGTGTTAGTAGAACTTACATTGTTGAGTTTCTGCAGAGATGTACATCGAAGTCACTGTAGTTTTATTCCTCACTCATGCTGGGAAGAGTTATTACCATTATTCATTGCTCCAAATTCCTCACTTTTAAATGCACTATATACAGTGTCAACGTGTAAAATAACCAGTGCTTTCTAAAATATTTATTACCTCCTGTTACAAAAGAAAGCTATAAACAAAAAGAATGTTTGGGTAGCATTCTAAACACTGATTAAAAATCGTGAATGCATCATTCCTTCTTGAAGTTTTTAGTTGTTGAATAAGAGGGATATGCTTTTGCAAAAGTAACACACTTTTTTTGTGCTTAGATCTGAGTGTTTTGTACAATTAACAATTCAACAAAATATAGACCAGAACTTGAGTCTATGAGATGCTGAAAGCTTTCACTTCTCCCTCCCACTGCTTGCTGAGATCACTTACCATTTTACATGATCTTCTCTTTGCTTCAGAAGATGTAGTAACTTGCTTCCTTGTCTTGGTGAGCAGCGTGCTCCACATCTTTTTTACAGTGTTCTCTGTATCTCAAGGTTGCTTGTTCATCATACAAGGCAAAGGGAGATTGTTTCTCCAAACAGAATTGCGTAGATTTCTAGTGGCATTTATAATAATGCAACTTTAATCCTAAAAAAGAAGCCTGTACACTTTGTTGTTCTGAAAACGTACTGAAGAAACAGCCCTGACATCTGAAGTTCCGTATTTATAGCCATATTTTTACTTTTTTGCAGTCACAGAAGCAACACTCTGCTGTCAATAAGGAAAGAACTCCTCTGTCACTGAACCAGACCACCGCTGGGGTATGCCTGCAGTCAGGTAAGCAGTCCTTACCAGTAAGTGAATGCTTTCCGCCACACACCTTGGGAAGGCCTAAGTCACCCAGCTCTGCCTGTAACTGGCATAAGAGTGTGTGTTTGCCTGCCTTCATGCATACCGACGTACCTTTTATCTTCTTGTGATGCAGCCAACATTTGGCACATGCTGTCAGTTCTCAGACAGTTCAGGTTTTGACAAGACACCCTCTAATACGTCATGTTTTATGAGAGGTAAGGAGAAGGCTTCTTGCCATGACAGACATTTATTGTATCCTGCTGTTAGAGGGAACTCAGGATGGCTAGCTGAGATGAAGACATGTACAGTGTAGGCATCTAAAACTGGAAAAACTAAGACATATTTTACTTGGTAGGTATGAATTTCATACTTTAGAAAAAGACAATTTCATACTGAATCACTGGGGAAATTGTCCATGGCTCATTTGCAGTGTACACCTTTCCACAGAGGAGAAAAGTCTCTAACTGGGTACTGCATTTGTTAACAGGAGTAGTACTTAACAACCATTAGCATATGCATTTAAATCCTTAGTTTTTAGCTGTGATTATTCATATTCCATAGGAGTTCATTTTAATTTTTAATTCTCACTACGTATTCCATGCTTGTGATTAAATTTACATGTGGAAATATTTTTTATCCTTGTTTCCTCTATAGAGCATTAAGAAATTTAAAAGCCCATATTTGCCCACTCTAGATTTTCTGAAAACAAGTCACAGGTCTATGCAGATGAGAAATACTGTTTTTCAACAGCAACTGTCTGCCACAAAGAAATCTGAATCCCACAACTTCTGGTATCTTTTGTCAGTGAGTACCATGACTCTACATATGTGAACACATTGTCTCCTCCAGAAACATATCTGTCTGAAGTAACAGATGAAGAGGCTGTTGCCTGATTCTCTGAAGTGTCTCTGGGCCCTCTGGCAACAGCATAAAATCAAATAAACAAGAAGCAGGTCTTTAAATGTACTTTGGGGCCTAGCAGAGCAGATTGTGAGATTTTTAGGCCCTGCCATGAGCATGTTCTGTTCATGCTTCACCCATTGCTACCTTGAGTTTAGACTCCAGCTCTCAGGCACTGCCATCAAAGCACTAAATTGGTCAAGAGTAAGATTCAGGTATTTTTTAAAATGCAGATTTGAAAGCTGTGTCTTGTCTGCTGGAGTCTGAAGGCTCCAAGCAGAGGTGGAAAATCCTTAATTAAGTAGGCAGAGTGAAGCAAGCACTTCCCTGTCTGAGTGGCTGCTGTCAGTGCAAGCAGGGTTGAGCAGCCGGTGAGGCTCAGTGCCCCTGGCAGTCGCCATGGGAAGTGGGTGCTGGTCTGCAGCTACCAGCACACCGACGTTCAGCAGGGAGGAAGTGGGTCTCTAATTAATAGGCCTTGGCATAGATTCAGATGTTGTCATGCCTGTGACTTGATAGGTTTAGAGAAAATATATATCTGAAAGGAAGATCTGTCCAGAATGATTGAGTTATTCTGCCGTTAAAAGCAGAACAGATGTATAAGCAGAAGTGATGGTGTCACAGAATCAGTTACATATCCCATGGGAAAACCTTCATTTGTTGGATAAGGACAATATGCTATACCGCACACATACTCTCCTATAAATGTAATCTATTTTTCCTGCTCTGAAAGCATGTGCGACAGCTGTTCTGCCCAGAAGCAAAATGACATTTTATATCAAAAGCATTATTGGTTTTTCTTCTTAATAGATTTTGGTAAAAATTGAAAGGAAAAGGTAATATACAATACATATCTACAGAAATTGTCAGTCATCCTTGGAAGTGGAAAGGCTTTGGCATTTTCTGCTTACTCTGCATTTCACACTGTTCTGCATTTTCTGGTTCTGTCTGAAGAAAAGGCTTCACAGCAAGCTCATGCAGAGAAAAATTTGATAAACCTTATGAAAAGGCTGCTGGTACAAAATTCACAGACAAAAGAGGTGCAGTCGGTTTCAGATGTGTACTTAGGACAGCAATGAGCCAGAACAAGATGCAGGTAGCTGAGTTTGTAAGTCAGCGTCCTGGCTGGAGAGCCAAAGGATTCCCAGTGCCCGCTGGAGCCTGGTACCTTTGCTGCAGGACCTGAATTCTAATTAAAGGCAGGTGAGGATCTGTTCCATATGAAATCTGCTGTTCTGCAGGGAACTGCTCCCTGAAGAACAGTGTCTGCTTCCACATAACCTGACCTCCTGGGTGACGGTAGTCCCCGGCCATCTGCCTGAAAGCAATGGATCTTCACTCTAATCCCCTTCTCTTCGGACCCTGCTCACTGAACTCAGGCAGCCTCTGTATCTCATCAGGGCTAACTTTATGTCTCTCTGCTTACCATATGCTTACTCTGCCAGCTGGTAGGATAAACCACACCACAGATAAGGCACAGGTGACTTAAAAGAAAGAAGATATGATACCTCATTAGCTTCTAAGAGAAATCCTACATGTATGCTGTGGGTTTCTGCTACAGAGGCATGTCATTGGGATATCTCAGCCATCAGCTTAATGTTCTACAGTTAAATTTTGAGTGCCTGTGAAATGCTTCCCATGTCCTGTGGCAAAGAGTCAGCAAACAAACACTATGAAAAAGTCCAGTTTTCCTACTTCCTTTGGAAAGAAGCCAAGACCACTGAAAGCAGGTTTGAGGGTGGGTTTTTTTCTGGTAAGAAAGATGGTGTTCACTGGACTGGGGAAAAAATTACTTGACATAAGTTATATGGATTGAGAGAGATCAAGCTCCTGATCCAGAAGAACTGTAGTTGTACACAATGGAACACCTCCAGGAATGGCTATAGCAAGAATGCCACCACCAAACACATTATAGCCCTGTAATCAAGCCACTTGTACGGGCTCTGGGAGAAGGAAGTTCATATGCCATGTGGACATGAGAAAAATGCATTTACAGAAAACTTGCCTATCAACAGAGAAATGTAACCTTACACAAAGTTTTGGTCTCAACAAAACATTTTCTGATTAAAAAAAAAAAAAAAATTATAGGGAAATTCCCAAACAGATCTATTTCTAATATTTCTTTCCTGGGAATTCGTTTACCAGGTGCACGCAAGAACTGGGAACATTTCCTTTTTGGCCAGCTCCCCTCACTTGTGCTGGGTGCAAGCCATGCAGGTGAGCCTCAGATGTTGTTATCCAAGCTATGAAACACTTCAGAGGAAGAGAAAGATACAGAGCGATATCCCTATCATCAATGAGGCAAAGCCAGGAGTTTCAGCTCTTGGTATCAGCAGGGAAAATGTTTGAATGTTTTCAAGATTTTACATTTATTTAGCTACAATATTCCTTCTGAAGGGCAGCTTTGTGGTAGCTGTTTTATTTGTCTTGGTGACACTTCCCCATTTGGTAAGAAATACTTTTTTGTATGATAGTGCATGCATTTTGTCTATTTATTGGTGAAAACAAAATAAAACAACAGATTTTTAATGCAAATAAGGAATTAAGAAGCCCACTGGGTTTTCTGATCTTGTCGATGAGTGTAAGCCCACAGCGAATGAAGCATGCAGCTGAAGACTGTGTGTGATGAAGCTTCAATTCAATGTTTAAGTCTGTGGAAGCTGTGACTGATTCATACTTTTCACTGGTATGTTCTGTCTCAACTATAAAAATATTCTACTGAAAACTGCTGGGAGATCAGTTTCAGCTGAATTGGCTGCTTTCCATTCCATCTTTAGTAATAGTAGTTTTTATGTCTTAAGTTTTGTCATCAACAAATTGATTTTACATGAGAAACTCATCTTTTTCATCATGGATGATGTGTAATGGTCTCCAAATACAATTCCCAGTTTACTGCAGAGGTAGTCCTTGCTCAGAATATATTGCTGATCTCTGTGCATTTTCCCAGATGCTACCAGTTTGGTTTGAAATCAGTCATTGTCATCAACTCCAGATTAACAAAGATATTAAACCTAACAATTTAGAACAAACGGTTCTTTCCAAACATTTGTTAAGTAGCATGTTTAAATTCTGCATCATCAGTCTCATAAGCTCTTTTACATGTTTTGTGGCTTTGAATTTAGGTGAATTCAGTAAGAATTTCAGTCAATAACAGCTTTAGGAAGCTTAATTTCTTTACTGAAATTAGAGAGGATTCTGTTCTCCACCATATTACTGAAACATTTCACTCCTATGCTTCTGCACATAGCATGTTGCACCAACCAGCCCTCCACACTGTTTTAACTCATATTGATGAGGTATCCCACCTCACACAAGATAATACCCTTGCTGCCTTTCCCAGTGACTTTGTGGTTGTTTCTCTCTTGTCAGAAATATTGCAGCTTTGTATTTTTGACACTATCATTTATGATCTATCATAGTGAACATTCAAGGCCCTAATGCTGATATTGAAGTTTGTAGGCCCACCAGAAGGCAAAGATGCAGATCTAGTCAATCAGAAGGATACTCCTTGACTCCCCATCCTGAAGTGATATTACATGTGTGAATGTGCACATCTTCCCTGATTATTTGTAGGGTGTTCACCACCTCTTTCTTTTTTACCTGTTTCTCTCAGTAAACGTAGCCCTTCTGCTTCAAAACTAAATATAATCTAAGAGCCTGTGTGAGAACACACAGAAATTTATCAGTACCATGTAAATAAGAGCAGCAATGACAAATGTAGACACAAAACTGGTGTGATGGCATTTGGTTTTCACTCCAGCAACCCTCTCACAAAACCTAGGCATGCCAAAAAGGTTTCCTTTTTTTTTTTTTTTTTTACTATATAATTGTATAATTTAAATATACCCATCCGATTCGGATTTCATCAGCAGCCACTTCTTTCAGAGTCTCTCCTTTCAGATTTTGTACAGTACACCTTAACATATGACACACATGAATATTAATTTATCCAGAACAGGAGCTTACAACTGGGGCAATAGCTAAAGTTAGTGATCAGCATGATCTCTCAAGGACTGAAGTTCAGTTTGAAGTTCAGACCACACCACAAGGCAGTCTAACGCTAATTAGACACCAAATCAACACAGATTTTTATTTTCTCACTTTGATTTCAGAGAAACTTATTGTGTACCTTAAGTTCTAAACTCAATCAGCATCTAAATTTTGACATAATAGATCCCATCAAAGATGATGAAATGATGGGACAGTTCCTTTGAAAATAAAAGAAATAAAAGGATATTACATGAAGATTTTTTTAGCATGTTAAAATCTGATATTGTTAGTCTTGAATATGGATTTCAGGCAATCGGTTGTAAGCACCTAAATAAAAATTGCGGTCTGGTTTTCTAAGATGTTTTGTATTGAAAGTCCTTACTAAAACCTAAAATGTCTAATACTTGTTCTTCCTATCAGTGTGAAGTGTGAGTGTTTCACATGCTAATCAAGTCACACATCCGTATTTGGGGGCTTCAAGGCAAGCCTGGGTCTGAATTTGAGAAACCCTGATCAGGATTCAGTTGCCTAAAAGCACCCAAGGCTGCAGGAGATACATGCATGGTCATCCTTTTGTACTCAGTACTGATGAGGCCACACTTTGAATACTGTGTTCAGTTCTGGGCCCCTCCAAACAAGACATTGAGATGCTGAAGTGCTTCCAAAGAAGAATGACAAAGCTGGTGAAAGGTGTAGAGAACAAGTCATGTGAGGAGCAGCTAAGGGAGCAGGAGGCTGTTCAGTTTGAGGTAAAGGAGGCTCAAGGGGAGACCTCATCACTCTCTGCAGCTATCCAAAAGGAGGATGGATCAAGGCAGGCATCAGTCTCTTCTCCCATGTAACAAGCAATAGGACAAGAGAAAATTGCTTCAAGTTGTGCCAGGGGGGTATTAGATTGGACATTAGAAAAATTTCTTTGCTGAAAGGGTTGTCAAGCATTGGAACAGGCTGCTCAGATATGTGGTTGAGTCAGTAGCCCTGAAGGTATTTAAAAGATGTGTAGATGTGGTGCTTAGATACATGGTTTAGTAGTGGACTCACCATTGTTAGCTTTATGAATTGACTCAATGATCTTAAAGGTCTTTCCAACATAAATAATTCTATGATTCTGTGCTCTTTCCTGTGATACAGGTAATCTAAAGACCCATGGTCTTCTGGAGTGGTACAAGCCAGCCAGATGAGATACAGCCTCGTGTCTCAAAAGGCACTGACTACATGACATGTGGATGACTGAAACCCAGCACTACAGTACCACTTCTGCTGTTAGATATGAGCTGTTTCCATCAGCTTGTTCCCTTGGAACCATGAAGGGAGGTGTCTCTCCTTCCATTTGCCCTGCATCTAGAAGGAAACCTAGGATTTTATAGAAATAACTCCCTGTGCAGAAGCATGTCATCCTGATACACCACATACACAGTGCCCAATAGATTTTTTCTGTATGTTCTTACAGACATATGAACATTTGGTTCTTCAGTATTTAGTGCCTCAGCAGCAGAAAGCAAATGTCAGTTAGAGAGGAGAGTTAGAGGTGGCCAAAAAAGCACAGTGACTGCATTTTCTCCTCTTTCTTATCTATACATAGAAATATTTTTCAATTCAACGTAAAAATATACCAACTGATAGTAGTCACATGCTTTTTCAAGATGAACAAATTAATTTAATAACAGGCATAAATAATGACCAAACCTTAACATACTCCTTCAAATAAGCTTGAAGAAAACCTGACATGACCAGGAACCACAAGGGATTCAGACAGTGAAGGAATCTTGCAATCAGTCAAAAATGGGTCGCTGCTTGTAGGACCAGGCAGTAAACACTGGAGTTTTTGTTTCTGAGACAGTAGTTACCCACATACTGAGGACAGTGTTTCAGAAACTAAACCCTACAAAGTCTCCACTTCCCCATGGTATAAGTGAGCTTTTGTCATGCCTCTCCCTGCATGAAATCTTTCAGTAATCCCACCTGATTTTAAAGAAGTCTTTCCCACCACTTTTTTTGCTTTTTTAAGAAAATGGAACTGAGGGTTAGATTTATGCAGCCAGTGACAGCCAGTCACTCTGTTGTTGTGATGTCTTTAGAAATTGCAAACAAATGTGTTTCCGGTGCTAAAAAAAGAAACCCTAAACAAGTAAAAACCTCTCTGCCAGAGCAGCTGCCCTTGTCCATGACTTATACCTCTTCCATGCAGTCAGTTTTTCTAAACAATGACCCAAGTGTCCTTGTTTTATAGGAAACTCTCTCATCAGGAACTCCCTCTTGCAAATCCAGACATGCAGAATTTCAGCACAGGAAGTCAGGCTGTCATGGCTCCAGGCATTGTTAATCATTTTTAAATGATCATTAAAAAGCAGCAGCAAAAGGATGCAGCTCTGGTGAGGTCAGATAACAAAAATGCCTTTTTTTTTTTTTTGAGGGGGGGGGTTAAACTAAAAACACATTTTGCAGACTGAGTTTTAAAACACTCTATTCAAAGTCTTGGAGCCTACGACAGGAAAAGAAAAATACAGTACTGGGCTGACGGTTTCTGAGGCAATTCCTACTCTACTTCCTGTGGCCCCCCATTCCCAACAGACAGATCCAAACTACTTCTGTCTCTCTTTGTGCAGCCACAGAGACTTTGCTGTACCCAGTGCTGCCTCCGGTCTAATACCAGGTCTCCAAGACCCGCTAATGCTCAAGGTGCTGTGTGTTGCAATAATACTGCTCGCTCCACAGTTTCTGGGTGCTGTAACCTGCCTTAAAATTTTTTTAAACCTTTGACTTGTTGAAGCCTTTGGGATTTAAATCTTTAAAATTCAGATCCAATTTCAGTCTTTTGATGCAGACCAATTTTTGCAGTCTATGTTTGTGTACCTATGGTTTGCCATCATTAATCATGTCCACCCGTGACTTTGATGTCATTTGTGCCATCAACTAATGCTGACATAAATGTCATTGACCCTATTGTTATGAGAAATGAACGGTATCTTTTCTTGCCTTCTGAAACTTTCCTATGCACTACCATATGGCTTCTGTACCAAGGGCACTCTGCCATCTGGACTGCGGAGCATAATGCCCTGAGGAAGACATTGACATAAACCAATTTATGTTAAGACCCAGACCCCAGACATACGGTATCTGTGTGACCATACGGCTGGCCCCAGACGATGAGGATGGATTGCTGAGTCCCCAGTAGCTTCCTGCTTCTTCCCTCCATCGGTGGTCCAGGTTCTCAGCTGTGGCAGGCATGTCAGTGAAACCCTCCAGGGTCCATTGTGGTTAAAGACACTGCCCATTGTGCCAGCAGGCTCCTGATATGGCCCCTCACAAGCAGGAAAAGCTCTGATTGCCCACCCTGAAGCCATCCAGCATATACTCATGGCAATGCCTCAGCCAGGCAAGAGTGGTCTCTATGAAGGTATCAATCAAGGCAATGCCCAGCAACCTTTTTCTTTTTATAATGCTTTTCTTTTTGTAAACTCTCCCAGTTAACCCCAGAGTGCCTCAACCCCAGTTATATTCCTGCCTTTCCCTCCCCAGATTTTGATCCCCATGATGCCTCTAGGGACTGAGCCTTGCATCTCTGCCTTTCTTCATGTGCCTGAAAAATAACCTCCATTCCAGTAAGTAGTAGAGGATGAATATAGATGAAACTTTTTCATCATAGGCAAAGGCAGAACCTTTGCCTCCAGCTCATTTTTGTTTGTGTTCATGATGCAAATGCTGCCCATCAGCAGTACAAAGACAATGCATCAATATCCTCTGCTGGCACCTCAAGTGTGTGCTGCCTGGGCCACCATATCAGTGGGGTGCTCTGTGTCCTACACCTCTCTCCTCCTCAGGTCACCACCCCTGCCCACACAGGTGAAGCTCACATCACCTCTGCACCAACCGCAACACTGCCAGGAGACCTCAGTAAAGCTTTCAATCACAGATATATTATGTGTATTTTAAGAAAGCTGAGAGAAACTTATGGCTGGCGTCCTTAAAAACAAAAAACAAATATTTACATAATTGTCTGTACATAACTTCACAATTCAATCTCACACCTTTTCATTTCACCTTTTCTTCTACTTTTTTCTTTTCTTTTTTCTGTTTGTTTCATTGCTAAACATTGAACCAGGTTGGTTGGCAATTAATTCACAGCTGTAGTTGCTAAGGAACCACCAAAGAAAGTAGATTAGTCTCCAGTAACCTGTTTCATTGTCAGAGACGTTTATTTTGCATAAAGGCAATAACTGTACACAAAGTCGTTTATTGAACTCAGAGAGACAAGCAAATTATGCAGCATTATTTTTCCTTCTAATAGCTTTCTCTGTCTCCACAAAGCTCCACACAAAGACTTGAGGTTTTCCTCAGAGAACAAGATTTATACATTCAAACCTGTACACTCCTCCCAGTGCCAAACTGGAGGATGTAGGCTGTCAGGCTGCATTCCCATTTCCCCAAGGAGGCACATATGAAAGGTATCTGTGTCCTCTGCCCTTTGTCTCCAGGCATGCTCACCTGCCAGCCACCATACCAGCTCCTGCCGTGGCCCAGACCTGACATTTGGGGAGGTCACAGCAGGCTGCCAACAGACATGAGCCCAAAATAGCACTGCTGCTGGCAGCAGGATCATTCTGTGGAGCAAGGCAGGCAGCAGAGCCTACCCTACCTGTACCGCCCTGCAGCCATGCTGCCCACAGGGCCTTGTCTTCCTTCAGGCCCTGCTGTGATATATGTCATCTCCACACACCTCTGCTGGCTACAGCTGCCAGATCAGCAGTGGAACAGCACCTCTTCCAAACACTCCTGCCAGTGAGTAGCAAATGCCTAATCAGCCACTTACCCTGAGCAAAGAGTCTGACTATGTGTCTATTTCCCCTTGGGACCAAGTTTCTCCAGTGGTCTTGCTTCGGCACATTTTTCTGCACTCAGAGCCTTGTTTGTTGGTGAAATTTCTGACATTTCTTCAAATGCTGTTTGGATGTCAATAGACTGACAGGGAGGGATGAGCTGTTCAAGGATTACAGCAACCAGAGATAAAGAAAAAGAACAAATGCAAGAGGGATTAAGGACTACCAAAGTCCTCCTCAGAGCTCCCAGGTAACACTGCCCATGCCACCTCACCCAGTAACTCTGCTTGTGCCCTAACACCAGCTGCTGACATAAGCACAGATTTGCAGCTGTTTGTGCACAGACTTCTGGAGAACCATGGGACACTTCTAAGAGGCCTTACAAAGTTAATTTATAAAAGCAAACCTATCATCACTAAGCATAAATACTTCACGTCTCCACTGGCAAAATGGTTCGGGATCTGCAGATCAAAACTGGGTTGAAAGCAAAAAATCCAAAGACTGAATCCTTTACAAAGTCATTCAGATCTCTAATCAAAGTTGCGAAGTGGTGAAGAACTCCTCAGACCATCGATACACCATCCAAGTAAGGCCTTCCCGGTTTGTTTTTGGTTGGGGGGGGGGTGGTGGTGTTCTGCTTCTTTGTTTGGTTGTGGTTGGGTTTTTTTTTTTTTTTTGTTGTTTCTTGGGGTTTTTTCGGTTGGTTTGCGTTTGGTGGTTTTGTTTGTTTGTTTTGGTTGTTTGCTAGGATTGTTGTGGTTTTAGTTTTGCTTGTTTAGTTGTTTGTTTAAAAAAGCAAGTCTTAAGATGACAAAAGGAACAAAGTTTCCAAGAATGAAATCGAGCGTTGATTACTACACCAGTTAGTTCTAAAATTAAAACGACAGGAATTTCCTATGCAGAGTGAATTTAAGTTCCATAGGCAGTCACAGTAGGCAGGTGGAAATACGCAATGCCAAATAATACCAGCATATTCTTCACTGAAAAACAAAACTAATAAAAGTTCTGTTTCCTATAGATTCATGCCCTCTTTTGCCCTTCCAGTGCAGTAACCTCAGTTACCCTATTCCTTCATGTCACTGATGTATTATGGCCAGTAATCATCTGTGTGCATGAAGACGGGCTTACTGCTACTAAACCGATTGTCAAACAGCTAATCATGCTTTGCTTTTTCTCTGAGGCACCAGTTCAGGTCTCTTTCCCCTTTCCAGCCATTTATTTGCAAAAAATCCATTGGGGCATATTTCATGTTAAGATTTCTATCATCATCTCCTTCAAACTCAGTTAAATTTGGCCAGCAGGTTGCAGAGTTACCAGGGGAGAGGGAACTCATACACAACAGAAGAGACAGACCGTGTTACCACAGAAACCTCAGTTCCTTTAGGAAAACTGGGTAAAAGTTGATGTGCAAGCGCTACAGCTACCACAAGGAAACAAAGCTCTTGGAAAATTAGGCAATCCATATTTAAAGCTTAAAAGAAAAAATTGTAAACCAAAGATATTGTACAACATTTACAGCAATTCTGACGTAGGCTTGCGTACAAGAATTTCCAAGACATACAGACTTTGAGTCACTGGAAAAGCAGTTAATGGAGAGAACTGTGCACACACACTTGGTAAAACCTGATGAAAGGCACACCATCTCACAGCAGTGTTTTGTGGGACCGGGTTTTTATTACTATAGAAAACAATGCTAGATTCTTCCCACCAGCAAAAGATTACAATGTCAACAGGGTACAGCTACTCGAGTGCTAACATGGGAATTAAATTCACAACTATATAGCCATAAATTGAATGGCTACCATATAGACTCCTCATAGATGATATTCAACAAAACATGGTGCTGTCAGTCTCTCTCCTCCGTCCTTCCTCTCCCCAGGAGATCCCTAATTGGGGATGTCTGTTTTATACTACCTTACATTACAGTGTCTGCAGGCTGATGTAACTTTTTCAACATGCTGCAAAATCCAGCAGATAACCAGTCCTAGGTAATTTTCTTAATTTACTATTGATTAATGAGCAATACAGCTGTTTCAGAATTTTCCCAATAGAGCAATTTGTTAGGTCAAGAAGAGGGAAAAGAAATCCCCCATAACTTAAATTAGAAATGTTTCATAGAATCTTCTACAAAATAAGTGCTACAAACACTAAATTCTCCATGCCCAAGTTGTGAAACAATGGCTTGTGTTGTATTCCCACGGCAATTTTCCTTAAAAAAGAGAGGGCTGTAATTCTCTTCTCTGTTTTCAAAGTATGATCTCATTCTCCAGATCTAGTTAAGGACAGAAGGAGCATAAAATTGTAAGAACAAGAACAGGAAGGGCATCCATATGCGCTTTTTAATAGTCTATGAAAGACTTTTCAAGTCTACTCATAAGTCTGCACAATAACCTGGTGTGATGATCTAAAGCAAAACTCTGACCACTGTCACATAACAAGATGTGTAAGAAGAGGTTCAAAAAAAAAAAAAATTGTGTGGATTATATCACCAAAACATACCACTGTTTTCTCCTTAGCCTGCTTGTGCTTCAGGAAACTTTTACAGCTTTTTAATGAAACCATGGCATTTATTACCAGTAGTATAGTTATGTATGAAAAAAGTAACTCCCAGTTTAAAAATATGTAAAAGGATATAATTTTGGTCAACTAGAAAAAAAATCAGAAAAATGATAGATTACTTTTAAAAATTCTGTAAAATCAAAACATATACGAAATATGATGGATTTCACATATACCAGAAATTAAAAAAAAAAAAAAGTCCTCTATAAATCAGGAGGCATACGTACTCACATATTCTAAAAGTTTGAAAGTTGTTCCTGTGAGTTTTCTGGCTACCTTGTGTTAGTTTATTCACAAGCTTTTCTAGAGAAGTTAGGAACTTAAAAAAAGAACGTTTTGATCTTCAATTTAATTTCCTGTTTTTCTGGAATTATTTCCTGTACTTTATCCCCCAGTTAAAAAACACAGAAAGCAAAATCTCGGACAAATACCAAGCAGGATCTTCATCATGTACTTACATCTGTCAATTTTGATGGGACACACATCACTTCCACAGTTTATTGCTCTGGAGAGCAATGTTATATTCTTCTCTACATAAGAATGTGATATCAACATGATATCAGGAGCATTCAAGATCAAGATAAGGCAGAAAGAGAGGTATTACTGCTTTGTTAAAACAAGGCAAAAAGAAGTATGTGTCTTTGGTCATTTATGGACCGGAGAGGGAGGGTAGCTGGGATCACTGAGAGGGGCAGGGACAGGACAGTAGAGTAGCGCATGAAAGGACGAGGATGTGCCATTTTCTTTTTGAATCAAAGTAAACAGTCTATTTAGCAGTGTGTGAAAATAATTTAAAAATACAAGGTCTATTATTGTCAACATGGATTCTCCATTTTTCACAAGAGTAATTCTGCTGAACTCAATATTTTCGGCCTCACCAGAGGTACCGTAATGTAAAGGGAATTCTATTAAGTATGAAACTTTGGGGGGAGAGGAGGAAAGGTTGATAAAAAAATAAGTAATTGCTATTGCTGCTGCCTATCAACCAGAAGCAAAACTTGGACATAAACAATTCACAATCAAATGAATGTTGGCAGACAGAAAGTTGTTACATTTGGCTGTTGCTATTGGCATGGTTTTATAACACACATGGAAAGACGTGGCTCAAATTTTGCACACCACATATCAAAATTAGGTAGCAAAGAAAGGATACTGTTTCCTTTGAAGTGTCTCAAGGATATCTTATTTTGTTCTAGTGCATAAATAACTAAAATAATTGACTGTGAAGACAAAGCACGTCATTAGAGGCCCAAATTTTAAGAACTACTGTAATTATCCAGCCTGACTTTGTACAAAAACCACAGACCATAGAATGTCATTAAACAGCTATTTGCCAAGTCAAGTGCCTGCTAGTTGGGCTAGAGTACTGTTCTGTGGAAAGATATCCAGCCTTGAGTTGAAAACGTCAAGTGACACAAAGTCCATAGCATCCCTAAATGCATTGTTCACTGGATAATCATAGTAATTTCTAATCTAGCCTCAGCCTCTGACTAAATCACTTTCCTGCTAGATTAAAGAGCCCTATGCAGTTACAAATACTCCATTCCATGCCTCTAGTTCTCATGGGCTGAGCCTCTGTTCTCCAGCAAGCTACACAGACAACCTCTGGCTATACTGCAAAACCTGTCTGAAAGCACGGTTCATGTAATCAGCAATGCAGAGTGACTCCTGACTGTCTTGGGTTTTAGTGGCCACTAAAAATACGCAAGTGTGCCAGGGATGCCACTTTCTGTCCCCACCTGAGAGGAAGAAATGTAAGGAGGCTGTGGCTGCTAAATGTCGTGTCTGCCTGCATTCAGATTACAGTGAGGAGAGAGTCTGACAATGAATCATAGCCCTAATGAATAGTGCTCACACGCCACAGGAGATGGTCTGAAACAATAGGATCAAAACTAAGTCCTCTCACCATCAATAATGATGTAGCCATCAGTACACAGAAACCCCTCTCAAGACAAAAGCTTTCCCAAAGCACTATTATTTGTGGAGTTCATTTCCAATTATTTGCCTAGTTTTTGAAAAGATCTGACAGAGCACTTTCCAAATGCCCTGACTAATGCTATACACAAGGCCTGTACAGCTTTCCTCTTCCTACTCTAGGTCATTCCGATCACACATTCAACGAACAAACTCACCTCCATGCATTCACACATTGTAAGTTCATGCTCTGTTGATTAACACCATTGGTGAAAACTGGCTGGATAGCTGAGCCCAAAGAGTGGTAGTAAATGGTGTCGCATCTAGTTGGCAACTGGTCACTAGTGGCTTCCCTTAGTGTGTTAGGGCCAATGCTGTTAAATGTCTTCCTTGATGATCTGGATGAGGGGATCAAGTGCAACCTCAGTAAATTTGCAGAAAACATTAAGTTAGCTGGGAGTGTTGATCTGCTGAAGAATAGGAAGGCTCTGCAGAGGGACCTGGACAGGCTGGATCGATGGGCTGTGGCCAATAGTATGACGTTCAACAAGGCAAAGTGCCGGATGCTGCACTCGAGCCACAACAACCCCATGTAAAGCTCCAGGCTTGGGGAAGAGTGGCTGGAAAGCTACTCATGAAAAAGGACCTGGGGGTGCTGACTGATGGAGCTGAACACGAGCCAGCTTGTGTCCAGGGAGCCGAGGAGGTCAACAGCATCCTGGCCTGTATCATCAGTAGTGTGGCCAGCAGGGCCAGCGCAGTGATCATCCCGCTGTACTGGGCACTGGTGAGGCTGCACCTCAAATCCTGTGTTCAGTTCTGGGCCCCTCACTACAAGAGAGACATTGAGGTGCTGAAGGGGGTCCAGAAAATGGCAACAAAGCTGGTGAAGGATCTGGAGCACAAGTCTGATGAGACGTGGCTGAGGGAACTGGGGTGGTTTAGCCTGAAGAAGAGAAGGCTCAGGGGCACCTTATTGCTCCCTACAACTACCTGAGAGGAGGATGGAGTGAGGCGGGGTCGATCTCCTCTTCCATGTTATAAGGGATAGGACAAGAGGTAATGGCCTCAAGCTGCACCAGGAGAGGTTTAGAACGGATATTACGAACAATTTCTTCACAGAGAGAGTGATAAGGCATTGGAACAGGCTGTTCAGGGCAGTGGTGGAATTGCCACTGGAAGTATTTGAAAAGCTTGTAGATGAGGCCTTTAGTGATGCTGTTTAGTGGTGGTCTTGGCAGTCCTGGGGTAATGGTTGGACTTGATGATCTTAAAGGTCCTTTCCAACCTAGTGATTCTATGATTCTAATATCTCATAACCCTTGATCCTGTCAATGTTCTGCAAAATGCAGTGTCAGGGCTGCATACCATAGTAGGATAATTTTGTAGCTGAATGTTAAAAGGTTAACAAAACCAAGCAGCTACACCACTATTTTTCAGCATTAGTACATGGCCTTCAGTAAGGGGAATACTTTTATTTCATTTACTCAAATATTACCTGAAATTACAGTTAAATGTCTGCTACAAAGCCTCATAGCAAATATCATTAGACAGCCAAGTCACGTATGTATCTCTATAAGATTAGAGCTCATCAGGGTCACTAGAGTGAACAAAGCCATTCCAAAGTATTTTGTCTAAAATTACCTTCAGGAGGGAACTGAACAACACTCTAAAGCAAGAATTGAGGCATTTACAGTGTTCACCAGAGTGGTATTCTGGCCTCCAGAAAGGCTTCATCAGGAGATGAGTGTATAAAAGTGCATGGTTAAACTTCATCAGGTTGGAATCAGCCCACCTCACAAGCGTGTCAAGGTCCCTCTGAATGGCATTCCTTCCCTGCAACATATCAACCGAACCACACAGCTTGATCTCATCGGCAAACTTGCTGAGGACGCACTCAATCCCACTGTCCATGTCACTGACAAAGATGTTGAACAAGACCGGTCCCAGCACCGATCCCTGAAGGACACCACTCGTTACTGGTCTCCAGCTGGACATTCAGCCATTGAGCACAACTCTTTGTGTGCGGCCATCCAGCCAGTTCTTTATCCACCGAGTGGTCCACCTATCAAATTGATGTCTCTCCAACTTAGAGACAAGGATGTCATGTGAGACAGTGTCAAACGCTTTGCACAAGTCCAGGTAGATGACATCAACTGCTCTACCACTGTCCATCAGTTCTGTCGCCCCAGCATAGAAGGCCACCAGATTGGTCAGACAGGATTTGCCCTCAGTGAAGCCACGCTGGCTGTCACCAACCACCTTGCTGCTTTTCATGTGCCACAGCATGCCTTCCAGGAGAATCTGCTCCAAGATTTTGCCAGGGACAGAGGTGAGACTGACTGGTCTGTAATTCCCTGGGTCATCCATTTTCCCCTTCTTGAAAATGGGGGTTATATTTCCCTTTTTCCAGTCATTGGGAACTTCACCTGACTGCCATGAGTTTTCAAATATGATGGACAGTGGCTTAGCAACTTCATTCACCAGCCCCTTCAGGACCCGCAGATGGATTTCATCAGGTCCCATGGACTTGTATACATTCAGGTCCTTAAGATGGTCTCAAACCAGATCCTCTCTTACAATGGGCCCAGGGTCTTCATTCTCACTGTCCCTGCGTCTGCCTTCCAAGACTTGGGTGGGTCCTACAGCTGGGTTGGAGCAATCCCAGGCACAGCTACAGGTTGGGCAGAGAAGAGATTCAGAGCAGCCCTGCAGAGAAGGACTTGGGGTGTTGGTTGATGAAAAAATGAACATGAGCCTGCTGCAGTGTGCACTTGCATCCCAGAAAGCCAACCGTATCCTGGGCTGCATCAAAAGGAGCGTGACCAGCAGGTCAAGGGAGGTGATCCTGCCCCTCTACTCTGCTCTCCTGAGACCTCACTTGGAGTACTGTGTGCAGTTCTGGTGTCCTCAACATAAAAAGGACATGGAACTGTTGGAACAAGTCCAGAGGAGGGCCACGAGGACGATCAGGGGACTGGAGCACCTCCCGTGTGAAGATAGGCTGAGAAAGTTGGGGCTGTTGAGCCTGGAGAAGAGAAGGCTGTGTGGAGACCTCATGGCAGCCTTCCAGTATCTGAAGGGGGCCTATAGGGATGCTGGGGAGGGACTCTTCATTAGACTGTAGTGAGAGGACAAGGGGTAATGGGTTCAAACTTCAACAGGGAAAGTTCAGGTTAGATATAAGGAAGAAGTTCTTTACTGTAAGGGTGGTGAGGCACTGGAATGGGTTGCCCAGGGAAGTTGTGAATGCTCCATTTCTGGTGGTGTTCAAGGCTGGATTGGACATAGCGTTGGGTGTTATTGTTTAGTGGGAGGTGTCCCTGCCTCTGGCAGGGGGGTTGGAACTAGATGATCTTAAGGTCCTTTCCAACCCTAACTATTCTATGATTCTATTATTCTATGATATGAAAAAATATTTGACAAAAATTATATTCTCCTTTCAGATGGGAAAAAAAGGTTTGCAAGAAAACAAAAGGTTTTCCATAAAAGAAATCAGAATGCTCCAAAAGTGCAAATGTAGCAAGAAATCAGTAGCATCTTAGTTTTTAAAACATTACTCCAGTGCTCTGTGGGTACAGCTATGAAGGCACCTCTCAGGACAGCTCTTCAGCTAAGGCTTCTTGTCTGCAATGCCCTACAACTACACAGATGCTAGAGCACATTGTATCCCCCTCTTGTGCCTTCCCACAGAGGACAGACCTCTGAGCTGCACTGCCAGAAAGGGAATTCCTACCCTGCAGTCTCAAAATCAAATTCAGTAGAAAATGGCAGCCACTTCAAAACTAGTCTTCAAGGCCATGATATAAAAAAAATGTTCCAAAACATCTGTCTTAGCCAGTGTCCCTTTTCCAAAAGTGCCCAGTAGCAAATGCTGCAACATGTAGAATACAGCGGGTCCCAGCATATGTTTCCATTGCCATTCTGTTAGCTACACAGGAGTAAACAGAGCCAGAGACAGGATCCACACCTCTGGATTTAATAGTGATAGACAAATCCATCCTCCAAAACTTTGTAGACCTTTTTGTGACTCCATCGGCATTTCTGGAATTCACAAAGTCCCATGCCAATGAGCTCTTTCTCTGTCTTACTCCTGAAATGAAAAATTATCTATCTGAATATATTCCCTGCTAACTTCACCAGGTGTTGATTTATTTTTGCTTTGTGATGAAAAAAAATGAATAGTCATTCTATAGATATTTTACACTGCTCTTCAAATTTTCTCTTGCCATCTTCATCCAAACTACAGGTTTCTCTTTAGTCTTTCCATGTATTTGGGATAATTTTATTGGCATTGCTTCCCTTCCCTGTGACATTGCTTGTCCTACTTGTTCTTCTAGGAGTGAACTGCCTGGAGTGTCCAAAAATGGATGTGATAGAGATACATGTCACATACTTCTGACATTTTCTAGCTTGTTCCTTACAACTCTCATAAAAGTTACAAGTGGTCCTTTTGCCCTTTTGAAACCATCTAATTGTTGGACTGGAATTTTCAGGATTTCTTAGGATGTCTGTTTGTATATGTGTGTATATGTATGTATGTGTATGTGTGTGTGTTTGTGTGTAAATAATGCTCTCTTTCTCCATCTGACCTCTTTCTCCCTCTGTCCTACATGCATGTGTTTTGTACTTAGAATACTGAATTTTATGTGCCAGCTAATAATTCAGTATCATAAGATCACCCTGTAACTCTCCAGAGTCATTCAAAAAAGTTGCATTCTTTAAAACATGCTAATAGAAATTAGTTACAAGAATACCAATATAAAGACTTAGCTGTCTTAGCTGCAAAGTCAGCTCTTTCTCAGATTTGCATGTCTGGAGAGCAAAATAAAAATTCAGTTAGATACTCTTTTGACTATAAAAAATGTGTCCCTTATTACCTCTGACCTGTGGAGATTTCTTGTGGAATTTGTAGAATTTTTCATAGCTTTCGAACTTTTTAAGGCATTCTCATTCAAAGCAATCCCTTCTCCAAGTGTTTTCTCCATCTGATCAGCCTCGTTTTCCCCAGTCTTATAAAATCCAAGGCTCTAAGCAAAGTCAAGGAGCCAAAAGATTTCCTAGAATGAGACAGGCAACTCCAAAGAGGAAAACAGTCTATCTGTTATCAGAAAAATCTTAACATGACAACATAGACACACAGCAAAAGCATATTGCTGGGGCAGTGGGGACTACTAGAAACTAATTCCAACCAACATGGCTTGTATTGTAGTACTGGCACATTCTGTTGGGGGATTTAGAAAACTATATTATCTGCCCTGCAATTAAGATAACTGGCAAACAAAAAGAGACATGCAGCAATGTAAAGGTATCTGCAAGATGATCCTTTTGAGACTGTGGGTTTTGTTCTCTGACATACCTGGAGGACTGATTCTAGATTCCAGAGGACCTGAGAAAAGTTAGCAGAAGTAAGGAGTGCCACCTGGGAGAGAATCCACACTTGCACTGTACGCAGGTCACCAGACCTCCCATGGATACCATAGAAAATTACAATATTTTGAAATCCCAAATGAATCTACAAACACTGAGTTACCACCTAGCCTCATAAAGTCTATAGAATCTTCCCACTTGACTCTCCAGGGCCAGTTTTCACCTGCCTTAGTTAAAGGAGCGCTTGTAACCTTTACTTTCCCACACCCAGCTCCCTGTCACAGGCCTAAGAGAAGCTAGCATCTTTTGGATAGCCAAATCAGTCATGTGAACAGACAGATGAGTCACATCAGCACATGTCCCAGCACATGGTATATATTCCATTGGCAGAGCCAGCCTGGTGGTATGTGTGTGCTACAGCACCCCACTTCTATCATAAGCATGTGTTATCAGCTGTAGCTGAAAGCAGATACAAAAATGTAAATAAGTGGGAAGACAGTTTATTCTCATCACATGTGGTTACGACAAGTTTTGAAACAGCTTTGGTCGGCACGTCTGACGAAAATATACAGTAGCCAGAAGTAAATAATATTCAGATTAAGATATAAGAGAAAAATCTCTTTTCATAGACAGAAGAGAAAAACAAGCAACAAAAAAAAAAAAGTTCTGTTGGAAAAGGCAGCTACAAATGCACATTTCTTTTATTTATATTTCATTATATTTCATAAACTGGAAAAAAAATCAATACCCAAAATGCTGATTTGCATTACCAGTTCGTGAATCATCTGTTCAGGTAGTGAAAGTCAGTGTAGTTAGGTTGATTTATAAACCCCGAGGAACTTTTGTCTATGGTTTTTATGTATTGGAGTCCACCACCAATGTTGTAAATTTTCAGGTGCCTCTGACAACATCCTGAAGTCATCAAAGATGAAATGAAAACATCCTGTAAAAAGAAACAAAGGGAGGAATAGTAGCAAAGAATTTTTCTGTAAATAGTCTAAGATCATTGTGCCAGAGGGCATTTTATGTTGTTTTTAACTAAATGAAGAGAATAGGAGATGAGTTTTCCACCTTATAGCCCCATAACAGGAAAAACATGATCACTTGAGGAGAGAGTAAGGTGCAATGGGAAGATTATAAAACCACAGAGAGGAAACAAATACAGATATCCTTTAGAAGAGAGCTTGGGAGAGTTTGAAACAGAACTGTGGATCTTAGCTTGCAGCTTTTTTGAGGTGGTCCCACTGAAACCAATGAAGAAATCTCCCACTAATTTAAAGGTGTACATATCCTGACCTACTCCATACTTAAAATCCCTGCACAAGACACACAAGAACCTGCATTATTATGCATAGGGCTTAACCATGAAAGGCATTTCTAGCTTCCCACACTGCAAATGATTGCATATTGAGCAAACAGTAATCTGCATTTCCCAATAAAAGTGCACTGTCCACAGATACTGCTATATTTCTTTCTGACCTGCCCACCAAGGCAGATATTCTCCTGACTCATACAGAAAATCCATGCTGCCCAACGATGGCATAAGCCTGTAGCTAGGCAGGAGGTGCTGTTGGCACAGCCTAGTGTAGCAGGAAACAGTGGGGCAGAGGTTGCTCCCTGAGGATTTTGCAAGGAGTCCAAAAGTTTTTTGCAGGAGACTGCAAGGCTTAAACAAGGCTCTATGTTTTGGGTTTTTTTTCTCCTAGGATAAAACACCTAGAATTTATAGGCGTTTTAACCTAAAAACCTACTTAAAGGCTCAGAGTAATTTGGCAAAAAGACTTGAAGGCTCAGTAATATGGAAATCATTTTCTTATACTAAATATACACATACTAATCATTGCAAGACCACAATGTATAACTTCTTTTATTTGAGTGTTAACTATTCAAGCTTTTCTGTGGAAACTCAAGAAATTACTGCCATATCAAATATCCTTCTAAATTGGTTTAGCTTTGGATAATAAAACAGAACTGCTGATACGCCATAATTTCCAGGAAGACTGAGAACACAGATGGCAGGAGAAAATGGAGCTGTCAGAACCTATGAGCATTCATATAGACTGTCACACTATCTGTCCTGATGCTTTTCCCCAGTACTGTGTTTCTGCAAATGTGCAATGCCTGAGAACTATTGGCCTTCAAAATGGAACAATGTGCCTGGGCTTCTACATACACAAGTGATTTGGAAGCCACAGACAAAACTGTAAAAAGCAATATTTAAAATATTATTCAATATAAAAGTGACACATTTCTAAAAATTGCCTCCTGCAGACAAGGACAGTAAAGAGAAATACTATGACATCTGTTCTATAGTACTTCAAGAAGTGAAAAGTCTGTAAATTTAGGAGTGCCATATTTGGCAATATATATATGTTCCTTTTTTTCATTTTTAAGTTCAGCACTGTATTTGTAGGCATCAAGCTATTTTACCAAGTGAGAAATTTAACTTACTTATGTAAGAAATTGAGAAACTAAAAAAAGAGAAGGAGGTATTTAAACCATTCCCTCAAAGCAGCACAGGAGACCTGCTACAGCATCCCTGCCAGAAGCTAGGCTTCTGTCACAGTTTTTACTGTTTAGCCAAAAGGACATCTTCTAACTTAAGAAATTTTTAAAAAAAATTGTATAAAAAGAAAAAGTATAAATAAGAAAAAGCAATAACTGAACAAAGGTCATTTTCATACTATCTAAAAACAACCACAACCCCATATCCCACATATATTCCTTCAGTGACTTCCTCTGATCAAGCTGGAATATGAATGCCAGTAACAACTCTTTGGGTCAAGCTCAGTGACTTTCAAGAAAGATAGAGGCTTAAAGACAGGACAGCTTTTCCAGGTAATGTAAATGAGCAAGGTAGAGATCTCATGTTGAAGAGATAATGAAGTAAAAAGGCAACAGGAAAGAGAGAAGGGTCCAAATACAACGAAAATAGTCACGAGGTTGTTTGATGATGACTTCATGATATGTTTCTTAGTGTTGTTTCCAGACTTATTCTCATCTAACCAAGAAGACTGAAGAAAGCCAGTAAAGAAGAGTATGAATCTCACATTGATCCACGATTTTATAGACACAATTAGGTCAGTAACTGCTTTCAGAGCAGTCCAGAAAGAAATAGAAATATATTTGAAGTTAACATTAAATACTTTTTTATTATTATTGATCGGTTCAAAATAAGAGAATTAAAGTTACAGGTTATAATAACATCTTTTGATCCAAAATCAAACACTATTTCTCTTGAATGTCTTCACTTTTGAAAATAAACTGAAGACACTTTTGTTTAAATATATCTATGTTTTCAAGTGTCAGAACAAAACATGTCCCCTTTTCCTCCAGAATCCTTTAAATAACTTTTTTTTAATATTTGAGAGAATGCTCTGAAATTACATATTTTTTTGTCAAACACATATTCTGTCAAACCAAATCTGGAATTGCTGTTCTTGTTTACATAATTTGGGGGGGTGAGGGGGGGTGAGGGAGAGGAGGTGTGAGGTGAAACATCACATCACTTCTAACAGTAAGGTCAAAACAAAGTGAAAATCTTTGCAGGATTTGGAGTTACATGTCCAAGAACTTCTGTCACTATGTTTCATTGGTCAAACTGTGCCTTCCCGCTCTTTCTAAACACAGGTAGTGCTTTTCTCTGAAAGCTAGACATCATCTACTTTATAAAATCCCAGTTATCCAGCAAAGGACATTATTAATTTATGGACACTATAATTTTATGGAAGTATCTGGTATTAGGAAGCAAATTTCCTTAGCTACATATATCCTTTTTTCAATCTTAATGTGTCTCTTCTGCAATGGAAAGAAGAAAAAATATGTGTATTTCAGCTCAATAAGATACCA
Source organism: Ara ararauna (assembly GCA_028858755.1). Lineage (NCBI taxonomy): Eukaryota > Metazoa > Chordata > Aves > Psittaciformes > Psittacidae > Ara > Ara ararauna. The sequence continues at coordinate 82,022,382 of CM054410.1, forward strand.
TTTAAGGACAAGCAGAAGAAACTTCCGTAATGTGATTGCACTTGAGAGCATCTCATTAACTGGATCCACCTTTCTCCACAGAAACAGTAATTCCTATGGACAATAAAACTTCCTAGATTCTGTTAATTATTTCCTCCCATTACATATATTTCTAACTGACTGATATTTACTGAGGAAACTAGTTAGACAAATAAGGACACAGAAGCCTGACCAAATTTTAAACAGATTTTCCAAAGTGTTGATAATGGTGGTGTTTCAGACTTGCTCCCACTCATTTTGAAACCAGAGCCATTTGATTTTTTTTCTTATGTCAGGACATAAGGATGACATGACAGGAAGGAGACCAAAAGCAAAGCAGCTTTCTCCTAGACATAATATTTACTCTCCAGTCTATTCTGCCCTGTTTTCCCATCCATCCTGGCACCTACCTCCTTTAAAAGTCACCTGGCAACTTAGAAGTTCCCCTCAATTTAGCAAGCAGGTGATATGCACTGGTGTAACTCTCCAGCATGCCAAAGAAGAGTTTTGGAGACACAAAGACTGCATTTCCAGACAGAATATACAGTGTGTGTTTGCCTTTCTGATTCATACACTTGGATGAGACTGTGAGAATACCTCCAAAGGGCAAGGAATGAATGGGAGCTTTGTTTCTCTGTCCTCCCTCCCAGCCACCTGCAGGACATCCGACGTTGCTGTCACAGGCTGGCTGCACTCGATGCAAGCACGTGCCTGGTACCACCGGCTGGGTCTGCAGCTGGTGCTTCCCCATCAGCAGCAGTGGGGGTCTGCAAGCATAGATCCGCACACACACACACCCTCCCTTCACTACAAGAGAATCCTAATCATACAGAGCACATCCAGCCCTCCTTTCCACCTTATTCTCCTTTTATCCCGCCAGTGTTCAGGATGTTTCCCTTCTTCCCACTTTGTCACATGCACTGAAAACCAGCAATGGTTGTGAAAAGAGATGATAGCTAATGCTGGGCCCGGGCCAGCCCTGTCCACTCGTGCTTTAAGCTGTTTCATGCATTTAATGTGTTTCATACATTTTCAGGTTTGTTGAAAATAGAGTTCCTCGAGGTTACTGTTGCTGTTAGCTTTGCTAATTCCTCAACATATGCTTAGCAAGAGTATGACTCTGGATTTCTATACTACATCATCTCTGGTCTCAGTATACTGTCTTTGACAGAAAATAGATGCTAGTCTTCTAACATCTTTGCAAAATTAAAATTGAGTAATATAAAGTAAGAAAGAAACTTTCTCCGAAGGATGACTTTAGTATATCCATGTTCATTGACTGAAACATCCTGACTGCTAGATCACAAACTTATTGTTTACGCATAATCCCTCTCCTTTAGCACTCTTGAAAAAAAAAAACAACAAAAAAAGTGCTTTTTCATGTCTGTAATAACAATGTTGCTCTTTGCAGTATGAAATATGCATAGAAAAAGACTTAGCACACATTTTCTACAGGTAATGTGCTTCTGAGTTGTATGCCTTGTGTACATTTGCCTAACTGGTTTACAATCAACAGTTTTGTTGGAATATATGCTACTGCATCTGGACAACGTGAAGACATCTGTGAAACACCACCTTCTTCCACACAGGAATTTTCCTACTGGGTGAGGTATTGCTGGAGATTGCATATTCAGCCTCAGTGGATATGTGAGTTCAAATTCCGTGTTTTGAGCTCCAAGGTCTTCCAGAGGTCTCTTGTATATGAAGTCTTCAGGCTTCCTTGGGAAATTAATTTGGTGCACAATAGAAGTCTTTCTAGCTCCAGAAGATTAATTCCTTCTCAGCTATTGTAGCAGAAGGACAGTAAGATGCCCTGCCTGAGCTGCATTATTATCAGCATCATGTCACTGGCAGCACAAAAGAGCTATGAGAACCATGAAGCTAATCTATCAAGATTTTCACCTGTGTACTGACCCCTAGACTGTGCTCCACTTTCAGGACTAATGTGTATGCATATATATGTGTACACACACATATGCACACACACAAACATAGCACCTGGGCAAAGAAAGAAAAATGTTTAGGAGCTTGAGGTGGAGACATAAAGAGCACTGACCAGAGCAACCAAAGCATTTCAGCCACTGACAGAAACCCACTGAGTATTTTGCCCCTTCCAGGATTTTAGAGAGCCAGATGTGCTAGAGCTGGAGGGTGCGGGGTAGAAGCATTTATGGGGCTGCATGCAAAGAAGTGAGATGTTGCTGAGGGCACTTGTTTATAGGAGAAATGATGAGTCTGGCTGTCTTGGTATCCTGGAGCCATCACACTGCACCCATCATCTGCAGAGGCCAGGAAGGTGAGCAGATTGCTGTTGCAGGGAGTGGAGGGGGAATCAGGAAAAACTATAGCTGGAGAGAAGAGAGTGGAAAAGTCTGGAAGTTACAGATTTTAGGATAGTCTCAGATGAGGGAAGGCTCAGTGAGAAAAAGACAGGAGACATCACCGTCCCCTTACCTCTTGGCTCCCCACTGACTCTTCCTTATTTCTCCTCTTCAGCCATACTCCCTTGTACTTCATACTTGGTCTCAGTCCCCAGCCTACTCCCTCCCACAAAAGAGCCAATCATTACCACCACAGAAGAGTTTTGGTCCTCCAGAGGCAGGGATAGAATAACGCAGACTGGCTCCACTGCTGGAACCTCATGATATTCTGAATCTGGTGAAAAGACTTGGACACACAGAGGTCTCTGGTTGAGGCTGTGAACAGCTGGGATAAATCCAAGAGCTGCCTTGGACTTGCTTATATTTATTTCAAGGTCTAATCAGCTCCTGGCCAGCAGCAACAGAGAGCAAATATGATTTACAACCACCTTTTCTAGTGTAGCCAAAGATTATTCTTTCTTCCAGGCCAGAGATATTTAGTCTCTCCCAAAACAATCTTCCCCCCAGCTTTTTTTTTTTTTGCAATGCTTTTTTTGTCTCCGCTCTTTGATGTCAATGCCAAAACTCCCATTTATTTCATCAAGTGTAGGGTTTGTCAGTGCAAGATACAGGGAAAAACAGCAGGCTTCTGGTTTAACATGTGTGGGAAGGACATTTCTCTATGTGACTAAGCCAGTTTCCATCTTTTCTAACTGAACCTAGTAATGCAGTAGACGCAGTGCATGAAACGACCTTGCTTGATGTGCAATTTAACAGACGCTGTAGCACTGGGGTGGCAGCCTGGCGTGTGAAGCAGAAGGCATGCCAGCAGCAGTGCTGCGTGGATTGTCACATCAGGACAGATAACCATCCTCACTGGGCAAGAAGGGAGTTACACACCTGATTTTTTAGTAGGTTTTGCCACGTGTCACAAAGTGCTACATCTTTCTTTCACGTTTTTGCAAGCAGTTTCTTTTGTGTCCTCTCTGGTAGCAGAGGAACATTCATTCAGCATAAAATGACTCCTAGACAGATGAGAAGCATCAGCTTTTGACACTAGCTGACCCGTGACTTCATACCACCCTGTATTGAAATCCTCCCAGGAAACTGAGCTTCCAGCACAGCTACCTGGAAATGACAGCTCCATCCACCCTGTGATTTAGGGTGCTGCTCTTTCAGGGTCTTACTAGCATAATCCCAAAGAAAATATTAGAGAATTCCAGATACCAGCTTTTACCAAATAATTAACAGTATCTTTCAGACTAAGACAAGAGAGGTAAAAAAGCTGTTTGGTAAGTTACCCAAGTGACTCCTGGCTTTTCATATTAAATTGCTGAAAAGTATTTTCTAAGTAACTAGGACATGATCACTGTTAACAAGCCATGGATGTGCACTGACTCTAGTTGCTTAGACATGATGTGCATGCTTTGACCAAAAAAAAAAAATAAGGATGTTCCAATGTAGTTCTTATAACTAACCTTTAGCAAGCATTGAACAGTGAATTCCTTCAGCATGGAAAGGAAAGTTATATCATAACCTTTTCTCATGACTAGTGCTATTAATTTTTTTCTTTCATGAGGTCACTATTACGTCCAAGAACACTGTGCTTCACCAAATTATCTATTTTCTTGTCCAACAAACTGGAAAACAAGATAAAACAGGTCTTTGCTTATAACTCAGAAGTATTCTCCATTTAAATAAGCTTTGGAATGTGAAGCTGTAAGTAGAGGCAACAAGGTTATACCATACCATGTCAGATAACACAGAAGAGATGGCAGAATGGATGTATCAACAGCCCAGATAATTTTTTTATTTAGTGCAGAAGCTTATTTTGTTTTAGAATTTTTTTCCTACATCGTTTATTTGATAGTGTGGCAATCTGCATGTTGTTATTTCAGGTGTGTAGTCTCCACCATAAATACCCAAAATTGACTCCATACACAGCCACCTCCCTGGTTGATGTGGTTGGAGGATAGGTGTGAAATAGAGCAAAATATGGGTGGCTCAAAGGTCACAGCAATGACACATAGTGACAGACATGGAAAACTGTAATCATCAGGCAAAACAGGCTACATCTACATCAATTTTTGAGCCAGAAACATGCCCGCATGAAACCAGGACATACTTACGAGCAATTGAGGCCCCATATTGCAGAAGCTAGTGTATCTCAGTGTTCATTTCATTTCTAGAAGTTGGGTGTTGCTGGGGCATAGCTACTTGCAGGACAAAGGCATGTGGGAAGACTTTACAGTGCATCACACCAGCATAAAAAAAATTACTAAAATAAGCCATTTTAATAAATGTTTCACACTAAAGAGGCATTCTGTATTTCCAGCTGACTCTGTTATAAATTAATAACAACTTAGCATGTTATCTAGCTCCCGTATGCTTTTCAATGACATTCTTGTGCCCAAATGTAGTCCAAACACATACTTTTATTTCTTCTTCACACACAGGAGTAGACTTCAGCTTTAACGATACTGCATGTTTCTGGAGATGAAAAATGGGGGTTAGAGGCAGAAACAGCACCTTTTGGGGCACAGTACACTGGCTGTAATGTAAAGCCTTTCAGCTGTCTGTTTTAAATCTGTAATGTTCCTTACAGGGGGTACCATCAGTTGCCATGCCATACTCCAGGATGCTTGGCTTCAGGGAATGCTGTGACAGGGCTCACATCTTTCTGATGGAGCTCAGAAAGGAAAAGCTCCCTACATCCAAGCAAGGACTAGACTTGTATCAGAGATAAAGATGGGATTTTCAGACCACTGCCTTAGCTGGTTTTGAAATCAGTAAGCATAATTACCAGTGGCAGCAGAGCTAGGCCAGTGAGATTCGAGTGAAACTGAAAATTAACGATGCCTGTAAGTGCAAGACAGTCATAGAATCATAGACTAGTTAGGGTTGGAAAGGATCTTAAGGTCATCTAGTTCCAACCCCTCTGCCAGGGGCAGGGACACCTCACACTAAACCATGCCACCCAATGCTATGTCCAATCCAGCCTTGAACACCACCAGAAATGGAGCATTCACGACCTCCCTGGGCAACCCAGTCCAGTGCCTCACCACCCTTACAGTAAAGAATTTCTTCCTCATATCCAATCTGAACTTTCCCTGTTGAAGTTTGAACCCATTACCCCTTGTCCTCTCACTACAGTCTAATGAAGAGTCCCTCCCCAGCATCCCTATAGGCCCCCTTCAGATACTGGAAGGCTGCCATGAGGTCTCCACACAGCCTTCTCTTCTCCAGGCTGAACAGCCCCAACTTTCTCAGCCTATCTTCATATGGGAGGTGCTCCAGTCCCCTCATCATCCTCATGGCCCTCCTCTGGACTTGTTCCAACAGTTCCATGTCCTTTTTATGTTGAGGACACCAGAACTGCACACAGTACTCCAAGTGAGGTCTCAGGAGAGCAGAGTAGAGGGGCAGGATCACCTCCCTCAACATGCTGGTCAAGCTCCTTTTGATGCAGCCCAGGATAAGGTTGGCTTTCTGGGATGCAAGCGCACACTGCAGCAGGCTCATGTTCATTTTTTCATCAACCAAAACCCCCTAGTCCTTCTCTGCAGGACTGCTCTGAATCTCTTCTCTGCCCAACCTGTAGCTGTGCCTGGGATTGCTCCCACCCAGGCGTAGGACCTTGCGTTTGGCATGGATAAACTTCATCAGGTTGGAATCAGCCCACCTCACAAGCGTGTCAAGATTCTTCTGGATGGCATTCCTTCCCTCCAGCGCATCAACTGAACCACACAGCTTGGTGTCATCGGCAAACTTGCTGAGGGCGCACTCAATCCCACTCTCCATGTCACCGACAAAGATGTTAGAGAAGACCGGTCCCAACACCCATCCCAGAGGGACACCACACGTTACTGATCTCCAACTGGACATTGACCAATTGACCACAACTCTTTGCGTGCAGCCATCCAGCCAGTTCTTTATCCACCGAGTGGTCCACCTATCAAATTGATGTCTCTCCAACTTAGAGACAAGGATGTCATGTGGAACAGTGTCAAACGCTTTGCACAAGTCCAGGTAGATGACATCAACTGCTCTACCACTGTCCATCAGTTCTGTCGCCCCAGCATAGAAGGCCACCAGATTGGTCAGGCAGGATTTGCCCTCAGTGAAGCCACGCTGGCTGTCACCAACCACCTTGCTGATTTTCATGTGCCTCAGCATGCCTTCCAGGAGAATCTGCTCCAAGATTTTGCCAGGGACAGACGTGAGACTGACTGGTCTGTAATTCCCTGGTCATCCATTTTCCCCTTTTTGAAAATGGGGGTTATATTTCCCTTTTTCCAGTCATTGGGAACTTCACCTGACTGCCATGAGTTTTCAAATATGATGGACAGTGGCTTAGCAACTTCATTTGCCAGCTCCTTCAGGACCCGCAGATGGATTTCATCAGGTCCCATGGACTTGTATATGTTCAGGTTCTTAAGATGGTCTTGAACCAGATCCTCTCTTACAGTGGGCCCAGGGCCCTTCATTCTCACTGTCCCTGCGTCTGCCTTCCAAGACTTGGGTGGTATGGTCAGAGCATTTGCCTGTGAAGACTGAGGCAAAGAAGTCATTAAGAACCTCAGCCTTTTCCAAATCCAGGGTAGCCAGTTCTCCTGATAGCTTCCGGATAGGGCCCACATTGTCCCTAGTCTGCCTTTTATTTGCAATGGACCTATAGAATCCCTTCCTGTTATCCTTAACATCCCTAGCCAAGTTTAATTCTAAGTGGGCCTCAGCTTTCCTAAGCTGGTCCCTAGCTTCCCAGACAATATCTTTGTATCCTTCCCAGGCCGCCTGTCCTTGCTTCCACCTTTTATAAGCCTCTTTTTTCCTTTGAATTTTCCTCAGCAGCTCCTTTTCCACCCAAGGAGGTCTCCTGGCCCTCCTGCAGCACTTCCTTCTAGTTGGGATGTATCACTCCTGAGCTTGTAGGAGGTGATCCTTGAATATCAACCAAGAGTCTTGGGCCCCCCTGCCCTCTGTGGCTATATCCCATGGAATCTTACTGAGCAGGTTCCTGAAGAGGCCCAAGTCTGCTCTCTTGAAGTCCAGGGCAGTGAGCTTGCTGCACAGTCTTCTCACTGTCCTGAGGATCTCTAATTCGACCATCTCATGATCGCTGAAATCAAGGCTGCCGCGGAGTGTCACATTTCCAACCAGCCCTTCCCTGTTGGTAAGGATGAGGTCAAGCATGGCACCTCTCCTTGTCAGCTCCTCTATTACTTGCAGAAGGAAGCTGTCTTCCACACAATCGAGGAACTTCCTAGATTGCTTGTGCCGGGCAGTACCATCCCTCCAACAGATATCAGGGTGGTTGAAGTCCCCCATCAGAACAAGGGCCTGCGAGCGTGAGGCTGTTCCTATCTGTCTATAGAGCGCTTCATCCACTGAGTCCTCTTGGTCAAGTGGTCTGTAACAGATCCCCACAATAATGTCTCCCATTGCTGTTCTCCCTTTAAGCCTGACCCACAAACTCTCTTTCAGCTGCTCACCTGTCCCCAGGCACAGTTCCATACTCTCCAGCGTAACCCCTAACATAAATATCAACTTCCCCTCCCTGCCTACCAGGCCTGTCTTTCCTAAAGAGCCTGTAACCTTCCATTCCAACACACCAGTCATAGGAGCCATCCCACCATGTTTCTGTGATGCCTATGATATCATACACCCGTAGACGTGCACACATCTCTAATTCCTCTTGTTTGTTCCCCATGCTACAAGCATTTTTATAGAGGCATCTGAGCTGAGCTCCAGTTGAAGCCGGCTCATTGGCTGGAGCAGCTGGAATATCTCTACATTGCTCTGAACGTTTACTGTAGGTGCTGGCAAGTGACTGGGTGTGTTGGGATGGAATGATGCCCCCCTCCCCCAATACATCTAGTTTAAAGCATCCTTGACCAGTCTGGCAAGCCTCCTCCCAAATCCACTCTTCCCTTTCTTTGTCAGACCAGCTCCACCAGCCCCTAGTAGACCTGGCCTACTAAATTGAGTCCCATATTCAAGGTACCCAAATCCCTGACTATAGCACCACCCTTCTAACCATTTATTAACCTGGCCAACCCTCTTATCCTTTTTAAGGTCCTCTCCTGTATCCTGGAGAATTGATGAAAATACAATCTGAGCTCCAGAGCCCCTAACCACCTCTCCCAGAGCTCTGTAGTCCTTCTTTGTGTTCTCCGGGCTACTGCTATCTATATCAATATCACCCACATGGATCACTAGAAGTGGGTAATAGTCAATGGGACTGACTAGAGCAGGCAGCTTCTCTGCAGCATCACTGATCTGAGCCCCTGGTAGGCAACACACCTCCCTCGAGTCTGGGTCAGGCCGACAGATGGGTGCCTCTGTTCCTTTCAGAGTAGAGTCCCCTACTACTACTGCCCATCGCTTTTTCCTGGCAGCACCAGTAGAGATCTTCTTTAGCAGTGTATCAGCCGGTTGTTCCTGGTGGGACTGTGTTTCCTCATCAGCCCCCTGCAGGACAGCAAAGCGGTTCTGGGTAGGAACAACAGATTTAGGAGGAAGCCCCTTGCTTTTAATTGTCCTCTTCCTCCTTTTTTTTTGTTGTTTTTTTCTATTACCGTTTCCCAGCTTCCTGGGTTAGCGGCCTCCTTTCCCACATGAGCGACAGTAGTCCTCCAGATACACTCCAGTCCTTGCTTAGCTTTTGTCACTGTTTTGCTTTGACAGATTTGCGTATTTTCTTTGAGCAAAACTCACATTCTCACTGTTCATGCAAAATTCCAGAGGCCAATTACTTGTTACTATTTATATAGATTTTTGGCTCTGTGCAGGTTTATCGAAAAAGTGATACTGCAGAAAGACCTTTGAAATAGAAATGGATATAAATGAAATATAAGGCCATTTTTTTCCCTCTTCTCATCTTGCCTGGGAATTTTTTCTTCTGGGTGGAAGCTTTGCTAGGCAAAGGTTTAACTGCTGGAACATGATGCTGGTCATAAGAACTGAAACACACCATGAGAAGGAGAGCTGCGAATTGTTCCACACTTTTTCTTTTCCTTTGTCCCATACTTTATTTTCTTTTTCACACACTAATGTATTATATTTTTGAGATCAGTAGGAATTCCTCTTAATGTATTGACCTACTCTGCAAAAATTGTATTACATCTTCCATTTTTTATAATCTTCCGTTACCTCACACTAAATACAGTCAAGCACCAGTCAAACACAACTTTATGTTCAGAGATAATATCTTTCGAAAGGGAAGAAAGGACCTTCTTTTGTTGGATCAACAGCAACAAAAGCTCCCAAACTCCATAACATAACTGAGCCCTTGACACATTTACATTACACTAGTAATTTCTTCTCTCATAGCAATATAAATCTCAAGGATAAGTTTACCTACTGTAAAATCAGTATTTACAGAAGTAATTTGCTCCATCATTTGAAGTAGGCTGTCTATGACACAGGGACAGCCCCAGGCCTCAGGATACTTTGTACTGGATTCCAGGCAGCAGACTGGGATAGCAGCATGCCTGAAGGGAGCCTGTAGAATGTGTAATTCAGCTCGCATGTGCTGTGCTTCGTAGGAAAGCAGGAAAGATTTTTTGAAGAAATTCCTGGCTATGACTCTGAGCAGACAGAGGCAGGTCGATAGAATAAAAATGAACATTTTAGAGCTCTAACTTCAAATGTTTTCTGACTTTGACTGCTAGCCCATCTACTCTGTAACACTAATTTGCAGACCTCTCATAATTTTATCATTTTTTTCTTTCTTTTTTGTAACGATGAAAATACAAGTATCAAACTACACACTATGCTCTGATTAAGCAAAAATGTCCCATGTACCAGCAGACATAAAATGGCTCCAGCAGAGATTGTCACTGCATGATATAGCCCCCAAATTCATATAAAAACACGCTGCTGCCACTGATCATTACTCCTAATAGCAGTAATCCTCCCTGAATGGGTTTATTAAAGTGTCCTCATCATCACTGTGGGTTGTTAATGATCTGCTGCGAACAACCCATTTTGCTGTGTCTACTGCTTAACCCACATCTGTTTCTGCTTTTTGGGTTTTTAGTTATTTTTCCCCCACACACATAATCATCCACTGAAAATATTTTTCACATTCTCTCTTGCAGTGCAGCTAGAGAAAGCCTCCTGATAGTCATTCTAACTCTGCTTATCCTGGATCTTCCGCATAAACACACTTGTAAAATCTGCAGCTTTGCATGCCCCTGCCTCCTAGTCCTCCAGAAACAACTGCCGTGGTGACATCTCCCAGTCTTGTTAAGACACGACCACATTTTGCCTTCCACCTCAGACACTGTATTTATACTACTGACTAGATACAGCACACTGTAGCACCCTGCTTTCTTGGTTGTCTGGAGAGGCTCCTCTTTGGAGCACACCAGGCTCCAGCCTGGACCACCTCCATAACCCTATAGAAAATACATTGCTGAAGAAGTGGGATAAGGATGCATGCTGATATGATGCATGCACCCTGATGCAGGCTGATGCATCCTGATGTGTGCTGATCTCCCCCAGATACAGTGCTGGGGATAAAAAAAAAGCATACAAAGCTGGTCCAGGCACTTGGAAATAATCTCATCTTCTCAAGACTGCTTAAAATCCCAGAATCCCACTGACACTGCATTAAAACAGAGGAAGTTCTGTATATTTCTCTCTATTTTGGCTTTATCTGAACTCTCTATTTTGCAGAAAACATCAGTGACTCCAGCCAATCAGTTTGCCAAAGGGCTTGGGCCTTTAGATGGAAAAAAAGTTTAAAAGTCCTCAATTTTGTAATCCTCAGCTTTCAATTTGCTTCCCTTTCACAGCAACACAGAAAATCTAAGTATGAAATTTTCATTAGTAATGCAATTAATCCTGCTGTTGGATTCTTGCCATTTTTGCTTAGGTGATCAATTGATGCTTTGCAGAGATACAGCAGGAAAATCCTAGTATTAATTTTCTTAATAATTTTCATCTATTTGGAGTTGAATACTGTTACTGTCTGGGCACAAAATACAATTTGGTTATGCAAGGAAAGTGCACATCATACTCCCTGTAACTGTTTTGCTCAGTTAGCTTTTGGATATTTATAGATGAAAAAAACTGATTGAAAACAAAATTTAGAGTACTGCTTTAAAAGACAGCAGGGTTAAGAACATTCTTTAGGACGAGTGTTTGGTGATGTTTTTTGGCACCTCATAGGAAAAACAAACCCTTTTTAAAAAAAATGAAAATAAATTCTGCTGAATTACCCCTTAAAAAGTATGAGGAGACTTCTTTGTCTTGCTTGTTATTTTTTTATGAACAATACTATATTTCTAAAGGATTGCTTTGCGTACTGTTAAACCTGCTGACACTTCTTTGTAACTTGCCTCTTTACGTCAAGAAATGCAAGTACATCCTTCTTAATCCATCACATACTATTCTAAAAAGCCAAGATGCAAAAGCTTGGTAGCTACGTCATCTGCATGAACCTGCAAAGAGAAAATTACACCAAAATACAACTCAGAATAAACCCTCTCTCTGCCATTCCAGCAGAGCTAGCCTTTAAAAAGGTAGTATCCATTTAGATAGTAGACATTGAAAAGAAATATCAGTTAATCTAGCCTGGGTGTCAATTCAACAGCCAGCTTCAATCTATCACCTCCAACTGTTCACTTTATATCTTACTTTTGTTTTAAAACACAGTTCTTGTTGGAACTGTAAAAACAGATTGGAAAATAGGCCAGTGCCCAAGGAAGTCCTGTGAAAGAAATTGACTATGAATTCCTTTGACAAAAAATCTCCTGTTGCATGAGTTGCTTTTGCCTTCTCTAGCTGCCTCAGGTGTTCTTGGACTCATTTGGTTATGAATCTATGCCGTTGCTTTGGAAGATGTCTAAGGTCAAAAGTAATGTAAAGAAAGGAGATTTCAAAGTGTGCCTGGAAGACATCAGATTCTCTTGTTATCAATCAAATTACAGTATGGTTAGATAGGCCAACTTCCTAAAAAAACAATTCTCAGACAGCTTTTCTTCCAGTGACAAAAGATACAAAAAAATTCACTGGAAAGCCAAAATCTCCTGTAAGAATTTCTAAAAGAATAAAAGGTATGTATTTCTATTTTATGCATACAAAGACAAGACCCATAGTCAACACATATGCCCCTGAACACCACACAATATCAAAAGTTGAATCCAAATATCTCAGCATTCTTGTTCTATTAAATCATTAAGCTGGGATTTACTCTATATTCCAAAGTATTTTAGAGTTTATTTCTTTTTTATTATTGTCGTTTAACAGACATTGCAAGACTATGGTGAAACTTCAGTTGCCTTTCTTTCCTCTACTGTTTTAATTTGAGCTGGAAACTCTCTACTGAAAGTACAATATTACTTCTCAGTTTTCATTTTTCAGTAAAATCAAAGCACAGGGACTTTATAGGGAAAAAAACCACCAAGCACACACACCCACTGGCATCCTTGGCTAGAGAAGGCTTTGATGTATTAAGCTTTAAGGGCTGTCTTTCACCTTTTACAGCTGCAATGATTTCAGTCATGAGTAAGGCTAGATGCTGTCATGGTTTAAGCCCAGCTGGTAACTCAGAACCATGTAGCCGCTCGCTCACTCCCCACCCTCAACCTTCTTCCTTCCTCCCCCCCCCCGTCTCCCAGAGGGATGGGAAGGAGAATCAAAAGAATGTAACTCCCACGGGTTGAAATAAGAACAGTCCAGTAACTAAGGTATAACACAAACCACTGCTGCTACCACCAATAATAATAATGATAAGGGAAATAACAAGGGAAGACAATACAACCGCTCACCACCCACTGACTGATATCCAGCCGGACCCAAGCAGTGATCTAACCCTTCCGGGTAACTGCCCCAGTTCATATAGTCGGCATGATGTGCTGTGGTATGGAATACCTCTTTGGTTAGTCTGGGTCAGGTGTCCTTTCTCTGCTTCCTCCCGGCTTCCCCTCCTCCCTGGCAGAGCATGAGACTCAGAAAGTCCTTGGTCAGACTAAACATTACTGAGCAGCAACTAAAAGCATCGGTGTTATCAGCGCTGTTCCCAGGCCAAAAGTCAAAAACACAGCACTGCCCAGCTACTAAGAAGGAGAAAAATGACTGCTAATGCTGAACCCAGGACAGATGCCTTTAATGATTGTATGAAGCAAAGAAGTAATTTGAAACATGGATAAGAATCATTAAGCCTACATTAGGAAGGCAAGTTCCAGTAAGCAGGGATGTTCAGGCTTTTATTTGGAGCTATTGTAAGAAAGAGCAAATGACCTTTAGACTGCCACACACTCCTTCACAGTCATTACAGAGCAAGAGCAGTGAAATGCCATAAAAGAAAGCAATGGTCTCACTCATGGGCTTCTCATTCAGTACTCTCAACTCATTTCATTAGGACCTGATCTTGAGGTCACAGAAAAAGCCACTTACCCGACAGCTGGAGACAGTATTCAGAATGATAAATATTTTTGACTAATTGTGGTAAACCCCCAAATCACATGGCGTTTTGGCAAGCATCAATAGGTGTTAATGTCCTGTGGCCTTCAGTGTGCCAGGTTTTCTATTCCACGAAGGGAGTAAAGGGTGCTAGAGGCTTAGCAAGGGTTTCACAGGTTGTTAAGGAAGCACTGCCTGTGATGCTTCAGAAAGACAGGTTGTCTGTGGTTTTATGGTGCTCTGAAAGGCTCCATTGACATGAACTTCCAGAGCACAGTGACATTAGTCAAGTTATTTGTCCTTTTAATTGCTCTTTCCATTAAGTGGTTTTGCATTTGTACCTCTCACTAATAAAGGATGTCTGTTTTTAACTAGGAGCTCCTAATTACCTTAGTGATAAATTGCTGAAACATGCATGCAAAGTTAGGCATTGGTGAGAGTTTCTCCTGACCACCCTCAGTATTTCAAAGCCACACTGTGCTGCACACACAGTACTTTCAGTACTGTTTTCCATAGCCATGCATCCACCTGGTTTCTTTCAAGAGCAAAAGTCTGATGACTTCTATTTCACGCTCTGCTTTTCTTATACTACCTCCAGCAAGTTGGAAGCTTATGTCCAAGAAAAACTTCTGTCCTCACAATAACTTTTAAGAATTACTGGTTCTTAAAAGGATGCTATTTTAGAATTGTAATTGTGTGTGAAATAGTAAATAACTTTATACACTGAGAGATACCTGGGAAGCAACAGACAAACTAGCGCCTCTGCATTTTGAACTGTTATTTATCTCATTGCATAGGTTTATTCCCAGTATGAATAGAGCTTACACAGTTCTCACCACTAACATGTTAACAATGATTAAGCCAGATTTGTACATGAAATAGTAGTGGAAATAGCTGAATGGTATTTCTCATAGGATAAATAGCAGTTACAATCCATGTTCTGAATTTTTGCTTTATTGTGATGTCAGTACCAAAGCTAGACTGAAGTTACTTCAGAAAGAAGCTGATACAGCAGGGTCATGCAGCTGTTTGCTGCAACAGCTTGGCCTCTATTTAATTAGTAGATGAAACTGTTCGTGTTTCACTTCTAACTGAAATGTTTTGGAAGTGGTGCCCACATAGCATTGTTCTGCAGTAGGGAATTAACACAAATGAAGACAGTGAAGCTGAACAAATCGTTGCAAAATTGAACTATACAAACTTTTAAAAGCACTTTGACTCTCTCTCTGTGGCTTCAGGTTGCTCTTGGCTAATGCCCAGGTCCTGCGTAATTTGGGAGCAGCCAGACCCCCTTGCCTCTGTAACAAAGAAAACCACTGTGAGACACCTGAGCATTGTGAAAACACCCAGGACAGATACAGATAGAAAGAAGTGGATTTGATGTGCCACTGCAATATAATCTGAGACTCCAGCGACCTTGTTCAGATTATTTATGTTTAACTGTCTATTTTAAAATTACACAGATGACATATGAAGTATGCCCATTAGTACAGTCCAGGGATCACAACACTTGCAGTGGTGAAGCTGCATAACTTTTAGTCCCTTAAAGTCTTATCAGCTTGTGAAGAGGGGCTCAGGAAAATGAAAATTTTAAAATAGAAAAAGTATGTGACTGAAAGTGCTTTAGACAGCTGCTGTATGAGGTAGCAGGTGGTGAACCTACCCAAAGGCCCCAAGAAATATTAATATTTAAAAGGTCTTACATTTCACTAACTTCAGATAAGTGCGTGACACTGTCTGTTGTCTTAAGGGTGTGGCAACCATGGAAATTAGAATGAATGAATTAGAGAAGGCCTTTCACTTTCTCTGAAATGGTTCTCCCTTGGCACTTCCTCAGACCTGTTCTCCGTTCTCATCAGCTCATCAGCACTTAAGGGTGACACCACACTGGGCTACTGGTAGCCTCCCCTACCACTAGCCTTTCTCCAGGTTACAGCAAGATGTATACATCTAGGTAAAGCTCAACTCTGTCACGGTTGTTGCTGGTGCATGAGGCTAGCATGGCAACTTCTGGAGCTGTGTGTCATTTGTTACATCAGTTATACCTGTAGCATCCTGTGGTTCTCACGGGCCTGCGATCTGCATTATTTCTTAATAATATTATCTCAAAACTTACTTCTTTTTTTGCTGCGTGCTTCAATTTTTGCTTTCTGGGCATTGCTTATAGCTGGAGAGCATTATGCTAGTCTCTGAAATCCACATAAACTCTGTTGTCAAGGCAAAGTCTGACAATTTAAAAAAAAAAAAAAAAACAACAAACAGGTTTGCATTTTACCGCCTAACATTAGATTAATAGCTTTAGAATTAAATACACAACCCCACCCAATTCAGGTAAATGTGCATACAATGGTATCTTCCTATATAAAATATCCCAGTCTCCTACTTTTGCAAGCTGGTCTCTTTTGGCAAGAAAAGAAGAGATACATTCTGATTGTCTTTTACTGTTGGAACTAGCTGGGTGCTGCACTGATGGGAATATTATTAATCTGCCACTCAAAAAGATGTTGAAAGATTAATTACAAAGTTTTGTTCACTATGCTATAAATCACCATGTTTAAAAATCCATCTGGCTGCTCAAGTTATCTGATTCTAGGGAAACATTCAGGATTTTAGATGAAACAATTTTTTAGAGGAAAGAAATAATATCTTAGGGAAAGCATTAGTAAATTTCAGTGTTTCCTAACTGAAATACTTAAAATCTTGCAGACTACAGAAATTCAGGATTTTTTTTTAGCCAGGAGTAGAAAATGGTATTTTTAGTTATATGGGAAATTACAAGCAGTTATAATTATATTTACGCTGATTTATTAAACACAGAATGTGCATGCAATAAACTTTCTGCTATATAGTATGATCTTAAAAAAAAAAAAAAAAAAAAAAAGTAACCCAAAAAGTTTATGACACAAATTGGAAAATACATTAGCAATAATGAGGATGCCACTGATGATCTCAGCAGTGTTGAGACCTGCATTGCTACCAAGCTTTACATTTTTTTAGCTGCCGAGTCACTGTCTTCAAGAATACAAGAAAATGTTATTTGCAACAGTATCTGTCATTTTTCTTGAAAGCAAATTCCTGGAATCTTGCAATTATACAAGTCTAAAGACTGACTGGCCACCAGTACTTAAATAAACTGTCAGGTTTTGAATTGTGGTGTTTTGGGAGGGGTTGGTTGCTTGTTTTCTAATAACCTCAATACCAGCATGATCAGTTTTGATACATTTAAACACAAAACATGGCAATACAAGGACATTTCTCAAGAGATATTTCAAAGTTTCTCCAAAGTCAGCCTAACATATGGTCTGTGCAGGAGATTTTGTCAAAAAGTTAGTCTATCATCTTAGTTCAGTGTAAAAGTAGAGGGTATCTTCCTGTCTCTCTGAAGATCATATCCATCCAAGAGTGCAGGCATTCAGTTTTGCCCTTGCAGCAGAGAACTAAATGAGTATGTAGTGAGAAAAAGAAAAAAAAAAAGGAAACAAAGAAAAAGAAGAGAGATCTTGAGAGCAGATTTCAGTGTGCATTCGTTGTGAGAAGCTGTTGGAGGCCTGGAATGCTAGCTGAAGTAATCAGGAACATCTATGATATGGGTACAGGTGGTCTGCTGTGAGTAGATTTTTTTTTTTTTATTTTAAATTTTTTTAAATTTTGCGTATGACATATACAGGTGGGACGAGGCTGCTGAGGTTAAGTGTGAAACCATATCTTGGGCTGATATTTACCTTGATTTCAAGTTTGACTTGCCAGTAGACATAGTCAGATGCAATTCATGGCAGGGATTCAATCTGTTGCACAAAACTATCACCTTGGGAAAAGAGTGAAGAAGAGAGGAATAAGCCAGCATCTCCAGAGAAAAGCAGCAGCTGCAGAAGCCACAGGCTCTTCTGCTTCTTGTCTCTTCTTGTCAACTTTTGTCTTCTCAGTCAAGTCTGATGTTCAAGCACCTTCAGGGTTAGGCAGTGTCTTTTGCAGAGGCAAATGCCAGTTGCTTTAATGGGCATAATTCTAATTCTTCAGGATCAAACAGAACTTCCCTGGTCTGCAGCATGCCATGCCGGATGCCATGCAGGATGCCACGCAGGATGCTACTGAAACACTCAGAGTGGCCACAATAGACTGAGAGGCCACAGTAATTACCTAGTGTCATGATGACGCACCAGTACAGGTTTGGGGATCAGAATTCGCCTGCCTGCATATGTACACAATAAGTGGCTCTACCGCTGTCCTCGTTTTGGCTGAGACAGAGCTTATTTTCTTCCTAGTGCTGTATTTTGGATTTAGTATGAGAATAACGTTGGTGACACACTGATATTTCAGTGGTTACTAAATAGAGCTTACTCTAAATCAAGAAGCTTTCAGTTTCACATGCTCTGCCAGTGAGGAGGAGCCACAGGAAGCTTCGAGGGGACACAGCCAGTACACCTGACTCAAGCTGTGCAAAAGGCTATTCCATACCATAGAATATCATGCTTAGTATACAAACTGGGGAAGTTGGCTGGGAGACACCTATCACTGCTCAGCGATGGGTTGGTCATCAGGCAGCAGGAGCAATTGTATTGTGTATCAGTTATCTTGTCTTGGGTTTTATTCCTCTCTCTCTTTTTGTTTTCTCTCTTTTCATCATCACCATTATTATATTTTACTTTCAATTATTAAACTGTTCCTATCTCAGCCTGCAGGTTTTACCTTTGTCTGATTCTCCTCCCCATCCAATGGGGGCAGGGGGGGAGGGAGCAAGAAACCGCATGGTGCTTAGTTGCTGGCTGAAGTTAAACCATGGCAACCATCCACCTCACTGTACAGCTATGCCTTATACTTTTGTTATTTTCTCTGCAGTCTATCTGAAGTCATATTTCTTAAATTTCACTTGGGAAAAAAAAACAGTTCTCAAGTTTCTCCAATAACTCAAAAGACAGAAAGTAGAGAAAGTAACCAACAACTATTTGAAACATTCAACTTCCCTTTTTGCCAGCATGCACCACTTGCAGTCTCAGAGAGGAGCACTCTTTGATTTCCATATTCTCTGACATGACCCCATGGTACTCTTTGGTATTTGAACAGCATTTGACGCAGCTGGATTCCCACTCTGCGCCCACCATATGACTTTAATGACCTTCAGTATCAAGTAGCTCAAGGAAAACACACACAAATATGTTTTACCTGCTTCAGTCCACTGTTACCTGAGGAAGTGAGACCTATTAAACCCCTCTAATTGCCCATCTGTCCTTCTCCTTCACCTATAAGGGCTTCTTCAATTTCTGTCCATCAACGTGGTTGAAGGCTCAGAAATAAAAATCTCTAAGAAATGGTGTGAAAATTCACATTTGGCAAGAAGACTGATTTAATTACCTTCTGAGGAGGTGAATTAAAGCCACTTTTCCTTTATCAAACCAGACAGACTTCATTCAGTTGGTCCATAAACACACAAGTGCCAGCCAGCTGATCTGATAATGCCTAGCTTCCAGTCAGCAGTAATATGCACTGGTACTCACTGGGACTGCTCTGAGGGGAACTGGGAAGTCACTGGAGCTCAGGAACGGCACCATAAAATGCAACACCCAGGCCATGAGAAAAAGGTGAAATGCTACAAAGGGAGTGTTAGTTGTGTTTAGTGCACATACAACACAAATCCTTTGGGAAATCGGGCTTCATTAATTTCAAGGATTTTGGTATGACACATATAAACATAGACAGTAGGGAGGAATCCAAAGTACACACTTTGTGGTACACTGATGCAATACATTTTAACATTTAGAAATACATTTTAACTCTGTGCCATATTAAAAAGAAGTGACACTATGAATACTGATCAAAGTGCAAAGCCATGTCATCCTATGGAAATAGTCTTGGTCTAGACAGTCTGAGCAGACTTAGCTCATTAAAGAAGACACCACCCTCAGCCAAAAATATAATGAGGGCTTTCACAACACCCAGGCAAACTTTGCAATTGGAACGTTCAAATGTCTGAGTTGATAGTGAACAGTGACCCATTCTGTCTAACTAGAAGTCAGTATCATCTTCAAAACTGGCAAAAACTCAAGATCTCTGGAACATGACTTCTTAACAAATCTTTCTCCCAGACTTTAAGCTCTCAATTGCCATAGTTTTGTTGACTAGAGTAGATTCACACTGAATGCAAAGTGAGCAGCACACTGACCTCAGAGTAGAAGCAGAACTGTAATCTAGAGTGGTCAATTTTTTTTAATCAAAATTTGCTCACCCAGAAGCCAGCCATCAGAGCAGAAAAGCACTGTGTGCCACCAGCAGTCTACTGATGATCCTCTAGGACTGCTAAAAAACGGAGGATCTCCTTCAGGGATACCATAGACAATGTCATGTCAATCTCCAAACGTAGTTTATACCTGGGCTGAATGTAAATTTGAGTCCATCACCTCAGCAGCCTTTATTCTAGACAGGTTTGCAAGGGAAAGCCTTTGTGTACATAGAAGAGTTGAAAAATTGGTACCTCATTCACAGTGCCAAACTTTCAGACATTCCGTAAGCTTTATAGTAACACTTCCTCCCACCTTTAAGTACCTTCTCCAAAAGAATTTTATGTTTTCCTCTTTCAAGATGTTTAGTTTGAAGCGTATATAACCACAGTTAAAATTAGTCAGGCAAGCTATGGATAATTACCTAAAATTTTATGAAATTATAAATACTAGCATAGATCTATTAAAATTAACTTCCGTGAAGCTTGCTGTTTCTACTTGACATAACTGGCATAATTCAAAATACTATTTTCTACTGAAATGCGGACAAACTCTTATCTGCATCATTTCTGCATTTTTTCCAACAACTCAAGAGCTGGCAACCTTGGGAAGCTCTTTCTGAATCCAAACATCACATCCAACCTCCATTTTCGGAGGAAAGCCATCATCCTGACTGGGTTTTACTGAGAACGGTTTGGCCTGGTGGTTCAATGTTTTAGACAAAGCAACTGTATTGGTTTGCTCTTAGAGAACACCCATGCCTGCCAGCATTTAGTTGAAACCTAAATTACATTCAATAATACTGTAGAACTGTACTCCAGCATTCTGGAAACATACTGCTAAGAATCCAAATGATTTCTTGTTAAATAAAATCTTTACACTTCTGCATTCTGAACTAGCTTTTCCTTGCCCTTTGGGGCAAGTACTTTCCGGAATATTTTTGACTCAGGTGATGAGATGTTTGAAAATACCAAGCAGTATCTTGCCTACTCACTACGAACAACAACATCTAATAACACTGTCATGGTTTAACCTGGCAGGCAGCTAAGCACCACAAAGCCATCTGCTCACTCCCCTATGGTGGGATGGGAGAGAGAATCAGAAAAAAAGATAAAGCTCACTGAGTTGAGATAAAAACAGCTTAAAAGGACAGAAAATAATAATAATGATAAAAGAATACACAAAACAAATAATGCAAAATGCAATTGCTTACCACATGCTGACTGATGCCCAGCCAGTCCCCAAGCAGCAGGCCTACACCCCCCAGCCAACTCCCCCCAGTTTTATTGTTCAGCACGATGTCATATGGTCTGGAATATCCCATTGGTCAGGCTGGATCAGCTGTCCCGGCTGTGTCCCCTCACACATTCTTGTGTACCCCCAGTGTAGTTGCTGGCAGGGCAGCATGAGAAGCCGAAAAGTCTTTGACTTAGAGTAAGCAGTGCTCCAGTAACAACTAAAACATCAATGTTACAACCATTATTCTCATCCTAAAACCCAAACACAGAACTGTACCAGCTACTAGGAAGAAAATTAACTCTATCCCAGCCGGAATCAGATCAAACATAAAATGACATCATAGTACAGTCAACTTAGAGTCTACAAAGCCAAGATACAACCAAATACACACAAGCAGGGCAAATGACAGCATGGAGTACCTGGCTTCTACCCTGAGCAAAGTAAATACAAACTTTATGGAAGGTAACAAGAGGGAAAATATCTTATTTCAGGGTTCACAGTGACCATTTCCAATTTC
The DNA here is from genome assembly GCA_028858755.1 of Ara ararauna. Classification (NCBI taxonomy): domain Eukaryota; kingdom Metazoa; phylum Chordata; class Aves; order Psittaciformes; family Psittacidae; genus Ara; species Ara ararauna. Next base: position 82,044,140 of record CM054410.1, read on the forward strand.
ACTGTTGCACAGAAGGATCACTCTTCAAATAGACAGATTTCTGACTCCCAGAGCTGTTTCGAGCAGCTTGCCCATTGAGCCTAATTTGAATAGGTTTAAAGGATTAAAGAGACTGGTTTGGAGGAATAAAAGGAGTAGTTATTCTCTTGCTTATAATACAATCCAAACATGGCCAATTCTAGCCGAGCAGAGTTACTGTTGAAATAAAAAGCAGCAATAAAGGCAACAGCTGTCCAGTGACTTGGGGATCTGCCCAGGAGTTAGAATATGCAGGTTCACAACCTAAAACCACCATGGCCAACCTTGGGCAAGTCATTCACTTCTTGCCCCCTGGCTACATGGGGAAAATAAGCATCATGATACCCTAAAGAAATAGAGAGTGAAATTGAGAAAGGGAATGCAAGTTACATGTATACTTAATACATTTTTTCTGATTAAATATTTGCTAGTTAAGGAGCTAATAAACTATTCAAAAAAAACAAGATAAAATGTATCACTTTATAGTACAAAAGTATATGTTAAAACTACAAGCTATGTGCAACAGCAGCTCATTAAAGCCAGGACAGCCTAAGACAGGCAGAGAAGCCATCTAGGCTCCAAGAAGTTGTGCTGGTCACTCTCTTACAAAGGTTGATAGGCTAAGATTGTGGACCACAAGATTTGACAAAAACATAACTCAGATATGACTATTATCTTTTAATTTTGTAAAACCACAGCTGAAGTGAAATCCTTCCCAGGATGAAGAATTCTGGGAGATGCCAGTCACACTGTCTTTGGCTGGCACTAAGTAGAGTTGGGCTCTAGAAGTGTACATAAACAGATTAGGGAAATTAAGCTGGTTTGTAATTTACATGTGTGCTGTTCCATAAACATGCTTACAATAAACCCATCCCTCTCATCATTCTTTCAAATACTGCATTTCTTTGTCCTGACAGCAGTTTCAAGCACACCACATTTTTGGCATCTTCCTTCCCAAGATTGACTGGCCCTCTGCTACCTGTGCCTCATCTGTGCACCACAGGGACACATGCCAACCACTGGCTTCCAACAGGGACAGATTGTGTGAGCCAAAAAACTTCTTTGTAAATTAAGGAGTGGTTTACTCAGTGGAAAATAACTGTATTGATAAATTACAGATTTTAAAAATAAATACATACAGGAACCAATAATATTCAGAATGTATTCATGGCACTCACTGACTTGCAAGCTGATTTCTAATGGTTCAAATTATACACAAATGCATACAGACTACAGTTCAACTAAGCCCCTGAATTCTGAAAAAGTCAGTCCATCTGTTCATGCCTTTCTTACACACTAAACAAAATAAAACATAGCATGGCTGTCCTGAGAAAAATACCTTTCCCAAGAGCAATTAAACAGGTTTTAACATTACAAGTTTGGGGATGGTGCTCTGTTCACTGAAACCCAACAGCTCCTTTGATAGGCAAGACTTGCTTTGTGGCAAATCCGTTTTCTCCAGTTCAAATCAAATAATAAAAACGTTAAACCTAAGCATATTGCTCCAAAACAGTAGTTAAAAAAACAATTTATGTATTTCATTTTTTTATTTATTTATTATAATAATCTTATATTCCTAAAGCAAATAATTTACACAGAAAAGTCCAGCAGGATTTATAAACAGCAGCAATAGTGTATTAGCCTAACTGCTACTGCTGGGGGAAGAAAATGGACAAATGTTAAAGAAAAATAATTTTTCAGGTCTGAAACAGAAGCGGTAAAATGACAAGATAAATGCAGGTGAAGAACAATTGCCCGGTTTCAGACTAATGTTAATCAAAGAAAGACCAGTCAGGTTTTATTACTTCAAAAGAACATAACCCCGAGAGCAAGTCTGGTCCCTAAATGATGTAGCACAAAATGACTGCAAATGCGGTAGGGTTGCAAAAGACTGATGAATTGTTTTCATTAGTGGAACATGTACTTTTATTCCCTTAAAGAAATGAATAAAAAGGACTACCACTGGTTGCATATTCTGTGTTCTTTATTTTTTTGTCTACTTGGCCTCAGTAAATAACTTCCTGAACTATGACATATTTGAGCTTAGACTAAAACAAGATTACAGCCTGCTTCACTCAAGAGATTTTTCCCAGACTGTTTTCTTTGACATTTCTTTCTAAAAACATGTTTTAAACCAAAGAATAAGAATGAGCTCATAGAAAGTCTATATCTTATTAAAACATTTGAGACTACTACACTAATTTTCTTCAGACCTGGCTTTTCTCCATTAAAGCTCAATGAAAAACTGTCAGCCAGCTGTCTGCTTTGCAAGATCATGAACCAATTGCACAGAGATTGCTTTACAAAGTGAAGAAAGCTTTTATTAAAGCTATGCAATACACAGCTCTTTCAGCATCAGTAGGCAAGTAATCCCTCAGCTGGCCCAGCTGAGAGCAAGATTTGTAGCTCTATGCGCAGCGGTGCTGTTTGTTTGTATTGCACTTAAAAGACCTGTTTGTCTAAATACTGCATTTTCTCAAGCATGGGAAAAACATGTCTTTTAAGAACAAACTGGAATCTACAGCCACACATCTTCCTGTAGGAGAAACTAGAAGCAGAGTTCAATAAATATGAAGATTCTCACAATCTTTCTATGTTGTCTATGTAGTTCCCAATGTCAGTAACAAATGCAGAACTAAAACTGACACAGAATAACCATACTGCTAATTACAAGATTCTTTTTCCCAAGTAAGGCATTTCGCTTAGAAAATCCTAATAGGCAATTTCAGTTTCCTCCTCATTTCTCTTGCCTAATGTACTACCATCAGCATACATTTAATAGATCCCACCAATTTACTGACTGTTATCAGAGGACTGAACTGTAGTTTGCAATAATCTGTCACACCAAAGCCTACAACAGAAAGACTAAATCAGAATGTGATGGCCAGATTTATGATGCTGTTCGGTTAATGTTCCTCTTTATTCATGATTTATACATTAGTACAGTCAAAACAGAACATGAAAGCTAATTGAACAACAACTTGTTAATTGGAATTAAAGTCATAGAATGACTTGGGTTGGAAAGTACCTTAAAATCACCTAGTTACCACCCCCCTGTCATGAGCAGGGACACCTCACACTAAACCATGTCACTCAAGGCTCTGCCCAACCTGGCCTTGAACACCACCAGGGATGGAACATTCACAACTTCCCTGGGCAACCCATTCCAGTGCCTCACCACCCTTACAGTAAAAAATTTCTTCCTTATAGCAAATCTGAACTTCCCCTGTTTAAGTTTTAACCCATTACCCCTTGTTTTATCGCTACAGTCCCTGAGGAAAAGTCCCTCTCCAGCATCCAAAAACTGATATAATGCAAGTCAAAGATAGGACACAGGGAGTGTGTACAGTAAAAGAAGTTAAATCTGATAACATGGTATGAGAGGTTTTAAACACCCTGAAGACTTTCATTAGCACACTGTAATTTATGCTTGCCTTAATGAGATGGCCTGGTTATCTAAATGCTTTTCAGAACAAATTTCCAGCAAATAAATGCATAATAATATAGAAGTCATATGTCTGATAATGAAGAAGTACACAGTCCGCAAAATTCATCCCTTCAATAGACCTCAAGCTGAGGTTTCATTTTGAAAGTACACCATATAGCTGTCATTTTTTGCCTTTTATTTGTATTTTGTTTTCAATTTTTCCACATATACTACTACCAGTCTGATAATGAATATGTTTCCTGCTATTCCTATTGATACACAAATATGATGCTTCAGGCTCTAGGCAGAAAATAAGGGCCAGTTCATCAATGAATGGGCTGGTTCATTCCAAGACATAAAATGAAGTACACAGTGCTGCATTAACATTTCCAGGTGCAAGTTGTTTTGTAGCCCAGACAAAGGTTCATGAACACCCTAAACTACTGCCCACTGACAGATGTGTTTCCCATAACCCACCATATTATTTCTCACATTCAGCAAGCTTTAGAAGTTAGACCTATGTAATTAATCCCATTTAAAGTCTAGTCTAGTTAATTAATGAAACTAGGCTTCATGGGAACACCTCTGACTAAAGCAGGATTATAGCTTGGAGCTCCTGACTTCTCTAGGTTGACTCAAACAACAGCTCTTCCACACATACCCAATTCAGGTTCTGCTGGGCAAGGACAGGGATCCAGAAATGAGTCAGGTGTTTGCCATGAGTACATTTAATGTGAAACTGAATTAAAACCAAAACAAAACAGGGGGTGGTTATTTAAATGAAAAGAACCAGAGCCTCAGATGCTTGATTTGGAACTCCATAAGCAAGCAGCCACTACCTCAAAGTCTGAGGCTTTTAAATAGCTTCAAGTTTTGGGAACACAAATCATAAAAATTCATAGATTTTCATATCACTAGCTGCCAAAGGCTGCTTGTGGTTTTTAATTCTTTTGTAATCTGTTTTTCATTTCATTTTTCCTTGGGCAACCCAAAACCAACAAAAAACCCACCGTCTTTCCCCCTGTTTTGATACTATAATGGTTTTGTTCTAATATTATTCTGGTACATAGATCTTCAAACTAAAGAAGTGATGTACTAATGCACTGTTTGGATAATTTGATGTGCAAACTGGATGGTATGAGTCAAACATGACTGCCTAATTGTACAGGATTTCCTTTGCATCTTCCAGGCAAAAAATTTAAGAGTTCAGTAGTGCATTTCATTCAACTGCACCTTTTCACTTTCATTGTCTGGATATTTGTTCTGTCTGATATCTAAGTTGCATACATGTAATGTATTAAAAAGGAAAAGAAATCTTGACAGTTTGTTACCCAATATTCAAGATAAGTGAAATCTCTTTTCACAAAGTACTTTCAGCACTAAGCTTATCAGATCACTACTGGCTGAACACTTGCAAGACTATGGGCCTCCGGCTACAAAGCAAAGTGTTTCCTGAAGTGATTAATGTCAGCCTGAGAGGAAAGAAAACAGTGTAGCACTTAAAATTAGAATAGAAAATAACAAAATTAAGTTTGGTTAGTTGCACTAATGCCAATGATGATGAATTGGTGAGACACCCTGAAGACAATAGTATGTCATACTGCAGAAAACTAGACCCTGGATAGCTAACTGTTCATGTCGAGCTGGTAAGCAGATTGTAATATTGTATTCCTATGCTGTTGTTCTAGGAAAAAAAAATAAAAATCATTGAGTCATATCAATATTGGTGATCCAAATGTATCTGCTGTAGAAGCAGCGAAGTCTATAGAGGTATAACCAAGAAAGAGCAGCCAATAGCCTGATTGCATTAGACTCAAATTCTTGTGTGATGCCTTCATTTTCTTCTTTGAGGACTTTAAAAGGAAAAGGACGATTTCTTGTAATGACTATAAACAGGGTTCTTGCACTGAAACTCCTTTAACAGGAGGTCCCTTCTGACTCCTGGCTCATCAGCCAGTCCATACCATGATTCAAGTCTTGGCACACATCCCAATGTGTTCTTTCAGGGATTGAATAGTTGTATCAATGCGCAGTATTGCGCAGTATTGCACAGTAACAGGACAACTGATCTAGATTTTTAAGAGCATTCACCAGTTTTGCTGCAGGCTTCCCCAATGACTTTAGGGAAGCATTTCCAGAGCTGTATTTCAGTTCCTTGTATTTAAAGGGATGACTAAACTCAATTTTGCCTCTGCTCAGTCTAGTTTATCTGTTGGGAGCCAAGCCTGGAGACCTTCTTACATGTGGTTAGTTACCATGTTCTACAACAAATCCCAATTGTTGCCTGATGTTTGTAGGAGCAAATATTAATCTTCCGCTGCCATGATCTACATGCTTTGCAAAACAGACCCAGGGCTCCTGGCAGTCTCCAAAACAAGGTATTGTAATTCATCAGGAAAATAAAGCAGTTTTATTTTAAACAATGTATTCTGTGGTCAGAGCAATCCTGGGTACAGCTACAGGTTGGGCAGAGAATAGATTCAGAGCAGCCCTGCAGAGGAGGACTTGGGGGTGTTGGTCGATGAGAAAATGAACATGAGCCGGCAGTGTGCGCTTGCAGCCCAGAAAGCCAACCATATCCTGGGCTGCATCAAACGGAGCTTGACCAGTGGGTCGGAGGAGGTGATCCTGCCCCTCTACTCTGCTCTCATGAGACCTCACTTGGAGTATTGTGTGCAGTTCTGGTGTCCCCAACATAAAAAGGACATGGAACTGTTGGAACAAGTCCAAAGGAGGGCCATGAGGATGATGAGGGGACTGGAGCACCTCCCGTATGAAGATAGGCTGAGAAAGTTGGGGCTGTTCAGCCTGGAGAAGAGAAGGCTGCATGGAGACCTCAGAGCAGCCTTCCAGTGTCTGAAGGGGCCCTATAGGGATGCTGGGGAGGGACTCTTCATGAGGGACTGTAGTGACAGGACAAGGGGTAAGGAGTTCAAACTTAAACAGGGGAAGTTTAGATTGGATATGAGGAAGAAATTCTTTACTGTAAGGGTGTTGAGGCACTGGAATGGGTTGCCCAGGGAAGTTGTCAATGTTCCATCGCTGGTGGTGTTCAAGGCCAGGTTGGACATAGCCTTGGGTGACATGGTTTAGTGTGAGGTGTCCCTGCCCCTGGCAGGTGGTTGAGACTAGATAATCTTCAGGTCCTTTCCAACCCTAGCTATTCTATGATTCTATGATGTTCATTTTCAAACTTACATCTTCATCAAGAAAATAAGAGAGTGTCTACACTAGCATTTTACTTTTAATGAGAGACACACTTCTGAAACCAATCTTATGATAGTCTCTACAACAAGTATTTTGATTTACACTGCAGGTGGTCTCAAAGAATGAAACTGTATTCCTTTTGGATAAAACTAAACCAGAAGATACACTCTAAGAGTTCATCAACTACTCTTTAAGCACCAATGGACTTTCAGCTCACAGAACCAGACTGGAGCTTCTCAAAAATGTAAAATACATATATATGCGCATATATAGATTGATAAACACAGACCAGTCACAGAATGTGCATAGTGTGGATGCTGGGTCTTCAACATCAAGCATTTCAGTACATCTAGACATTAGGAGTGATCCTATGATTATACTTTAAAATATTTGAAGGTTATTCAGCCAGACTCACTTAAATAAGAGGAGCAGCGTGGTTTTTGGCAAAGCTAAAACTCCACAGAAAAGAAGGTGTTAGCTACCTGCAAGGGCCTCAGCAAAACCTTATCTGTTCATCCCCTGGAGAGTCAAGACCTCCATTAAGCATCTAGTGAGGGATCTCAGGCACCTATATACAAGTTCAGCCTCTACAATATCCCATTGTATTTCCATGGCTTTAGTCACCTTACCTCAGTTTCCCTTCTACAGCTACCACCAGCCATTTCTGCAGATGCAGGTCTCTGGCTGAGACCTACTAGACGTCAACTTCTGAAACAAACATAATCAAGATCAGAGTTGGACCCTGTCCTTTTACTCACCACATATGCTTCTCAGAAGCACTCATCTGGACTCTCAAAGAGCTATTCCAGCTGAGTGAATCTCGACACCCTCTGTCACCCCACTTTCTTTCTCCTCTCTCCTTCTCTCACTCCTGCTTTTGTCCACTGGTTCTCATTCCCTCAGCACATGTTAAGAGTCCTTCCTGAGCTGTTTCACATTCCTAACCCAGTGGAAAACTGATTTTTTTCTTTCTGAGGTAGTTGAGGGATGACTAAGCTAATGTTCTGCTGGAGAAGTGAATTAAACCAACTCACAGGGAACGAAAGGGACAACCCAAGTGAGTACAGAAAGTACATAGCCACAACAGATGTAAACAAGAAGAAATCTTTCTCCTTCGGTAGCTCTCACATTGGGTCATCTGTAACACTCAGTTTCAGCCCAATAACCCCCAGCCGCCATATCTTTCAGAGCATTTCACAATGGAAACTCTATCTCACAGCGTTAACAACCAACCTATTACAAACAAGATTCCTCTGTTGCCCCGGAGAGGTCCTGATAAACCATAGACTGCCGCAGCTTCTCAGTGCCTTTCTCCCATCAGAAGCCACAGGATAACCTATTCCCCATCTCAATCTGGCCTCAGCTGAGCTGCATTCACACCTGTACTGGCTTTTGGTGATCCTTTCCTGTTCAGCATGGGTTTTGTACACACGATACTTTCAGATGCTATAACCCCACTGTCATGTACACTTTATAATCATTCCCCTTGGGACACCATGAGAATCAAAACCTTCTCAGTTCAATTAACGGATCAATCGACATCCAACGTACAGGAGCTCAAGCATTTCATTATCATCCTGGATATTTCTAGCACCAAGAAAAATGTATATACAGTATGCTGAGACAATTGCTGTCAAAACCAGATTGATAGTTTCACTGCTGCATTGTTTCATAGAATCATAGAATAGTTAGGGTTGGAAAAAGCCTTAAGATCATCTAGTTCCAACCCCCTGCCAGGGGCAGGGATGCCTCCCACTAAACTATGTCACCCAAGGCTCTGTCCAACCTGGCCTTGAACACCGCCAGGGATGGAACATTGACAGCTTCCCTGGGCAACCCATTCCAGTGCCTCATCACCCTTACAGTAAAGAATTTCTTCCTCATAGTCAATCTAAACTTCCCCTGTTTAAGTTTTAACCCATTACCCCTTGCCTCCTTCAGACACTGGAAGGCTGCTATGAAGTCAGAGACTGTTGTGCTTCTTCCAGTTCCAAAATTAATATTTTGTTGGATTTCTCCATGTTTGAAATATTAACAAAATAAAATGAAGAAATTATAATCAGCTCTGGTGATTGTTTCCAGCAGCTTTTGTAAAACAACTCAGGCTTGTCCACCTTGGAAATTTGTATTAGTACAAGCTGAATTTTAATTCAGACTGAAGCAGTTTCCTGCTGGGCAACCCAATTCTCATACAAATGTATTTTTTCTAGTTTTAGTTTATATTATTTTAGAGATATCCCTCAAATAATATCAGTAATCGTTGGGACAGAAGAAACTACTTTTTAAACCCATATGACTACAGAAATTTAACCATCACAGTGTGATCAGTAAGACTTATCAGTGTACACAAAACCGGAGCTGCTCTAACAGGTTTCTCTTCTGGTACCAAGTAAAAACCTCTAAGTGAAAGTGTCTGAACCCTAAGGAAAATTAGACTAATAACACTGACAAAAATTTTGCCTTCTTAAAACTGACAGCACTTTGTGATCATGCAAGCCTTTTGTGCAGAGGCATCTAAGTATCCAGTTTCTTTCAGTACTGCAAAAGCTTCTAAATGTTGAAACCCAGTTTATTTCTTTGTGAAGCTGGAGAAAAGAATTCTTAGTTTGACCATTTTTTTTAACTCACAACCCTCTCATCTCTGACAGTGCCTGGTTCAGCACGCAGCAATTGAGATAGGAAGGATGAGGATGTTTGAACCCCTAGCTTTCAGCACTGAGGCAATCTCAAGTGTCAAACGTACAAACTTTCAGAAATAAATAGGTTTTGCTTACCTTAAGAGCTAGCAGTGTTATTGCAACCTTATAAATAGGGGCCAGTATATATTTTTTTTTAAGTACAATTTTCTGTGAGTATGAAGTACTGCTATGAGCAATATGTATGCTCTACTTTCTGTTTTTAATGGCATGTCGGAAAACTGGAGGAGAGACAGCAACTCACAGAAGTAATAAGGAAAAAAATCACAAGTGTGAATAGCTCTAATACCGCAGGGAGTGCTGGACACTAACACATTTTTTAATCTAGTTGAGAAAGGCATAGCAAAAAGTGATAGGTAAAAGGTGAAGCCAGATATGCTCAAAATAGCCCAACAACATGGTTTGCTAACCTCTGGAATAATCTACCAAAGGAAGGGCAGATTCTCCTCTCCCCATACTTTTTAATCAAGTTTAAATGCCTTTCTGAAGTGAACTCAAAGATATTCACCCCAGACAAGCACTAATATGAAAGTAAAATTCAGTGGCCTGAATGGGATTAGTTTAGAAATCCAATGATCTGTCCCAGGCTCTGTAGAACTGTGACTGACACCAACTAAATTAGAAGCAGGATCAGGCCGCATAAGTTCATTAACTGAGTGAAAAGAGATCTAATTAATAAGTAACTCCACAAACACCCAACACAATGATTTCTATTTGCACTCTCAAAGGCTCCTCACTCCAGCTGCTTGTCAGGCAGAGGAAGCATGTCATTCACTTCTTTGTAACTCTACCCATTGTCCAAAACCCCTTTTCTTCTCTGGAGAAACCCCTTATTTTGTTCTTATGGAGAAACTTTAAGAAGCTGAGAGAGGGAAAGGGAGCTCAAAACAAAGGGAAATAGATCTTCTGACAGCGGGAGGCTAACAAGAAAATGACAATTTCTGTATCGCTAGGGTCTGAGCACAATCTCTGCAGGCAGTGTCAAGCCCTGTGTTAGCTTGCTGCCCTGCCAGCCTTCCACAATGGGTCAGGATGCCTGCTTGGGAGAACAAAACCTTCATCCTCTAAGGAAACCATCTCTTCCAGCTCCCAGGCACAATGTTCTCTGGCAGGGGCCATTCGGTTTGGCATGGCATCCCTCTGAACCCCTGAGGCTGGCCGATGGCCTAAATAATGGCAAATTATAGCTGTGTTAAAACAATCAAGTACCAATAATGGCAGAAGCAGACCATGAGACCATGCCATGTGGACTCTGTTTATCATTTAATGTTTTGTATTAATAGTCATTATATTGTAAAATAATGTAAGGTCGGTGCCAGATAAAAACATGACTTGAATTTGTATAAGGTCCTACAGCCCCAGAGCTGGATAGCTACACTAAGTCATTTAGCATTAGAAACTAAGCCAGCTGCAGGGGGCTCTTTCTCTAAGCTTTCTAGGCAACTCCTCTTGATTGACTGTGAGGAGAGGAAAGAAATTAATTCTCTACATTCTCCCACTGAAAAAGAAAGAAGGTGGAAAGGGGAGGAAGCTAACTCAATCACTTCCACAAAGGTGGAAGAGCAACATAGGAAGCAATTCTAACATTCTAACACATGGGCTGTTCGGTACCCTATGGATGCATCACATGAAAGAAAAGACCATAAGGAAGTGAATGTACCACAGCTGATACAACACAGCAAGACCTGTCTCAGAAGCAGAGAGGAAGGTCACAGTGCCTGTCACTCAGCAGCTGTGGCATTCAGGACTCTTTCCGGGAAATCATACTTTGGAGTCATTCTGAGTGTTCTTCTGTCAGCGTGTTTCTAATATCTTTTTTTCTGCCTGCCCCCTTTAACTTTTTGGATTCCTGAACAACCACATTTGTAACTGAAGAGAATGGTCACAGAATGAGCAATGAGGTAAGTCTGTCTCAATTACTGTATATAAAATGCTGTTCTAGATGCAACTTGAGTTCTAAGATAATACATTGCAGGAAAGTCATCTCCAGTGATTAATGCTGCTGTTTTCAAAGGAAGCATGAATTTTGTCCAAGTCATATACGAAGGAACCTCTCATTAACTTCCAAGGGGATTGCAAGCTTTTATACTCAGACCTCAGAGGGAAAAAAAGAAAAAAAGGAAAAAAGAGCCATGAAGAGATGCTACACTCAAGTTCATCAAAGGGAACCAAGCATGAGCTCTTCCTTTACATGTTCAAACAAACGTACTCTTTCTTTTACATGGTCTTTTAAGACATGCTTCATAATCATTCTTTGATACAAATAATTCCCTTTCTCCATCTGCATGGCAGAAAATAAAAGAATAGCCCTTTTTGCGATAAAAGCATCTAAAAGAGTAAGAAGTGTTTTTTTTTGGTGGAACTGACCTCTTAATGAGTAAAAACAAAAAGATCGTTTATTACAAATGATCCTCTGCCAACAGCCCCCATGCCTGTTCCCAATTTCAAACACTTTATGTTCTCCCACCAGAAAGACTTTGTACTCTTTCCCACTCATTAGAAGATGGCTATTGTAAATAGCACTTCCAGCATTAATATTAAGAACAGAAAGAAATATGTTCAAAACAGGTTATGGCTGTAAGACAAACTGACAAAAGCCAGGAAATCCCTAAGCTGAATCCAGCCCTTAGCTTGAGCTGTTGTGACAACAAACACGTGGGAGTTAGTGAGGTGCCCAGGGTCAGCTCAAAGTGTGCGCTTCCTGGCTTTTGTCAGAGGGGTCAAAACATCGACCTGACTTACACACCAGAATGCCTTGTTTAAAAAGGGTCTTGCACACAGGGAAGAAAGGAAGGGGCACCCACCTTCCCCTTGAGGCTCCCCAGGCTTCAAGGAGGGATGGTGCCTGGCATGGCTCCCAGGGATGAAGAGCACGAGCCAGTGTTAATCCACCACCTATCAGGGTGGACCCCTCTTAGAACAGGCACTGAGGGGTGTCCCATCAGCAGTGAATGGTCTCATTTGTTCAGTTTGTTCTTACAGAAAAAGAAGCAAGATGCTTATTGCATGCAGGCTAAAATTCCCCTCATAGAATCATAGAATCATAGAATAGTTAGGGTTGGAAAGGACCTTAAGATCATCTAGTTTCAACCCTCATCTTCACCTCATGAGCACCGTGAGCTCTTTTGCGTGGGACATGGGTGTATAGGCTGGGTTTGAAGGACTGTGCTGCTGTGCTGCCCAAGGGAGAAGGGGCTTGAAGAGGCTGAGGGGCTGCTGGGGCCAGCCTGTGGCAGTCACCTACCCCTTTAGACACCCTGTTGCTCCAGAAGGGACAAACCCCCTGCTCTTCCCTAGTAGCAGGGACTCGGACACACACTATCCCTCATGCTGGAGCACAGCTTTTCCACTCAGCAGCATTCCGGCAGGCTCAGGAAGCCTGCCTCTGTCCAGCTAAGGCCCTGCAATATCCCTGGCAATGTGTCGGTAGCCCGAGGAGGCAGACAAAGGGTGATTGGCCTGAGAAATGTTCATTTCATTTGAAAAGTTAAACTACTTTGACGAATGCTGATTTGACAGTCACTGTCATAGCAGCTTTTCCCAGAAGGCAAAAAGACAGACTAGGGGGTGCAGTTACCTCAAAATATTTTTGCTTCTGTAGGAACAGTTATTTTTTCTTCCCATATGGATATTGTATGTGTAAAAGCAGTGGGCTCTGGTACTTGCTTCTAGATCTAGAAGGTGGTATCCAATCCCTGGATAGCCCATGAGGCGGGACGAAACATATCTAGGCCTAAATAATTTTCTCTTAACCAATGTGTTGGGAAAAAAAAAAAAAAAAGAAAAGTTTCTGTATCATAACTATTATCTTATTTAAACTAGGTTAACAAAACTGCTTTGAACCTCTTATCATTGTATTTATGCTAATTCCTGTCAGTTTAAGTTAAATTGAAAGGAAGCTGAATCAGGCTGTGCTCTGGTGCAGCTCTTTAGACTAGTTCAGCTAACACACACCTTCTAACCCAGCACAGAACTCACCAGGATACCTGCAGGACACAACAAATATTTAATTGTATGAAAAACATTTTATCTGCCTCAGGAGGCTGACAGGAATAGAGGTGGTCAGCTGAGCACAAGCTGAGAGAAAGCAGGTGAGTCAACCCACACTGAATTGTTAGCTCATTATCCATGACGCCCAGCCTTTGAAAGAATACATCTTTTATAACCTAGGAGAATAAGGAGGAGGCTGCTTATGGAATTAAGTGTTCCAAGCTTCTAATTAGAAGGGGAGTAATTGTAGTATCATTTATAGAGATCTTAATAATTTATGTCATTTTCAGGACAGGTACATTTGTGTTGTTGTATAATTTTCATTCATATGCCAACCAAAACAGGACCTTTCTCTGTTTTGTTTAGTTTTTGCTTCTTTTCTATATTTTTTTTTTTTTTTTGCTTTTGTTTTGGTTGGTTTATTGTGTTGGGTTTTTTTGTTGTTGTTGTTGTCGTTGCTTTATTTTTTTTTAATTACACATTTTCCTTAAAACCTAACCCTTTATTTAAAGATCCACTTGGGCACCTTTCAAGCTGGGGAAAAAAATTAAGAACAAAGAAATATTAAGCTTTGAAAGTGACAAAATGGAAATTTGAACTTTTTAAAAATTTTTCTTCTGTTTTCTTTGGCTGGGCCTTTTTCTCCTTACAAAACCCATTATTCTTTAAAGCAATGCAAATTTATGGCTCATTCAGCTGTCACTTATTTCGTTGGTGCTTTTCAGCAAAAATAAAGAAATAAATGAAGCAGTGATTTGTTCAGAAAACCACTAAAACACCATAAATGTTTGCTCATGGCCTGACGGTGGTTTTGTGTTGTTTTGTTTTGTTTGTTTGCTTGTTTGTTTGGTTTTGTATTTTAGGTAGGAAAAACAAAGTCCCCTCTACTTTAGGCTCAAATTTTAAATTAGAGACAAATATCATCTAAGTACACACTACATCAAAGCTGAGACATCAATTAATTACAGAGTTATTTATTTAAATACAAGTTTCTCATTGGCAAACTACCGCTTGAAGGGCCTCAAGAGGAACATGGAGGCAATGAGGGAAATTCCGTTATTCCCACCCTCCAGCCTCCTCTCCTGGGCACAGGACCAGCACCGAGAAAATAAAACAGTCACCAAATATAGCACAACGGGCTTTTCCTCCTTAATTACCTTTAAAATTCCCAGCCGAGCACACAGACCCCACACAGGCTTCCTATGCTACGTATTAGCACCGGTTCAGCTGAGTGATGAACCTTGGAAAATAAAAGCTTCATAATGGAGCTGCTGACACAGCAAAGAGCAGCCCCGTACAACGAAATGGTTTCAGAGCAGCCGATTCACTCCATTATTTTGAGGAGAGGCGTTTCTCCCTTTGAAAGCCTGCCTTTTGTGTTGCTCACACTCCTACGGGCTGCTCCCTGCCAGACTGTTTGCTATTCTTTGGAGGCTTCTGCTGCTTCCTACATCAGATGGAATTTACCTTCATGTAATTATTTGTTCTGGGAGCTTTGATCTCCACTTCCCTTGTAACTGCAATGTAGTCACACTTTGAACTACAAGAAAGTACCAATTTAGAGCTCTTGCTGCAAACATCATAATGGTTAATCCTAACAAAAAGGTGTTAATTGGTCTCCTGGTGATTCTAAGCCGCAGTCACAATAGGTTCCTGCATTTGTTTACCACCGCTGTATTTCCTCCTCATCTTAGTAAAAGTGCATTAGATCTGATAACCTTTTAGACAGGCTTCTCGTTTTTCAGCTCCTGTTAGGATTTAGGGCAACACTAAATATCTATCAGTGAGTGGTTCTAGCCCATCCCGATGTGATTACAGACTGCCAGCTTCACAAGGAGCCGTCTGAGACTGTGTACTCATGGGTAAGAAGTAAAAATTTAGATGAATCCAAACCTCTTCCCGAAGCACAATAGAGCCTCTGTACGAGATGAAAGCTGTTTCTCCATGTAATACACTCACTCAAACCTTTGGCCCTGACAGAGATTTCATAGAGCTGGGGAGGAGCTTTATTCTGTTTCATTTTGGATCCATGTCCCCCTCAGCAGTCCAAGAAATTCAAGCTGAAGAAAATGCTTAAGCTTAAATAGCTCAGACTAATGAAAACGGCTCATCATTCTGGACTGCACTGTTGGGTTTTCAAGAGCTTCTTTATTGTTGAATGGGCTGTTTTCATAACAAAGCCCTGACGCAAAACCCCTTCCCAGCAGAAAACCAAACTACAGACCCTGCACCTCCAGGTGGGGGGATGTATTTTATTTGCCTACATGGAACATGGTGTGCTTTTAAGCACTTGGTGTGCAAACATGTCCATGGCATTACCCAGTTGAAAATTAAGCTTGTTTGCTTTTTGTCTTACACAAAGAGCGTTCTTACTTTTAACACAAACACTGAATTCTGGTCACAGCCAGACACACCATATCCGTCTCTCCGTAAAAAAGGAGTGACATATCTGAATATTTGAATGAAGACACTGGAACTGATTTTGTCAGGCCCTCGGGCTGTTTCGCAGCGCAATGACAAAAGGACCAGACAGAACTGTAATTTCGGTACTCAGCTTGCATATTCCTGGAGTGCAGCAGAGTCAGGTGTTCGACAAAAGACTGCTCAAAAGATAAACATGGAAATGGTGCAGGACACCGACATCCCACCTTCCTCTTCCGATTTCCTAGGGATATCTCAGCAGTCTCAATAACAAGCAAACTGCCAGCTCTCCCTCCTGCTTTTCCATTTCGTACTCTCACAGGCAGTTAGAGTGTTTTTGTTTACTTCTGCTAGTCCAGCCCTTCCTGCTGACCAGCTCTCCTGAGGAGAGTTTTCCTGTTGTCCTCTTCCTGTGATTAGAGCACTTCAGAGTCAAGCACTTCAAAACTCCCGCTGAAATAGCCAGAAGAGCCCCGGGTGACTGGGAACAACTCTTGAACCCTGACTGAACTCCCAGTCCCTCCCGGGATGCCGGTTTGCTGCAGCATGATCACTGTCAAGGTACATCCGTGCAGAGTGCTCTTGAAGACCCACACTGCATCTCCACAGGGTACCTGTCCTCTCTCCCACGCCCATGTGGTGAGGGCTCTCTCCCCAAGATCAGCCTTTCTTTCCCCAGCCAAAGATTGCTCTTACTCTCTCTCCCCTAGAGAAGGATGACAGATCTGTATTCCTCAAATTATCTCTGTAGATGGTCCCTGTTACACAATGCCTCCCTGGTGCTCTCCTGCATGCACAATACCTCTAAGCCTGTTCGTGAGCGCTCAAAACTATAACATCAAGACCTGCTTCAAACTGCCTTGTAAGCACAAGTATTCAGAAAGGGAATGTTGGTTATGATAGCGAAAGCAGCGTCTAGCAAGCTCGATGGGAATAGGGTGACCTATGCACAGAATTCAGACTGGGAGGAAGGCAACACTTCTTGCTCAGCTGCAAGCAAGGAGCTCTCTCCCACGGTGCTCTACATACCTAACCCATGAGCACTTAGTGGTGCTCTTCTGTCAGTAAAAGCTTTACCTAGTTGCTACACACATTCACGCACACTCAGTTGCAAGCCTCTGTCTCAGAGTTATAGCAAGATGGCAGCCTTGAAATGGTAACACCACTATGAGGTTTTATGTTGGAAAAACATTAGTTTTTCTTTTTCACGTCTGTTTTGCATGACTTCCTACAATCTCCTGATCACAAGCCAGATCTTCGGCAGCTGCAAGCCACTGTCTGAGGCGCTGGTAAATTTATTTTGCAAAATATCTGCAGTATTCTCATTTCATCACAATGCCTCCTGTGACCGAGGGGAAGGGGCAAAGAGCTGTCTGATTTCCCAGCAATGTTGTAATTTAGCGCCTCTGTATTTCACATCTGGGTAAGCTGACAGTCACTCTGAAAACGTTTTTTGTTCTCACAGTTAGAACTTGAATCTGTGCCTTCTATTTCTGACTCCTACAGGCCGCTTGTGGTTTTTCGTGTTTTGGTTTGGTTTGGGTTTTTTTACTGCCATTAGATAACTAAACATTACATGTGATTTTGTTATGTGGCAGTTGGTGGGTTTTTTGTTTCAGGGTGGGTTTTTTTCTGGTCTTGTTTCTTCTCATTGGCTTTGAAATGAAAAAGCTTTTAGAAAAAACTATGTAATATCATCCCAGTTCTCCTGTTCCCAGGATATTTACAGCCCTATCTTCCTAGGAAAGCAAGGGGTTTTACAACAGTAACTTGATACAATAAATCTAATCATAACCATAAATCACACTTAAAAGTTTCATTTCAGGATTATGTAGGTTTAGCAACGAGTCTATGTGTTAAAAAAGAGTAAAAGTCTTGCTGTGACAGATGACAAACCAAAGTTTAACACCTTTGATTTCAAAGTGCAGTTCTTAGCTGGGAGAACAGGTCCCTGCTGTATCTTACGTAAACATCCCCTTGCAAGTTAAGTGTCTGCAGAAAGTCAATCACTGCATTTTTTCTCACCTGGGCACTCCGCGGTACGTGCTTGAAGCCCACAGCTCATATTACAGCATGAATGTGCGAGGAGGGGAATTAAAATTATGTGATTACCTGGAACAGTGTGGAAGTGACTGAGACAAGTTTTCTCCTGTTATAACTCTGCCAAGTCAAAGTCAGCAGAGAATTTCAACCATGTCTGGGGCTTGGGACAAACAGGTTTTCTCTGCCGAAAAACACAGCTTCTGATAACAATGTTCCATGCTCAGCTTCTTTGCTTGATTTACCCTACTTGATAAAAAGTAATCCAAGGGAATCACGTGTTTTATGGCTGTCTGTAGCATAAAGAACTCCACAACCTTCAGTAGGTTTATCCTCCACACAAAGGTAGGAATGTGAGGCAGGAAGCTAAGGCTCAGAAAGAGTAAACAATAGTTTAGTGTCACTCACAAAGGCTGTGGGAAAACAATCCATGTGTGGGGTCTGTTCCTCATCAAACGGCACACTTGAATCAGACCCTATCCTCACCCTTCTTTGCAGGACTTCCAGTCGTAAGCAGCACTGATACTTCTTTGAATGAAAAATTATTTTTTAATATTAGTTTTAATTACAGATGTCTCATATTCTAAGCCAATATGGAGCAAAACTACTGATCAAAGTCAGCAGTAAACAGGGGCATAACTGGTTACTAAGACGGTTGCATTCAAATTCCTTGCAGTGCTGTTACACTATGTGTCACTTAGACACTGCTGTGATGGCAGATATCTCAGGAAACTATTCCTCTGATCTTCTAGTCACTGTTCCATTCTTCAGCAGAAGCAGCAACTCTGTTTCTCAAGCCATGCTTCCTCAGAAAGTACCAACCTAACTACTAAATATTAACAAATACCCATCCAGTGTTCATGTTTTCAGGGAGATATGCACAGAAATTTGTTATGCTTGCTACAGAAAATCTGTAAGGACAGGCCCTCTCCTTTCAAGTGTCCTGGTACTTCCAGCTGCCAGCATGGAAATTCAGCATTTCTGACAAAGCACAAACGAAAAGGAAGTAACTGTAAATTTTCCATAATTTACACCATTAAAGACAAGGAGTAGGCCATGAAGAGCCTTATTTCCCAACATATAATCCTTTCCATAGTACATGTTTTTCCCTCCATACCTCCTACACTCTGTGATTTCTCATACACTTCAGAACCGCCTCACCATTTTTTTATACACATCTTGCCCATGTCCCTTCCCATTGTGTTGCAATGTCCTTCATCTACTGAATGCTCCTACACAATACCATAGATCTCAAATATAGGTCACATTCAAACTGCAGTCTACCTACATCCCCACTGCAGCACCACAAGGTCCCCCAACTTCCCTACCTAAACCACACCATAACCCCCTCAGCTCCTCCCCTCATCGTCTGCCTCCCACAGTGACAGCCTCAGCTATCCCCCTCTATCTTGTGCGCAGCTATCCTGTGCTCCCTACAGCATCTTCAAGATCCTTCCCCACTATACTCTTACAATCCCAACCACAGCTACACAATGTTTGCCAAAGACCAGCGTATGTGCACCATCCTGGTATGGAGCCACCCAGACACCAGCTGGTATGCATGTGGCAATTCCTGGCCCGACCACCCAGGAATTTGGGAATGGGAACAAGGTGTGCACCAACAGGCCTGCCAGCTGCTGCCTTTCAGGCAGCCGGTGTGACACGCTGCCTATCAGATACCTGGCAGGTCCAATGAATGGCTTCAGAGATGCCATCTGGCCCTCAGGCCTCTGCTGCTCCCAGTGGGTCCTGTTCAGCTCACTGGGAGATGTGCCAGGCTTTTGCATGAAAGTGAGATCAGAGCCCAAAGAACAGAATGAGCACCAGCCTCCCTCTCCCATGAAGTTACCTCCCCATAGAGTCGTTATAATCTGACTGCAGCCTTATAACCTCCTGCTCTTCTCTGGTGCCTTTGCTCTTGGAAGATCCCCCATGCACAATCACAGAGCACCTTCTTCATTCTCTCTGGAGAAGTCTTCCTTGTCAAGATGCAAACAAAAACATCAACCTGGGGCTTAGGATGTCCAAGTGCCCTGTCTCCCCTTCTGAGTGTGCTTCCACAGGATCTCTCTTGTGCTCATTAGATCATCTACACGCCTCAGCTGGCTAACATCCTTTTTGAGGACAGGGACTGCCTTTTCATCCTGTTTCTGTACAGCATCAAACACAGCGAGATTCTGATCTCCTGCTCTGGATCACAGTCATCAAAATCATTTAGTTAACAATCCAATAAAGTCTTACCAGACATGCAGTTTACAAACATATGAGTGCCTGGAATTAGAAAGGAGGGGCTTTGCAATCATATGCTCGACTGGCAATCTCTGTGTTTACTCTTCATTTGAGTGAATTGCTTAAAGAAAAGAAAGGCCATTGAGTGACAATGGGGAATGAATCCTTTTCCAGTTGTTGACAAAAAGTCTTAATTCGAAACTTGCCATCTCCCAGAGGTGAAGTCATGCTGCCTTTGCCAAAATCAGGTGACTTTTTTATTTCCTGTTATCATCTTCCGCACTTCTAAATCCCCAGTCTGCAGGCACATTCCAGAGGAGATATTGAATATTTAATTGACAGGCAAATACTGAATAACTGGGTCCCATAGCCACTATCTGCAAAAGTCTTCCCCTCAGGGCTCACACAAGGGGGGAGCATGTGCCTTCCTACACCATCCCTGATGAGAACAATGCTGGGGAAACCCACTGCTTTCAGGGAGGCTCATAAATCTTGCTGATGATCCTGGACAGTTTTTCTTGCCTTGAAGAAGGAACAAATACACATGCTTGAGATGAGCATTCCTAACTCATTATCAGACCTTTAGGAAGGTGCCAGCTGCATTATCTAAAAATAGCTCAGGTACCCATGAGAAAAAAGTAACCTGTCAAGCTCTGAGTAAGCTGGAGAGGCTATTGCCCAATATGCCTCTATAGCTAGTCTGAGAGCACTCTCACACCTCAGAGGTTTGCATATGAACTCTCTGAAGAGGAGGTATTTGAAGTGAATACACTAAGGTAAATATTTTGCTATGGGGATAGCCATCAATGCACAGTTCCCTTTAAACCTTGCATTTTCAAGGCCCTCTTTGGCCCATCGCATTGCATTAGATCTGTGTCTTACCATGAAAATATTTCAGGAACATAATGGTCTTCAGTACAGTCTCTGTCCTACAGCAAGTCCCATTTGGACTAGCTGATGCTGCCTGATTGACCACTACAGCTCTCTTATCCCCTCATGCTAACTCACTGACTCCTTTCAACCATTCTGCTGTGACTCTATGTATAGGCAAGACACCAGACAAGGTTTTCTAGTGAATCAAATTTCTTCCAAGTATTCCTTTTTTCCTTTTCTCACACAGCTCCCAAGCCCTAGATATGGCAAGAATGCCAAGCAAACAGATAACTAGTCAGCGTTTTTTTCCTTGCTATCTTTTCCAAGTCCATATGAAACTTGGTTAATTTCTGTTGTCCGTTCAAAATGTCTCTCTTGTATACTGGACACTTCTTGGACAAAGCCGTCTTTTTCATGGCTCATGCAGCCAGGTACACATAGGAATGGCTATATTAACAATTCTGAAGGATGTAGTTCGTAACAGATTTTCTTCTTGGCAAAATTGGTTAAGGAGTTCTCTTTCACCCCTCCTAAGAGCTGCCAATTTCTCTGCTATGCCACAGCCTTGCGTGTCCTCAGTTGTGTCATGAACTCCTGTCTACAGCCTGGTTTACAGCATGTCCCATATTTACATGTTTACAGCATGTCCCATGAGCACTTCTATCAGTACCACTGAAAGGGCGGTGGCTGCAGAGGAGGGTGGGAAAGAATGACTGAATGAAAGGCTAAGGAAGGAGAGAGATTTCTCAAGCTGACTTTGTTGCTGAAGAAAACAAATGGAAAAGCAACCTCGATGGGAAAGATTTTTCTTATCTGCACTCCTGATGATTATCGCCCCTCCCATATCCATAACATGAGCCAGCACAGCTACACAAACATGTAGGAGATCACAGAATAATCAGTATAACTACTGCTAGAGGCCTCAGATCAAATCAATTCTTAGGAAATCTGTTTGGTAAGAAAGAAGATTATACAGCTTTTTCCAGACAACCATTGCCAAATGTAGTTTGAACACTGACTTTTTGAGACAAAGGGCTTTTACATCTACCTTCAAACTGTACTTATAAAGTCACAGTCAAGTGTTATATCAGCTGTGTTCTGTACAACAAAATCACACCAACACAACGAAACCCACACAGGTGCGATCATCAGATTAATTCAGAATTGGCTAATGGCAACCTAAACCAGGTGGAAAACCAGGTACAGTGCCTCTGACCAGAATCCTTGCATGTTCCTCAGCCCACCAGAACAGCAGATCTTACTCAGCCAAAGCCCTGAAGCCCCACATAAAGTATTTGAATATGCAGTTTGCATACATAAACTGTGCATTATGTCCAGAGGGCATCGGGCCTCAAGCAGATGTATTAGGCAGTTGCATTTGGGCACACACAGAAATCCCACCTCCTAAATACATCAGATTTAGTATGTTTGAATTAACCAACCATACAGAGCATGTCCAATACTGACAGCAGTCTCCAGTGGCACTCTCCTGCCCAGGACTACAGCACAGAGATATGGAAGTCCCATAAAAGTGCTTCTGTTCCAGCTTCTCCTCAGCTCTTTTCTATATATAGTAGTCATGTCCTCTGCTAAAGAAAACAGCTGAAACCCTGTTCAACTTAAGTGCAACTATACATCCATTCATTCTCCTCGTCCTGGGCATGATACTTGGATTGTCTTCAGGTAGCTTCGTGTTTTCCAGGAGAGCAAAAGGTTCAAGTTAAGTACATGGGCCAGCAAGGGACTCTGGGGGTTGAAGAGTCCGTATGAATTAATGGTACTTCGTAACTACTGTGATATCTTGATCTGATTACAAAAGAAAGCAAAATATATGGAAAGAGAATTCTTTACACAGAAATGGCATGAAAGAGCTATATTTTGATCAACTACATTACCTCCTTAAGTAGATAGCTCAGTTAATTCCTGGGAAACAGTGGCAAAACTCCTACTGATTCTAATGGAGCCCAGATGTAACCCGGTCTTCAAAACCAGTTTGTTCTTCTTTAGGCTCTGTTTTGAACAAACTAATCAAAAAAACCCACCCTCCACTATGTAAAACATGCACAGTAAGACTCCTCTATTGTAGCAGAAATTGATGGCAACATTCCAGACAATTTCTTTGACATCAGAAGGAGCTGAGATAGCTCAGTGATATAAATGCCAGAGCACAATTGTTACTAACCTTTGATTCTCAATTAGCCCTTTGTAGAACCAAGATTATTAGGGATCAATGTGTGAGTCTGTGTGCTTACACGGAGAGCTGCATAAACAAGAAAAAGGGCATCTCAAGACAGAAGGCATTTACTAGATCAATACAAGAAAGGAAGGTACTCACATTTAAAAGATAGAACATAATAGGAGACAATATAGACAGAAAAAGCTTTCCCAAGAGAGTTTCAGGGGAAGCAATCATGTAGATAAAACAAATATTAGGGACATAATCTCACTCAACAGACAGCAAAGTGACAGGGCCAGAAGAGGAACAAAGGACCTGTGGAACATAAGTTTTCTATCAACTCACTCTGAATACCCGATAGGAGTCCTTTTCAAAGTAAGCAGTTCTTATACTAACACTGAAGGAGCAAGATACAGTGAAATAAAAATACATGGTAATGGAAAGAGTATATAAAAAGAAACATAGCTGAAGGTAACGGCTGCTGCACAGATAAAGCACTTGCATTTTTAAAAATCCAGTGGCAGTTTTACAGTGTTCCATAGATAAAAAATTGGAAAGCCCATCAGAGGTAAAAGGTGAGGAAAAATTGGCGGCAAAACACCTTTTTTAAAAAAACCATCAACCCTCCTTTTTTCTACCTTGGGCATTTCAAGGCACTTTAAAATAAACAAATCATAAACAAACTGATCTACTCCAAGTAAAGAAGTTCTTCAGTGTGATTGCTACCAAACAGCAAGAGATGTTTAATAATGTGCTTCAG
This sequence comes from Ara ararauna, assembly GCA_028858755.1. Lineage (NCBI taxonomy): Eukaryota > Metazoa > Chordata > Aves > Psittaciformes > Psittacidae > Ara > Ara ararauna. The sequence continues at coordinate 82,067,977 of CM054410.1, forward strand.
TAGGTTTGTGAATTGACTTCTGGGCAAATTTTGGAAGAATGAATACCATCAAATGAAACTTCCAATTCCATTCTGAATATCCCAACTGCAATAATACTGACTCTGCATATGAGAAAACCCTCTTTCTAATGCCCTTTTTTGCATTTGTGCACTCATATTAAGAGATATGTCCTCCTCTCAGGGATACCAGACATCCACTAATAACAGCAAGAGAGACTTCTGGAGCATTTACATCTTCCAGAGGACAACCAGAGAGCTGTCATGTGGGTTGTGGGATGTTCTGCCCCAGGATTACTGTGGTTAGCTGCAGCAATTAGAGTCCTTTTTAGTTTAGGAAAATATCACCCCCTTAGCTCTGTGCTTTTGATTGACCCTTTCTCATTGTGTTAGCTGCTGACTACAGGTTTATGCATCTCCCTCAGGTTTTGTTCCCATCATGCACTAAGGAAATCTGCAGGGATGACTCCACCACATTCGCCTCACAGCTCCCCCTATTCATTCCCACTGCTAGCAAAGCCAGACAGTGGCGAAGAAAAACACATGCCTTGTATGATCACTCACTTCTGCATCTGTGGAGCTGGGAGAAGACAAGCCTTTTCAGCAGCTGGCAGGCTAGCTTCTGTGAAATGGAGATGGTTTCTTGCTGCTTTCTACAAGCAAAAGTTATCTAACTTTCCAAAATGATGCACAAAGAAATCTGAAGAGAACAAACAAGAAGTCTATCAATCTGCATATTCCTGCAAGATAGTAGGTGTCTATTTTGAAGGTAGAGTGATTTCAGTTGCAATGAGGTAAATGCAGTCAAATGCCTCACAAGTTATCTCAATGCGGACAAACAGAGTATCTCAGTGATACTCCAGGAAGTTCATTTCCTATGTTGAAATTGTTTAATTCTTATTCTCCATTTCTCCTTGGTGCTTATGGAAGGAAGAGGGGTACTTGCCCAGGGTTTGGTCTGTAACTGACTGAAATATGTGCCCTTTATTAATTCCATTTTTAATAATCTAGCTGAAAAAAAGCTTGGGGTGAATGATATAGGACAAGGGGTAGAGGGTTAAAACTTAAACAGGGGAAGTTTAGACTGGATATAAGGAAGAAATTCTTTACTGTAAGGGTGGTGAGGCACTGGAATGGGTTGCCCAGGGAAGTTGTGAATGCTCCATCGGTGGCGGGGTTCAAGGCTGGGTTGGACAGAGCCTCGGGTAGCGTTGTTTAGTGTGAGGTGTCCCTGCCCCTGGCAGGGGGTTGGAACTAGATGATCTTAAGGTCCTTTCCAACCCTAACTATTCTATGATTCTATATGAGGACAATGCTGGAGAAAGTCGTATTACAACTTGAAGCATAACAGATTTCACTTGGTGCTATTCAGTGGGAAACTGAAATCAAATACAGTAGCAGAGCAATCTGTCAAAGAAAACTTGTTCCACTGAGCAGCAAAATCCCCTTAAAAGTACATAACTCACCAGCATACGAAACAAATGACATTTTCATTTCTTTAATTCCTCATGTCTTAAGGATATGGGATCTAATGCATAAGATCCATTATCATAAATCAGAGTAAGAGGCAATGCTATAGGTTACTCTGTGTACTTCAGATTGTTCTGCAACTTCACCTCCTTCCCCAAGGCTTATCTCTCAGCTGCATCTGTCTTAGTGAGAATGACATAATGGGAAATTGTTACAAGTTTGAAGAATTTCTAGAAAAATGACTGACTAAAGGATTAGTCATTGCGCTTCCTGTATTCCACCGATAATGACAAGGTACTGCCTTCGTCACTAAGTGTTCAGGGTGCCATATTGAACTATATGACATGATTTGGAAGAAAGGGCAGGCTGTCTAACATATTGGCTTTTCACAAGAACAACAGAAAATTTTGTCATTCAGAGTCACTTCTGGTGACTCTACAGTGTGCCTTGCAGGAGAGTCTGTGAGGAAGTACCCTTGGTTGAAATTTCTCAAGTCTATCCATGCAGAATAAAATAGTTCAGAAGTCCTTAGTGATTTCCTTTTCTCCTGCTCCACATCACTCCTTCCATGCATATTCTAGTCCCACTCTCACTTGGAACCAATGTGGCAAATATTATTTTGTGAGACTTTATTTGGTGTTAAATTCCTAGCCATGTCATATTAAACCCCCAAAGCACCACATCCAAGCATCAGCCCTCTCAATCCTGTTTTAAACTTCTTCTGCCTCTCTCTAGACCTGTAATGCTCTGACAAGTAATGCATACAGTGTGAACATGTATATCACACATAAGATCTCTCACACAATAGCGTGCATTTCTCATGGCTTTCCTTGTATTGCTGAGCCTGTGTTTTCCTCATGACACATTGCCTGTCACTTAATGTTAAACCTGAATATGACATTTCTGCAGTGAGGGAGAAATCTCCTGGGTAACAAAAGTATTTTATCAAGAAGAGAAACATATGCAGAAACATATCAAGGATACTTTTGACTGCAACCTATCCCATTACAATTTTTAATTGTATTATTTGATATCAGAAAAAAAATGCATTTGGGAACTATAAATCAGTTAACTGCAGCCCATCAATATTGTGTTTCAAGGTGTCACTTTAAAACCAGCTGGAAATCAAAGACATACTGATTAGCAACACATCACTTTGCAGTTTTGCACTCCAAACTGCTTTTCTGCTTCAGAATTTTAGTGCAAATTAGCGAATAATAATTGCTATCTTGGATGGAAAAAGGGACACATTTTTTGTTAGTTATATAAAATGTAGCACAAAAGTATTAATGAGGAAAACATATACTCAAATATATCAGAAAAGTTGCTCAGCATAGTAAAATGATATCACTATAATTACACATGAATTCTTTGTTCCAAAATCTTTGGTTTTTTCCCATAACATCCAGCATATGCCACCAGGCCAATTAAATGTCTTCTCTGATCCCCTGGGGATAGGACCAAGCTCTGAGATGGGAAACAGACAGTTTGGGGGGCCAGCACCATGAGGTAGGTAGCAACACAAGTGGACTCGCCTCAGGGCTTGGAAAAGAAATGCAGATTTCCCAGTCCTAGTTTGTTCCCACTTATCGAAGAGCTGTGCTGCTTATTTGCCCTGACTGAGAGAGATACTGCTCTTAACATCTGCCTGCTATTAGTAGGCACTATTTTCTTACCCAGGTAGATCACACTGCTGCACTACCTTGTATCAAAGGCACTAGTAGTCCCTTTTGTTATGGTACCACTGCACCCAAGACCAATGAGGGAGAAACTTACCTGACAATGTGATGGCAAGAGAAAAGACGGATATGGTGGAAACAGCACTGCTGCACACAGCTTCCTGCCACCAGAGTGGGAAAGATACCTTTTGACTGTAGCAGACACCATGTGACAGCAGTGGTGGAACCAGACCAAAACTGGACGCAGCATGCAAATCCCATGTCCTGGGAAACTGTATGGTTTTGGAAAGTGTTTCCTTTTCAAATCAGAACAAGTGTTTGGTGACAGGCTAGAGCTGCACGTACACACTGCCAGTGACACTTTTCAGGGTACTCACCTACTGCAAAGCCTGGACTGCAGCTTTAGTTACACCTGATCTGAGGCTGGACTCCAGACCTGCGTGTGAGAGCCCTTACCACTGGGCTGCTGTCTGGCTTCAATGTGCTCAACTTCTCTTTATTCCCATTGCCTTCTAATGGGAAATATGCAAAGAAGGATGACTATATCTATCTTCAGTTCTTTAACTCTTTCCATGGGCACCTAATTCCCACCTGGCAGAAAACAGAATCTTTGGTCCAATGTAGTAGCGTCAGAAGTATGTGCTCTACCTTTTTCATCATCCTCTTTTTCTCTGTCACCCACTCCTCTAAGAGAAGTCTTTCCTAGCCGTAGCTTCAACAGAGCTGATACGTTTTTCAAGAAAGTTTTGTTTTCAACAAAGCAGCATTTTGCATTGCTTTCCATGACAGGAAGATTTTCCAGCTCAGCCTTAGTGAGAACTTTTTCAGAGGCAGGCAGAAGCTTACCCTCATACTTTGCTGGTCATGCAAATAAAGGCTCATTGACTGTGTGTATAAACCCTTGAAGTGAAAGCCCTGGCTTTTTGCTATGTAGCAGCAGTCTGTCTGAGGCAGCAATGCTCCTGGCATCCCACCAAAGTCCATGGAAAGATTGCTATATGTTTCATCAGGCTTTGGTTTAGACTCTCTCTGCATAACCAGCATGCTGGGCCAGTACAAGATATACATACCCGCATTAAAAATCATAGCTTATTAAAATTCAAAACCAAATGTTATCTAGTGATTATCCTGCTCACACAGTTGTGTGCCTTTATTGAAGAGATCTGGCTTATTTCAAGAGTATTCCTTAGAAGATCCAGCCCTTGATACAACATTGAAACTGAAATATATTTATGCCTTGATGGAGCTAAATGTCATGCTCTGTGCACCTATAAGGAGATGGTAGATAAAGGTGGCAAATGTCCTGTCATCCTCTGATCCTGGAGCTGGCCCATGAACTGCAAGCATAATTCTGGTCAGCACTGGACAGGCCTTTGCACACTGTAGCCTGTTCCAGCATGTCCACAGTTAAGAACAGGAAAGAAAGATATGTCTGAGCTGTCATAGCTGAGACTCCTCCAGGCTTTTTGCGCAATGGACCATCTCAAAAGGGCCATAGATGCTTTAGGATCACATGGCCCTGAAACTGTCCTTAGAAACTAACTGGGTTTCAGTGATCCAGATAGCCAAACCTGAAAAGAACAATTAATTACTCTACTACATTCTCCAGTGACACAGAACCCAGAACTGCGACCCTAGAAAACTTGGTCTGCTTGAACCTCACAACCAGGGAGGCCTTGAATAACCACAGCAGGATCCTTTGCAGTATGTGCAACTGTAATTCTGACCCCAGGCTCCTAACAGTTCTAGTGAAGCTGACTGCCTTCTCCCTAGCAGCTGTCAGGCATAACTGCACTGTAACCACACTAAATGGACCAAGTGCCAGAGCAACATCAAGTGTTGAGTACCACAGACCTGTACAGCTGACAGGTGCTCAGGGAATTCAGGGTCTTCTGCCGCATTGAACATTTTAGTTCTGCACACACTGGACATTGACTGCATTCCAGTAATAATACAGAGGACTGTACAAAATATGGCTAGAAGGGACTGCAATAGGTCACCTCATCTGCCCACAGGTAAACTCAGCTCTATCTAAACCAATCCTGGCAGATGTTTGTCTAACCTGTTCTGTAAAACATCCAATCATCACAGACATCCCATGGCTTCCCTAGGTGGTAAGAATAACTTCTGATTTTCCAGAACTCATCTCAGCGCATGTACCAAGTTACTTACAGTACAAAAATGAAGGTGATGTCAACTCCTAAAAGTGCAAATGGGATTTAGCTTCCCAATTTTAAGGAAAGCCCTCATGAATACAAGAGTGAGAGAGAAGCTCCTCTATAATGGCAGATTGATAAGCCTCATCCGGGTAACACACATGAGGAATCTGTATCACTGTTCTTTTCCCGTAAAGGCACAGTTAGGTGAGACGTAGTTACTCCCAGGCAGAAGTGTAATTCCTGAGCTACATGACTGCCCTAAATATATCATGTAGTGCTAGCTGCACAGCACTGGTTGCCCCAAAGCTTCCCTCTCACACATGGCTGCGGGTTGCTTTTGCCGTATCAGTGACCTGAATACATGAGAGCAAAACTCTCAGAGAGAATTAGATTCACGAGGCTTGAAGCTTCCCAGGAATCTGAAAGAGCTGGCATTTAGGTCTTCATGGACCACTAGAGCCAGTTAAAAGGTCAGAAATAAAAGGTTACTGACCTGTGGATTTTCTTGAGACTCAGAGGGCACCATGACTTCAGCCCTTGAGTTCTTCTCACAACACAGGGATCATAAAGGGGTTTGCAGGTCACTGACCCCCCGGCATATGAAATCAGGAAAATAACTGGTAAATCTACTCTGCATTTTATTTGATTGCCATTGAATTACTAAGCAATTATCACATGTCAGGAAAGCTCATGAAGGGCACAAGTAATTCTCACTTTAATAAATACTAAATGACATTCTGTGGCCTAAATTATATAGCCAGTCAAACGATGAGATTGTAAGGTTCTATCTGACCTTACAGTCTATGAACCTCTATTGTTTTCATTTAGCAAAGCTAAGTCTCTCTGTGTCTGACTTTAGTTTTCCCTGTATTCCTTGAAGTACATCTCTCAAGTCCTTGAAGTACATCTCTCAAGTCCTAATAACTCTGCAGTTCCCCTTTCTTCAAACAAATACAGTCCATGCAACAAATCATATTATTATATATTAAGCACAAGAGGGTTTGTTCTTGACATGTTGCCAAGAAAGCTTGAGAACACAAGTCTCTCTGTCACTTTGATCATGAAAGGCAAGTGGCTCCAGTTATTTGAATCTCTATTTGACAGGATGGAAGTAAGATAGGAAGTGAAATGTTCAACTCCACCATAAAGATCAATGCTTAAGAATCATATAAAGAAAACAGAACAGAAGTGGATTTTCAAAAGGCAATGCAGGACAAGCAGGGAAAGACTCTGTTACACTTTTTATCAAATATCCCTTTAAAAGCCTGGCTCTGATGCAAGTGAACTCTTGACTGTTGCTGTGCTCAGAGCACCCTCACTAATGCTAGAAAGCCACTCACTAGCAGCACCAGATTGCTGTGTTTAACAGTGTTAATCAACATCAAAATGCTGCTGCAGCTTTATGAGCACCTTTTCACCCACATTCTTCCCTCACAGTGACTAAACCCTTGAAGTCAGTAGAATTAGGCCTGATCCAGGCTGGTGGAAATGAGAGGAGAATCAGCGCTTTGTCCCTTCAAGTGGTAATCCTTATAATAGTCTTTTCCTAACAGGAAAGCAAAACCCCCTACCTGTAGAAATTACCCTAACTTTCAGCTGAACTTTGAACGTTTTGCACACAAAGGAAAGCCTTGGAGAAACGACATCAGAAGGGGATGTTTATTTTAGTGCGGTTCTCCTGACATTACTGTGCAACTTGAGTTTTGCTTCAGGCCAAAAGCGTATTACAGAGATGAAAGACTAATAGCTTATCTAGGCAGCTTGATGACTATTAGGATAGGGCTGAGCAAGAATAAATTTTTTAAATGGAAATAGTTGCCATTTTTTTTAAGATTCAAAGAGCTGAGGAATTCTTTGTGTTTTATTCCACATGGAGTTCATGCTTAAAGGCCATTAGCAGCCAATATACTACTGAGACAGCAGCAGGCATCATAGTGGCTGCTGTTTTTAAGTTATTCTCGAAGTAAACTGGATTAATAGCCCCGAAAGCACTCATCTTCCCTCTAGTCAAAAGAAGAAATATCTTAAGCAGTAACTGCTTTAGTTCCCACTACTATGGATCCCTTCACATGAGGGAGCAACATAACATGGCACAGCTGTCATACATTATCACTTTCTTCGCTCTGCTTTAGACCCCAATGGATATTGTGGAGAAGGACACGTAACATGTAACCACTGAATAGCAAGCTAGCAGTCATTCTTTTCCCCCAGGAACTGCCCCTTCATGTATGTTTTCATCCCACAATATCATTTGGCAAATGCAAACTGGTTCATCCATTTTTCATCAAAGAGCTCACAATTTCAAACTACCTCACCCTTACAATGGAGGAGGAGCAGACGTGGGAACCTGCCAACCAGCAGATGTAGAGTAACCTGTTATCTCCACTGACTTCTTCACGTACCCTCGGCTTGAGAACTCTCATGTAGCTCTGCAATATGGACATCAGCCCACTAGCAAATCCATTTTCAGCTCCCATATGAGAAACAACAGCCTTCAATCAATTCTCAATAGAGATCTATGAGACCTGAGCCTAAACCAACCTTCCTACTGTTGCTTTATCTAAGAAAATCAGCTTCAGCTGCTAGCCTTTCTCCTTCACCAGTGAAAACTCAATCATAATTCCTTTGAAACTGAAGTTCACATCAACATTTGTGGTACGAAGCCTGGAATAACATATTAAAACATGAAGAACTGTGGTAGAGATCTCTGAGATAAAATCAGTGACAGTTACCATTGCACATATCTGGCTTGTAAGCCAAATCAGAGGCTGATACATTCTCTGACCTGTATTCTTTCCAGGTGGTTCAGAGCAGATTTTGGAGAAGCACGGAAAATAGGACCTTCCCATCATGTTCTGCTAAGGAAAATAGAAGAACCGGAAATGTGGCTGTAGGCCTCAGAATGAGCATTTAGAAATCAATAGCCCTGGCCTAATGCTCGTAAATCCTTCACAGCAGCATAACAGCAGAGCCACCAAAACGAATCTCTACTTGATCTTTCCTCTGTTTCCTTACACTGACATCTGACAACACTTGTTTGCATCGCATGCTGGGTGTCTTGCTCTGGGCATAAGAGTCCTCTTTTGGTCTGCGTTAGAATATCTGCATGCACCAGATCTCATTGTGTGGGGTGGGATATCCCGACATATGCACTTATGTTTCTTACCTTATTATATAATATATAGTATATATATCATACAGAATTATTAATTCTTACAACAATAAAAAATTAGATTTTTTTTTGTTGTATTCAATAATAGCTAGAGATATTGCAACCATTAACCCTGGCATGATGTAAAGCCAGAAGCCCTGGATATATTCTATTAGGGTGTTGTTCCCCACCTATTGAATGCCCCCTCCATTCCCTTCCTCTACAACATCTGTTGACCCTCTCTTTTCCTTCCATAACTTGGCCCTGACTAAGAGCTGAAAGCCTTCTCCTCCAAAGCTCATTAACTACTAGCTGTTTTCAAATTACATCCTGTCCTGAGTTCAGCAGTAGCAGTCATTTTTCTCCTTCTTAGTAGCTGGTGCAGTGCTGTGTTTTTGACTTTTGGCCTGGGAACAGCGCTGATAGCACCAATGGTTTTAGTTGTTGCTCAGTCATGTTTAGTCTGACCAAGGACTTTCTGAGTCTCATTCTCTGCCAGAGAGGAGGGGAAGCCAGGAGGAAGCAGAGACAGGATACCTGACCCAAACTGACCAAAGGGGTATTCCATACCACAGCACATCATGCCCAGGATATAAACTGAAGGAAGTTACCCGGAAGGGATAAATCACTGCTCAGGTCTGGCTGGGTGTCAGTTGGCTGGTGGTGAGCGATGGTATTCTCTTCCCTTGTTATTTCCCTTTTCATTATTATTATTGGTGGTAGCAGCACTGGTTTGTATTATACCTTAGTTACTGGACTGTTCTTATCTCAGCCTGTGGGAGTTACATTCTTTCGATTCTCCGCCCCCATCTCTCTGGGAGTGGGGGAAGGAAGAAGCGGGGTGAGTGAGCGAACGGCTGCGTGGTTCTGAGTTACTGGCTGGGCTTCATAGAATCATAGAATAGTTAGGGTTGGAAAGGACCTGAAGATCACCTAGTTCCAACCCCCCTGCCAGGGACAGGGACACCTCCCACTAAACTATGTCACCCAAGGCTATGTCCACCCTGGCCTTGAACACCACCAACGATGGAGCATTCACAACTTCCCTGGGCAACCCATTCCAGTGCCTCACCACCCGCACAGTAAAGAATTTCCTCCTTATATCTAATCTAAACTTCCCCTGTTTAAGTTTGAACCCATTACCCCTTGTCCTCTCACTACAGTCCCTCATGAAGAGTCCCTCCCCAGCATCCCTATAGGCCCCCTTCAGATACTGGAAGGCTGCTATGAGGTCTCCACGCAGCCTTCTCTTCTCCAGGCTGAACAGCCCCAACTTTCTCAGCCTATCTTCATATGGGAGGTGCTCCAGTCCCCTCATCATCCTCGTGGCCCTCCTCTGGACTTGTTCCAAAAGTTCCATGTCCTTTTATGTTGAGGACACCAGAACTGCACACAATACTCCAAGTGAGGTCTCAGGAGAGCAGAGTGGAGGGGCAGGATCACCTCCTTCGACCTGCTGGTCAAGCTCCTTTTGATGCAGCCCAGAATACGGTTGGCTTTCTGGGATGCAAGCGCACACTGCAGCTGGCTCATGTTCATTTTTTCATCAACCAAAACCCCCTAGTCCTTCTCTGCAGGGCTCCTCTGTATCTCTTCTCTGCCCAACCTGTAGCTGTGCCTGGGATTGCTCCCACCCAGGCATAGGACCTTGCACTTGGCATGGTTAAACTTCATCAGGGTGGCATCAGCCCACCTCACAAGCGTGTCAAGATTCCTCTGGATGGCATTCCTTCCCTCCAACGTATCAACCGAACCACACAGCTCGGTATCATTGGCAAACCTGTTGAGGGTGCACTCAATCCACTGTCTATGTCACTGACAAGGATGTTGAACAAGACTGGTCCCAACACCGATCCCTGAGGGACACCACTCGTTACTGGTCTCCAGCTGGACATTGAGCCATTGACCACAAATCTTTGCATGCAGCCATCCAGCCAGTTCTTTATCCACCGAGTGGTCCACCTATCAAATTGATGTCTCTCCAATTTAGAGACAAGGATGTCATGTGGGATAGTGTCTAACGTTTTGCACAAGTCCAGGTAGATGAAATCAACTGCTCCACCCCTGTCCATCAGTTCCATAGCCCCAGCATAGAAGGCCACCAGATTGGTCAGACAGGATTTGCCCTCAGTGAAGCCATGCTGGCTGTCACAAAGCACCTTGCTGCTTTTCATGTGCCTCAGCATGCCTTCCAGGAGAATCCACTCCAAGATTTTGCCAGGCATAGAGGTGAGGCTGACTGGCCTGTAATTCCCTGGCTCATCCATTTTCCCCTTCTTGAAAATGGGGGTTATATTTCCCTTTTTCCAGTCATTGGGAACTTCACCTGACTGCCATGAGTTTTCAAATATGATGGACAGTGGCTCAGCAACTTCATTTGCCAGTTCCTTCAGGACCCGCGGATGGATTTCATCAGGTCCCATGAACTTGTGTACATTCAGTTCTTAAGATGGTCTCAAACCAGATCCTCTCCTACAGTGGGCCCAAAGTCTTCATTCTCGCAGTCCCTGCGTCTGCCTTCCAAGACTTGGTGTGGTCAGAGCATTTGCCGGTGAAGACCGAGGCAAAGAAGTCTTTAAGAACCTCAGCCTTCTCCAAATCCAGGGTAGCCAGTTCTCCTGATAGATTCCGGAGAGGGTTCGCATTGTTCCTAGTCTGTCTTTTATTTGCAGTGTACCGATAGGATCCCTTCCTGTTATCTTTCACATCCCTAGCCAATTTTAATTCTAAGTGGGCCTTAGCTTTCCTAACCTGATCCCTAGCTTTCCGGACAACATCCCTGTATTCTTCCCAGGCTGCCTGTCCTTGTTTCCACCTTTTATAAGCCTCTTTTTTCCCCTCAAATTTTCCTCAGCAGCTCCTTATCCATCCAAGGAGGTCTCCTGGCCCTCCTGCTGTGCTTCCTTCTACTTGGGATGCAGCACTCCTAAGCTTGTATTAGGTGATTCTTGAATATCAACCAAGAGTCTTGGGCCCCCCTGCCTCCTATGGCTATATCCCATGGAATCTTACTAGGCAGGTTCCTGAAGAGGACAAAACTACGACATTTCCAAAAGCAGGGCTGGCTGACATATACCCTTAAGCAACAGAAAGTGCGGGAGAGAGAGCGTCTCCTGAAAAAAGAGTCACAGGACCTCATCATGTTCTTCCACAGCTGTTCCAGTTAAACATTTTCCTCCTGTTTACTTACCTCTTCTCAATTCCATGCTTGTAGAGTTGGCAGTATGGGCACTCGTGCTGGTGCAGTTATTGGGCTACCTCAGACACTGATGCTGCTCAATAACCCTTGAAACAGAGCAAGAGGTTCATCCTAGCACACTGTGGTAGTGAGTGGAGCAATGGGGGGATTTTCACACAGATTAATCCAGCAGCACTAGTATATAACTATTTAAACTGTTCTCTGAATTGCAGAAACTGGTCAAACCTGTTCCGAGCCAGCTTCTGGCTTTGAGAGCAAGCAACTCCGGAGAAGCTGCTGCTGAAGGGGATTAGGTGTTTCAAATGGAAGTATTTTAAACTTCGGACTTTCTCGAGGCAACTGTAATTGATTTCTGGGACATGGTGAAGTCCTGCAGCTATCTCCCTAACTCAGTCATCATTTTTAATTTGAGCATTCAACACATTTTTTTCCCACCTTACAAAAACATATCATTGTAGGCAGAATGCCTACTACCACCAGGTACTTTAACATTAGCTGTTCATGACTTGTGACTTCCTTATGCAGTCAGGCAGAGAAGACTTGATTCACACTAAGCAGGTAAGCAAAATTTAAACCAGATTGTTTCAAAAAGGAGGGGCACTGAGACAAGCAGGATTAACATAATTTTGTATACATAAGCAGGGGGGGGCAAAGCATGGGAGGAAAACAGCAATACATTGACAGCCTTCAGTGCTTGCTTGGAAGACAAGTACCTCACTAACCATCTGGAGTCCTAGAAAAATGCTGTCAGTTGGGAAGTTCTTGGAATTACTTATAAACCTTGACCTAGAGCATCCATTTAATGTAACAAGGTTCTTGGTCTACCTCCGGCTTTTGCAGCTGGGCTGTAAAGACACACTGTGAAGCACTGATCTCATAACAAGGACAAATCAGCCACGAGAAGACTGCTTTAAATCTCAAGAGCCATCATGTGAATCCAATTTCACCTTCACAGTTCAAACAACAGAACTACATTGACTTTTGGATTTAAAGTCCTCCCTTTATGTCATAGAAGCTTCAGCTGGAGTGAAAAGATGATGCAAATAGAACCTTTTCATAACACTTTACCAGCACCTCACTTGGCTTGAACAGGGAGCAAACTGGTATTTGTAATCAAACTTAAATCTGGTTTCAGTAATTAAAGGGATCTTCTAAATCTCCTCCTCAGTGGCAAGAGACTCTATTTACTGGTTAATTAAAGGCTGGTTCATAAGCCCTTTCAGAACAGACTTTAAAAAAAAAAAAAAGGAGTGAGAATGCAAATTATTGGTTAGGCTCTATCCAAAGGCAGAGATTTATATTTATCCACTAGCTGATGTGTGCCTCTGTTCTGAAATATCTTATTCCCTTTGATACAGCTGAAGGTAAGAAGGAAGGTGCATGCCTCTTAACAGCTTTGTGGGCACAGCTGAGTTACCAATGCTGCAAGGGACCCATAGGTATCAAGAGGTACGTCCAGGTGGCTAGGGACATACTGTATGAGAAAGGTGGAAGGACAGTAAGGGACAGATTAGCACAGTTAGGTATTAGCACTACTCCATGACTGTCAGACCAGTCAAGGGTAAAGTTGTATGTGATATGTGGTCCACCAGTCTGGATGCTGTTTAAGGATCTGGAAGATCAGGATTTTTTTCTACCCCATGCCAGAAACTTCCTTTGTAACCCCTTGTTATCACAGCACAAGACAGTACAAATTACAGCTTATATGGTTATAATTCAGTGACTCCATGTACTGAAGTGATTGCTCAGTTGCATCACCTCCCATACACAAGACTCTCTGTCTCTTTTTGCCAGTGCACAGCATGAAGCCTCCCCTCATGCACCTGTTATAAGGACAAATACACTGGAAACCATCTGGTTTCTGGGATTCATTTCACTGGACACAAAATAAGTCTATCAGCCAGAAAAACATGTTTGGTCTGCTCTTAGACCCTTACACTAAACTGTAAAATCAGGCTTTCCAAAGGCAAGATCTTAAAACATTTTGCTAATGCATCTCATCAGTTAAAGGTTTTAAGTTCTTGCAAATCCAGTGCTAGATGGTTTGCTGGGTGTCATGCAGTCAGACAGAAGTGAGTCCTCTTCCTGCCCTAAGCCAACAAGCAGTACTATGTGCAGGTTATGACAGTACAAGCACAAGCTACTACTGCTTCAGCTAATATACTCTGACCCCTCTACAAGGCTTAATTCCTCAGTTTACAATAATGCTACATCCTCCCACACAACTTTCTGTCAGTCCAGGCGGTGAACAGAAAAAGTGGCTGTCTAGCCACAGTATATGGTAGGGACTTGCCAATTGTCTCCAGTTTGTTGTTTAACAAATTCTCCAGCAGCCTCCCTCATAAATGTAGAACTCTGAATGTTTGCCATAGTTTACTGCATAATATAATACATAATTTGATAATACTTCTCTACCTCACAAACAGGATTAGAAAGATTTATGCAATTCCAGCGCAGTCCTATGCATTGTTATGTCTTCTGTAGCTTCTTACACCATCTTTAGCAGCATAAGACTGAGTGAGTTCAAGCAATGTGCTGAGCAGGTGTGTGTATTGCAAAGGAGTGCTGAGTGTGAGGGCAAGTGGTGTTCTGTAGGTGTACACCTGAATTTATACATGCATGTATGCACGCAGGCTATTACTCTTTGATTTAGAGAAGTTGAGGAAACGTGAGCATAAAGGCAACTTAGTGGGTCTTTGATTCAAAGGAAGTTAATTTCACAGCTTTCTAAAAACCCTCTTCCTACCTATTCCCTCACGCAAGCCAGTTTTCCCTTCCCACTGAAGTTTCACCTCCTGCCCATGCAGTCCTAACCTTGTGTGGAAGTGATGGGAACACAATGCAGACCCCAGGCTGGCACCTGCAGCTCTTGGTGACCATGCACAGCAAAGTCATAGGCCACACTGCAAATTTATGAAGACAGTCTTCAACCACTGTAATGGCTTAGCAGTTAAGAATGAAAACAGGATAAAATCTGATACAAAAGCATCTTAACCACTGGCATTGTGTACCTGAAGCGGCTGTCTTTTCTTAATATGTTTGACTCTAGCTGAGAATTTTGGAATAGAAGCTGCATAAAAAGTCTCCAGAGACAGAGGCATTTATATAGTATTGCTCCCTATGCTGACTGCACTCACGGTCCTGAATTCAGCCCAAAACTACACTCCTGGTCTTTAGAGGCCCCTCTGCCTTGTTTCTGGCTGTTGCGATCTCATAGTTATTTGCTTTTCCAGCAGGCATAGTCACTCATCTCCACTGGCTTGAATATCTCCCTCGGTATAGGCAGGGCTGTTAGGAAGTTTCTTTCTCTACCAGTCAAGTTAGCTTTTAGAAAGCTCTACCTCAACCTCCTCAGCCCTCTCTACATATCTCCTTTCAGTCATTCTGCTTATTTAATCCTCCCTTTGGACTCCTTTCTCATCCATAGCAGGGAAGTGTGACAGACAAGTAAATCTTCAGCTGTCATCACTTCTCTCCTAGCAAGAAGAAGGACAAACAACCTTGCCTTTTCCCACGGCTGAGTAAACTACAACCCATGGGCTACACCTTTGCCAGTAAATTAAATCACTAATCTGTTGTGCTTAACTGTTACAACAGGTCTAGACATACTATCTGCCAGGGCAAATTCACATTCTCCTAAATATTACTTATCTATATCTATTATTGATTGATTAGCAGGTTCTGTTCTTGTAACAGGGTATTTTACCTATTCATTGCATACTTCCAACCGGAATGACCTGTCTCAATTCACTGATCAAAAACTGATCACAACCTGCAAAAGGCAAACCCTGCTGTGTTTAAAGTCAGCAAAGTACAATGCCATGCATCTTGCTCTGTTTGTGTAAGTCACTCCAACACTCAGCATCAATCAAGAGGTGAAAGTTGCTGACAAAGGCCACCTTTCACAAATGTTTCCTCATCCCACCACTTTGCCCTTTCTTTCTGTTGAAACAAGCAGCATTTTCACTTTGCACCCACCCAAATTCTCCCAAAAAGTATGTTTGCCAGCAGTGGCTAATAAAGTCCCACCTTCCCTTTGGAGTGCATTGCAGTTCCCCATCAACTTTTGGTGGCCAAAACAGTCAAAAAAATATGAAACTTCATCCTTCCATTATTCACACGGCAGGGCATACAGAAGTTGTCACTCCTCTGCATAACCCCATGATGTCCCACAGTGGCAGTCACATGCTGCCCAAGCTCCTCCTTGCTGACAGCAGGTACAGTCAAGCAGTGCTAACCACTATTCAACGGTCCATCATGACCTGGACAAAAGACACAAGCCTCTTCAAAACATGTAGGCATGTCTTCTGCACATAGAAAGAACAGGCAAGAGGTGTCAGGTAATCAGAAATCCCCTGTGCTGAAAAAATGGGAGATATTTGTGGAGGCTACTCCAGAAAATTGCCTCTAAGACACAGAGGTCCAAAGAAAATTAAAAAGCTTCTTTAGGCTTTTGTTTGCTTCTGTATCAGTGTGAACTTTCAAGTTATCTTTACACCTAACTAGTTGCATATCCTTGGGAGGGTCTCTTAAGCTCTGAATTTCAGTTCCTAGACACACTCAGCCGTCATTTAGTGTTTCCCAAGTAACTCGCTCTCCCTGGAAACACAGGGGAGTGCCTGAGGTTTATTCTCTGTAACTTTGTTAACAATTTACATTGAAAGGCAATAGTATGATGAAGACAAGAGAATTTGATTAAATTATATAGAATTATGATTGCCTTCAGCTGGAAGAGACTTCTTATCATTTAGAGCTTATATGATAAGAACAATGAGTTGCTTCCACCCTTTTAGTCTTCATAAGAAAAAATGAACAGTTTTCACTTGTTTCTACTGGATGTACATTTAAAATTTTTAGCAATAAAAGTCAGACTTTGAATCTCATTGACTTTGCATCAGGAACAAGTTCTGACCAGAGAACATGAGTTTCATAGAATCATAAAATAATTTGGGTTGGAAGGAACCTTCAAAGGTCATCTGGATGAGTGAGCAGGGACATCTTGAACTAGATCAGGCTGCCCAGAACCACATCCAACCCAGCCTTGAATGTCTCCGGGGATGGTGCAGCCACCACTTCTCATCGTAAAGAATTTCCTCTTCACATCCAGCCTGAATCTCCCCTCTTTTGGTTTAAAACCATCACCCCTCAGTCTTATCGCAACAGGCCCTGCTAAATAGTGTCTCCACGAAGAGAGTTTGCATAATGCTACATTTTTATAGTGTGCAGACACTCCTGTAATTTTAAAAAAGTATATATTTATTTTGAGAAGAAATAGCTGCATAGGAGGTTTTCAAGTTTCTCAAGCCAATAAAGACCAATATTTAACTAATTCAAATGTCAAACTCAATGTCACCAGCAAGCTGGAGATTGTTCCATTGGAGGCAGAGAGATTCCAGTCCCTGAACCAGGGCTTTTGAATAAAAGGCACCCTGTTGGAAAGACTGCAGAGAGATTGTATATGATCAGAGGAAAGTGGGATTGGGTATGCACTGGTCAGATACACCTAGCAACTCCTACAGATCATTAATCCCTTTGTAGCTACTGCCTATATCACTGTGATGATGTCTTTTTAATCCAAAGAGAAAAAAAGTGAACATCTAAGACTTTTTTAAGCATGCTTTTGGAATGGCAGAAATCTTGAACAAGTAGCATGCAACTTTTTGGTTAAAAATAATATTAATTTTAAACCATGGAAGACAAAAAAAGCCAATAGCTGAAATGTTGTGGCTACAATTAATGGAAGCAGGGAACAAAGATAAACCTGAATCTTGAATCTGCAAAGGATGTTCCCTAGAAAATTCTCCCTGGGTGAAGCACATCATCAGAGGCGCTGCTGGTGTTCAACAGTACCTCTGGGTGGATCACCAGTTGTCACAACCATGAGAAAAGAAAGAAATCAATTTAAGACTTTTGTATCTAACTCTTCACACATACTGTGAATTCTTAGACTGGGCTGCCAAGATCATGGAGTAGCAAGTCTGTTCCAATTTATCTAGAGAGGAAAAAGACACACCATTTCCCTCTCTGACAGCACAGTTCTTGGCAACCTGCTGGGAAGTATTCTATACATTTTTTTTGATGCACACACCACTGTTTACACAATGGACTCCTATTAGCAGTGTGAGGTGGTCCCTGCAAGAGCATCTGCATGTGCCCAACTGTTCCAGAACCCCATTCTCAGGATCAAAGATGAAAGGCATGTTTCAGCTAAACAGAAGAGGACACACATCAGCACTGATGACTAACCCTTTCAAAGATAACAAAACACTAGCTAACACAACACATCGGACCTTACCTTATGACATGAGTATTTTCAGGGTTTTTGTAAAGTTAACCAGAAACAGCTAGATACAGGCCTGTGCCAAACAGAGCTGCAAAAAGCTAATAGCCATGAGCCACGTCAAAAAAGGGCTAAAGCTCTGCTATTCAGGTAGAGTGAGACAAAGGCAGATCCTCTGCAGGACTACCAGGTCACGGGATACGGCTCCTGGACCACATTCAACTGCAATATGTAACCAGTGCCATCTAAAGCTTTTCTGCTCCCTCCCTCCTAATGTCTGTAAGATTCACTGTTCCCCCATCCCTCCAACTGTGGGCTGGAATGATGGGTCAAGAAGGAGCTGACACAGGATTGGGCTGAAAGTGCGGCAAAGAGTGAAGGAAAGTAAGGGCTAACTCTGCATGGAAATGAAAACTGATGTGCTATCCTGTGTACGCAGGGGCACCTCCACCAACCCGCTAACCTCCTCTCACCCAGACACTCGCCAAACCCTGAGCCAGGACACTCCAGCCAGCCATTCGCCCCAGGAGAAAGTCTGAGTTGCCAGAGTCCCTCTACAGAGATACCCAGGCTTTAACATGCTCTTTCCATTATTTGTAAAACAAGATGTTTCTGGTTTTGGAATGGAAAAGAAGGCCCATTGCTTCTAAGATAAAAAGCCCAACCTGCATCCTTCTTTTGCTCTGTAGCTTTCCATACTGGGAGGGATGACGAGGAGCAGGATAACATTTGAAGTCTGTGCAAATACTCTGCTTCCAGCAGCTCCCTAAACATGTCTTCTTCCTATCTGCACTCTTTAGCTAAAGAGTAACTATCTGCCTGAGAGAACTCTTGTCCCTCACTGCCATATAAAAACCCAGCTTGCTTGTGTTCACTTGTGGCAAGTCATAGAATCATAGAACAGTTAGGGCTGGAAAGGACCTGAAGATCATTTAGTTCCAACCCCACTGCCAGGGGCAGGGACACCTCCCACTAAACCATGCCACCCAAGGCTGTGTCCAGTCCAGCCTTGAACACCGCCAGCGATGAAGCATTCACAACTTCCCTGGGCAACCCATTCCAGTGCCTCACCACCCTCACAGTCAGGAATTTCTTCCTCATATCCAGTCTAAACTTCCCTTATTTAAGTTTGAACCCGTTACCCCTTGTCCTCTCACTACAGTCCCTCATGAAGAGTCCCTCCCCAGCATCCCTATAGGCCCCCTTCAGATACTGGAAGGTTCCTATGAGGTCTCCACACAGCCTTCTCTTCTCCCTCGTTCTTAGTCCTGGAAGACAACATCTCTGTAAATAGTTTAACCCCTTCTCAAGCCAATTAACATCACGAATACAATTACAGCTTTTCACAGCCTGTTTTGTTCAGCAGCCTGACATCCTGTTGACCGGAACAGTGCATGCAGTGGCTCCAGGAGAACGCGCTGGGAGACCTGACGGAGATCTGCTGAGGTTCCTATTGCATCCTGTGACAGATAAATCCTGGCCCAAGGCTGGGACTAAACGTTTTTGCTCACTGGTGAAGCTGCTGTTGGGATGCAATGAGATAAGGTGCGATAAGGTACGATAAGGTACAATAAGGTTCGCTGAAATCTCATGGGAAGAGCTGCAGATCTATAAAATTTTAGCTTGTATCTGTGACTCTGGCCTGTATAAATACATAGTGGCAATTAAGTAACACAGTCAACCAATGAACTTCATCTAACACACAAGCATTAAGTAATTTACTAAATGATAACATAAGAGTAGGATTAGGAAGGGTCCTGGCAGAAACTCCAGTGGCTTTGCTTCCTTCACAGGTCCCCATTGCTTCGGAGATGAAGCTTATGGTTTCTAGGGTAACTAGACACACACACACACACACACACACACACACACACATACACAAGAAAATGGACACACTGTCTAGTTTGGTTTCCCGTCAGAGCATTGTGGGTCCAGAAGCATAGCCTAAACCATGACTGTGAAAAGACGTGTAATTTCTTTAGCCACTCGTTTTAGTTCAGTCATGCCTTAAGTGCATTTTTAGTTTTAAGAGTAAATCTGATATTTAAATGTGCGGTTTGTAACAAATAGTGACACTTTTGAGTTCACAGACCATTATTAAAGACACATAGAGGACAGATGGTCCTGTTGTGTATGTACAGATGCTGACACTGAGGGAGTTTGTACTTGGCTCCATGCCACACCCACACATAAATGTAAAGATCTGAATGAACAGTTTTCCTGTGATATTTATGTTCCTGTAGGGTTTATGTGCATACACTACAGATATGATAGATGAGATTATCAGTTCGAATCACGGCCTCTCACACGGCAGAGGGGAGTGAATTATGCAGGTCTTACAGAGGCGTGAGGGCCAAAAGTGAGGATGTGCCTGTAAAGCTGAGGACTAGTGATCTTTTAAACCAAGAGAGGCTTAACTTTGGCTCATTCGGTATTTGCCAGCCAGGGGTATGGGCACATGTCTGCACTCCCACATGGACACTTGAGCTCCCAAATTGACACTCCCACATGTGACAGAGCTCCACTCCATTTTCTCCTTTTGAAACCAGAGAAGACACCATGATGCCACTGCAAAGCCCACAGGGCACTGTCACCTCCTGCCTTCTGGCACACCAAACACTCTTCACCTACACATGAACGCTCCTGCCCTCTTCTCTCTGCACTTCCACAGTATCGCACCATGGCTTCTGAACAAGCAGCGTGTCTTCACTTCTTCAGGACCCATCTTTCCTACTTACCATGGGGAAGGTCACTCAGAGACAGCATTCATTCCTCTACTTCAACAGCTTTCAGGTCACTAATGCCAGGTCTGACAACTTCCACCCAGTTATCCAGGACCTAAGGATGTGTCTGGCTGGGATGATGGCAATGTATTAAACCGCGCTCAGGAATGTTCCCAGGCACCGGAAGGCAATCATCAGTTGTGCTAAATGGTTTGAGTGGCCCCGGCAAGTTCGTGTCCCACTTGCACTGCTCTGGAGTGCTCCCAAGCACTCTGGAGTGCTCAGGAGCCAGCTTGCTCCAGCAGCCACCCCAAGAAGCTCCTGTGCAGCCACCCTGCCTCACCAAGACACAGGGTTGCTTGTGGAGCTCCTGGCTGCTTCCTGCTGGCTGGTCTCGGTGCCAGAGACCACTCCCAGGCATGCCCAATTTACCTGTACATATAGAGCCTTTGAGACTTCCCCAGGTCAGGGCTGATCGCCCAGTTATGCCTGATGGAGCCATACTCCAAGCTAATGACCTTGAGTCATTCAAGGCGTTTAGCATTCATACTTCACCATAATAGAGCCAATGCCTTGCAGGCGTCTATTTCACAGGCTATCAGCTGTTTTAAATCTAAATGCAATTGTTTATTTTAAATTCTCACCATAAATATCAGACCTCCAGTATAAGTCTTCCACATTCAGAGCCAAGCAAAGGGGTTTGAATCCATGGCCAGAAATAAGCTCTCCAATAAGTAACCTGACATCCTAAAATGACAGCAGTGATCCACTCTGCAGCAGTCGGTTCATGCCCAGTGCTGCCGTAAGCATCCCAGGCCATGGTAAAATCCAAACAAAAAACAAACCAAACTAAAACCACCACCCAGTTACTGTCCAGCAAAGTGCTTGCAATGAGCACTGAGGTAACTGTCCCACTCTCCAGCCAAGACTGATTGCAAATGCCTCAAACACGGGTCATATCTGAGCAATGCTGAGGCCTGAAAGTCGTTTGGTACTGTGGCTCTGAATCTTTCAGGCAAATAAACACTCAAAGAAACCTGTGACTTCCAGGAGATAGCTCCAGGAGTTTTAATAGAAGTAGATTAGATTTCAGAAAAGTTAATTCCTGCAGAAAGCCGTACTTCCTGATACTGCCTTTCTCTCTCTGCTAAACAAGCATTACAATTTCATTTATAGGGCCATGAACACACAGGTGCTCAGTTACACAAGTTATGCTGTACAGGCTACTGATGGCAACCGATGCATCAGCATCTTTGCTGCACTAAGCTGTGATCTGTGGGCACCTTCCCTTTTACATCCTCCTTCAGAGCTGTATAGGCAAAGGGATGAGGTAGTAGGTAGTGAAACAGCTCAAGCAAAGAAGAAAGGCCCTGTTCCTTTGCTCCACAGCAGTGGACACATGCTTGAGGAAAATCCTCTTCTAGGCAGGAGGACAGGTCAGTACTCGGTAGACCTGAGCAACTGAACCTCCAGGGTGTGTGCATGAATGCCTCTGCACGATGTTATTTTAGACCTGGATAGTCATCAGCAACACCTTACGGCCACAGAGGTGTTAACCAACACAGAAAATCAATAGCATAAAAAAAAAAAACAAACAAATCCCAACACAAAACCCACCACCCTCTATACCAACAAACATATAAGTAAGCTTAAAAGATCAAAGAGTTTGGCTATATGCGTGTATTATCTACAACAACTGGCATGTTTTAGGCACAGCCAGCATTTTTTGCCTTGAAAATAATTAGGAATGATTAGAGATGCCTAATTCTGCTTCCAAGTTGTATCAGGCACTGGCTAAACTACACTGCAAGCACCAACAAACTTGCATTTCCTGTTCTTAAATGTTTTGAGGCTCTGAACTTGGAGATAGCAATCATAATAACAGCAGCAGAACAGAACAAAGAGGAGCGAAGTGCAACTGAAGCAGAAGCTTAAACCAAAGCAGTAAACTGCATGTTGCCAATGTGCTTTTATTAAGAGGACATGAAAAGGACATTATGAGGGTTTCAAAGCATTTGGGGCTGGGGAGGCGGGGGGAAGAGACAACACTTGAAATAAATGTTCCATGGAGAGAAAATCTCTAATAATTTATTGACCTTCAGTTTCACATTGTGAAAAGAAAAAAAAAAGCAAGTTTTACAAAACCTTAAGATGTAGTAGCAAACAAAAAGACATAACCTAGACAAGTTTACTTCTTCACTTGCACAGTTTTCTTTTAGCACATGAACCACATTTTCAGTGGCGAGGAAAGGGAACATTATTCTGCTCTAATCACTCTTATTCAGACAGGTGTCAGACTTTGAGAAAAGGGGCTGCACAATTATACCAGAAGAGGAAGGCTGCCCTTTGTTATATGTTTCTACAGCAACGAGCCTACAAAATAAGAGGAACCTTCCCGTCTTATGCCAAGGTTTTTGTGTGCACTCCACTGTGAACTGCATTTGCTTCAAAGTGTGGGCTGTTTTGCAAGACTGGAACGGTCAAGTAGCTAGCCAGGATTCTCACATCAATTCAAAGAGCAAGAGCCTAGCATATTCGCTGCAGAGCCAGAGGCCCACCCTGACTTCAGCTTCCTTCAGCCTACACACAGGAATTAATCAAGAACTTGAAAGCAGACCACAACGTTGGAAACAGCTGCAGAAAATTCATCCCGCTTCGGAAGTTGCACAGCGCTACAAAACAGATTTCATAAGCTAAGTGGTTCGATGCAGGGCAGCTTCACATCTGGACTCTACAAAAAAACCATGTCTCAAGCCTATCTGCCCTTGTTTGAATAAGGGGGCCCCTGGGCACCCAGTCCTTTGCTTCCTTGTACCTCATGCAGGCACTAGCACCTGGGGAGAGGACGTGAAAAGCACAGGAAGTCTGATTTTATGGCTCCCTTGCACTCCCAGGAGTGATCCACAAGATGAAAGTCAACACCAGCTCAAAGCTGTTTGCTTCAATGGGGCAACTTGTGCAAGTGCAGGGATACAGAAAGGAGACCTATCCTATCTAAGATGTTTTTCTATTGCTTAAAAGCCATCTAAGAGTAAAGAACCAACACTGGGGTGGGGGAGGCATAGGGGAAGGTAGAGGGAAAGGCGGTGGGTTTAAACACTTCTTTAATCTACCATTTCAAGATATCAGTTTAACCAGAGGAACTATAACTGTTCACATCTAGGTGGGCCTCACCATTTAAAAAACTGCTAATGCCTTTGCTAATTAATCAATGTTCTTTCAGTATTCACAGAACTCCAAATAATCTATTCCTGAAATGTAAGAGTCTACTCCAAACAGCAAGTCAAATGTAAGGCAGCACAGAGAAACTTCCAGTGACCAGTGTAAACACTTCCAGATGACAAAGCTTTCACACATACAGCTACATCACTGTCACACAAAGGCAAGCATCACCAATGTGACTATTTTTGTTTTGCATGCACGCATGCAGCTGTTTACTTACACTGCAGTACACACCAACCATGGAACTGAATGTGCTAGTTAAGTTGGGCTCCAGAAACACTTAGGAAAAAAACACAATACAATACAAGCTTCATGACAGGATCAGGCAAAGAAAGCACCTGTGAAACATAAGCTTCTTAAATCCAGAATAAAAAGGGTAGCTTCATCTCTGTCTCAAGATGAGACTGGTAAGATATTTATTTAAAAATCAAATTTTGGTTTCTCACAATTGTATCTGATGCTTTAGAGCAACCAAGTGTTTAAAGACACACCTGACTAAGGAAATAAAAGGCAGCAGAATTTGAGGGCTATTTTTAAGATTAAGAGGTTTAACATTCATTTTCTATCCCCATAAGAATTTTGCTTGAGCACTTGGGTCTTTCACACCTGGTTGCTCAGATGATCATCTGAAATCGAGATGCATGAGGCAAGCCAGTCAGTGCAAAATTGCTGCTCTTTTTTTTTTCTTCTTTTTTTTTTATTTTTTTAAGACTTCATCACTAACCTAGCTTGAGGTGTTTTTTTTGTTTTTATTCTTGAATCACCATATTCCACTCACTCAGGTCAATCTGGCTATATTGTAGGTACCCCTCCTCCAACCCAATAAATAAATAAATAACTTTGGACAATGACTTCATCTGGGCTTGGTATCCAGAAGCTCTTCCACAGCATTTGTGTTGCAATCAAGAAGCTGCACAAAGAGAGAGCTGCAAGAGATTTTGGCTATTTCCAGATTAGAAACTGAAAGGCATGACCAACAAATGAAATGTAGCAAGGACACCATCTACAAGTCACACCACATGCAGCCTGGGGAGCTGGTGGCCTGAGAAAGTGACCTCCATGGCTTCTTCCTCTAGTACATGTGTAATTTAAGATCCTGCCTTGTAATCCTTCCATTTCTGACTGGGAAGCCACCCCTCCCTCTCACCTCCAACTGTTACCCAATAGTTTTCTTTCTTTGTGCAGCAGAGCAAGTCAGCAATCACAAAATGTGCAAAACATACAACAATTCACACAAGCCCTTGCAACATGAAGACAATTGCAGGCATTGTTTCAGCATGCAAGCACTGAACAATAAATAACTATATCTACAACAAGCAACATAACAGGAATGGGACAGTTTGAACTACTTATAAATACAGGGAGGAAAAGGAACAAGGAGCATTTGGGGGATGTAGTTTTTTTTTCCCCACTATTGCAAGAACATTTCACCACTGGGCTGTTCCTTATCAAGCAGAAGATCACTCACTGCACACAGGACAATGCAATGCAGGATCTAAGAGATGCTGTAGGCACTGCCCACAGACAAGCATGCTCTGTTTAGCAGAGTTCAGCAGCAATACCACTGTATCTTCATTCACAGCGGCATCTCGCTGTTTCAGACCTGGCCTGTTTCCCCTGCAACTGGGGCTGGCACTTCAAATCACCACAAAGAGAGGTGACAACCATTTCAGATTTCACATACAAACAGTGGAGTCCACGGAAATCAAGTGCTGTGTGCTGCACAGCTTGGAGAAGTTTGTCTCTTTTCTCCTTTGAAAGACTGATTAATATTGGCATTAATCCACAATTATTAGCACAAGGACCAGATCATAGGTTTGTCCATTCATATTTAAGCTATGTGCTGAACCACTGAAGACAGTTTTTTCTCCTATTCCTTCATGTGTAGATTAGATAATTTACAAGGTGCAGATGATTTTCTTCAAAAGCAAGAGACGCTGAACGATCTTTCTTCATTAAAACCATTTCTCCAGATTTGAGGTTCCAATCCTCTTCTCCAAATAGAGGAGTAAACTAAAAGCATGGGAAGAAGAGGGGGAGAGAGAAGAGAGAAAAGACTTTAAAGGGTTTGCTGAGACAATGTACCATAAGGTTTGTGTTAGATGTCAAAGACAATCTAAAAGCTAGGCTTAGGATACAATCCAGTTGATGGGCTTACCCGCCTCCCTCCCCAGCCTCCCCCCTCCAGTTTTCCTGTGCAATAGCCAACTTCTGATAAATAAGCCAGCCAAAAGCATGATTATTTAGAGTCAGATTCTGCCTTTATTATTCTACTAGCATTATTCTGCAAACCATCCTACTGACCCAGAAGTACTTTAATTTTTTTGCTATAAATTCAGTCATTTGAAAACTAAGTCAAACTGGCCCAATACAGTTCTGTGATGTGCTCTGCATCCTGCATAGTTCAACATTCCTATGTTCCCCCAATATCTTAGAGGTTTGTGGATTCAAGCAAACATAACTTTGCACAACTTCTCTTCCATAAAAGCAAACCTGGCTGGCGCTAAGCAGAAGGGGAGGTGAAGGTGCCTCACCCCAGTGCTTCCATTCACTTTGAAGAATTCTGAATTGAATTTATTCACAATATAGAAGGGATTGTATAGTCCCCTTACTTAAAACATATCTACTATTCATTAGAGCAGAAGTCTGCCCCATTTCTTTCCACAGAGCAATTTTTTCATCAGAAATTCCATTCTAGAGTCCTTTATAAAAATTGATTATTCAATGAGGAATTCAGCCTTTGGATGCTAAGATTGCACTCTGCTTTTTCACCATGAAGCTGTATTAAAATGCCAGCTTCCAAACCATCATCAGCTCGTAACAGTAATTTCTGACAGCACTGCCAGAATTTTAGGAGGCAAATCCTACATCATTACAATGCAAAAGTGCACTGGTGAACTCACAGTTCATTCGAACATACTACATCTCTCAAGCTGTGATGCCTAAGAACAACAGGGAGAACTCAGAGGAAACACCACAGCCTACATAATAGTGCAGAGCATCAAGCCTCTTTGCAACTATCGGCTTGAAACACACTATTTCCATTATGTCCAAGAAAAAGGCCTCTGCACTTAGTGTTTAGTCTCTTCTAGACATTTTTCAGCATAGCATGCTGTTCTTCCCACTGAAACAGACTTTCAACACTGAAGCCAAAACAATGTTCCCTGTCATGGAATGAACTTAAAAAAGAAAAAATATAAACAATTCCAAAGTAGGTGGGGGGGAAATCCCCAACCTACTCAAAAGCCCCCAGTTCGAGGAACAAGACAAAGCAGACTGAAGTCTTCCTAAAAGCTGTCAGACTAGGGCCACACAGCGCCATGAAAACAGAGGGTAATCAGAAGTAATTTCCTTTTTGTCCCTCCCACCCACTGACATAGCAGCAGGAGTCAGTAGGGAAAAAAGAAAACCAAACCCAAACTTATTGGATGGGCACACAGCATTGGAGAGACTTCAGTTTAGGGCTGTGTTCAGCCAGTTATCTTGCGCACTAGTGAAGCTAAAATAGTGGCTTTTAACAAGACACTGCAAAGCAAAGGAAAGGTTTCTTTGCACCGTTATATTTTTTTCAAAATAAAACACTCCCTCTCATGTACTGTAAGCCTCAGAACAATTAAGTCAGTCTCAGAAGAGTAAGTCAATATTTTTCTTGGCACAGACGTGATCCTGGGCATTCAATACTGCTGCTCTGATAATGCTGGGAACTGCTGCAAGTCAGTAATAACACAAATTAACTGAAGTCATCAAGATGTTGTTCCCTGCTAGGGAAGAAGCCACCACACACGTGGGGGCTTTCATGTGCTGGCTATTGGGGATGTTATTACTCCCAGGACCTGGTAAGGCTCAAGGGTTGGCCCTTCTTCCCCAAGGGTGAGTCTGGGAAAAAGAAAGTGAGGAGAGGCGAGAGGGCAGTGCCCTCAAAACAGCCACCTGAGTCAAGAGCAGTACGACACAGCCCAGCTTCACATCACGTTTCTGTGCTGATCTGCTGCTTTGCACAGGCCCAACCTCGTATTCTTTACTCAATCAGAGCTTCCAGCCAGCTGAAAGACGGATGAATCCTCATGTACCACAGAGAAAGGAATTTCATGACTACCCTCCATTTCTAGGTATATATTTCTATCTACACTGCCTCAAAGACATTTGGGTTTTGCCTTTACTGCAAGTGAGGCAAATGTCTCCAGCTGCAAAAGACCTAAACATAATAACCTAGGGAAGTCCTTACACACAAACTGTTCTTCCTGTTTTCTGGAGAACATGCATCAGTATGGAGTTCCAGATAACTTAAGTGCAAATGCAGAGCTTGTCTAATTACTACTACTGTATTTATTTGCCCTGTTTCTTCTAACCTGCCTGCCTTTCATGGTAATACTATATACTGTTCAAATGCAAAAAGAAATTACCACTCACAGATCATGGATTATTTAGGATTAAGCATGCCCCTGCGTTTGTTTGGTTGGCCGATGGTAACTGTGATTCGGCACTAAAGTTTCAAAGAGGGTGTGGGGGAAAAGAGCTAAACAAATCTAAAGGGAGTCTGCCAGATTTGTTGCAAAATACACAGATTAATAGTTCTGGAAAATGTCAGTAACTTATTTTAAGTGATGTAACTCTAGAAAAGATACAAATAAGGAAAAAATTAGTCATAGTTGAAGTTACAGTGAGCAGTTATAAAAAACAGATTGAAAAATATTGGTAGTATGTGTAGGTACCCAGATTTTTTAGTGGGTTTTTTTTATGAACCTCTTCTCCCCTCCTCCTAAAAATCAGATATTCACAACAACCAAACAAGCAAGGCCAAATTCAGACTTGCTTGTGAGAAGATACAATGCTGAAGTTGCACCTGGTAAGAGCTTGGCCCATTATATATAATTAAATTGTTGTGGAACAGTGTGCGCCATAGACAGGTAATTATTTCAGCCAGCATTATTAATTATACACCTTCCTGACACTTTATGCAGTCCAACATGTATGACCATAACTATTTAAAAAAAAATATGTATTTCTAAGTGTATTGATGAACCAAACGCAGCCTTAGTCTACACAGGTGTAACCATGCTGTCTAGGTGAGATGGAAAATTAGGCCTGAAGTGCCTGTAAAACACCTTTCATAAAACAGCAAATTTCCCCAAAGGCTGTCTGCATGGAGAAAGCATGCTGCCTGCCTGGAAATTCAAGTGAATTCGCTATCAAGCTTCAGATCAGAACTTACAGTATATTTTTCAGCTGCTGTTACTGGATATATAGTGTGACCTAGCCTCTGTCACCAGGAAGATGGTATCAAAACTTGTTTAGCATGCATTTATTATTTAAACGCAGAGCAGGACTCAATTTCCAAAAGATTACCTGCATTTCCCCACAAGTTGAAAACATCATTTTTGCTCGGTCCTTTACATATAAATCATTCAGGAAAAGGCCACATAAAAAGAAGCAGGTGCAAGGTATGTGGCAAACTACTTCCAGCATCTGGCTGCGTCACAGACATGGCGCCTGGCTTAAAACAGCCCATGAATGTGTGTGTCTCAATTGTTCCTGCTGTAAAACTGGCTAGAATATACTCACCCTCCTCAGAGCTACTGCTGAAAAGCTTTGTGAAAAGCATTATTACTGTGGAATTCAAAGGTGCTATTTCTTACCTGATACTTTCTAATTGCAACACACACACAATTATGAGGGGAGGTGCTTCCATGTGCTGACGAATGCCGTGGGAATCAACGAATAGGGCACAGTTGTTATGCTGTTCCATACATCTAACGTAGGATCGTAGCAGTCCAGCGTCTTGCACCTCTGAATGCCGAAGTAGCCTCCAACCACGTACAATTTGTTTCCAGATGCCACTGCGTGGCAGCTCATTCGCTTGGCTGTCACATCTCCCACCTTTGTCCACTGGTACATCTCACTGTTGAATTTGTAAGCGGAGCACGCGGAGAATTCGGTGTCTCCACCCATAATAAAAATCTGGTTTCCCAGAACAGCTGCAGCTGTATAGCGCCAGGGCTGGGGGCAGGTGGCTGGTACTGTCCATCTGTTTTCACACTGATCATAGCACTGAACTTTGGGCAGCTTGTCATGGCTAACGCTGGTACCTCCGAAAGCAAACAGCTTGAGCTTTGCGCTGACTACAGCTGCATTGCTCACTCCCTCTCGCAGTGGGGCAACCATGGTCCATTTGTTGGTCACGGGGTCGTATTGTTCTACTTGCTTCAAGGATACTGAAGGGGAAGCTGGAAGGCAACCAGTTGCTGCAGTGTGTCCTCCTACTACATACAGACAGTGCTTAAGTTCAGCAGAGCCGTGCCCAAACCTAGCTACCAGCATGGGAGCAGCCTTCGACCACTCCTCATGAAGGGTGTCGTACACCCACACGTCTTTGGAGACTCCGTTTTCTGACCCTCGTCCCCCGGTGATATACACTTTGCAGCCTATGGCACAAGCGCTGAACTCTTTCCGTGGACTTGGTATGTCAGCCTTTGGAATGATCTCCTTTGCCTTTTGGTCCACCAGGTACAGCTTGTCACACATAAAGGTTTGGCCACCCAGAAGAAAAAGCGAATGGCCAGTTTTCCGGGGTCTGGCACACAAACTAGTAACAACTCCATCATTCTGTAGGATTTTTAACTTGCATCTTATCGATTCTTCTACAATCTCTTTGCTTTTCCTTTGCTTGGTGATGAGTTCTTCCATGGCCACATTCTCCATAAGGTATATGGCAGGCAAGAGGGCCAACCTCACTGTCTGCAATAACTCTGGCAGGTAAGAGTGGCGCTTACTCAGGTCATAGTTGACCCAGTTGATAGCAGATTCATATACCAGCCTTTCATCTTCAGTTTCTAATTCTTCACTGGAAAGGAGCTGCACTACCATGTCTTTTGGCAGCTGGAGGAAGTCTTCACTTTTACTGATACTCTGGAAGTTGCTAAGGCACATCCTCCAAGAGAGCTCATACAACTTGGTGCACTGGTGAGCATCCGACAGCAGCAGCATGCCTAGACAGTTGGTGGGATGAAGGTTTTTCTCCAGAAATTCTGCACAAGCATCCCGAATGTCCTGAAACTCCAACATGTCACCAGCCTCCAGCAGCGATTCTGCATTCTCCTCATTGATGATAACCCTGGAGGAATATGCGTAGTCCAGAAGAAGCTCCAAGACTTCTGGGTGAATTGAATTATGAAAGTTGACTTCACTGTCCTGGCTCTCCTTCAGTCCTCCACTGAACATTGCTTCGAAATAGCGGCTACAGGCAGCCAGGACGGCTCTGTGGCAGGGGAATGACCTGTTCCCAGCATGGAGAAGTACATCTGTAAAGAGACGCTGCTGACGCAGAAGGTTCAGGTGAGTGAGGACACTATCAGCGTAGGACGACTTGTGGAACAAGTATATGTTTATGGAGCCAGTACTGGCCCTAGATTTGCGATTTTCATGCATGCTGACTGACATTTTCTTTCACACCTATAAACAAGATATTAAGAAGATTAATGAGCCAGTTAAATTCATTATATATAAAAAAGTGTAACTATTATGCACTATAAGATGGGTAAAAAAAACTTAATTTATAGATGAGTGGACAGAGAATTACATCTACATTTGGCATGTGTTTACTTTTTTGTAAGATGAGTTTCATAAATGACATACTCTAAACTTGTTGCCCAAGAGCAGGTTTATCTTGGGAAACCTGATCTCCAACTTTCATGCAGTAAGCAAGTAAGGTGAAAGAAAAGGAACCAGGACTGATTTTCTCACCCTTCCCCAGCCTAGACCAGCTGATTCATTACATACATACACATGCACATGCTTGAAACATTCTCCTGTACTGAATCATAGCAGGAAGAGCTACCAGACAGAATACCTAAGGAAAGTCAAAAGCTGCACGGAGAACAAAAACCTACTAATCCCATTAGGAAGCTTCCCTTTGGTGTAGTGATTCCATATGTAACAGCATACAATGAAAAAAAGGCAACTTTAAAATAAAAACCTAGCAACAACCATAAATTTACACTTCTGAAACCGCAAGAAAAATATGATGGGTGAATTTTAGAGATTACATCTTGAACTCTGCCAGTGGCCACCTGCTATAGTGATACAGCACACACATGGGCAGAGTCAGAATAAAAATGTATTTTGACTATCAACTGAAGTCACTGAGGCATCGCCTCTGATGCTGCCTTGAGTCAGGTACTCACAGCCATTGGTTCATTTTGAGTTCTGGAGGAGGCATAAACCAGAAGACATCCTATCCTACCCTATTCCTAACAAACACAATGCTGTTCAGTCCCTGCTTGGAGGTGAATGTTACTGTTATGTGCCATGATATGCAGGTCTACGTATGATTACAGCAGCAAGTTTCCAGATCTAATAAAGGGTCAAGCCAATATAGTATGATGTAGAGGGAAAGGGAAGAATACTGGCAGCCATATAAAGCTAATGGCCAAAAAGCCACAGCACAAATCATAAGAGTTGAAGCATACAGAGCCCAGTGCAAGTTGTGGCTGTGACCACTACTGTAATAATCTCAACTTCTCTCTCTCCCAACTGCAAACAAATCTTGAAAAAAGTAAAGAACCTAAATTTCCTAATGACTATGATATTCACATGCCCAGAGTCCCTTTTACTGCACTCTCAAACGAGGAACAGGGCAAAGCCTACCTGGGAAGCACCCAATGCTCAAAGTCAGATCATGACCTGGGGCCACTTGTGGATGTTTTTAATGTGGATATACTTCCCCCTCTCACAGACTCCAACATTTTCATATTCCTGAGTATGTTTAATAATCATAGAATCATAGAATAGTTAGGGTTGGAAAGGACCTTAAGATCATCTAGTTCCAACCCCCCTGCCAGGGGCAGGGACACCTCCCACTAAACAATGCCACCCAAGGCTATGTTCAATTCAGCCTTGAACACTGCCAGCGATGGAGCATTCACAGCTTCCTTGGGCAACCCATTCCAGTGCCTCACCACCCTCACAGTAAAGAATTTCTTCCTCATATCCAATCTAAACTTCCCCTGTTTAAGTTTGAACCCGTTACCCCTTGTCCTCTCACTACAGTCACTCACGAAGAGTCCCTCCCCAGCATCCCTATAGGCCCCCTTCAGATACTGGAAGGATGCCATGAGGTCTCCACACAGCCTTCTCTTCTCCAGGCTCAACAGCCCCGACTTTCTCAGCCTATCTTCATATAGGAGGTGCTCCAGTCCCCTCATCATCCTCGTGGCCTCCTCTGGACTTGTTCCAACAGTTCCATGTCCTTTTTATGTTGAGGACACCAGAACCGCACACAATACTCCAAGTGAGGTCTCACGAGAGCAGAGTAGAGGGGCAGGATCACCTCCTTTGACCTGCTGGTCATGCTCCTTTTGATACAGCCTGGGGTATGGTCAGCTTTCTGGGATGCATGCAGAACTGTACAACAGTATTCCCACATTTCATGCCTCCAGATGACAGAAGAGCCTTAAAAACCTCAGAAAAATGTTTTGTTTTGTTTTTTTTTTTTATAAATACATAACATATTTTTCTAGATTTGTATGACCATGTCGTGGTCAACAAAATCAAAACCATATAGGATTAATTTGTGCAGCAGAATCCATTTCAGAATGGGCCATCTCTGAATATGGAATATGCAATACATGCAGATTAATTGCAGCATAGACAGTACCATCTTTATTGTCAGGTGTTCTAATGTACAGAACAACTGATATGCCACATTTAGCAGCAAGCTTGTGATATACCTTTCCATTCAGTCACAGCAAAAAAGTCCCTCAAACCAATATATGCTAAGAAAAAGAGACACCTTACTGTAAAACTACCATAGCCCATTTACTTTAACTTGAAACATGACTTCTCTGATCATTACCTGGGATTCAAAAGAACACCATAGCTCAATATACAGTACTGAAACCAAAATCCTCCAAAATAGAGAGGAATATTTCCCATCAGAGCCACAAGGTAGAGTATCTATCTCACTCTGCCATGCAAAAGTTTGGAATGGTATCTTACCGATGCTCCCTAGACCAACCTATCAAATGCACTAACATTAAGCACAGAATAACTTAAGGAGGCTGGTATGTCTTCACAACACAAATTCTTTTACAAGGAAAAATAAATTACCTTTAATGCAATTGTATTGTCTGGCAAATAAAGATTCAGATGCATGCAAGGACCCTGAGTACTAATCTCAGACTAAAATTACTTATTTAGTCTATAGCTGAAAAGATTATACTGACCATATACATGCTGAAACCTGCTGGAACTGAAGGACTGCAGGAAGGGTCATGGATTGAAAACTGGTACACAAACAGTTCAGAGACACAGATGGGAAGAGGCACAGATGTTTACTTACAAAGCAAACTTTTCCAGTCACTTTACCATTTTAAATGCCATTATGATACAGTGCAAAGTATTCAGTGGTTCTCTATAGACTGGCTTTCCTCACATCGAGAACCTACCCCTGCAAAGTTCCCTTGTTAGGGAGCAGGACAGGAGCTAAACACCCACTGATCACAGACAATACAGTCACCAGGATCTGAAGATGCTCACTGCCCCCCCTGCTCTCCACCCAGAGCAAATGAATGAGTAGACATGACAGTCTAGGCATGACAGGATCTGTATGAAAAAACAGTTCCTCTCCTTTCTCCCCACATATTGGGGGGATTCAGAGGACACTGAAAATTTTCTTTTATCATGCACACAGGGTTCAGAAATAGGGCAGGTAAAGTTCACACCAGAGGCTGCCAGGGCAGGCATTCAGATCTTTCAGTGGGCTCTGTATTCCTGCAAGTGCCACTGGCTCAGCACCATTCAGAATGAGACCAAAACCACAACAAAATAGAAGCAAACATGAAAAAAACCCACCCTAAAGTTATGCATACATTGGAGGCTACTGAGCCCCAACTACATGCAGAGGGGAGGAACAGATCACTGTGTGTTACCCAATCCCACCCACAACCATAGTAACAAACACCACTGTAAAAAATAAATAAATAAAACCAACAAAAAAGCACTATAAGAGTCTCTCTCAAACAGCTACTGAATGGGGCGCTCAGCCTCTCACCGCACTGAAATAAACGGTTTGGTCCTTCCCAGAGCAACACCTTTTCTCACAAAGCACTTGCAGACTTCATATATGCTGGTCCTTAACTGTTCCAGTAACGTTGCTTTTATCATCACAATGTCATCTACTGAGAAGAATTCAAAGTATGCCAGTGCACATTTAAGATAAGCCAACATATTTCCCCAAACTGAGCAAAGATACATATCTATACATCTTTTTTCTCCACTGTGGTTGCTGAAATGAGTTCACACATGGACTAGTCAAACACCCTTACAAGCAATTATAATTCACTAACAGTCAGTGTTTCTGTAAACATGTCCTTTTGCAGTTTCTGGCAAATAGAATCTTGCAAGAATAATAAAATGTATAAATGACATCTCAGATTTCTCTGTTTGGTGTTGGAAATTATGCAAGCCTCAAATACTTCAGCGGAGGCAATTTACAGTCAGTGAACAAATATTCATCTTGAATAATGAGTCAATTCCCTTCAGGCATTTTTTCCTCAGAAATAATAATATTTTTATGTAAAAGACAAGAAGGGGTCAGAAGATTACAGATATAGATTTTATCTAGGAATGGAGGTTGAACCAAGACTTTGATTTATAATTACACTTCAACAGGCTACTTGTCACAGCAGTCAAGTAGTAAACACTACTTTAAGACTAAATAACAGGCTCCCTGCCCTACTTCTTAACAGCTCTGCAGCATGCGGGTCGCAGCCTAAATCAAATGAAAAAAGAAGTATTTTCAAATTACTGACACATCCCTGATGTAGGCTCATTTTAATACGACTCCCTAATTACAGGGTGGTGGTTGCATTTTTGTTTAGAATCAGTGAAAGCTGCTGAAGGGGAGGAAATCTGCTAAAGATCCCGTCGATTTAACTAACACCACTTTCAATTGCTAAATCTACAGCGATACTATCAGTTTGCAAATCCAAATCCTGACCCTACCTGAAGTCCTCTAACACAAACTCAGTGGCTTCCTAGGACCTGCAGCGATACGGAAAGCAGAACACGCTGCCCCTGCTACAAACGCACTACTGCTCACCACACGCAGACAAAGAAACCCAACTCTAATTTCCCCCCAGTTTTCCACATCACAACGCCTGAATAACTCCGTCTTTGAAAAGAAACTTGCTTGGTTTCTTCCCAACCTGATAAATAAATAGTACGAGAAGTCAAAATGCATTCGAGTTCCTTCATAGAGCAATAACCACGTGCGAAAATTTCTGTGCCAGCACGGGGCGACCAGCAGCCGGCTCCAGGAGCAGCGGGGCGTTCGCATTTTCCCCTGCCCTGCCTCCTCCCGCCGAGAGATGCTCCGGACCTCCTGGGGCCCCGAGGAGGAAGCTGCAGCCTCCTGGGGAAGCCAGCACACTTCCCAGTAGAAGCCGGCAGCTTCCGAGCACAGCCGCACACCGGACACAACAGCTACAGCCGACGTCTATCCGCCAGCTACCCAGTGCCCCCTGTCTGCGGAATTCCAGGGCGATGGTGCTCGGCGCGGCGGGCAGAGCAGAGAAGCGCTCGGCTCCGGCTATGCCCGAGACCCGCAGGGCAGCCCGGCTCCCGCCGCCGGGATTTCGCCGCCCTGCAGCAGCGCCGACCCACGCGGTGCCCGCCCCAAGCATGCGGCAGCTCTGTCCCGCACGTCTGTCCGGGGCCGGACGCGCGGCTCCGCGGACCCGCACTACCCACCCGCATCCCCACCCCGTCCGGCGCCCAACAGGTCGCGGGCACCGACTTACAGCAGCGGCTTCTGGGCGAGCGCTAAAGTCCCTCTGCTTCCGCGGGCGCGCAGCACCGCGCATGGAGGGGAGTGCGGCTGCCTGCTCGGCGGCGTGCAAAGAGGCGGCCCGGCAGGCTGCTCTGCCAGGAGCCGCGCAGCGCGGGGCGGAGGTGGTGTTGCTGACGGGAGGCGGGCCGCGGAAGGAGGGCGGGAGGTAGGAAAGAGGGACGGAAAGATACGGCGAAACCAGCAGCTGCTGCTGCCACCGCCGGCTGCAGCTCTATCCGGGCGGCCGCGCGGAGAAGGGGTATATGTGCTGGGGGCGGGGGGAGAGTTTATGCAAAGCGGGTGAGTGACAGGCAGGGGAGGGACGGGAGGATGAGGCCGGCTCTCTCGCAGGACTTGCTGTCCCGGCCGGCGGCGGGGAAGGTACGAAGGTACCCCCGCGCCGTCCCGCCGGGTGCTGCAGCGCAGCGCAGCAGTGGCCGTCCAGCGCCGCACGGGGCGCCGCGGGGGTGGCCGGGCCAGCCCTGCGACCTTGCGCCGGGATGCACGGTCCGTGATCCTCCTGCCGCAAGGCGAGCGCTGCCGCCAGCGCGGAGCGAGGGGGGTGTTCCCCGCGGCACTGGGCTGCCGGCGCCCGCGGCTCTCTGAGCGCTCAGCGGGGCGCGCTCCCCTTTGCAGACACCGACATAACCACACGGGAGGGGAGAGCCACGCGCAGCGGCGCGCGGGGGGCTGCGGGCGCTGTGGACAGCGCTGCCCCAGGTCCGCGCTGCGCGTCCCGCGTCCGCTGCAGCTGCGGCGTCCGAGCCGAGAGGAGCGCTCAAAGCGGCCCTGCGGGAGCCCCTCCGCAGCGCCGGGGAGGCGGCCCCGGGAGCCTCAGGCATCGTGGGGGTCCGAGCGCCGCTCCCGGGCGCGGCTCCTCCACGCGGCTGCGGAGCTGCAGCGCAGGGCGCTTCCATTGCGCTCCCGTGAGGCCTTCACGGCTTCATAGCAGGGCACGAGAGTGCTGCAGCAGCGCACCCTAGGACTGGCCTTAATTATTTCCCAATTAGAAGAGTATGAGAAAAACGCACTTGTGCAAAAGGCCGATTTCAAAAATAAACTGAGCAGCAGTGTTTACATAACGATACTGTGCAGTCCTGCACAAGAAAAACAGAAGATGCCATATTAAATACCGTGCATGTTGCTAATTTACTATTTGCTAAGACCAGTGAAAGCAATTATATTAGTCTGAAAGGATTCAAGGAAGATAATAACAATTATTTTACTTCCACCATCAGGAAACTCCTGGTTGCATACAGTAGTTTGGAGAATTCATTCATTCCTCATAATGAACTGTCACCCAAGTTTCTCCTCTTAAAAAAAGCCCTGCAAACAATCCACTGACATGCAGAGTGTTAATTTATATGCCTGTTTCTGGACTCCTGAGTCTGCAGATAAGCACACACATAGTGTACAGCCAGACGCATCTGAAATTCCAGAGAGCCTGGAGAGCATGGCTGAACAGGGAACAGATAAAAGAGAAGTTAGTTTCATAGATTACTTCTTTTTACATTATTGTTTGATTATGACATGAAGTATTGCAGATAACAAGTGCTAAAAATGCTGCACATCTGTATGTGATAAAGTATGTTTCAAAGCTGTTTAGGTGTGAGAAGCTGTTGGAAATTGTAAACAACCTTACGCAAGAGGTATTCATGGACACCAGTGCTCACTTGAGTAGTATATCTCTAGAGGATTTTGGATTAGACTGTTAGTGTTCGACCTTTGTTGCAAATAGGATTGCACATGTTATGAGTCTGGGTTTTTCCGTTCATCATAACATTTCTCACAAAATGCCTTGATCTGGTTTTCTCCTATTTCCCCCCAACAAAACCTGCAGGAATTCCACCCAAATCCTGTCCCTTTAGAGCTAATTCCATTTTGGTGAATATTCCATAGGCTGGTGTCAGTCAGATTGTACCATCCTATGCGATTAAAAACACAGGGATGCATTACTTCATACAGTGTCAGGACAAATTTCAAACAGGCAGAATTATCACCATGAGTGAAAAAATGGAAATGGGAGAATAATGTTTCCTAATAGCTCAGCAACATCTGAACTCTGGAACTGATTTTGAGCATAGCTATGAGGAATAGGCGGTCTCTATAGCCGGAGGTTTATGCAGCTGCCCACAAATCTTTGTGCCCACAGCACACAGATTTGGATGATACTATGCATAAACAGAGTGAGGCAATAATCATGTACGAAAGTGACCAGATG
The DNA here is from genome assembly GCA_028858755.1 of Ara ararauna. NCBI lineage: Eukaryota > Metazoa > Chordata > Aves > Psittaciformes > Psittacidae > Ara > Ara ararauna. Next base: position 82,106,904 of record CM054410.1, read on the forward strand.
AAGTACTGGTCTTCCTTGTCTACTATAAAACAAGGAACCTGTTGAAGTTAATCAGGGCAGAATGATTGGATGAAGCCTATACGTCATCTGCTGGAGAAGCAAGTACACAGCCAGATAGCCCCTTCTGTGTGCACGTACCTTAGCACATATGCACTGTGTAAAACAGTGCTGCTGGTGGGAACAGAGAGAGAAGGAAGAAGTATCTCCATAATCTTCTGCTTATAATTCCACACCCGCAAAGCTTACAAACCACAACAACAGTTCTCTTTAACATGTTCACCAGAGCTCCTATTTGTGCTCAGGTGTCAAAGAGCTTCCGAAGGGCCTCTGCTCCTTTCTGCACAGGAGTTAAAACTAAGTGGCTCTGGCTGAGTACAGCTTATAACACATTTAGATTAAGAGTGTGTGGCTAGCATGGGAAAAAACACTTAAGAAATTAACCTGGTCCAAAGCAAATCTTTGGCCTGGTTTGTGTTGGTCTAAGAATTAAGTCAGGTCACATTTAAACACAGTGCCGGTTAAGCCAGTTTTGTAGATGGGCCAATCTGTATTTTGACACTGCTGAAAACAAAGCTGGCCTGGCCTATCCCAGGACATAGTTTAACTTGCCCACTGAACTAGTTTAAACATGTTTCTCCTAGTATTCATACGCTGGGGTAGATAGGATCTTTGAAGTGTTGCTAAATATCATGATTTTATCACAAATCACAAGATAATTGGCCTTTTTCTCAAAGCTCCAGCTTCTAGAGTCATGTGAAATCGATAATCTGTTCAAGTTGATTTCTATTTTGGGTTTTTGTTTTGGTTTGGTTTTTAAGAAGTCTGAAGGAATGACTGTGGAATGGAATGTGGCCTTCAAGAACAGAAAGCGTATAAAAAAACCAAGAAAAACCCAACCCAGATATTTTCAGTTTTCATCCCTGGAATTGTAAGTGCCACATTTGACTCTGAAAAAAATGTGGTAGCAGAAACTTCTTTGTTCAACTCAAATCCAGCTTGCTGTGCAGAGGAGCACTCTGTTTTAGCTAAATGAGTTTCACCTCGCACTTAATTTAAATTGGTTTGGCTTCTGTGTTGGAACAAGTTCTTGGGTCCTTGAAAGTATAGCAAACTTTATAATATGGCTTTATTGACACTTAAATGTTTTGCAGGCATACCCATGCAGCTAAAACATTTTCCAGACTACCCTTGCAATGCCAGCAAGAGTTCTAACGCTGGCACAGCTCTACCAGCAAAATAATCCATTTACCAGTGCAGGTTATTTCATTGAGGAGATGGAAATACACTTTTTGGTTTGTTAGTATCAGCTGCATCTACACAAGCAGGGTTTGCCAGTACAGCTATCTTGGCAACCCTTTTAAATGCAAACAAGCAGTATGTGCCCGAAGCACAGGCTGAGATCTCATTTTTAATGCTATTAAACAGCTGTGTCTTGGGCTTTTGCCTTGTTAGACTCTTTTTAACCACATTATTTTGTTCAACTGCTAAATAAACAGCATGGGGTTAAATGTATTAGTGTAATTTATCTTCATTCCTTCCCAATTTACGCTCTGAATGAATTAATTAGAATGATCTAATTAACACTGTACAATAGCAATACCAGTGCCAGAGCTCTCCCAGGGGGATGGGGCCCTCAGTGACCCACACCTGCTTTTCTTATCGTTTGTCTTCAATGGGCTTCTGCAGCCTGGCCTGGAGAGGCTGTGGCCCAATTGTGGTTCAATGCTTGTTTACTGACAGAGATGTATTTAAAGTATTTGGTAGGGGGTCAGCATCCAACAATTCTCAGCAACAATTACACCACCTTGCACACTAGTCCTGGGGGGAGAAAACCGTCTTTGCCCTGTTCTGATCTCTCACCTCTCTGTATGCTTATTTTCCGAAAGGATTACTTTCAGTTAGGCTGGCCCTTAGATGTCATTGCTGCATGGCACGGCAGTTCAGACTGAAAACACCTGTTGCTCTCAAAACTTGCAGAGCTAAGGGACAAATGTTGCTGTATGCAACGTGTAACTGCTCCTCTCCAAAATATTTATATTGCATGAGAGTGCAAATGGTTGTGAGGTGCGAGTTCCTTGTCGCCTGTACATTGTATCAATCCTAACGCATTTGAAGTCCATGAGTTATGCCATTATCTTATATGTAAGAGATAGGAAAAGTCAGGCCTTGGTTTCTATTTAAGGCTGAGTGTGTTTTGTACAGAAGATATCCAGAAGGGTCAATTTCAATGTAAAACAATATTATAGATATGGATAATATCTGGAGTGAGAAAGATTTTCACTTAAGGTTTCTTAATCATTAGGGTAAACCCTTGGAAAAACCTGATTATTGCATCTGGTACATGATTAATAGTTCTGTATTCCAGCAGTATGTGCTGGCACAGAAAGCTCAAAAAAATATCTCAGGCGTAATTCCTCTGCCTATCTTACTATCTTCCAGTTTGTCTTGCTCGCCAAAAGCCCAAAAAGTCTCTGCTACCTGACTTCATTTTGCACCTATTCCATATTGCCTGTTCTCCATCTTAGCAAGAAAAGTCATTCCTGGCCAACGAAGACAGCAGTTGTGATGACCCACTTTTGACCAGGTTTTATTAGCAAGGGGTCCCAATTATTACTGGCATGCAAACCACTTCTCACTGGTATGTGGGGCAGCACAGACTGGGAGTACTGTTGTAAAGAATGCTTGTTGGCAGTTTTGCCATCACTCATGGTGACATTCAGCAAAAGTGTTAGCATCTCATTCACATGTTCATTGTAAGGAGATTTCAGTTCCCTCTGCAAGTCTTTGCTGGCTATTCCCATCTCTGAACGTGACTCCACATGGGCAGTTTCTTGCTTCTTTCCAAGAGCAACCTCCAGTCAGTGCAGGCTCCAGGCCTTGCAGCAACTTCACTTTGCTGTCTCTTGCTAAGTAGCAGTGGCCCCCAGTGGTGACAGCTAAGCTGGCTTCTCGTTTCAAGTTTTTCCACTCCATACTGTAGTGAGAAGTCTCCATGCTGTGACAGAAGCTTGGCCTTAGGACTTGTGAGCTCCCCACACCTTCCAGTTCTGCACAGGACCGTAGGCCAGTCCCTCTGACCCCTTACAGACCCAAGCTTGGAACACACCAATACTGATAAGCCTCTGAGAGTAGGGCTGAACCTTATATTATTCATTTAAATGTTTAGTCTTTAAGAAGGGACTAGGTCACTTAAACAGAGAGCAGTGTGTCAGCTAGGGAGACCTCTAAATTACTAAGATTTTTACTTGTCTTCATCTTTTATGTTAGTATTAGCAGGAGGTATGTTAGTAAGGGTGTTAGTAAGGCAGGAAGACAAAAATGCATAATGCAAATGAATAGCTGTGGCTTTGTAAGGACAGCAATACACATCAAAGTAGGGTATTCTTAAATTCATGAGTAGCATTACCCATTTAAATACAAGGTATTTAAGGACTTTTAATTCGTAAGGACTATTTAAAGACTTTTATTCAATACAGTTAAAAACAATGATTTTTGAGTGACAAGGGAATACACATACTTTTTTAGTGATGCAACTTTGAGTCATTCACGTCTGAAAACATAGACATGCATGTCTCAAACAAAATTTACATTTTAGCTTGGGGACTTGTTACACTGTTCCCCTCAGTTAGATGCTTTTTTGCCCTCAAGTCAGAAGGGAACTAGCTTTTCACCTCTTCAGGCCTGTTGCAGATTCAAGCAACACACTGACAGATGACAGAAAGAAGGCAGCAATACATAGGAGCTGAAATGCCCTGACCGTATCACATCTTAATAGAGCTTTGGGCTTCTTCAGGTGAGTAAGAGCAAACATAAGTGAAAAACTTCTTTTGTTCCTTCTGTTTTTCAGTGTTCCAGGGACAGTCTGCTAATCTGGCCTTATGGATTTGTAGGTAGATCAAGACCTTGGGTGTATGTCCAGGTTGCTCACCTGCCACAGATCTATGTCTCAATGCTAATATCATCCACTGTGCCATTTTAAAGTGAGAACCAACAGGTGTCTTGTAGTCATGCTTTCCATTATCATTATCATATACAAGTATCTTAGAAGTATCTTCCAAACTACAGGCCATGTGGTCATAGGAAGTGGCCCACACAACCTAGGTAAACTATAGTTTCCAATTCAAAAAGTTTGATGATAAGAATGCATGAGAAATTTGGAAGCTGAACATTGTTTGTTAGAGACCACTGCTTTAAAGAGACAGAGTACACAATTTTTGTATTTTTATGGGTTTAGGACAGATCCAGACAAGTATTTTAAGGCAAGCTTGTTTTGTGTTAGTACAGCTTTATTAATTTTCCAGCTCAACAATTCACCACAAACATCTGGAACAACATTATTAGTAGTTTTGAGTCCACATTAATTCTGGATGCTCCTAAATAGCATTTTAACAGATACTTAAGAACACTTTTGAAAAGAACACTTTTGAAGACTCTTGGCAGAACATGAGAAAGTTAAAACAGACTCTCAGTTACCTAGTCTTATTCTGTGAAGCCTGATTATTGTAAGGTCTAAATAATCTCATTCCAGACATTTTAACAGAATTAAATGTGTCCTATGGAGTTGGTATTTTTGTGGTTTAGATATAACTTTTGAACATGATGCCTACAGCAGGCATTGTTTCTCAGGCATTCTTATATGCACAAGTAGCCTCAGTATTCTCATCATCCTATGCCCATTTAATGAGAATAACTTAAAAGGACACATTTGCTTGTTTTAAAAGACTTGCTTATGTACCTCTCAGAACTTCCATCTGAGACTTTATTGTTCTTGTGTACGAAGGAGAGCAGTGAATTGGATCCTGCCACAGACCCCGTGTATTATACAAGGATTTAAATCCTTCATGGTGTTGGTTTGAATTTTTTAATCTTTTTTAGGAGCAAACCTTTGTAGAAGATGAATTCACTGTTGGTGTAGTGCTGGTGCATTTACATCTGCAGCAAAACATTTTTTTAAAAAGAGAAAACAGTTTGTGAGTGAAGAGGTGTCACATAATAATAGGCAAAACCTTGCAAGTTTCGCATTCAACAGTGAGGGGAAAACAGATTTCTTAGGTGACCTGTATTTGAAAAAAGCCTGTTGCTTCTTTGCTCTGAATGTTGATTTGAACAATTTGGTTAAGCCCAAGTTAAGCTGAAGGGCTTGAACTTGGAAGAATGTGTAGTGTGGGCAAAGCTTCAAAACTTTCTTACTACAGTCAGTGTGGCATTTACTCTGGTTATTGATTTGCATCTTCAAAGCTCAGCATTATTTTAGGCTAATAGAGTTTAATTAGAGATCTGATTGCTGCTAAAAGTAGTAAAAATGAAACTGTTGATGTGTTATTTGAGCTAAATATTTTCTGGTGATTTTCCCAACCTCCAGGGCATGTCTGAACACGTTTTTGCTTTCCTACCTGAAGAAGGAGCCACTTGGCATGTCAACATATGTATATTTTGACTTAAAGAAAGACAGTAGTTTGGAAATACAAAAGACAGCTTCTGCCTTTTGTAACAAGTCATGTGTTAAGATGTAAAAGAGATAATACATTAAATTAGAAAGAATTTGAAGCGCATAGTTGGAAGATAGCTACCTGATCACTTGGGCTTTCTTAAAGAAATATATTTAAGGTTTTAGTTAACCAGCAATTTCCTTCTCAGAATCTACTTTCATCTGTATGTAAACTTAGAATTTTGCTCAGATAGAATTACAAAGCCTCCTGACAGACCACATCCAAATGATTGGAAGAATCACTGGATTTTCCTTAAAGGACTAATGGGGATTCAGTTGTAGAAGCAATCTTCGCCTGTGCTGGCTAAAAGATTATAAGATTTCCATTAGTACAATTCTCTAGACATCTTTTGAAATTGATGGCTTATTGCTATGAATAATCACAATTTCATATGCACATATCACAAGTATTCTGGAGAGAAAAATACTTACAAGCTTTGTCATATCACAATAAACAGATGGGGGCAGAGGCTGGCAGCGTTTAGACAGTGTCTCACATAGTGGTTGTCAAGCACATATAAATGGGTTTTTTAATTTGGAAGTAATAGCTCACCAAAATATCTAAGCAGATATTTATATGTGCTCAGTAGCTTGCATGAATTGCCAGAACGCTTACAGCATGCGTGCATGCACACACATGCATACACACACACACACACACACACACACAAGTCCAGCCTATCATGTGCACAAGCCTAGACAGAACTTGTGTTTGTCCATCAATAGTGTCATTTTCTCAGCTAGAAACATAAAAATGAAACTTACAGATGACTATATGAAAATTCATCAGATTTGGAAATTTGCCTTTAAAAAATTTCTAAAGCAAATTCTACATGTCCATTATTCATATGATTATTGAAAATATGTAAAATCCTCAGTAAATGTTAATCAACTGCCAGATTATCATGCAAATGAAAGCCGTGTGCATATGCAGCAGAATCCTAAAATTTGCCTACAGGATTAAGTGAGATCCTATGACAAAGGTGCTTTGTAAAGACCTGTTTCTTTTTTGCTCAAGAACATTTCAAGAACTGCTGGAGGGTTTTGAATTCTCCTTCACCATTGACATGGCAGATTCCATACAGCTTTTACAAAAGCAATAAATAAAATTATTTTATACTGCTGCTCTGAGCAGATCCAGTGAAGATGTGTTTTTGCAGGAGAGCTGTGTTGTCTAAGGGCAGAACAGTTTTAAATTTTCTAGAGTTGCTACTTCTTATTTTCCACCAACTACATTAACGTGTGAGCTTCTAAAATGTGCCTGAAGTTAATCCAGTATGGTTTAACTTTTTCATGCTACTGCATCTCAATAAACAGTCTATAGAAATGAAAATACATTTAAAACACAGGGCTACCAGCCCTTCCAAAAATAAGACATAAAATTTTGTCCGTGATCTTCAGAGTAGGCTTAAACAAGGCATCTTGAGACTACTTAACTTGTCAATTTTTTCCTTTTAGTGTAGCCTAAATGTTCTACATATAGTCCTGTGTGAAAAATAGGCTAAACAGAATAAAAATAATAATAATAATAATAATAATAATAATAAAAAAATCCAGTCCATTGTTTTAAGGAACCAAAAGAAAAAAAATCCTTTTATCATTTATTACTACAACAAGTTTTGTAAGAAGATAAAATCTCTTCAAATCTTCATTCTTTTTCTAGTGTTATAGTTACACCACAACTACTACCATGGAATTACCATCAAATTTGACTGATTCCTTTCAGGGGGTAACGCTTTAGACACCTCTTTTTAAATCGAGACAGTTGTCAAGTCTGGGCTAAATTCTGCAGCCATGTGTCCTCATTCTCCCTTACAGTGAGGCAGGCCCCATCCTAAAATCAGCACCTTTGCAGGCAGGGTGGGACATGAAGAGACACCCTGTCTGACTGGGATACAAGCACATGGCACTAGGCAAGGCGAGAAACTGCACGGAGCACATGGGGAATTATGTTAAACTCACTGTTTAGGCAATCCCTTATCATGAACAAACATTAGACATTTGAAAAGGGATCGAGTGAATCCTGGCTTTGTTGAAGACAGTAGACAGATGATCGAAGATGTGGTTTTGTCTCACTAATTATTACAGAGCTAGGCAATTATGTTTAATGAAACAGGCATGCATTTATAAGCCAAGGTTCACAAACGTCAAACTAACTCCACCCTTCCCTCTTTGAATACATTTCTCCTCTCTCTTTTATTCTTACTTGTGGTACAATTACTTATTCTTCATAGATAAACACATTTGAAAGGAACTCATGGCAATGGTATTTATTTCCTTTCTTGGTTTTTGCATATATTTATTTCTCTTTGCATATGCTTGCCTTGCTCTGTTCAGGCTGTGTCCTAGATATTAACATACTCTTAGCTGCCCTCCTAGTTTAGCAGTATTTATCCATAAAGGTAAAAGGAGCTGCAGAGAGCGGAGCCTGCCAATTGCACAGCCAAAATATACTCAGTCACACCCTGGTAATGGACTGATTTTGGAGGGATTATACAGATTCCACCAGGTTTTGGTACCACACCCCCTATCTGATACACTTATTTCGGTAAATCCCACAACCATGGAAAGATAGGTCTGACCTGTTAATGCCTGCAGACGTAGTTGCCCATTCTTTTCTGATCTGAACCAACAGATTAACTCAGAGTTTCTGAAGCACGTTTTCTGAACATAGTTCATTTAAGACTAAAACTCAGCTCCTGTGAAGTTAATGGGAGTTTTGCCAGTGAACGTCAACGCCTCTGCTATTTTATTCCTTGGCTTCCTAAATAGGAACTGCCAATCATGCTGTATTACACAGTAATTTTATTAGGCATCCAATCATGCTTTCAGTGAAGTAGAGACAAGTTATCCTTTGCCTTTGCTGGCAATAAAATCAGGTGCCTTCAGCAAACCACCAAATTCTCTACATGTTTCTTTTGTTGGAAGGCACAACTCTAAACGAGTTCAAACCATTCTGAATTCAAATCATTCTGACTTCTGAACTGAAAAACTAAAGCATTATGCCATCACACATATGTAGTATCATACACCTGTCTGCAAGCGTATTTTCTGACTTTGTTTCCCTCTTTTAGGACCTAATTATTTACCCATTTCCTTCTGAATAGCAAAGCCTGTATACTAGACATTGGTAAACTCTTATATCATTCTGTACAAATAATATGAAGTGTCAAGAAAGCAAAATAAGAAATAACCACTTCTCATTTTTCATCAGAAGAGCAAGTTGAGCATTATAAAAATGTGTAATTATTACTTCAGATTCTTTGCCTAGAGGTATGTATTTTTGACTGAGGTGTCTTTTCCTCTGATTATTTAAAAAAATCTACATATGACAAAATATACGGCTCATGGTATTAGGCAATCTTCCTAAAATATTGGCACACTGGCACAGCAGCTCTTGGCAGAACTGAACGGACTAGACAGATATGGCTTTAAATTGTCTTGCTCTCTTTGTTTCCCTTTCTTCAGTTCCAGCTACAGACAAGGAAAAAGCCACCTCCAAGCTTCCTTTCACAGGTGTTTATGTTCAATAGCCTTCAGGGAGGGAAGGCAAAAAGAATAGCAGCACATGTGTGCTAGTCTAGGAACACAAAATGTGACTAGTTCAAGTCTCCACCATTCAGGGATTTGCTTTAAAGCCATTTTGCACTATCAGCATCATTAGCAGCAGTTCTAAGCACAGGGTGCCATTTGACTGCACATTCCTCCTCTCCGCACAGTTGACTTGAACGAAGCTGGTTTTCTACGCACTCTTCAACTGGCCAAACACAGTGTTGAATACTGTAATAATAAAAGACATTATAGATTAGCATAGTCTATTCCTGATACCATTTATTCATAGCAGTACTATGAAGAACATTTACACAAAGCATTCCAGGTAATACAATTAACTAACTATCACAAGAAGCAGGAGTTAAATAACACAATCTGGGCACTTCTTCTGACAAACTAAACAGCAAATACAATACACAAGCCTTAGAGCTCAGTGAACAAAAACGATTACTTACAGACTGCCAAAAAGAAAAAAAAAAAAAAAAAAAAAAGAAAGCAGTATCTTGTTACTGGGGTCTGTACAAAGAAAATATGTTTAACTGCAGTCAGAACCATTCAGCAGTTCTTATAATCCACAGTTCACTTCAAATGTATTGTTTGGTGGTTTTTTTGAAACTTGATATTTTGTAAGGTTTTCTTTATTGCTTAAAACTCTTTTCTCCAAAATATTTCACAATAAATCTTGACATTCTTTTCAACAGGTCTTACTCAGTATACTGAGCAATACTGCTTACAAATGCTTTTTAGTTATATTGTGCTAGCTCTCTGGATCAGGCATCAGTGATTAGTCACATTGAGACTCTCCATATGCATAGTTTTCAGATCACTCTCAGCCTCCACACCATAATTCTAAATTAAATCATCACAATAAATTAAATATTCACAGAACGATTAGGGGCTTAAGGAGGTGTGTGTATTGATAACTACACTGCTTATGCATTAAAGGATTGATCATTCATTTCAGGAATACACAGAAAGTTAAAAATATTTAAAATCTCACATTTTCATTGTGTAAAAACACTTTTAAATATAAACTCCATAAATTTCATAGAATTACTCAGTACTTCCCCATTAACTGATTACATTAATTTTGAGAGCTGAGATCCCTCAACTAACTAAAGGATATCATATCATTATAAAGTATATCATATTATCTTCTTGATTGTGTCAAAATCGTAGAATATTGGCTGGAAAAGGTCTAGTCCAACCTTTTGCTCAAATTAGCAAGTTAGATCAGATTGATAATGGTCCTTTGAAAATCTCCAGGCAAGTTCTGAGAAATCTCCAAGAATGGAAGATACTCACTTCCCTCAACCCACTAATGAGGATCAAGCTTATACTGCCCAGGATGCTTTCCACCCTCGTCACTGTCAGATCACACTGCTGATACAGGTTCAACCTGCTGTCTATCAACAGACCCAGTCCTTTTCTGTAAAGGTGGTCTCTCACGAGTCAGTGACCAGCTTGTATTAATGCACGGGGGTTTTCTGCCTTGATTAGAGACTTCACTCACAGTTGATGTTGAACTTGTTTCTGCTTGTTCCGTGGCTGCAGGGCTCCATGTGTTTGTATACATACAGCTTATGTAAATATTTCCTAATTTGATCCTACTGTACTGTGGGAAGTGTCTCTCTCTTCCAAACTTCATTGGTAGTTGGAGAAACCTTATTAGAACAGAACAATTCCAATTGGAAGGGACGCACAATGATCAGGCACATCCAACTGCCTGACCAATTCAGGGCTGACCAATAGTTACAGCATGTTATTAAAGGTATTGTCCAGATGCTTCTTAGACATCATCAGGCTCAGGGCAATGACCACCTTTCTAGGAAGCCCACAACACTAATGTCCAGTCTATCCCCTCCCTGGTGCAACTGTGAATCATTCCTATTCATCCTGTCACTGGATAGCCAGAAAAAGAGAGCAGCACCTCCCTTTTTACCACCTGTCCCCCTCAGGAAGCTGTAGTGAGCAATGAGATTGCCCCTTAGCTTCCTTTTCTCCAAACTACACAAACCCAAAGTCCTTAGCATGAATATGTCATAGGACATTCTTTCCAGCCTTTTCACCAGTGTTGTTGCCCCCCTCCAGATACATTCATGGACCTTGACATCTTTCTTAAATTGTGAGGCCCAGAACTGCACACAGTACTCCACGTGAGGCCACACCAATGCTGAATACAGTGGGAGAATCACCTCTTTTGGCCATCTGGTCATGCTGTGTTTGTTGCACACCAGGATGCAGTTTGTCCTCCTGGCTACCAGGGCACTCTGCTGACTCATTTTGAGCCTGCTGTTGACCAGCACCACAAGATCACAAGATCCCTTTCTGCAGGGCTCCTCCCCAGCCACGCTTTCCCAGTTTATACTTTTGTCCAGCATTTCCCTGTCCCAGGTGCAGAATGCAGTATTTGTTCTTGTTAAATGTTATGCCACTGATGATTGCCTAATGCCACAGTCTATCTAGATCCATCAGCAAGGCCTATTGTCCCTCAAGAGAGTCAATAGCACCTTCCAATTTAGTATCATCAGCAAACTTACTAATGATGCATTGAACTCTTGCATCCAGATCACTCAATACCAGCCAAAATTTGGTCTTGCTAATTCTATCCCTGCATGCCCAAGTGATGCTTCTATACACCTCCTTGTTAGTATATCCAGTCTTCTACTTCCCAGACACCTCTTTTTGGTGTTTGAGCTCAGTCAGATGGTGTTTGTTTGACCATGCTGGTTTCCTGCTGTTCCTGCTATATGACTTGCATGTTGTGATAATCTTATTAGCCAATAAAGATGTCAGGCATAAGCAGGTTGAGTCTGCTTTAAAACAGAGTTGGGATGAATTTGAAAAAACAATGGTTTCAATTTGGGCATTGAAAGCACACTAATATTGTATGGAACCACTTTGTGTTGTCCCTCATATCTGAATTACACATTAAGGCCAAGACATACTAGTGCCTTAGTCCCTCTCTGTCTGGACTATAAATTATAAGTAAATCCATATGTGACAGTTTGCTTACTACTACAGTCAAGGGGTTGACAGAAACACTGTTAGAATCTTGATCGTGAATGTCCTGTTTATCTAAGCCATGGGATCGGTGCTGGGACTGGTCTTGTTCAACATCTTTGTTGGTGACATGGATAATGGGATTGAGTGCACCCTCAGCAGGTTTGCCAATGACACCAAGCTGTGTGGTTCGGTTGATAACGTTGGAGGGAAGGAATGCCATCCATAAGGGACCTTGACACACTTGAGGTAGGCTGATGCCAACCTTATGAAGTTGACAAGTGCAAGGTCCTACAGCTGGGTCGAAGCAATCCCAGGTACAGCTACAGGTTGGGCAGAGAAGAGATTCAGAGCAGTCCTGCAGAAGAGGACTTGGGGGGGTTGGTCAATGAAAAAATGAACATGAGCCTGCTGCAGTGTGCACTTGCATCCCAGAAAGCCAACCGTATCCTGGGCTGCATCAAAAGGAGTGTGACCAGCAGGTCAAGGGAGGTGATCCTGCCCCTCTACTCTGCTCTCCTGAGACCTCCCTTGGAGTATTGTGTGCAGTTCTGGTGTCCTCAACATAAAAAGGACATGGAACTGCTGGAACAAGTCCAGAGGAGGGCCACGAGGATGATGAGGGGACTGGAGCACCTCCCATATGAAGATAGGCTGAGAAAGTTGGGGCTGTTCAGCCTGGAGAAGAGAAGGCTGCATGGAGACCTCATAGCAGCCTTCCAGTATCTGAAGGGGGCCTATAGGGATGCTGGAGAGGGGCTCTTCATTAGGGACTGTGGTGAGAGGACAAGGGGTAACGGATTCAAACTTAAACAGAGGAAGTTTAGATTGGATATAAGGAAGAAATTCTTTACTGTGAAGGTGGTGAGGCACTGGAATGGGTTGCCCAGGCAAGTTGTGAACGCTCCATCGCTGGTGGTATTCAAGGCTGGATTGGACATAGCATTGGGTGGCATGGTTTAGTGTGAGGTGTCCCTTCTCCTGGCAGGGGGGTTGGAACTAGATGATCTTAAGGTCCTTTCCAACCCTAACTATTCTATGATTCTATGGTTTCCTTCTGCTTTCCTCAGTCTTGTTACTGAACAAAGCATGTACAGCCACTCTGCTCATTGCAGACTCAAAATCACAGAAGGAGATACAAATGCAGTGAGAGTTATGGAAAGCAGAAGCTTGATGTTGAACCTGAATTCAAAGATGCCTGGCTGGAGGGATGGATGGAGAATACACATGAAAAAGTAATCTAAGCGCAGTATTCTGGGTCTCCTGAAGCTTAAGAGTATAAGGATTTAGAAGAAATATAAAAGCAAGCTAAAATAGTTGAGACAGGAAATGATTCAAGAGTGAGTAAGAATTTCAGCATACCCAGGACTGAAGCAAGGAAGATGCCTTGCCATGCCATAGAGATTGTGAGAGGTCAGTGACACACAAGCAAACTGTAAGGAGGATGACAGACTTAAAAATCAGTTCTGGCTCAAGGATGGCTTCAAGGTATTTGGCCTTCACTACTGCAGAAGATAATTAAGCAAATTATTGCATTAGTTGGAGTGTTGGCGTCCTCTTACAAAGTGAAAAAAAAAAAAAAAAAGATTTCATAGCTGCCAAACCAGTCTTTTGCAGGATTTCCCCCCCTTTCAATAAAAGTTAAGTGGAGGAGGGATGCACTGGAAGAACTATGGTGGTATTCTGGTTCTGACATCTGTCAAGGCTGTCCTCAGTGCACTTGCTCTAAGCCAACCTATAACGTATACTTATAAGTACACATGTAGAGGATTTGTCTGAAGAGACACTACAGAGTGAAAAAACAAAAAAACAAAAAACCAAAAAAATACCACAACCAAAAAACAAACCTGTATGAGAGATTTGATATTGATAGCTCTTCTAAGGAGCGTGGAACAGAAGGACTATAGCAAATGCAGAATATTACAGCATCATCTCATGTAGACAGAGCTCAGTGGGCTCAACAAAAATGGGAATGGTAAATGAAAGAAAATCATGGGTGCCATTCTTGAAAAAGCAGTGATGGTTCAGGCTGAAAATAGTAAAAAACTTGACAAAGAAAGGGTGGAGAGGAGAAAGCAGCTCAGTTACTTGCTTCTCAGGGTTGGTTGGAAAGTGACAATGATGAAAGCAAGGTGGAGAGGGTTCAGTGGAATCCCTTTCCCATTTCACATGGAGGAATTGGGATTTTCAAGTAAGTTCAAGTGAGTTCACCTTGCTTGAAAATGCCATGCAAGACTGTAAAAATGGAGACCATGCAGCTGGTTTTTATGCAAAGCTGTTGTCTTAATGAGAAAATGTGAAAGGCTGAAGAATAAACGTAAAAGAGTAATTATTTCATAGACCTGTAAATGTAACAGAACACAGTCCTAGAGAAGAAATAAACAACTCTTAGATCAAAAGATTCATAGATCACCTTCACTGGAGGAATAAGGAGAAATTTATTAGGTACCTTTTTTTTTTTTTGAAGCCAGTTCACAATAAGTATACAGCTTAATGTCAACTTAAATTACATCTACAGTTTTCTGACAGATTCATTTGCTTTTTCAGGTTTATGTCTAACACACTGACAGTTTCTAATCAATAGGAGACAATTCCCTTTGAGAGTTATTAAAATATACCTTGCATTTAAATGCAATAAAAAGCATGACTGAACATGCCTCTGTTCCTCATAATACATAAATACCACATCTGGTCCATAAAAAACATGCATTATACAGAGGTTATATGAATGCCAGATACGTATTATTACATGGAGCTGTTTTATCCATCTAGCCTAATTTCCAGATGTTTTATTACTTGTAGACAAGAGTATTGTCAAAACTGTTGCTGGAAGTCCATTTATTTCAAGAGTGCAAGGGACAGGGGTAGTGAGTTAAGCTACAGGAAATGTTTCTGATACAGTTAATGGCAAGTCATGTGACTGAATCATCAGTGCTATCATATTTAAAGAGATGCACTTAAAAATTCAATTTCAGACTAAAATTTCAGATGACTGCATTTTAAATACGCACTGACTTATTCTTCCAGCAGTAAATGGCACATAATTGCAGGTAATATTTACAAAAACCAGAGCAAGCAACTAATGGAAATGAAATGGAAACCATTAGTAAAAAAGTTGCAGATAACTATAACCATATCCAAAAACATATCAAGCAGTTAGCTAAAAATTCTGAATATATTGAAAACTAATATCCTTTAATCCTCCAATTTGGAACTGGGCTGTGGGATTTTTCTTGATGTTTTTTGGTTTTGGTTTGCTTTTTTGTTTGTTTTTTCTCCAGAAGGAACAGAAATGTGTTTTCAAACATTATTTAAAATTAAAGCAACAGTTCTCAAGGAGCCATATGGCATCTGAAAAACTTGTTTGGGTCCCGCACAAAAGCAAAGTTTCTAGTGCAGTAGTTGAAATGTGAGGGATAAAAAGGCATGTAGGTTAACGCATAAAGGAAAGGAAAAGCAGCAGACACTATGTCATAAAAATGTTGTTCCACCAAGACGTCAGAAGAGACTGAACTAGGTTCAGTTTGAGCACAGCAAGGTAGAAATGAAGCAATTTTAAGAATGCCACTAGGAAGTAGGCACTAACATAAGGATTGGACAGTATCCACTAGTTTTCATTGTAAAGAAAGTACATTTCATTAAACACAGGATTTGGTGTAGTGAAGAACACGCTATACAGAGATGTGAAGGTTACCATATGAAAACACACTGATTTTTAGAATATTCAGTGTATCAATGTGACTTTTTTGATTTTATCCCTGAAAAAACCTTAGAATGACTGTAGTAAAATTACTTTACAATCCCATTCAAAATGACATCATAATGTGATCTTGTAACTTCTGTTTCTAAGAAGTAACAACCCCAGACTCTTTTCTGTCCTGAAATACTTCCTATACTGGCACTGAAAACCTCTAAATTCCTTTTCTCAATCTACTGTGGGTCCTGTTTCAGATTACATACTACTTCTCACACCTTACCTTCTTTTTCAGTAAATCCCAAGCAGGAGCACATCCATTCAAAAAAAAAAAAAAAAAAAAAAAAAAACCAAAACCACCCTAACAATTCAATGAGCAGGTAAAGGAGAGCAGTCCTGACTGTTTGTCAGAGAAACCGGGTGACTACAGTCAATGATTCTAAGGTGGACTTCTCAGTTAACTGATTAAGTTGATTACTGAGATTTACTAAATACCAGCATTTAAAACAGGTTGACACTATATTTATTAAAACCTTAAAAAACATTACCAAACTGAGTTACATAATGGCTGGTAGGGTAAAATGGATTTAATTCTTATGAACACCACAGCCCCATTACTTGTATTTACCTTAAATTGAAAATAGACTGTAAATGACCTAAGGCTTAGACATGACTCAAAAAGTAGGAAAATATTCATCATGCTGTCCATGAAAAATATGATGGGTACTCCACCATCACTTGAATTCCTCAGAAGTCAAGTTAGGATGATCATCAATAACACATTCTACATCTCAGGTTAAGGCCTATCCTGCTGCAGCCATTAGCCCTCTTCTCTAAAGACAGCTCCAGTGAGCTATCATATGCTCACTCCACATGCTAATCAATATGCCTTATTGATTAGCATTTCAGCAGGCCCCTTAAGCTCGTCAGAAAACTTGTGGTTTAGTGTACTGACAACTACAAGACCAGGACATCTAGAATTACAGATTGAGTAGCACAGCACAGTAGATTATCCCTTGTAAGCACAAGACCCTTGGTGGAAGTGAACAGCCAGCTGAGTGGCTTCTCAGTGTGGTCTGCAGCCAAAGACAGGAGGGTTCTCACACCCCTTCTCAAAATGATTGTGTATAATGATTGAGATAGCTGTGATAAGACTAAGGAGGTAATTAATAATTCTCACTGATTGCATCAGTCTAATCACTAAGGCATTCCCTGCCCTCTTTCAAACTCTTCTTTCTCTCATAGTAAATGGAAAGCAACCTGAATAGAGAGCATGCTTGCTTGTACAAAGGAGGACAGAGTACTCAGAAACATCTTGTGTAAAAACACCACCGAGAAGAGAGAGACAATGCACTTGTGCAGTGCTGGAGGAAAAATATCTTGTATGTTTTCTGCAATGTTTTGGTGTTGGAAATGGGGTAAAGGTTGGACTTGATGATCTTAAAGGTTTTTACCAACTGAGTTGATTCTATGATTCTATGTAAGTGAATTTTTCCTTTTTGGATCCCATAAAGAAGGACTGGTTAAATTAATAGACTCTGTATAACTCCTGCTAAATATCCTGACATCTCTAGGGATCAAATGTGTCACTTAGAATATGTCTATAGCATATCTAACAGAATTAAATTAAACCTGACTGAGTACAGCAATATAAATACATATTAGAAAATTCAAAACAAGCAGCTTGTTACAAACATCACAAGACTTACACTTCTATACTCAAAATGAACTTTTTTCCAAAGCTAAGAACATAAGGACTATAAATACTAACAGTAGCGTTTATGTTAGGAGGTCTCCAAATACTTTGCAAAGGAGACACAGCTCTCCAAATACAACATGCTAGCCAAAAACATGCTAACAAGGTCACAAAGATAGAACAATCCCAAGCTAAACCAGAACAGCTGCAGGTAGAACTTGCCTCATCCTCAGTCTTCAGAGTAATTCATTCACCTGTGTCCCACTATCAATTTTTATTGAAAGCATCTGCAAGCTCTCACTACAACAGTTTATTGTCCAAGAGAAAGATGAGTGTTGTTAAAAACAAAACAGTATCCTTGAAGTTCATCCCTCTGGGGATTTTTCAATATACAGTTACCCATATTACTGACTAAAACACAGGGTATTCCTTTTCCAGTTCTCATGAAATCCAAGGAGAAAAGGATATCATCTATCTGATGTTTTTTGGACCAGAAAATGCATCTGTCTTATATGTACCCTGGGTCCTGTTTGCATACATGCTGTAATCCTAACACATGTTCTTGTTTCATTTTAGAAGGACCAGTGGAAGAGTTTGTATCCACTGGCTTCTTTACTGCTCCTTAAAGCATGACTCTTCTGTAATCAAAGTTCATGATAAAAATAAAATGAGCCTAAGGAGATTAATTCATACATCCTTCCTCCATATCCCCTATCCACTCCACCCTGCATTAAGGATGCTGTATTTGACATTGCAAAAAAAGGCTTTAAATTATTTTCTTCTTAATAGACTACCCTGCATGCAGTTTGCTGCTTTTCAGGATCACAGTCCTGTTTTAAAATAACAGTAAATCTGTAACAATTTGCCTGCAGTGAACAATGCACCAAATGTAGTTTGGCAACACACTAGAATACATTAGTGGGCAACACTACATGATCTTTTGGATCTACTGGTACCAAATAGATGTCATAACACAAGCAACCCCAAACATTTTCAGAGCACCTCTGCCTTTCCCCTCTTGCTAATCCCTTTCTTGACTGGTGATGACTGTTCTTGAGCCAGCACTTGACTTACAGGACTTAACCTCAATGGACCACTGGGTGTCACAGCCTTTTCCTTCTCTTTTACTTCCCCTACAAGACTTACTCGACTTCCAGCACCACATAAACACAGCAGTAGCTGGGCTCCATGTCCAGGTGAGCTTTTCCTGCATGCTACTTACCCCAGTATGCCATGACATAGCCACAATGAAACAGCAGGTTCTCTCTCTAGCTGCAGCAGAGGGGCACAGCTAAACTTAATTAAGGGTGTCCAAGGAGGACAGAAGACAGTATCATCAGGTATTGTGTGCAATAACTTTGATATCACACACATTTACATCTTAATCACTGCATATACTTAATTTAATTGTAGTGTATAACAGATCTGCTGCAGCTGGCACTATGTCATAGCAGCATTCATCAGAATGTTAGCAGGAAAGGACTTTTGCACAGGGTGGACTAACACCAACAGCAGCTGAGGTTAACCACAGCTTTACGTGGCCAAGCTGAAAAGCCCCTATGGATGAAACACTCTTGCCTCTCCGGTATGTCCCTGTGCTGCTCCAAAGCTACCAGACTGTACTGATGCACAAGACTGTTCTACCCCTGCACACTTCTCATCATTGAAATTCATGAGTTTCCTGTTAGTCTGATCCTTGAATTTCGTGAAGTCTCTCTGAACTGAGTTCTGCCTATAGGCCTGTCATCTTCTCGTACTGAATTGTACTGTCCAACAATTGGACATCTCATCACAACAGCCATGGCATAGCCATCCCTAGAGAACTGCAACTGCACATGAAACCACTGTGTGTGTTCACTGGGGACTTAGCACAGAGTAAAATCATTAGGAGAAAGAGATCAAACTTCTAAGTACCCAGCAACTGAACTCATCCAAAGTTTAAGCAAGGAGGAAGGCAGAAAGAAAACAGGATCCCCTCGGGTCCTGAGAAATAATAATTCTCTTTCTTGCCTCTCTAAACATAGATAGGTTAGCTTTTTTTGCTACTGGAAAATTCTTTCAGTGACCTTGAAGCACATGGGATTACCCCTGTGCACTGAATTTTGTCCAGTCTCAGAAGCTGGAACACAGTTTACTATTATCCTGCAATCTGTAATCAGTAAATTTGAATGTTAAGAATGTTAAGTACTATGAATACAAGTAATCATTAAGTCGGCATCTGATTTGCATGGATTTCTTCAGTGACAAAACTATTTACGTTGTCGTATATGCACAGCATGGAGGAGCTCGGCTTCTCTAATCAGCTAACAAAAGGTGCAGACGAGACTAATTGCTGTTCTTATCACGCCTGTAGTTCTACTTTCAGGGTTATGTCCCAGGGAATGAGAGCCAAACGCTAATTCAGTGAGAGCATAGCACCACCTGCTGCCAAAGACAAGGATTCAGAAGGGAGGGAAAGTTTTTGCCCTCTTCCTCTGTAATATTGCTAGGGTTAATTTAAAAAAAAGAAATCAAAAAAGCTTTCTGTATTAGCTCTTCGATTATTAATGAAGTCTCCAACAGATAAAGCTTGCAAGGGTTTTACACCTCAGACGTTTTGTGTTTCTTGGCAATTTCAGTTATTCTATCATGTTTATATTCAGTGCTAACAAGGTGCTTCTCTAGAAAACAATCCCCTTTAGATCTTATATACACAGGCAGTTTTGCCTAGTGTAAAGCAAAGGAAGTAGAAGGATCTGTGTTTTCAATGTGTATTTTATTACAGTGATGCAACAGATAAGTGACTAAGGTGCTCCAACAATAATTTAACCTCAAACAAATGTACAGTAATTATATTTGTGTGGGTCTGTCTTTGGTTCATAATACATTAGCAGGTGCCTTCCTGTACCACACCTCTTCCTGATTCACCAGCCTGCTCATGTGGATGTGCTATGCTCTTTTGGGATCTTAGAAGCCTAATCTCACCTCTCTGAAAAAATGCTGCTGTGCAGCTGGGTGTATTGGGTTTACATGGCAAGGGTTTGGTATAGGGGGGATACAGGGGTGGCTTCTGTGAGAAGCTGCTAGAAGCTTCCCCAATGTCTGAGAGAGCCAGTGCAAGCCAGCTCCAAGATGGATGCACCACCGCTGGCCAAGGCCAAACCCATCAGCAACAGTGGTAGTGTCTCTGGGATAACAGATTTAAGAAGGGGTAAAAAAACCCAAAACTGTGCAATGCCAATTGCAGCCACAGAAAGGAGTGAGAACATACGAAAGCAACAACTCTGCAGACACCAAGGCCAGTGAAGAGGATGGGAGGAGATGCTCCAGGCGCTGGAGCAGAGATTTCCTGCAGCCCGTGGTGCAGACCATGGTGATCCCCCTTCAGTCCGTAGAGATCCACGGTGGAGCAGATCTCCACCTGCAGCCCGTGGAGGACATGACACCAGAACAGCGGGATGCCCGAATAAGGCTGTGACTCCATGGGAAGCCTGTGCTGGAGCAGGTTTGCTGCAGGACTTGTGACCCTGCTGGGGACACACGTTGGAGCAGTCTGTTCCTGAAGTGCTGCACCCCATGGGAGGGACCCACACTGGAGCAGTCTGCTCCTGAAGGACTGCACCTCGTGGAAGAGACCCACGCTGGAGCAGTTTGTGAAGAACTGCAGCCCATGGGAAGGACACATTGGAGAAGCACATGGAGGACTATCCTGTGAGAGGGACCCCATGCTGGAGCAAGGGAAGAGTGTGAGGAGTCCTCCCCCTGAGGAGGAAGGAGCAGCAGAAACAGGACAGCTTTATTTAGCAGAAGGCCAGAACTACTTGAAAGTTTGGCCCGTAGTGGTAAAAGATCTGGAAATCTTCAGGGAAGTGGCCCTAGAAGCATAAAAAATTCTCCTTCTCCATGAACAGCTGATATTCCTCCATGTTCAAAACAGTAACTCATTTGCTGACTACCTTGCTTCTAACCGAGGACTGCTTTACCATGTCCTACCCTGCCAAACTGTGTGTGCAGTGACGGACAGTGGTCTGAGAAACCAGTGAGTAATGATCAGGCACAAATCATGACTCAAAACAGACCATACAAGAGCTCTTACTCGCTTCAGTCTTTTCTCCTACTGATGTCTTATTGCAATCACTGCAGACAGAAGAACCAGGGGTGATGAAACTAAAGACCCCAGAGCAAGCTATTTGGAAGCAGCAGCTCTCCATCAGAACAAGAGAAATCATCAGTCTGACATCCCCAGACCTGGAGTCAGCATTGCTCCAAATCTCAGAATTCACAGACAGCATTGAAGCAAAAAGACAAATCAACAAAAGACCACAAGAGGTTTTATAGCTAGCCAGTAGACATTTATGTATCTGGCAAATGCTGGTGCTTTCTCCCGACATGTTCTTCACACCTTCTAGGGGCTTAAATAGACTTGCCTCAGTATCAGAATCATTCAGATTTTCTTGTATTCAAATAACATAGCAAACACTAAAACACTAATCAGACAGTAACACACAGTGAGGCTGGCATTCTTAATCACAATTCCCTTTACAAAACAATATGTATATATTATCTATACTGTGTCCACAGTTTGCTTTGTAGCTGGTTCACATGCTTACACTCATCATGTGCCTGGCATGTGCATCCATTCTGTACTTGCTATTGTTTGAAGTAGCTTTGGCTTGTGAGTTTTCTTCAAGTTACATCGGTTAAACATCCTGTTTTGGTTAGTTCTCATCCCTAATTACCTGTGTGTGTCAACATCAGTACCAGCATTCTCACTGTGTAACTCACACACAGTTCCTATATAATCTTCTTCCATTTTGAAAGTCTCTCCAACCAACAAACATACTTGAAGTCAACCAGTCCTATACCCATAATTCAGTCACTCTCTGGTCACAGAATTTCTAGGCTGTAAAGGGTTTCCAAATTTCTAGATCTAATTGGTGCATGAACACCCCTGATATATATAGGGTGTTCTTAAAATAAATCTGTACAAAGTGGCCAGGATGAAACAGAAGGTACATCTGCCAAAATCTGGACATACAATCACCATAAAGAAGATCTTGTGTAAAATAGACTAGTGCAGCAAAAGGCTCCCTGCTAGAAGTTTATTCTATTTTGAAACTGCAGAATCTTCACAAATTTCCCCTATAGGAAATTAATGTGAGCAGCTACTTGTGGTATGAAATTGTCAGCCTACCTTATTCAGTCACAAACCTACTTGTAGGCAAGCCTCAGCTGAGGTACCCATGCCATTTACCTACAAAGCAAGCTACTGCATGTAAAGTTGCAGGCCCATCTGCAAAGGATATATACCACTCATACTTAAATTGTATGTTCTGCTACTCACATAGTGGAACAGATTAACTGCTTACAACATTGGTGAAAACATTTACTTGTAAGTTAAGTCAGTTTCAGCTAACTTATGAATTTAGCTTAGCTTAGTTTAGCTTAGATGTGCAGCAGGTAAATTATCACCTGGTTTCCATATAATGGAAAAAACACACTCTGTTAAACATGATAATTTATCATTCAAAAATTAATGTACTGGCCTTGGACTTACTCTAAAAATGTCTTCAAGAGACATCAATGTGGAATTCCCAGTCTGGTGTCAATTCACGCCTTAGTTTACTGGGCAGTAATATCCCCATGCGTTGACCAGACTGCAGTGGCCACAGAATGGTACTTGGCTAATACTAAGTTGCTATTTCCTCTCTGCCACTTTGTTATTTCTCAAGTTCAAAGGAGAGATAGCTGCAGAGAATGCATTGTAAATTTCGGTGCATACCTGGAAATAATGCTGAGAGATCTCCAGCCACTTTGAAGTGGCTGCTATAGCCACAGCAGAATTGGAACAACTGAGACCAGCTTTACCACTTCCTCCTATAAAAGACACTGCTGTCCAGCCCTATTCCACCGTTTTATTTGGCAAGATGAACCTTTGAGATGCCTTCATGTCCAAAACTGCTTTTGGAGTTTTTTTTCCTCCTATTTAACACAGGGATATATGTGTGAAGGGATCTGTACAATTCTGTTGCAAAAGTCAAGTTCAGCTGTATTCATAGCAGATTTTATTTTTCATTGTAGCACTTTTTTCCCCTTCCTTAGAACAACCAGAAGAAAGGGTTAGGCTATAACTAATGGACACTTAACTTGAGCCTTAGAGAATGGAAAAGCCACTCTGATAGATCCAGGGGATGCAGATTCCTTATCTGAATAATGATTCATGTTTCCACTTCTGAGTTTTTAAAAATTTCTATAAAAATGCAAAATAATACTTCTAACACTCATTCCCTAGGCTTCTAGTAGAACCACAACTTCATCGTTTCATAAGCTATGAAGTTGCATAAGTCTTTACATGCATAGATAAGAATGTATTCCCATTCTACACAGTTTACAATCTAAGCAAAAAGTCCACAGCAAAAAAGAATCAAAATCCATTCCTCTCAGGAGCATGAAATCAAACTTATAGGACATGCCAAGTAAAAAGAATGATAGATTTTCACATTCAAGATGTTAAATTGGGACCAGAGTATAGTGATCTTTGAGAAATACTCTCATTGCTTTCCCAGGTTGTCTTATGAGTTAGGTGTATAAAGTCATAAACAATTCACAGATACTTTAAAACAGCATTTGCTAATCACAGTACAGTCTAGAAACATAATGGTATCTGTTATCACTAAAGTCTTAGCTATCACTTGATGTACCAGCCTACCTATAATTTAAAAACGAAAACCAAGCAAAATAATGATGCTTTATCCCACTGTAATGAGTATGTAAAACACAGTGTACCTCTTACCTGAAATGTACTTCCATTGTAAAAGCCTCCTTACACAAGTGAGGTTAAAATGTCTCAGCTGAAGTGTTTTCTCTACCACTGTTCCTGACTATTATGGCCTTATTTCTTTATTTCTACAGATAGCTGTAAAAGACTCCTTCCTTCCCAGACTCCTGCTTCATCCACATTTATTCCATTTATTACGTATGATCTTGCCTCTCTCCTCCACTGCCAAAATCCATATCTGATTCTCTAAAAAAGGCAAGTTAGAGACAACTAGTAATTCTGTGAAAGACAGAAAAAATACTCAAGAATTAAATCCCACAGTGCCTATTCTTCACATGAAGGAAATGACCATGCCACGTCCTGCCACTTACATGTTCTGCTAATAACTTCCACTAAGAAAGTCCTTATCTCACAGATGCCTCACCACAAGCTAATAGGGAATAACAACCACATAAAATACGTTCCATTGGTGTTCCACTGTCCTCTGAGAACATAAGGAAACATTTGCTCTGCCAGTGCATGTGGATGTGTTTCTATCACTGACACAAGGGTTTTCATTCACATGGCAGAGGGGGCATACTGTGTTTGTTCGGGGAGGGGGAAATGTAGGAAAGCTCTTTGGGTGGTCATGGGGTGTGGTCATGAGGCTCATAAGAGACAAGGTAACAAAAACATTCTGTCTGGCCATGGAGCCTGTAATGTTCTTGCCTTTAATAATAATTTAAGTGTGCATATAGCACATAATCTGTGTATGCTTGGGATCTTCCAGACCTTGCGTTCATTCCCTACCGAGAAAGTGCACGGGGAAAGCGCAAACACTCATCAGCTTGTTGCTGTCTAACCTCAGACTCCATTTCACCTCTCTGCAGTACTAGTCGCACCTCTTTGTTGCTTTTGAACTTCCCCTTGATATGCCTCTTGGATCAACTAAAGCTTTTAAAATTTAATTACTTATTTATTTTTAAAGAACATTAATTACATTGATACTTCTTCTCCTTGCGCACATGTGGAAACAATTACAGTCCCAGCTCTGCTGTTCCATCAGTCTGCCACGCACAGTGAAAATCCCACTGAAATAAGCAGGCCTCTGAAGATTACATACGAGAGGACTGTAGTCTGCAGTCAGATCTTCTTTGGTTCTAAAGCTCCCCGCTTATCCTCTGCTTCTTCCCCGTGAGCTTAGAACCAGGCCCTAGATGCGATATAAAACTGGATTACATAATAGTGTCTAAAAATACTAATGCAAACTCAGATTGTTTGTGGTTATTAAAGACCACCATTAGGTTTCCTCAGAAAATGAGGATAGCACATTCATGTCTGTCTAATCCACCCTCACACCCTGAAATGTTTAAATCCCAGTAAAAAGGCTCACGCAAAACTGCCTGAGAGGTAGCTGTCTCAGAGATACTAAATTCCACAAGTTTGTCCAGTATACAAATGGGTAAAAGAAACTACATTCATGGACTTACACAAGGAAAGACTACCTGCTCTCTTTATTCATCATCAGAAAATCTACCTAGAGAAGGAAAAAAAAAGCAGAAATTAGTTAATTAGTTTTATGTGCACAGAATAGCTTATTTAAAGACTGTCAATAATAAATAGGTGAGTATTTATTAGGTAACTAATAAATAGGTGTACTTAATTGGTATAGAATAGCCTTGCTCTATCAAAGCTTCAACCACTAAAAAGAGAAATCAAAGCAAAAATGCTTAGTGCATCTACAGCCACCATCAAGTGTGATGGCCAGGCTGGTTAACACTTATTTGTAAACAACAGACTTCGTTTAGTATCTTACAGCTCCCAGCAACTTTGGTTACTCATCTTTGCCTTCTACTTCCCCAGCAGAGTTTGTTGATCTCTCATTTGTGCCGAAGAAACCTATGAAATAATCCTGATTTTCTAAATATGCCCAAAAAGGTGACTAGAGGAAGGCAACATGAACAGTTGAGTCAGCACAGTTAAGAAAACAGTCACACCATGCAGCAGGAAGGGTGTATGTTAACAGGAAAAACCTCTACCACTACTTGAACAGCAAAGTGTAGCATCTGAAGGGAATGAATCAAAACACCCTGGTTTTGTTATGTTAGTCACAGTGTAAGCTAAAATGCTAACTTGTAAATTAAAACCGCTCTGTTAATTGTAAGTTAGGATGTTAGGTTATAAACTGGGACTGCTCTGTTGAGAGCAACATGGGCCGGTGCAGCCTTGAGATATGTATAAAACAAGGGTAACCTTTGAAGATAAGGAAGGAGTAACCAAGACAGATGGGGCCAGTTCACACAGTGCAGCCTGGCCCCTGGGAGGACCAGAAAAGACTGCACTGCCATTTCCACATATCTCATAGCATGCTGTTGCACAGGGGTGCATATAAGCAGGCATTATGTGCGGTGTGCTTGGTTGGTATCACATAATACAGAAGTGCTTTTTACTTATAGCATGACAAGATTAGGTAACATTCTGCCATGTATAACCTGCATCAGACAGCTTGATGGATGGGCACATCCAGCTGTTACCACAAAAGACAGTTGAAGAAACTCTGTAAGACTCTATTTGTAGTTTTACAAAGCAAGCATTCCTTATTGCAGCACTGAGTGCACACAAGAATCATTTTGCAAAGGTGAGCATGCCTGGAGTCTGCAAGCAGAATACATATATACAACAAACTTATGCATATTGACAACTTTCCTGGGAAATGCTTCACATATTCACTAGATTTCCTGGAGCTAATTGTAATATTCACATTTTAATTACACATGCACTTCCTTGCTAAGTGGTGATCTGGAGGGGTCTCTGGTGGTCGCCTGTAGTCTTCCTCGTTGTGTCCACTGATTGACCTCTGTGCTTGCACATGTGCAAAAGATTCTTGTGAATTACTTAACAACTGTGTCCGTGTTTCAGGTCAGTTTGTTCTGATTTGTTCCTTATCTTGAAGAACTGGCCCCATCTGTCTTGGTCACTCCTTTCTTATCTTCACACCCATCTGACTACAGAGGAGTGAACTGGCCCCATCTGTCTTGGTTGCTCCTTCCTTATCTTCAAAGATTACCCTTGTTTTATACATACCCAAGGCCGCATCTGCCCATCTTGCTCTCAACAGAGAGGTCTCGATTGATAACCTAACATCTTAGCTTACAATTAGCAGCGCGGTTTTAATTTACAAGTTAGCATTTTAGCTTACACAGTGACTAACAAAACCAGTATGCTTTGATTCATTCCCTTCAGGTGCAGTTCATGGTCTAAACAGGCCTGGCGTAGTCCCAACCATCCTCTCATCCTGCAGTTTATTCCCCCTGTTCCTGGTGTGCCATAACTTTTTTTGGCAGGGGGTGAGATTAGATCAGCTTCCTGGACCTGCTGAGTCCAGGATCTGGATCACATAAATCTGATTGTGCGACCAAGAGCAGCGCTGGGGACAGCTGGGACTCACCTCTTAAACTGCTGTGCAGCCCAGCCCTGCAGTGATTCACAAGGTGAGCAAACCATCAGCATCTCCCCGGGAGCCTTCCTGGAGGAAAGAAGAGCTGCTCCCACAAACTCTCAAAGGGACATAGGCTGAAAGAGGACAAACCCTACCTGCTGCTTCTTGGTAATTCTACAGCAAGACGTGCTCTTTGCAAACAGATGGATCCTTCATTACGGAGACACGCTATTTATTTAATTTTTTTAAGTTAAGAGGCTATTTTGTAACCCAGACCACGTGACTATAGAGTCACCCTTCTACATTGCCCACGGAGCCAGGGCTGACCAGCTCCTCAGTCACACTGCAATAGCAGCACGCAGGTGTCAGCTCCCCCATCTCTAGGGGTTGAACTGGTGCCTCAGCCAAAGCCACAGCCCTGACACCTCAGAGTTTGCATTAACCATTCAATTAGAGCTGGCCTAAAGCCTGAATTCCTCCCCACTGTGCCTTCTAGCTTTCAAAAACTTGATTTGCCTTCTGAACACTTCACAATAGCTTTCCAAAATTTGTATTGAGACATCAAAACACCTAGTTTGCTTGGTTAAAGCTTGAAATACTTCACTGCAAGTCAGCCTTCTGTTTATTCACACTATGGCTTATAGCATGGTCTGCAGTCTGTTAAAAAGTGATCTCTCCTGAGACTGAAATGGCATCGGTACAAGAGATGCGTTAACTTCCCCTTCATAAGGATGTAACGACCTTTCCATAGAGAAACGAAACCGCTCCGAATGTCGGTCCCAGGGCGCTCTCTCGCTGTTCCACCGACCGACGTCCCCG
The DNA here is from genome assembly GCA_028858755.1 of Ara ararauna. Taxonomy (NCBI): domain Eukaryota; kingdom Metazoa; phylum Chordata; class Aves; order Psittaciformes; family Psittacidae; genus Ara; species Ara ararauna. The sequence continues at coordinate 82,135,331 of CM054410.1, forward strand.
AGAGACAAGACCCCTGGGGAGGGCCGGCCCCGCCCCGGCAGCAGGCCCTGCCCTGGAGCAGCCGCGGCCGCTGCAGCGCGCTGGGGAAGCCCGCCCCCTTCGGCCACGTGATGGCGGAGGCGGGGCCGAGCCGCCTTTCGAGGTGGTGTCCGCGGGCTGGGGGGCCGCCGCGGCCGTGGTGCTATGGGCAGAGCCATGGGTTTGGCCGGGCTGTTGGTGGGGCTCTTCCTCGTGTCCGCAGTGCTGGTGAGCACCAGTCTTCGCCACGGCGCCCCGCGGGCCGAACCCGGGCCGGAGCCGGCCGAGTGGGGGGACGCGTCGGTCGCCGGCCCCGAGGACTCGCTGTGGCCCCTGCCGCAGTGGGTGCGCACCTCCCGCCGTCAGCTGCAGCTGGCCCCCGACCGCTTCCAGCTGCTGCACGGCGCCGGCTCCTCGGCGGGGCCGGGCTGCGGTCTGCTGCAGGACGCCTTCCGCAGGTGAGTGGCGGCGGGGCTGGGGCTGCAGGCTGCTGCCCGGCGGCGGGAGCGGTTACCTCAGGGCCCCGGCGGCGCCTGTGCTTCTCCGGCAGGTACTACGAGTACATTTTCGGACAGTCCCGCTGGCGGAAGCGGAGCAGCGGGCCGCCCGGCGGCCGAGCGGTGCCCGAGCTGTTGCAGCTGCAGGTGGTGATCGAGTCCCAGCACTCCGGCTGTCACAGCTACCCGCACCTCGACTCCAGCGAGGCCTGTGAGTACCGCGCGCAGCCAGGCACCGCGTGTCGATCTCCTTCCACTGCTCACATCCTCGGCGCTTGTTCCCCAGTCGTGTCCGGTGTCGAAGTCAGCAGATGGAGTGTTTTTAGGGAACTGCAAACCACAGGCTCACGGTGGCGCTCGGGAGGATTTCACAATAGTACCGACCGGAGCGCAAGTCTTGCTCTTAACGCTGTGGGAGTCTCAGCCCGCTGTGAATCATAAAGCTGGTTAGAAGGGTAGCCTGTGTTTTCTGCAGTTTAACTGGGATTCAATTCATTTACCTGCTGCTACCATTCCTAGCAGCTGTCATTAAGAGTCAGAGGTATTTTGCCATGCGCTGCCCAGTTACGTATGGTGAGATCTATCTGTAGTCTGGAGATCATCCCTTCTTTCAGGACAGGGTGTTGAAGGCCAGATTTATGTATTAATCTGCTGTCCTTAGAAATAACTGTATTTAAAAGCTACCTACAATGGCTTATGTACATGGTATTTCTGTTATGTCAGGAAAACCAGAAAGTACTCGTTGAACTTACTATTCATCTTGCAGTGTTATAAATACGCTTTCTATCAGCAGATATAAGAAGGGATTTAAAACAGGGTGGTTATGTTGGATTTGTTCTGCTCTGCTTCTTTCATTCTGTGACTGAATTCCAGAGTGGAGAAGTACTGTAAAATCAAGTCCTAGTCACTAGAGAAGTTTAACAGAAATAAGGATAAATTGAGTATTTCTTTTTGTCTGGGCAGCTTAGGTCAGAATTCAGTTCATCTAGTTCTGTCCTGGGATAATCTTCTGTACTGTACAAGGCAGTTGTTTAGTATCCAGGATACAGATCCTTAGAAAAAAATCGTTTTAATCTTAAGGTCATACATCTGTAGCAGGATTAATTCCCCCAGGCTTGTGATAGAATGTATTGATTTTAAATTTACTATATCTTTTTTAGTCCATTTAGCTAAGTTGTTGGTTTTTGTATGCAAGTTTGTCATATATTTCAATGCAAATGAGGTAGAGCAGCAAAACTGCTAACACTTTAGAATTTTTCTGGTACTGGCTATTATACTGGTTATATGCTGGTAATACTGGTTATATTTACTACTAGTTGAACTTCAAATGGGTTTGTGAACTTAAAGCAAAACTGGTTCTTCTCATCTGTTAGAGAATCTGTCAGATCCTGTGATTTTTTAGGTTCCACTCTTCAGAACAGTCAGTTTTTCCCTCTGCTGTAGAAAAGGAGTTTTCTGTTACAAATAACATAAGAGTTTTCCTCATGTAGTAAGCTGAGCTCTCCAGACTTCAGCAAGGTTTTACTTTTCTGTTTGCTCAGAGGACATATGCTGAAATACGCAGTTATTAGTCATTTGCTGGATTGAGCGGCTTGATTCCTTTTCTTAGTAGAGATGGTATGGATGAGTCAGTGACTATATCCTATAGCAAGAGTATTAGATATGTAACCAAAGTACAAGTTATCTGCCTTTCTCCCTGCTGTCTTCTTTTCTGTTTATGTAAAAAGTTTCAAATAGCCATAAAAAACTTGTTCTGCACTCATTTAAGATGTGTTCTATGTTCAGAAAAAAAGTCTGCTGTCTCAGAAATAAATCCCTGACTGAACTACAAATTAGCACAGAAAGACCTGTGGAGATTCCAGTAGTATTCTAAGTTCTCTTCCTCATCCAGAAATTCCAGTCTAAGCAATCTGTGCTTAGGTTAAAATGGAAACTTGAGGTACTTTCCTCATGTCCTGAATGGCTTTTGTCTGGTAATTGAGAGAAATGTTTTAACTGTATAACTTAGCTAACTGTTCTTTCATTCTGAGGCAGACCCGATAAATCACTGAACAGAAATTTACTCCTGATTTTTTCTCTCTGCCGCTTTGAGTGTGTGACTCTGGTGGGTTTATTATTGCTTTGATGTTTAAATAATAATCTAAACTACAGATTTGTCAATATCATTTATTTTTTATATATATGTATGTAATTTTAAAAAATGGATTTAGAAGATATTTCTTTCTTCACTAAAATTCTTAAATTTACTGAATCGCTTTAAATGGAAAACCAAAATATTTTGGGTTTGGGTTTTGGTTTTCTTTGGTGGTTTTGTTTTGTTTTGTTTTGTTTTTCATACAGTCCTTTGTACTGTACTTCAGTACTTGAACTTAAAGGAGGACTGTTATGGACACCTTCAGATAGCATTCTTTGTTTAACTTGCCTTACTTGATCTTGCTGCCCTGTACATACGCTCGTTAGATGGTAGGGTCTGTTTTGGGCTTTGTTTGGAGTTTTTTCCTCTTTGTAATTAGACCATTATACAAAGCACCTAACAATCTTACTTGACAAGCTATATCTCTAAAAAATTAGGTAAGCAGAATCCATATAAAAGGAAGGTAAAAGAACTAAACTTTGCAGTTAGGTCTGGCTTAGTTACCCAGCTCTTATCACCTATGTCTTAAATGCAGAACTATCATCTGCGATGTTTCCATTGAATCACAGAATATTTTGGGTTGGAAGAGACTTTAAAAGATCATCTGGTTCCAGCTCCCCTGCTACGGGCAAGATCACCTTCCACTAGACCAGGTTGCTCAAAGCTCCACATGAACTTCTTGAGGTTTGCGCTGGCCCACGTCTTGAGCCTGTCAAGGTCTCTCTGGATGGCATTCCTTCCCTCCAGTGTGCTTGTCTCACCACTGACAGTTGGGTTGAACTTGCTGGAATTCTGGCCCGTGTGCCATTGACATTGCTATTATTAAGCACCATATTTGTTTTATCATTTTACTGGTTGACTCTTGACTCTCTGACTAGCAGCTTGCATTATTTCAGGAGGACGTGAATTAAAAATAGCTGCACAGTATCACCGTTAAAAACAGTGTTGACTAGAATTTAAAAAATAAATGGAGATGTAGCACTTGAAGGATCTCTAATGCCTGTTAGCATCATCCTGTCGGTCCGTGCTTTCTTGAGGAATAACTTCTTTCTTTTCTTTAGATCATTTAACTGTAACTGAGCCTGTGGCTGTACTGAAAGCAGATGAGGTATGGGGTGCTTTAAGAGGTAAGCTGATACTTTTCCTATAGAGCTATTTGTTTTGGATTTATACAAACTCCATGGTGGACAAGAACCAGCTGACCACTGAGCCTTGCCCTTATTCAGTCCTTCATGGGAAGTATGCTTGGGCAGAGAGGCTGAAAGGGTGCACATACATGTGTGGTCACACCTTCAGTCTGGGTGCTTGGCATCTCAGATCCAGTGGCATGCTATCAGTGTGTTCTTGCTGTGCCTGAAATCAGTCAGACCAATTAAATCATGGGTACTAAAAAGCTCTCTGATCTAATGCGAAAAAATTATTCTCTACATCACCTAATGACTGAACGTGGGGGACACGTCACCAAGAAGACCATAATGCTGAAGTTTCAGTTTGCTGTGCTTAATGTAATGTTAGTCCAAATTAGCAGATTTTTCATGCTCAATTAGAAACTTCACCAGTTCCAGAGATGACAGGAATCGATGTGTGACAACACCAGAAATTCCTGCCTTACACTCAGTAACTTCCATACTATTCAAGTGTTAAGTTGGTACAGCTGAGCTATAGTGCTAATATTCAGTATTTGTGTATAAGGCAGAGTTTGAATGGTTCTCTCGTAAGAATTTAACTGTGGTGCTTGAGCAATTAAGGAAACTGCTGAAGAGAAACAAACTGAGCTACATTCTTTCTAGCTGTGTGAATGCCTGTAAATAGTTGTGGTTGTGTTTTTAACTAAAACTTGAAGGACAAGTACTGGGTTATACTCCAAATCCCTTTCTTGGTTTTTTTGTTTCCCAGGTTTGGAAACTTTCAGCCAATTGGTTCATGAAGATGACTATGGAAGCGTAAGTACAGCTATTAAACCACAGTTCTGATAAGACAGCCATGTTACGTATTAGGTGCTTTCCTAGAAACAGCATAGCTACTAGGTTCATTAAATATTTTTTTTCAGAAAATTATCTTTGGAAAGCTGTTAAGAGGCTGAAAAGTAAGTATGATAAAAATAAAATGGGAATTCTAATTTTTAAATCTTGTTCTCATAGTTTCTTGTCAATGAATCTGAAATTGACGATTTCCCAAGATTTGCTCATAGAGGAATCTTACTAGACTCTTCAAGACATTATTTACCAGTGAAATCTATTCTCACAAATCTGGTAAGTGGGTGAATTTAAAGCATTAATAATAAATGCTTTTTGTTGTTGTGTTTTGCTCATTGAAAGCAGCTGGAGCTGGTATGAAAGGAGAACCTGTCTTCTCTGGCTGACTTCTAAAAGGACAGCTTGAACTTTGCTAAGTGAAGGTCAGAACACACACTGGAGAGCAGTTGGGTGTGCAGATTCATGATTAGTGAATCTGTAAAGGAGGCTGGGATTTATGATACCTTGGACTTTCTGTATTTTCTGTTGCCTAAACCAGCTCAGATATTTCCTGGAAGCATGTTTTGAGACACCTGACTTGTCCCCAAACAATACATGGGAGACCTTGCAAGTCCTAGCTTCATGCCAGTGGTTGCAGGAAAATTCCCCTCTTTTCAATAACCAGGTTTTGGTAGTCTTTTCTTAGACAGCTAAGAGCAAGCCAGTAGTTCAGTAGTACAGAGCAAGGGTGAAAGTTGGAAATATTCACTAGAAGCTACTCGTTTCTTTCACTGCGTCCCTTCAAAAAGAAAAAAACAACCAAACAACAGACAGACAAACAAAAACCCAAATGAAAAAAAGCTTAAGTAAGCACACTAAGATCTGCATGCTCCCACTTTGATGGGAAGGTGATAAATTTGTGTAATCATAGCTTTGGGGGTTTTTGTTTTTAACTCCCCTTTTCGGCTGTTGAAATCCTTGTTGCAGGACTTACTTGGTGGGTTGAAATGAAGAAACCTTTGAGTGCTGGAATATGCAATTTCTTGTCTTGTCTTTTCCAAGATGAAATAAGTGTCAGAAATCTCCCTTTCGTGTTGCAGAACTCTACAGAGCAGGCTTAAGATGGGCAGAAAGAGAGTGCAGGTAAAACCAGTCTTCATTTCTGAGGTCCTTAAACTATGCTCAGAACTTGCCCCTCTATGGGTATTTACCACTTATATTTTCCTTTAAGATGAGTCCCTGTTCAGCAGGTGGTGTTTGTCTAGTGTTCCATTTGCAGCCAGGGTGCTTCAAAGAATCAAGTAGTTACTTGTGTCAGTATTTGTTGTCATTTCTAAAAGACAGTGCCCAAAGAGTAACTTTACTTTTGAGACTTCCAACCACTGCTGTGTTTCTGTAACTGTTACTAGTTTGTTTCCTTAAATTATGTCTGTGGCACTTAATACTTTTCCAGAGCTACATTTAATGTTATTTTGCTGATCTAAGAATAAATGTGTGTTTCTTCCCACCAATGTGCCTGCTTGAATCCAGACTATCCTAATAAAAAGTAGCAGTAATCCCTTCACTACATGTGGTAATTAGATGCTGAAGGCAGCAGTTCAAGTATATTTCTTGTTTGTGTTCAGCTGTTGTACTGTATTTCCAGGAAGGGCATTGTCCTTGAGGAAGGAGTGGCTGAGGTGAAGGTCAGGAGATACAGTTTTCTATGTGGAAAGATGGTATTTGATAGAAATGAATGAAGACATCTGGTAATTAAAACTTATGCTGACTAATAAAACAGACAAGATAATTTTGGGGGAATGGACAAAATGTAAGTGTTCATTTAGATTTGATGGGGGCTCTTGTAGAGATCTGTCACTCCTTTAAACACAGCTTTGTGAAAAAAAGGAATGAGTAGGGGTGGAAATAATTGTTTTGTGGCAAGGGATTGGAAACAACTGTGTTGCAATTACTCAGTCATGAACAATGTACAGAACTATTTTGTCCGCATGCAGCACACAGTACTTGTAGTAACTAATAAACCTGCATGACTCGGGGTATGTGTGTAACTGTCCATCTGGAGTCATAATTCTAAAATAAGTGTGTTAACATTTATCTTCAAGTTCAAAAAGGGAGAGTACTGACATTGTACTGACTGAAAATACAAGAGGAACGCTATCTTCTGCAGGGAAAATGCATGTTTTATTTTGCATGCATTTGAAGTGGATTCTGCAGAAGCCAGTAATGGGTAGGGATGTACCAAATAGTAGGAAACTCTCTCATGCTGTTTAGTTTTCAAGTTTCAAAGTATTTCGATAGAAAAGTATAAGTTTTTCTGTAAGCTGAAATGGTGCAAAGAGAATTACCCAGATATGTTCTGAAGTGGAAAAAATTAATAAGTATTTGTAGCAGATCCCCTTCTACCAGCCAGTGTAGCATGATTGTTGACAGGAGTGGTGCAAATAGATGGCAGAGGAATAGAGCCATAGTAGCATAAACAAGCTCGTGTATTTTGGTTTATGCTTCTAGGATTTGTGAAACATGGTATGCTTTTTCTTTGGGTTTTGTTTTGGTTTTGTTTGCTTGTTGGGTTTTTTTGTTGTTGCTTTAGGCATGCAGGCTATACTGGGACAAGACCACCATTTTCACATAGGTTTTCTGTGAGTGAGGTGCTTAACTAGACTGTATTGTATTATTTGTTACAGGATGCCATGGCTTTTAACAAGTTCAACGTTCTCCACTGGCATATAGTAGATGATCAGTCATTCCCTTACCAGAGCATTTATTTCCCTGAGTTAAGTGACAAGGTGAGTAAACATCATTGGAGCAGGGTGGGATGGCAGAAATCAGGCACATGTTTCATTAAAATAAAATCCAGAGCCTGCCAGAATACATGTGCTTTGGCTGATAATGAAACAGTACCAGAGGACCAGTAACCAGCAAGTCCAAATTTAGGATCCTACCTGAGTGTCTATGTGCAACTCTTCCTTGGTGGATGCATGGTAAATGACCTTCCTAACTCTTCTTGTGCAAGTTTGCTGGTGACAGTGATCCTTGGTGTTTGCAGGTCTTCAAGCAGTAGTGGTATGCAAATAAGTTGCTATGGTGAACACTGCTTGGATTTCTATTCTTTTATTTAACTGGTAGACTTCCTGCCACTCAAACAAATGTAAGAGATTTTCCTGTCAGCTCTAGGTTTAGAACCACTGTAGTATTAGTACTTTTGCCCTTTCTGAGATCTAGTTAACGTTACAAAACATAACATGTCTATAAAAGGTCCAAAAGTGAGAGACTGTTTTCTAAAATATTTATAGTGCAATGTATCTCTGTATTTTCAGATTCACAGCAGATTTTGTTAATTACTGAAAGCGATCATGAGGTTCTTGTTCAGTCATGGTACAGTAGTAGCCAAATCAAGCATGAATAATTAAGTAGACTGAGTTTAAGCACAAAATTTGTCATTCTGTTTTAAAACTCTTGCTGGAGTCTGACCCTCATGAAAATTATGTAGGCAATGCTGAGGAGACACCATGAATAATTTTATAATTTGAAACTGTAAATGTTCCATGGTACAGGCAGATTATTTTTCCTAGTACTCGGCTGTGGAGTTCTGTCCTATTCCCCACTGACAGCTGGAGAGGGAGACAGCCTTTGTCATAATAGACTTTTGAAAGGCTTCTTGTTTACCATTATCTTTTTTGAGTAACTCAACTGTGAAAACTGTTTCCAGATAAATGGAAGCTTAAGATGCTATTAATCATGAGGAGTCATGATGTAGTTTGGCTCTTTGGCAAGCATCTGTTCCACCAAACTGTAGCAGACTGGCTCATTTGTCACATTTGTTGGCTGCATGGGAATGGAATAATGCTCAAATTCAGCATCACAAAACAAATGTGCTGTGATGCTAAATTGGTCAGTGTATCAAACCTGTCAAGCCAGAGGTGTTGGAAGAAGACGCTATTTTTTCTGACTCGGCAGAGTTTTTCCATTAGTCTTGCATGTCATGTAGCAAGGGCCCCACGTTTCAGAATTGATGACGCAGAGGTGGAAGGGAAAACTAATTTGCCTCTGTACAGAAGAGCTGAAAAATGTATCCTTCAAAAAGTCTGATGGAATAGAAACTAGCTTTTCTGTTTTCTTCAGTAACTGTGAGCTAAGGAGGAAAGGATGGTCTCCTCAGGAGATTTAGTTTAGTGTGGGAAAAGGGGTTAACTTTAATGGTTGTGTTTTGTTTTTCTCACTAGTAAACTGGAAAGTGCTGTCAAGTGCAGTTGCACATGTGATAAACCAGAAAAGGACAACTTGTAAAACTGCTCTGTGGTCTAAATTATAACACTTTAATCCCAATTTTGTGAGCTGCTGGTATAACATTCTGTAAACTGCCTCTAAATGTGAATACTTTACAGGGAGCATACTCCTATAACCACATCTATACTCCTTCTGATGTCCGTCTCGTGATTGAGTATGCCCGGTTAAGAGGCATTAGAGTTATCCCAGAGTTTGATACCCCAGGACACACACAATCTTGGGGAAAAGGTATGTCCAAAAAAGTATTAATGGTTAAGAGATTGTATTTGCTTGCTACACCCCACTTATCACAATGTTGAAAAGCAGCCTTTTAAGTGCTCTGGGAGGCCCTGGATAAGAAGCAAGCAAGGGGCAGGCTTGGTGATGGTCATGACATTTATGTCTTAGAGGAACTAAGGTGAGTGGAGAAAGTTGACGCTTCTTGTGCTGGACGTGTGTATGATGCACAGAAGTGTCTGCCTTAGACTTCCTGTTGTTCCTCCATCCAGTACTCTTGAGTTTAGAGTAATAAGGCAGTGGCTAGAAATACTGAGTTGCTGTCTCTAGTATAGAGATTTCTGCTTTGGAAAGGTTCTTTCAAAGTGGTTGATGTTTCTGTCTACTAGTAAACTGGTAATCTGCCAGTGTAAAAAACACAGCAAGCTGGATGCCTCTTCACTCTGTCTTTTGGGTTTCAGAGTAATACTTCTTTTGATAAGAGAATCAAATCCTGAAAATGGTGGTGTTTAAGTGTATTCAAGAGCTAAGCAATTTTTTGCCTTAATTCAAAGCACACCGACTGTGATTTCACTGCAATTAATGTAAGATTGTTTTGGCCAAACTGGAAATAGTGAAGATTTTTCTAGCACATCATAGCTTTAGCTTTAACAATGGGGTAAATCTTGTGCTCATCCAGTGGGGATGTGGCTACAATGTTGGAAGATGCCTCAGGCTCTTTCTCACAAATTTAAAATGAGAAGAAAAGCAACAAGGCAAAAACTAATTTTTCTGAACATTCTTTCTAAGACTTCATCTCACGTGGTCTTTGCTATTACAGAGCAGTAAGAAAAGTCAGCGGCTTGCCTGGTGATACATGAGAGAGTCTACATTCATATTAACAGCAAGGTTCAGCTCCCTTGACTAAAATCAATTGTTCCTGATAGCTACTTGTAGAATAGCTTTTTTAACATGATGCACAGGAGCCAGGCTTGGTTTTGCCTACGAACCTGGGTACCTATGCTTTGCTTACGTTCAAATTCAAGTTATTACTGAGAAGTCTTAAGGCATGCGAGGAGGGTAGCTGAAGTAATCTACCTCTAGGGCCCTGTTTGGGGAAAATGTGCTCAGAGTAGGAAACAAGCAGCCAGGAAAGTGCTGCTGCTGCAACCACATTTTACCAAATAAATTGGACTTGAGAATCTCCACCCTACATATAATAAGCTTTTTCCTATTTTGTTATCCTGGCTCATGTTGCTTCAGGTATCTTGACACAAGAACTAGTGCTTAGTTTTGGTGTCTGTCTAGCCTTCCTTTCTTGTGTAGAGGTAAATTCGTGGCAGACCAGGGTAGGACATCTGTCCCAAGCCATATAGCTCCCACCTACTTAGGTGTTAACAAAGCAGAGTAATAAAAAGAGGAGAGGCCTCTGGAGCACACTCATTTTATTTGGCTTCCTTGTAATTGGCTTCCTTCCTAAATAAATTAAAGGTTTTTTATTCAAGTAGTCATCCAGAAGCTGTGTTTAATGACATGCTCCATAAGTTAATGTGTGTTAAATCACAAATCTGAAAGTCACAGTCCTGATTCCAGTTAAAGGGTTCTTCAACTTTTGTCAGGTTATTTCTTCCCACCTCTATTTGATTATACTTAGAATAGGCGAGCACTTAAGTCATTAATATTAACCTTTTTAATATAGGTAGCTGCCTCTTCCTGCTATCAAAGTTAGCATACAAACTACTGAATGGAACTGAATATCGTCTACTAATTGTTTCTATTAGGTCAAAAAGACCTTCTCACCCCTTGTTACAATGAAGAACAGCCAACTGGGTCCTTCGGACCTGTAAATCCGATTTTGAATACAACTTATGACTTCATGACTAAATTCTTCAAAGAGATCAGCAGTGTGTTTCCAGATGCATACATTCATTTGGGAGGAGATGAAGTGAACTTCAGTTGTTGGTATGGTGACAGTTCAAAGAATAAATATATAGTGCCTCTTAAACCTGCCTAAATGGATCAATTGTGGAGCTCAGTTGTGTGAAACAGTTTTCACTGCTTTACTCAAAGATCCCCACTCCTAGTTCTGTAACTATTTCCAGGCAGAGTGCTTGTGATCCTCAATAAACAAGGATGTTGTGCAGAATTTTGCTTCGGCTAGTAGCTTCACAAATGTTTAGGTACTCTAAAGGATTTCTTTATGAAAATTAACTTGGCAAGAAAGAGAACTAGCATCATAGAAAAGTACTATATAAGATAATTAACATTTAAATGCTTTGTTTTAGAGAAAAAGCAGTTTTTTCCACTGAGTTCTGCCTTCCAGAAAATCTGCTAACATTAAGTATTACAGTACTGACTCTTGTGTGCTTGTATAAGTCATATGGCATATAGTAATAGAGTTCTTCAGCTGGTTTATTTTTTTACTATTGTGGTTGTAGTTTGAATATTGTAGAGTCTCTCTGCTAGAGTAACTAATAATAGAGAATTTGGAGCAGATCTAATTGGATGAGTATTCAAATTGATCATGTTGGTATTGGTATGTTCTCATGAAACATCAAATCTGAACACTAAAACAAATGCTTTATCAGAAAACTGTTGGTTTGCTTTTGGGGGCATTTTCCCAAATGCTTGATGTAACCCCCTCAGATCCGCTGGTACTATCTATAGCTGCTCAGTTCCTAGACCTGCTGGCATCCTTCACAAAAAGTCACAGGGAAGCCAGAAACCCCAGAGCTCTTAGGAGTTTAAAGCAGCCTGCCAGAGGCTGCTTCAGAACAGGCACTCCAGTAATTCTACCAGAGAAGTAGGACTATTGGATTTACTCCAGATGAAAATGAAACTGTTTCAAAAAACTAAATCACGTCAGCTTCCTGCTCTGTTGTGCAATCTAGGCAATGGTGGGCCTAAGGCATCAGCTAGTGTGCTGTACATAGGTGGAAATGGTTGGGAAATCTGGTTTAAAACAAAACAATTATTCTCTGTGTTCTTAATTAATTAGTTTTGTTGTTGTTATTTAAGGAAATCTAACCCCGATGTCAAAGAGTTCATGAAGAAGCAAGGATTTGGCACTGACTATGCTAAACTGGAATCTTACTATATTCAGAAGTATGTTGGCTTTTTAATTCGTGCTCAGCTTTTTACAGCCACTGTTTGAGGGTGGTGTTGAGGTGCAGATACTGAAGCTGACATAGGTTAGCCTATATTGTTTTCAAAAATTGCTATGTATTGGGGAGTATCCACTTTCTTGTATTTTAACACACTGAATGTAAATTTAACAGCTTTAAAATTTGAGATGCAAGGATAGGTAAGCTAGTTCTATGCACAGTCTGGACGTATTGGATGTCTCAGACCATGTATCTGCTGTAATGTTGGTACACAAGGTGGAGAGGCAATGTCCTAAGGTTTTTGCAGCCATTTAATTCTCTTGGTCTTAAATAACATGTATTTAGACACGTATATGAGTTGCTGGTAGTTCTGAACATCAGTTTGTGTTACTGCACAGACTACCCTTATGCATGGGGGAACATACTTTTTGAGGCAGAGCACAAAAGGCCAAAACCAGAAAAAGTCTTTTTTTTTTTTTTTTTTTTTGGTCCCCTATGGAGTGCTGGGAAAGGCCTTTAGGGTAGAATATATTGCTACTTCTTGTGTCTGGTTTCATTGAAGTTCACAAACATGATCTTATTTCTAAATTCTAGGATTTTGGACATTGTTTCCTCCTATAACAAAGGATACATGGTCTGGCAAGAAGTGTTTGATAACAAAGCACAGGTAAGATTGGAAGTAAGATACCCTTGCATAACAGCATAATATTGTGAGAGGCTTCTGAAGCAGACTATTAAGTAGTTATGGTTGTGTCTGTTAGACCGAAAGCAAGTCTGCTGACTTTAGCAAGTGTCCCCAGGTGTGAGGCCTACCTTAAAATTATTTATAGAAGATGTAAAATAGGTGGAACAGGAACACTGGCATTAAAGATGGACACAGGTAGCACAATATGCTTTAGAGCATCACACTAAAAGGTAAGGAAGTTTCTATGAGCTAGTTTGGTTTCTTTTTTTTTTTTTTTTCCCTCCTCACATAACTCTGTATCTGCACTAGTAACATCAGGTGCTCAGCTTTTCAGAGCTGATCATATAACTGGTCCATATAACCCTCTTAGGGCATTAAGTGTTTATAGTATAACCTAGGCCTCACTCTACTGCGAACTCTATTTAAAACCAGCAAAGAGCTAATCAGCTTTAGACTGGGGGAGGGGGCAGAAATGACAAAAGGAACTTCCAAAATGTTCCTCTCCTAAACAAAATACACAGTTTTGAAATCCATCATCCTTTTCTCTGATAACAGCAATTAGGATTGTCTTTAATGTTTTGGGGTTTTGTTGTTTGTTTTGAGGGGTTTTTTTCATCTTTTAGCTGAAACCAGACACTGTAGTTCAAGTGTGGATGGAAAACAACTATGCTCATGAACTGAGCAGTGTCACTGGAGCTGGGTTCACTGCTATCCTGGCAGCTCCCTGGTACCTAGACTACATTAGTTATGGGCAAGACTGGAAGAAATACCACAGCGTCGAACCACTTAACTTCCCTGGTTTGTTACTTTTTTTTTGTACACGTGTTCTATGAATGAAAGTCTTTGGTAAGGTGTAAATGGAAAGAGTAAGGCTAATTAAAGTGGTTGTGCAGTCACTATGATCTGATACACTGTCGCTGGAGGACCTTAATGTCAGCTAGAACTCCAGAAAATTGTCAAATAAAAATGAAAACTGCAACTCTCTATTTCTACTCCACACAGGAGTGTTACCTTGCTCAAGAATCTGGCACTGGTGTTTGTATAGAGACAAGAAGCTGGTCTAGTTGGCCAGATGCATTGTGCATTAGAGGCAGAGTTGTGCAAAATGGCTGGTAGACAGACACTGAATTCCTGCGTTAGCAAGCTCCTAGAGTATCATACCGTTCCAGAGAAAGACTTGTTCTCTCCCTCTGGCTAAAGCTGATACAAACATCTTAATGCTTCTCCTGGGGGTTTCATTTTGTGCAAGGTAGGCTTTCAAAGCAGATTAGGAAGAACACCTGACTTCTTAGCTTTTTCAAGGAATGTGCTGTGTGTGAGAGAATGAACAGTTTAAATCAAGACTGAAATCTCTGAAGAATGTCAGAAAGCTGAGGAATGTCTTCAGAGGATAGAGGGTAAAGTCCTTTCCAACAGAGAATGTACATTGATTCTCTGGACAAACGGCCCAGTAGTTCTTGCACTCAGTAACAAGACTACCAGAACATCAAGTTAGTGCTCAAGATCGGTATTTATGTGATAAACAACTGAATATTAATCCTCTCTCAGTATTGGAAAATGAAATTGTTGATATATGCCTAATTTTTTGTCAAATAGAAATTCTAACTTTCTGATTTTGAATTCAGGATCTGAAAAACAGAAAAAGCTTTTAATAGGTGGAGAAGCCTGCCTATGGGGGGAATTTGTGGATGCAACTAACCTCACACCAAGATTATGGTACGAATTGCTTTATCATTAGATTTTATAAAGACAGCTACAAGAAACGTTAATTAATCCAGCAGGACTGTATGTTAGTGATTACAGTGCTCTGTGCTGAACCTGAGCAGATATGAATATTGATGCTTCTAGATATACAATACCTGGTATTAAGAACTTTAACCCATTCTTGGTTGCAGACAACAACTACTCTGAACCTTTGTCTATCTTTACAGGCCTCGAGCAAGTGCTGTAGGAGAAAGACTCTGGAGCAGCAGTAATGTAACTGACTTAGAGGATGCCTATAAAAGACTGACTAATCATCGATGCCGCATGCTCCGGTAAGAGTACTAGCTATAGTAAAGCTTGGTTCTCCCACCTTATAGCTAAAATGGAGTTCAAGTACAGGCCTAAACTGCTGGCTCGGAAAGGAAGGAGGAGAGCTAGGAGTCTAATCTGACTAGGTAAATGTCATCACGTAGGGGTTTTTGTAACCACAGAAGAGGAAGAACAGATACATTAGACAGGAGTTCTAGACTGTTTTGCAACTAACATTTTCAGAACTATTTTTTCAGTGAAGTTCTTGAATCCATCTCTTGTCTCTTTCCTTTAAAGGAAAAACACCACCATAATTGGGATTAGGATTTTGTTGGGGTTTTTTTCTTTTTTTAGACAAAAATGATATTAAAGGGTATGTGGGAGGATTACACAAGACAGGAGAGCTATTCATTCAAAGAATATTCTTCTAATCTTCTTTCAAAGAATATATATCCTTTATATAAGGCAGTATAGGGACGAAAAAGGGTGCAGAAGGAGCCCCTGATAAAACTTAATTCATTTTAAAAAAAACAAAGTCAGTTCATAACATACTCTTCTCTGTAGTTCTTTCCCAAAAAGTACCTAGACAAGTTACCGGTTAATTATTGCTATTGCTGTCACTATATATTTGCAGTTGTAGAAATAAGTGATTTCTAAGTCTTAAGTCCAGATTTGACTCCACTTAACAGGATGGTGCATCTCTTCATGGAGCTTAGAGAAAACACTGATCCAACTGAACAGTGAAGTATATGGTGGCTGTACCTCTAGGATTAGGATTTTAAAGTGAAATAAACCATACTGTCCCTGGACCTGGTTAACTACTGCTGCATTTCCATCTTCTTCCTTAGTGCTGGCACTGATATTGCTCTATAGGAAAACTTACACAGGTGACTGCAGCTGCCCTGGTAGTGCTAGCATGAGAGATGCAGAGTAGGGAGGCAGACTAAGGACTACTCCCTGTACTTGTTGCACGCTTTTGCCTTAAACTACTTCCTGGTGCTAAAACTGCTTTGCTGGCGGTGAACAATTCCTGTTATAAACAAACTATGTTAATAAAAGGACATGTCCTCCTGAAAATGATTCCTTTTATATTGGCTTTGAACTAGAAAAACAGTAGAGAAACCGTTTGCTTTCCCTGATGAAATGAGCATTCCTTGCAGCCAAAGTTCTGTAGCCTTTCACATATATAGGGCTTCTTTAGCATTGTGTGAACTCAAGAGCTTATTTAATCAGGCTGCTGTAGCCTTAGAGCATGAGAAAAGGACTATGCCCCTACTGACATTTTCATACGTAGTATGTAAAGACTGCGGCAGCTGTAGCAGTCCAAAGGGTCTTTGAAAAAGAGAAAGAAACACCTCTGTCTTGCTCTGTAGCTGCAGACCAGGGAGTGAGCGAATGGCTAGGTGGAACTTTTGTAACAGCTAGATCATGGTCACAGGAAGAACAGTAGCTCTGCCTATCCAAGTCTGAAGCCACTGCTGTTGACACAATACCAGCTGCTGTTGACACAATACCAGCTACTGTTTTCACAGCACTCTGATCTAAACTCAGCTTCCTGTAGGATACAACAACCCAAACTGCAGAGAAATGATGGTGGGAGAAGGGAAACAAAAAGACAGCCTTATATGCCAGAGATCTAGGCAACAACCTTGTCTTTTACTGAAAGTAGGTTTTGCCTGGGGCAAGCAACCCTTAGGCTGAGCTATTTCATTATTCAGTTTCTTTCACTGCAGCTCTTAAGCGCAATTTAAACACCAGCATATATTATCCTACAAATCACTGTAGCAGTTACAGTCTAGCTCTTAAATACACAAGAATTAGAATTTTGACTACAGTTAACTGTAACTGTGAAACCTGTTATTTTACTATACTATCTTACTGCACCATCATAAGCCATGGGGTTTTTTTGTTTATTTTTAGGGCTACAGGAGAACAGAATAATTTATGATAGTGTAGCTGGAAAAAATCATGTTCACTGAAACAGGCTCCCTCTGAAAATGAATGAAAATTATGTAATTAGAGCCACATATGAAGGAAACATTGAGGGGAGGGTCTGCGGGAAGATCAAATGTCACTAAATTCGTATTTTCACATACTTACGACTTCTCAGTGAAATCAATACACTTTGCAGAACACTGACACAAACAACCGCTGAATTTAAGCTTTTCAACCTGTTTTCTAATGTCCTGGTACATCTGATTGAAACAGAACTGTACATAACTTAGGTACAATGAGCAGTAGAATAGGGCCCTTTTTCATGCTCTAAACAGGCCATCTGTTATTTCTTGGAAGTAGTTTTGTTTATACAAAGATTAAAATAGAGTGCCAGTGTCTCCCTTCCTACACAACCAGCCAGCTGTTTGATTATAGTAATACATATTCCACTTTATTTTAACAGCCGTGGGATATCAGCCGAACCTGTGTTTGTTGGATACTGTGCCCACGAAGCAAGGGGATAGTAACTGCTGCAAAGACTTCTTGCCAGAGCCTGAAGTGCCTCTGGGGTATGAATATATATATGTACAAGCAGTTTGGTATTTGAACCAAGACTTAAAATTTTCACTTTTAGAATAAAGCTACTTGACATTCTTGTTGGAGTTAAAATTACAGTTTTTAGCTTTCATTAGAAATGGGGATTCTTCACTGTGAAATACTGAAACCACAGAGTTACCAGTTTCTTTACATTCTAAACCTGAGGGAAAATAAAGCTATGACACTATTACAGTATATAAATAAAAAGCAAAACGTGTTTTTATTTCAAAGTATCTTATCATTTGCCACTTTTCTACGTAACCAGATAAGTGTAAATCAGAACTTGTTACACATAGCAACTCAGAGCCATTACAGCTTAAATCACTCATTTCTAAAGGCCAACAAAAAAAATTTGGAGGCAGAAGATCACTGTCCTAGGAGAACTCTGCCTTTCTTGTCTTTTTTTGCAGAGATGTTATTGAATTTGCAGAAATACCCTTTCCACTTGCTAAAGGAAACTTGGGTAGAAGTTACACCCAGTCCTGAACTCTGGTTCAAATTTGTTTCTAACAATATAGGAAGCAATACTTACAGTTGTACATTTTAAAATGCTTACTAATAGTATTCAACTGAAGATAAGTCAAGATACAGAATGCTGAAACTGTAAAGTTATTTCACTTACTGACATATGACTTGAGACTTACATTGAAGTAAGTAAACTTCAGGAACTTTACTTACTTCAGTAAGTAAACAGTCCTAATGGCATATTAAGGTGCACTTAGTGCTCACTTCTGTGAAGAGGATTTGCATCACTTCTCATTGCAGATATCTGCAAGATAAGAATCTGCAAGGCAGGAAGTTGTGGTTGCATATCTGGTTCAGCCACTTTGCAATTACAAGGCTGTACTAGAAGAACATAGTCTCTTGAAACCTTCCTTGGACATTTAAAAGCACAGTCTGTTCACAGGGCTGCTAATTCATCATTCACCACAACCAGCTGGTCCCACAAGAACTTACTGGACTACATAAATAGGCTTCTAAAAGTATTTAAGGACAGAAAATACCTTTATTGTTCTACAGAGTAAAGCAATCACACCAACCCCATCCTCCTCTGAAGCAGTGCACTTTGTTCTTGACTGTTCAGGGCTTGGTAACTGGCAAGCTCCAAAGTGAAGGTTGCTGAGCCTGATGTTAGAGAACGCAGAACCGTTGAGTAGCCCTGGACAAAACAGAGAATATACATCGCTCAGTTTAGGATAATGGGAGGGTAAGTTAGCATAAAAGATGCTTAGGTGAGAGAAACACAGAAGTATACTGCAACATACTAGTAAGTTAATTTCTTTTATATGAGTGTATTAAAAGTGCAATATATTAATGAGTCAATCTAATACACTTACAAAAACCTGTTCTCTGTAAAGCCTGTTTCAGTAGTATTTACTAATTCTCTGACTTACAGCTGAAAACATGCTGGTTTAAAAATCTGAATCAGGCACAAAACCACTACTACATTTGTGGGCGCTTGCTTCAGACCTTCACTAACTAAAATACTTTACTTTAAAAGACATTCCAAACTTCTTCACCCATAACAGGAAAAGTGAACTGAAGCCTAATTATTTTTACGAATATAAAAAAAAAGACCAGATTTGTGTTTTACCTTTAATAAGAAAATCACATACCATCATTTCTGCTAGTGGAACGGTAGCAACCACAACTCTATTATCCTGACGACTCTGGATTTCCTGAACACTACCTCTCCGCTGTGCAAGGTCAGCAAGTGCTGTGCTGAGGTGTTCTTCACTCACTGTGATTTCTAGGTTCATTAAGGGCTCCAGTATTTGAATACCAGCTTTTTTCAAAGCCTGCATGGGACAGAAGGAGAGTTACATTGAAGCCTTTTGTGGTAGTTTGATTTTTTTTTTTTTATATAAGTTAGTTGCATAACTAGAGCTAACACTGCCTCCCAGTTCCAAGGGCTGTGGAGGCCTCAGTGAGGACATTCACTGTCAGAGAACAACAATTACCAGATACATATTTTCCCAGTAGTATATCACACTGCAGCATCTTACAGATGGCATCTACCATCTTCTGCGGCAGCTTACAGTTTCACTGTACCTTTTGCACACAACGGGAGACACAGGCTGACAGCATTGTATGTGAGGTGTCGGGATGCAGTGTCAATGATTGCACTGTCACATCTATATCCTGAACTGGGAATCCAAGCAAAGGCCCTAGTGAAAAAAAAAGGGGGGGGGGGGGGGGGGGGGAATCACAAGAAAGAAAAAAAATTTTTTTTTTTTTTTTTCCTCTCCAGGATATTAGGAAATATGCAAAAAAGTTTCCAATTAATTTGGAGCTTTTCACTTTCCTCTTTCCCTCTTCTCTTCCTTTGTCCCCTCAACAGCATGACTATTGGTCTTGTTCCTTATTCTGTGCTTTCGTCACTACCTGGCTTTGCTAGAAGTTACAGGATTGCAGGCTCCTACTTTCTTACTCTTTTTACCAAAAGCACAGATAATTTTCAAAACCAGAAGTTCCCAAGTGTGCTTCTCCATACAACCATTCCCAAAGATGAAGTTATTTTTTACACATTACACCACTAAAACTTGTCTGAAACAAGATCTTATTTGAAAAAGTAGTGAAACCTTTTGTTTAACCAGAAGCCAGAATATCTTCTGTATTTTCCTTTTCAACACCATGTTACCATAGCAAAGACTGACAGAAACCCACTGCCAGAACTGAAGGGTTAATCCAATTATGAGGGATGAGCCACACAGTAGGTTATCTCCCTCCAGCCCAGGACTCTCAACCACACCAAAACCTGTATTAGAATGGATGGGAGGCCTGAACCACATCTGAGAAAAAACACAAGAGTTTTTTTCCTACAGCGAACATGGCCAGATCTATTTTATTTATTTATGGGCTTTTTAAGTACTTAATGGCATGAATTTTAGGCTGGGGATGGCACAATTCTGAAGTGTCTTCAGGGAGCACGAAAAAAGCACACAGTCAAGAATCATTCTACAACAGAGATGAGACGTGCTTTCCAACTCAACACAGCAATATTGAAAAAAAAAACCCACCTCATGCTGCTGCTTCTAGAGCCATTCTTGTTTATCAATTCACTGCATAGTAATTTTGCTGTAAGGGAGAGTTCTTTGGCCACAATGTCTTAAATACTTCCTATCTTTAATCAAACATAAAGGATGCTTTTAGTCCTCTAGAAAACCTGTATTTTGCAGTTACGTAAGGCTTTTTATTGTACCAGATTTAACACATTTGAAAATTTAAAAAAAAAAAATAATCAGTAACTTTATTAAAGTGTGGTATGTATATGTGGGTCTCAAACCATTTCTGTTACATCACTGTGGTTTACATGGTATCATAAACACCTTATCTCTTACACCAGATTAAAACGCAAACCAAAAGAACCCCAAACTCGGTGTTCAGTGACCAAGAAGAAATCAACCATAAAACCAAAGGCATGCTGTCTTCCATTCCTGGCACAGGGAAAAAAATATTTGGCAATTTTTGTAGTAAAGGAAATACAACAGTTTTCCCTTCCATCTAGTGCTACTAAGTACTATAGTTTTCAAGCTACCAAGGAGTCTTTCCTCCTAGAAACGTAATAAATTGCTTTTTACAGAAATGTTAGACCAGTATAGCTGTTATAAAACTTTCTTTACCTTGAATGCATGAATTTGTGATTCCGTTTTCTACAGCTCCCTGGACTTCTTTGGGCAGTTCTTCAATGATACCCACAGCATACTTGATGGCAGGTTTTGTGGTTGCTCTCTCCCCTAACCTAGGCTTCACCTCTAACTCTGCAGTTACAAAATGTCGTTTATCTCCTACTGTTTTGTCCAATACATCTGGAAGGGTTGGGGGAGAAGAAATGAAAAAAAGGTGAAACAGCCATTTGGAAACAACACTAACACATAAAATTCGTCTGAAAGTTACTCATAAGAGCATGTAAAGTAAACCAAGTGCCAGAACCAGAAACAAGATGTTCCTTCCATTCACTTGTTTTACCTGTAGCTTGGGCAGCATTTAGGATTGTTTCTCTGTACGCTATTTGAAGAGGTCCCAAATAAGTCTCAATTCCATATTCACGTTTGATTCGGTCGTGAATGATCTCTATGTGTAGTTCTCCCATGCCACAAAGAACAGTCTAAAAAGAGAGTTAAGAGAGAAGAGGAAAACCATGCAAAACTCAGGTTTTAGTATAAACTCTTTACACAAGGAGTTGCATGCTTGTAATAGTCTCTTAGAAATACTCCAAATGCCAAGGTGCCTACAGAGAAAACACGACTGCTTCAGATCATCTGACATAAACATCACATTAAGTGACAGGGTAATTACCACTACTGTGACCACTATAAAAAAGGTTATTCAATAGTAATTCAAGCTTTTTTAAATACAGAGCTGTGACAAACATGCAGAGCACAGGATGACTTCCTCTTCTCTGTAAAGCAAGAGTGCACAAGGCTCCATTTTAGTTTGATGCACAGAACTTTGTAAATACATGTTCTGAACAGCAAGTCCTTTCTATTTAAGAAAACCTCAGTTTGTAAATGAACTAACTGAAGAGTGGTCTCAACAGTTCCAAAATAAAGCTTGGTTAAAGGTAAGCAATAGAAGATTCATCTTACTTGTCCTGTGTCAGGATCCAGCTTCACTTTTAAGCTTGGATCTTCACGCTGAAGGCAGCTCAATGCATTATCCAAGTCTGCACATAAATATCAAACATTATGTCTATACAGACTTCAGTAATTTGAGAATCACAATGAATGTCTAAACATAAGGTCAAATCTTATTCTCAGAAGAAATCCAAAGGACACTAGGGAAGCACAGATTTTGGAAAAGTCACCTCAAATTACAAGCAGTTTGCAAATTCTGATTCTCTCCCAACAAATGAATTGCATGCTTTCATTTGACCATTAAAAATGCTATTCTTGAAGTGGTATTTTGTACTTGTATGAAGAAAGAATGGAGCCCGTGCTTGATCAAGTCAGGAAAAAGTACTGCTCCCTATTTACAGATAAGAAAAATTGTCCACTAACTAAGCATGACAGTAGGAAATGAAAGTGCCTCAATCTCTTCTGTCAGAATGGGGAACTACTATTTTTCTAGATACAAAATCTAGAAAAGTACTAGTACTGCAAAAGGATACGGACATGTCCAGGATATGGACAACCATGATCTACAATATATCATCTGTGCAGAACACTAAACAGGGCCTTATTAGATCACAGACTGATAAATTTGTGCAACTCATTCATGTCAACCAGGTGTGCATCAACGTAAGCCCCGTTCCTTAACTATGAGAATATGGTTATGCTCAAGTACCTCATATGTAGAATATCTTATCACATGCCTAGGTAGCTATGTTGTACCTTGTTGTTTGGCCATTGAAGGAGGTTCAATTGTACAGAAGAAGACAGGGTCAGGGATCTCCACACCTGCCAGCAGAAGGCTCTCTATATTACTGCTAGATCTTTTCTCTCCACCAGCATCCCTTCCAGCTCGGCGTGCTGCAGCTACTGCTGAAGCCTTTGATGACACTATGGTATCTCCAGTGGCACTCTATAGATCAACACTCAGTCACCCAAAAGACACAGGATGGGGAGAGGAGGGAATATGGAAAAACAAAACAAAACTGCCCAAACAACCCCCCTCCCCCACAAACTAAAACCACAAACCCCAACCATTTCTCTTTCTCAAAACCCCTTGTGCTAAACTCCATTTATAGACTTATTTATAAACAATTATTGTAAACAGTTACTCTTCAAAAAACTAAAATAATATGGAAGAGAAAAATCTGTGATCAAATTTAGACTAACCTTTCTTTGTACAGTTCATTCACTTTAAGTCTAACTTACCAGTCAAGATATAAAGCCGCATGACAAAGTTGATTACATTTAAAAAAATCTGTGCAAATGAGATCTATGCAGCCGGTTCAGACAACAAAACACTGAATTGCTAAGCTAAGAGAAGCAAGCTTGAAACAAACTTACTTGAACTTAAATTAACCTGTTGCTTTTGCGTAACTTATTTTAATATCACCTTATGTCCCCACAGGAGATCTCTCCATGGCATTACCATGTATTTGAAGAACTACAATATACATCGAAGATCAGAACCCTACTAAAACACAACTTCAATTTTCATTCCTCTCCACATAATCAGTACTGCATCTCCGAGGTCAATTACTGACATTTGTACATTGTAATACTACATTTTAGGAGGAAGTACATGTACAAGTACTTCAAATAAAGCAAGTTTACATAAGCCACAATAATCAAGAACACTTCTGAGATAAACCACCACAGAAGTAGAAAGGCCACTAGTGAAACAAGGTCCCTTACAGAATCAGTATTTTCCATTACCTGTTTCAACCCAACAGTAAGGGCAATGTTGCCAGGCATTAGTGATGGTATTTCGATTTGCTGATCAGCAAAAGGCAGGAGCAGCCGGCTCATTCTCTCCCTGAAAATGAAATTCTTGTATTACGTGGGACTTCTGACAGATGTTCTAATGCTACATTAAGTCACACCTCTGTGTTACTCACGTGCAACTCTTGTTAATATTATAAACAGCTGACTGAGGTTTCAGTGAGCCTGAGTAAACACGAATGAAAACTAGTGGTCCGCGACATTTATCATGGAGAACTTTGAACGCTAGGGCACACAGGTCATCCTTGTACCATTGTCTGCAACATAAAAAGCAACAACAAAAACGATACTTGTAGGATTAATCCACTCAAACTCACATTTACCTAAATTTCCACTCAGTTAAGAAGCAACAGGTTTCTTACTGTAACAGAGGCAGAATTAACAAAAATTGTAGTTTATACCAAAGAACATTAACCTAAGCAATTTCAGCTCCAGCAGGATACACAAAATATCATGTGGCTCAGCCAGTACTAAAGATAATTCCTAGACCCCAGTTTTGTAAAATGGCAGTATTCTGAGATAAAAAATAGACTTTAGAACTCCAAAGTGCAAGTCTGACAACTGGAGATAAATGCACACAATTCCAGTAAAACTGAGCAAAGCATGGTCAGTACTCAGGTGTATTTTTTGTATCTGCACATCTCTACTGTTATTTAATACATAGAACCGGTAAACGTTTTTAAAGATATGGATGCTTTGTTAATATTTTTCATTTTCTCCTTTTATGCTTTCCTACTATGCTATTTATGCTTTTTCCTCCTTTCTTCCCTCTACTTACAGAAACTCATATGAACGCTCATTAGGCGCAGGCAGGTACATAGTAACAGCATCCAGTAACGGCTGCACTCCTTTGTTCTTCAGTGCACTGCCACAGAGTACAGGTACTGCTTTCTGAGCTAGCGTGACTCTGCGGATAGCAGACTGTAACTGCAAAAAAAGAACTAGTTTCTGTTAACATGTGAACTACAGTTTAGCCTTAAACTCCATTCCAGCTATCAGATATTGCTAACAAATCCTCAGAAGTTAGAAAGTGTGTCTGCAAATACAACAGCACTCATCCAAACTCCTGTCACAGCTTTTAATGAGCTCCAAACTACAAAACAAACTGTTCAGGTTTCTAAACATTTCATGCAGATCTGCACCTGTTCTTGTTCTAACAGTCCTTTTAATTCAGAATGACGTACCTCACCACTTTCAACATGCAGCCTCTGAAGATAAGTGTTCATAGAAGCTAAGATGCTACTTCCTTTAGTAAAAGCCAGCAGCTCAGACATGTACTGCACTGAGTCCACCTGGAAATTCCATTCACCTTTTCCTAAACTCTTTTGCAGCAGCCTAACTTTAAAAAAAAAAAACAACAGACAAAACAACCACACAAGCAAGCAGCCACCACTCCTGAATAAAGGTACCCTACTTTTAACATTGTGCATAGCATGTCTAAGAATCATAGTTATTGCATTACTGTAAAAAATTAAAGTCCTAAGCTTGACTGTATTTTCCTAAATTCAGTGCTGTAAATTCACTACAAAAGCTGGTGTCATTTTTTTTGTTGTTGATAAAAATGCTCATCTGCAAAATCATCATCTGCATATACCAGAGGAATTAAAAAAACAGCCCTTCAGGATAAGAACCAGCAAAAACTTGTTTATAAATAATGCAAATAATGTAAAAATTACCTTGTCAGCTGGTATTAAGTCCAAATTTTCACTATATTCTCCTAGAACCAGTTCAGCAAACTCATCATCCAGATCTGCAACCTTCAACAGAATAGTTCTTTATCTGGCATACAGCAGTCTCACAGACAAGTCACAAATCTTAGTTGCTCAGTATATATAGCTAAACACAGCAGGAATGAACCCTCTAAAGACATCACAGATCATAAACTCAAACCATAGAAAAATATGGGAATGAAGGTTCCAAGAAAGTATGGGATAGGGGGTCAACTCATAAAGCTGCTGTCAGGCAAAACATCAGTGGGAGAGAGAATGTTCATTCTCCCTGAAACCGAGAAAAACCTGCAGCCATACCATGACAGCCATGCAGGGTATAACTTAATGTATTTCACATCTGCTAACAGGGCAAAGTCTGAAGTAAGTAGCAAGTAACCTTTGTGAGCTGTACAAAAATAGACAAGCTTTCAGGGCATTTTGACACCCCTCATGTCAAAGGCTTGTAGGACCAGGATCTCACCTGTGTTTTCAAACTGTACCGCCAAGGCTGACAAATAAAACTACTCCTCCTGTGCACTGTCATGGGCTAAGGACAAGCTACATATAGGAAGGCATTTTGCCCCCTCTAGTGGCTACGACAGCAATTGATCAAATACTGAAATAAACTACTGATAAGCAATTAGAAACCTAATCAAGATAACGGTTAAAACATAAGAGATACAGGAAAGTATATAAAAAAATACTTTTTGTTATCTCAATTATCACACTAGTGGTGCACCCCTTCCTGCTTCAGGAAGAGCCCAGAAACCAAAGGAAAAAAGCCCAACACTGTTCTCACAAAGTTTTCTATCAGACAGTACCCTTCTTAAGACAAGAGGCTGAGTAATAACACTTCAATTTAAAACCTGGAAATTTTTAAAACCAGATTATGTATGCGTTTTGAACTCAGAACAATATAAAATGTATCTCTCCAATTTTGATGTATCAAATGAAACTGAAAGCCTCACACCATCTGTTTATGCATTTGCCCAGTGTTATTTGAAGTTGTATGGAGGGCAGCCCTTTCAGCAAAATGGATTGTTATTCAAGATAAACACAGCTGTTAACCTCCAACACTTTTGCCTACAAAAATATGCACTCAAATGTAATCACTACCACACTTTTACACTGTATATAAGCAAATTGAATGTAATAAAAAATACCTTTGTACTTGGAGACAAGACTTGCTTAGAGTTTCTCAAGTACAATCAAATTTTCCAATATCATTATATAAATGACACAAAACAACATGGGACCTTAAAATTCTGCCTGAGGGGAGAATAAAAAACACTCTGGACAAACTATTTCAAATGTTCAGCACTGCTCAACAGGCAAGTTACTCTTTTACTTCCATTAATTCTTCCATTCTGGAATGGGCTGCCCAGGGAAGCTGTGAATGCTCCATTGCTGGCGGTGTTCAAGGCCAGGCTGGACAGAGCCTTGGGTGACACGGCTTAGTGGGAGGTGTCCCTGCCCATGGCAGGGGGGTTGGAACTAGGTGATCTTAAGGTCCTTTCCAGCCCTATTCTATGATTCTATGATTCTTCACCCCTTCTAAACTGTCAAATGTGGTTATCAAGTAGATCAAGTTTCTATTATCTCACCTTGACAATCTTGACAATCTATTTGAAGAAATATTCATAGTGTCTTTTCTCATCTCTCCCATGGACTTTTTTGGATAGATCTAAACCTAGATTTTTACTGTGAGGTTTAGCTGGGTCTAATATAGTATTTAGTGTCATCCCATCCAGCTTCTAGCTACACTCCAGAAAGGTATACATATGCTGCAGCTTCTTGGTCATATCTGTCAGGCCTCACGCAAATGACGGCATCTGAGACAATGCAAGATGCCATGTTAGCCAGCTGAATGCTAAATTTAGTATCTGGTTTCTCCAGTTCCCCATTTATTAAGCAGGGATCATTTTCCATTTTGTGCACATATTGTAGAGCCAGGGAGTTCAACTATCTGTATTCAGCATGTTTTGCCATTCCATATTGATGTTTCCAATGAGCATTAAGCGTCTTTGACAGATGGAAAGGAAGTGAAGAAAATCTGAAATTAGTTCAGTAAGGACAAATACAGAAACTTGCAGCTGGGACAGAACAAATCCAAGCATTGATACACAGCAGGGACCAACTAGCTAGGAAAAAGCTCTGCAGACGTCAACCAGAAGGTCCTGATGGACAAGTGAGCATGAGGCAGCAGCATTCCCTTTCAGTGACAAAGGCTAACTGCCCACCAGCCTGCAGCACCAAGAGCATGGCTAGTGGATCAGGGTAAAAGGTTAGTACCCTCTATCGTGCACTTGTGAAGCTGCATCTGAAACATTGTCAGCTTTTAGGCTCCCCAGCACAAAAGAGACTGACAAACTGCAGCAAGTTCAGTGGAAAAGCACTCAGGTGGCTGAACTGCAGTCATAGGCCCAGAGAGATGGGTCTGTCTAACTTGGAGAGGCTAAGGCAGAATGCAAATGCTGCCTCTTACTACTTGTGACGGTGAGGTGGTGGGCCTGCTTCATGAAAAACAGAGCCAGAGTCTTCCAACAGGTACACAAGGGAAGTACAAGTGTCACTGTCACAGGTTGCAACATGGTAAATTCCCACTGAATAAAAAGAAATAATGTTCTACTGCAAGAATGATCAAGCACTGCGCAGGCTGCTTAGACAGCTTGCAATGACCATACTTAGGGATGTGAAAACTCAAGAAGACCTGAGAAACCTGATCTAGCACTGAAGTTAGGCCTGCTTTGAGCAGGTCAGGAGACACCTCTGAAGGTCCCTTTCATGCTATTTTTGTTACTGGTCTAAATAACGTGTTTAAATATATTATGCATTTACTTTAGAACTTTACTTGTTCTATTAAAGTATTTCTGGCATCCTGGACTTCTTGGAACAGGTTGGGATCATCAGCCTCCAGCAGCAGCTTTTGCTCAAAATTTTTTCCATCATCCAAATCAGAAGTAGGTTTCCAAATTATTTGTTCCTTAGTGACCACATCAGCCAGTCCTCTGAAGGTCTTGGCTTCCCCAATGGGCAACTGCAAATAGAGTGGAGATTTTAGACAGCTGCAAAGAACTAAGAAAGGAGGCCTATTCAAAAGAAAGCAAGTAATTATTTTATTTCTAAGCTTACCTGTAAAAGCAAAGGTTTTGTCTTCAACTTCTGTTTGATGCTCTCAACAGCATATGTAAAACTATGTAAAAAAAAAAGACATTAAGTTACACAAAACATAGAAAAATCAGTTTATCATTCCTTATTTACTGCAAAAGTTACATAAAAATATGCATCTGTGTAACCAAAGATACATATAACAAATATTAATATAATTGCCTTACTCTATGTTTAACAGAAAAACTTTAAATGTATTAGATACATTCTCTTACAAGATTTTTAGCACTGATTAAAGTGACTGTCCAAATACCTTGCCCTGCTTTTGTCCATCTTGTTCAAAAAGCATATTCGTGGTATCTGATGTTTATCTGCCTGTCTCCACACTGTCAGAGTTTGGGCCTAAAGCAAAAGGCAAAATGGAAACGTTAGTGCTGACAGCTGAACTACACAATCCCCAGTATTGCTGAGGGACGAAGTTCAGAGTACAGGAGGAAACTGTGCTGAAAGTGCTGCAACAACCCCATATCCAGCAGCACAGACGAACTCCACAAGCAGCTTTGTCTCATCTCATCTCTCAGCTATCATTATTCCCCCTCCCTTCCTAAGGGCACACAGGTATATGGGAGGGAACATGGAGAGAAACTTAGCCTTACAATGGATATATATGGAAAGAACTCAGTAATGTAGAGACTAAGGCTTTATTGATAAGCTACTTAAGCATGCACAGACAAGCATTTTTGTGGCTAGACATACAACAATAAAAACTGCTGTGGTTTTGGCTAGTAATTTGTGTACTGCTGAGCCATTTATGATATACACTTTTGTTTTAAAGTTAAAACAGGCATATATGAAAATCAGTTCAGATTCAGAAATAGTCTCTTACCAATACACAGAAATTATGCAAGAATTTCCTACACAGTTTCAGAAAAAAACACAAGCAGATCTGATTGGTTTGTTGTTGGGGGCAGGGGCTGTTACGCAGCTCAGGTTCACATATGGCGGCACCTAAATGCTTTCCAATAGCAAGTTAAATCATGTGACTCACACTGATCAAGAAGAGTTCCCCCATCAAGAAAAAAATGCATCTCCCATGGAACACAGCAATTTCACAACATGTAACTTATCTATAGGACTGAACTACTCAAACATCCCATGCTATAATGTCAAATTCCAGCCTGTCTCTACCTTTTCCGTACTACACCTCAAAGGCCATGTTAAGTGGGCCACTAGGGAGTGAGAAATTCTCTCTGAAAATTATTCTATTTTCTACATGAAAACTGAAAATGAGAAATGAACAGGTATTAATTTCTTTCCACTGGTGGAGTTAGCAAATACCTCAATCAATGTTTGCACAGCACAGCAACAAAATAACCACCCCACCAGATATTAATACAAATTCCACTTAGTTGTCCCTTATTAACATGGAAATACCTGTACACTGAAGGACTTTAAATAAAAAGCACAGCTTCCTGAAGCTGAACTTTGATCAAAGCATCAAAAGACATAATGGAGAGCAACATCTCTGTACTATTTCAGCCTAACCTATTAGAAAAAAAAAAAAAAAAACCAAAGAAAAAAACCCCCAAAAATGGGTTATTTTTACCTCAACACCAGCTGAAGCATCAAATACCGCTACTGCTCCATCCAGGACTCTTAAACAACGCTCAACTTCCACTGTAAAGTCCACATGACCTAAAAAACAAACTTCCTTTTATACCATCATAATTCAAACTGGTAACATCAACAGGTGCTTACATTTTAAATTTCTTTAAATAATATCAAAACAGCCCTGCCTTCACTTGCAGAGAAATCCACCATCAGTCCTTGAAAGACACAAGGTTGTTACATCACAATCTCAGAACTGAGAGCAATTTAATGTGGAAATGTCTGACCTTACCTTGAACAAGCTCGATTAGGCACCATTAAACAATAATTAGCCAAAGCTGAATGGAGCTGAATGGAGCTCAATATAGGCCTTTTTACTGATGCAATTAAACCGATTAAGTATTGCACCATATTTAAAACTAAGACACTCTACAACAACCCACCTAATCTACTCTTCCCTAATAATACGTGTACTGCAGTACCTGGGGTGTCAATCAAATTGATTCTGTAGTCCTTCCAGTCAAACGTAACAGCAGCAGACTGAATGGTAATACCACGTTCTCGCTCCTGCACCATAAAATCTGTCACTGTATCCCCATCATCAACATCTGTGAACAGAAAACAGGATTATAGCTGATAGAGAAATAATCCAAAATCTGAAATTGTCTTTGAATACAGATGCCAAGAGAGATTTGGAAATACTGTCCCTTTTATATATGTATAAATGATGACAACTAGCCTTCCAGAAAATGGTAATGTCAGCTAATTTAAGCGGGCTCCCTTTGCAGGGAACAAATTATCTGTGAGTTAAAGGCAAGCAATTCCAGCAACTTTTTCGTTGTTCTTAATCCTAGTAACACCACAAGAAACTTCAAAACTAAAGTGAAATCCCAAAACATGAATGAACTACAGAAAAACAAAACAAAACAACCAAAAAAACCCAAACCAAACAAAAAAAAAAAAACCCAACCCAAACCAGCTGCACTCATTGTATGGAATGTGACTTACATTTTAAAATTTACTAATTAAAAGGCAATTAAGTTAAAACTAAATTTAACTGGAATTCTGCCCTCCCACAACACCCAGAACAAAGAAGAGGTTGTGGTTGTGCTGGGTTTGGTTTTTTGTTCGTTGTTTTTTTTTTTTTTTTGTGGAGGGGAGGGGTTGTTTGGGTTTTTT
Source organism: Ara ararauna (assembly GCA_028858755.1). Lineage (NCBI taxonomy): Eukaryota > Metazoa > Chordata > Aves > Psittaciformes > Psittacidae > Ara > Ara ararauna. Next base: position 82,166,747 of record CM054410.1, read on the forward strand.
TTTAATAAAAAAGGAGGAGTTTCACATTTTTAAACAAGCAGGAAGCAGACCACCAAGTTCAACTGCTCAGTAAGCCTAACATCTACCATTCTCTTTCACATTTTCTCTCTCTACCATTTTCTTGCACAGCAGGAAACAGGGAATTATATTTAAAAGTCCAAAAAGTAACATAAATTGAGGTTTCCGTGACTCTTCCAATCTTGAAGAACTCTGTGAGAATTACTGATGCAAGGAATTCTTCCTGTGCTGTGGCTTTCAACAGAAATGGCTGGTTTCTTTACAGGTCAAACCAGAACTGAAAAACCAGCTTACTAGAACAGGTGATGAGCATCAAGTAAAACAACGAGATCCTCTAATGATACGTTGAATAAAACATAGCCCAACAAAAGTAAAAGATGAACCTATGAGCTCTCAAAGTACAACTGCCTTTGAACATAATGAAATGTGCATTAGAATCTCATTACATTCCAGCACAACTTGGGAACATACTCTACCAGTAACCTCTAACTGCACTGCAAGTTACTGTATACTATTAAATGACATTCAAAAAGTATTTCTAACCTCCAAGTGTTCTTATGTATCCAGAATAGTACAGCATTCTCTCTGTTGTGGTAGTCTTCCCTGCATCAATGTGGGCCATAATGCCAATGTTTCGGATTCTGCATAAAGCAAAAACATTGTTTTTACTGTGGCAATTTTTTACTCCGTGATATTGTTATCTGCATAAGCAATTAATATTCACTCAGAATAGCATACCAGATTAATAACATTTTAATTCTGGTGCATATTTGAGACAGTGTACTTTCTGCAACAGAAGCAGTCCCTCCACCACCTCCTCCATTCCAACCACTAACCCTTGATGCCTGAAACAATCCGTCATATACACACCCTTTACAGCCCAAATATAGCACTCAAATTCCCATGAAGTTGTCCTTGATTCAATTCAGCAAAGTCTTTCTTGCTGAAGTAACTCACCAGTAACTTCCAAAGTTGATTCACTAGTTCAGTCCATCACAGGCTTGCCATCAGCCCGCATAATCACTGTAATGCTAGTTGAATTCGCCCTCAGGACAGTAATAGGCTTCTAAGGGAAATTCAACCCCAAGCCATTCCTTTGGCAGCTAGCCCCCTAATTACTTTGCCCTCCTTACTAAGGCCCTCATCTACCACAGCTGAGTGATCCAGTGAACACAAAGTTAAGAGTCCTGCCCACAGCCATTGTCTAGATCCCACAACACCCCTCACCCCTTGTTCAGCTTCCCGCACCCATCATGGATTTCGAGCTTCCTTAAGAGCTCAGTTCTGGTTCTGATGATGTAAAAAAGAGGCAGTCCAAGACCTCTTTGACACCAACAACCACTCCATGTTGAACTGTCAGAAGAGTAAGGTAAGGAAATACTAACTTCAATGTAGAACATGCACATGAACTATGTAGGTGAAGGGCATAGCAACAACCCATGAGTTTTCATCACATCAATTGCTTTGACTGCCAGTTACATCCAAAAAAGCAGCTAGGTTGACATACCTGGATATATGAGGATTAATAACAGAATGCAGAGACTTAACATCTCCTAGAGACAAGCAAGACAACAATTTTTAAGACTTATCTCAATGTAGAAATTATTCTAACAAAATTAAATATATTTAAGAAAGCTCCTAAAAACTTATTAAAACAAAGATTCAGATTCAAATTTCTACAGATACATATTTTCAACAAATTACTCTCTTGCTCTTACAAAAAAAAAAACAAAACAAAACTCTTCAAAACAGCTGTAATTCAGAAACAACAGGAAAAAGCCAACACATTAAAGTATCACCAGCACAGCAAAATCTTACTCTGCAGAAGTAATAACAAAACATGTCACAGTTCAACAACTGCAATGCTGACATTCATCTGAACCAGCTATCAGCAAATTTCAAAAGACATTTCTCCTTTAAATGCTGAAGCTAGACAGCACAATCCTTCAGAATAAAACCCAAAGTGACCTACGCTAAGAAAACGTGGGAGTGAGTTTTAAATTAGTGTTTTCTTAAAATGTATTTCCTCTCTCACACCCTATTTAGATCGAAAATAAGCTGCCAGGCAATATTTTTATGAGACTAATCCATAATTCAGTTACTTAAGTCATTTAAGTTGTGTTTCAGAAAAGTGTCCTGCTACTTTATTTTCTCTTTAGTAGACCAAACTGAACTCAACAATATTTAAACTAACATTCCTTCACCATATACAACAGACCATTCCTCTTACCAGAGAAACATTAAGGAGGCATCTTAAAGGTTAACACTTTGATGAGGAGAAAGACTGATCTTAGGAGAAGCATGGTATCAGGCTGGAAATTCATCAACACCTACCACCACCCTAAATAAAACCTGCAAATAACACTTCCTTTTTCCCTCCAGTTCTAAAATAGCCCATAAAATAACACATTAGTACATTGCAGATTTCTTGCTTGCCTAAGTCATGATACCTTCTTGTGTATGGAATGAAGCTCTGCCTCCATGTGACACACTGAGATACTCAGCACAGCAAAACAGGACATAAATTCAGTAGCCAGCAATGACATTGCAGAAACAACTAGAGAGAAACAGTAATACATGGCAACTGAGACTGTGCTGACATAAGCAATTAAGAGTAAGTCTTTTTCTCAGGTATGTGACTGTAGGTTAAAAGCTCTTCCTAAAGCACAGTGCTGAATTCACTAACATTTTGTTTTTAAAGAAGCTGGTTACCCACCAGTAACCAATATTTTCTTCCCATCTCCACCCTGATATAAAGAAAGTGTGGAAAAATAGGCCCTTACTCTAACACTAGCTTCTATCAATTATTTCCATTCAGTCTCAGTGTAGCTACTAAAAAAATAGAAAAAATTCCTTTTAACTGAATTTTTGTTTTCCAAGTATCTTATTCTTTTTACTCTCTTTTATCCTAAAAAGAAAACACACTAATTATAATGTAAAACTTCAATTTAATTGGGTTCCTGTCTTTGTCCCCTTGCCCAACATGCTGGTTACCATCAGTTACTTGATAACAGATTAGTACTTCAAGCAGCTGGACAGGAGTTCCAGCACATTTCAAAACTGACCTGACTTCTTACAAATCTGCTTCTTTCCTTCTTATTATTTTCTAAAAGCTTTATGCCATACATCTACTGAGAAAAGAGCAGCAATACAAAACACTTCAGTCCATGAACCTTTCAACTGCTTCCATTGTGTTTCATACACCATATCCTATAGATAATGACCAAAAGAATTCAGTAAAACACAATTCAGAAAGTATTCTTACTCATTTGTGAAGTAACACTTACTATTAAGAAAATAATTTAAACTTATACCTGGTGGAGAACTGTAGCTTCTTAGACAGCAGTTTTGCTGTACCACACTTATGACTGCCATTTTTGTGTTCTTGAAATACATGTGCTTAAAAGGGAGAAAAAAATCATACAGAATATTTATCATTATAAACAAATACTTTGTAGCTACATATTTGCCTGTAGAAAAATAAACTAAGAAAAACCAAACATCTACAGGATTGGATACTCTTGCTGGCTACTTAGACAAGTGTAAAATACCAGGTATTTGGAAGCAGAAGCATGAAGACAGTAGCACTGAGATTTAAACCAAGTCCAATCCCAATATTATTTTGTAGGTCTAGTAAAAATCCACGATAGCATCAAAACAGGCTGGTAGCCACAATATTTTAAATAGGTCCAATTATTTATGTAAATAATATAAACTTAACAATGACAAATATCAGGTAGTCAAAATCACAGATAACTAGAAAAGTTTACAGAAAAGTTACAAATTCAACTTCCACCCTCTGACTTGTGTCACATCTAATTCCAACATGAAATTACGCATTCTGTTTGCGGTTTATTCAGACTAATCTAAGTATTTTGTTTGCTCACAGATTAAGTACCAAAATTTGGGAAAAAAGTTTACCTCACTGCACAAACTTGATGACTTCAATGTGTTCACTGAAAATTTCCTTGTGATTCTCAACATCTTGGCTCCTGTTTCCAAAGCTGTTGCCTGCCAGCATAAGTAAACATTATACAATATGTTTATGACAGGGTAACTGTATTACTTCCACACAGATCAAATATGAAATTTCACTGTTTTCTAAGCTGTATCTTACTATACAGTAATTGTATGTTACTGTTCTTCAGGTTACTGCTTTGCAGATTAAATAGACGTTATCACCTGTAAAAATCTAACAGATTTTAAGTCATTTAAGTCATCTACATCATTAAGCCTTAAAAACGCAGCATAAAAGCATGTCAGCAATCACAAAATATATGTCATAAAGAAATCAGCAAGCAGTAAAGCAAAAAAATTAACATCAAGAGTTCACACTCACACTCGGATAAGCTCCAGAGTATGGGTTACAGATCTGTGAAGTGCAAATAGCTCTTCTGATCTAGAAGGGACAGTGAATGGGCAAGAAAAAAATACCTATTTGGGACAAAAAAAGAAAAGCGCCAGATATTAAACACCGTGAGCTTTTAAGCATCGCCTAAACCACTGTGACACAGAGGCCAAAACCAGCAGCTTCAGCAGCATTCCTAGTCGGCTGCTGCTTATTTAGGAAAACGCCAATATCCAGCTCCAGTGGGTTTACGCTTCGAGGCAGCCCCACAGCAAAGAGAAAGAGACTGAGGCACAGGCTCACTTGCACACTCACCCCTCCTTACCTTACGAGCTACACACTCTCCCTGCAGTGCCGCAGGGCGCAGACCCGCGGGGCCGCACGGAGGCCGTGCCCGCACACCGGCCCTCGCCCGCCGCCGGCGCTCCGCAGTCCGCAGCTCGCTCCCGGCAGCGTTACCCCGCAAGGCCGCTGCCTGCGGACGGCGCGCTTCAACACGGCCAAGCCCGGACAGCCGCCATACCGCCGCAAGGCGCGCTCCTCTTTCCTTTCCCCGCCACCCGACCGCCCTCCCGCGGTTCCGTCCTCCTGCCCCGACCCGACAGGCACACTCTGCAGACAGCACTGCCCCAGCCTCCGCCGCTCCGTTTCCCTCTCCTCTGGCCCTGACAGCTCGGGCGCGTAGCCCTCGGGGGCCGCAGGCCGCCGCCCTCCCCCAGGAGGAACCAAAGCTGCGCTGAGGAGCGTTTCCAGCCGGAAGCTCTTGGGGGGCGGCTCGCCCTTTCCGCCGCGGAGGAAGCCGCCGGACGGAGGGCTCTGCGAGGCGCGGCGCACGGCGCGAGGACGGTGCCATGGTGGGAGCTGGGGCGGCGGCCGCGGGGGGACGGGGCGGGGTGAAGGCGGCCCAGGTGGCTCCGCAGCCAGGCGCTGACGGTGCCGCCGCCTCCGCGGGCTCCTCCGCGTGTCGCAGGGGCGCCGGGGCTCGGCGAGGGTGAGGGATCAGGCGGGCCGCCCGGTCTTCGCTCACCGCGCTGCCTTGTGCCCACAGCCGCAGAACGAGTACATCGAGCTGCACCGCAAGCGGTATGGGTACCGCCTGGACTACCACGAGAAGAGGAGGAAGAAGGAGGGCCGCGAGGCTCACGAGCGGTCCCGGAAGGCCAAGAAGATGATCGGGCTGAAGGCCAAGCTGTACCACAAGCAGCGGCATGCCGAGAAGATACAGATGAAGAAGACGTGAGTACCAGCTCCTCCTCTGGCGCCGTCCGGGCATCCTGGCGTTTGAAGGATGAGGCGGGACGTTACTATCGCAACTAAGAACTAGTTCCTGTTCCTTGGTGTATTTTTAAATGGCGCTGAGGTTGTAGGACAGAGTGTTTTCTGCCACAGTGAAGACATTTCAGCTTTCCACTCTTGTCAGTGGATATTAACAGTTCTGCTCCTAAAAGCATTCTTTAAGATAGGTGTTAATTAGCAATAGCACTGACTAATGTAGTTAAGACAAAAATATGAATGCAGTTACTTGGGGGTTTTATATCAAGTGTTGTAGTCTAGTATAGCAATAGACAGCAGGCATTTTTTAGCAGTGTTAATACAAAACATACAGTAACGTGGACAGTGTTTGATCAGAACATGAGGCTTGTCTTACAGGATAAACTACAGTATCAGGCATAGACAAACAGATGCAGTTTCCTGAAGATTTTCTCTGTTATTAGAAATTGAAATTTAAGCTGTTAGCAATATTATTTATTTCTAACAAACTTAGTAACTGTCCACCATGTTGCTTTGCTAGCTTTCCAAATGTCAACAGTAATTTTCCCCTGCTATTTGTAAAGGTGTTGGATTTGTTAACTAACTTGTGCATCTTCTTCCCCCTGTCCAAATGGCCTCAAGATGAAGAAAACACAACTCCTTCTACACACATATATGCCTCAGATTTGCAAGCATTGCTATCAAATCTGAGAAGCAGTTTGTTATTTTTTGTCGGAGAGGAAGGCTGCAATCTCTCAAAGTACTTGGCTGCTTGCTTTAAGCGATTCAGAAATTCCTTCATAAAATGCATATCTTGTGTTTCAGTCGTAACAGGAATTGACAAGCTTTTATGCACTGTGCAGCCTGTCAGTTGTTACATTACGTGAAGTTACTAGTTTACCATGAAAACAATTTAGAATTATTCCTTAAGTATACATATGCACTTCTTTACAAATGTCTCTTGAAATTTTGACTGGCACAAGCTAAGTTTATATCTAAAAATAAGTGGGTTTTGGGGGGTTTTTTCCTATTTTTAATACTGTTTTTCTTTCATTGCAGCATTAAAATGCATGAAAAGAGAAATGCAAAGAAAAAGAATGATGAAAAAACACCTAAAGGGGCTGTACCAGCATACCTGCTGGACAGAGAGGGCCAATCCCGGGCTAAGGTTCTATCTAACATGATCAAACAGAAAAGAAAAGAAAAAGCTGTAAGTAACTGTATTATAATTCAGATACTCAGAATTACTTGTGACAGTGACCACTTTGAGTGGCTGATACTCAGGTGACTTACAGCCTATAAGCAATGTCCAAGTAAAACCTGAAACATTGAGTAACTGAAAAGTAACTGAAAAGGAAGTAGATGATGAGGGGACTGGAATATCTCCCATATGAAGACAGGCTGAGAAAGTTGGGGCTGTTCAGCCTGGAGAAGAGAAGGCTGCGTGGAGACCTCATAGCAGTCTTCCGATATCTCAAGGGGGCCTATGAGGATGCTGGGAGGGACTCCTCATGAGGGACTGTAGTGATAGGACAAGGGGTAATGCGTTCAAACTTAAACAGGGGAAGTTTAGATTGGATATGAAAAAGAAATTCTTTACTGTGGGGGTGGTGAGGCACTGGAATGGGTTGCCCAGGGAAGTTGTGAATGCTCCATTGCTGGCGGTGTTCAAGGCTGGATTGGACATAGCCTTGGGTGGCATGGTTTAGTGGGAGGTGTCCCTGCCCCTGACCAGGGGGGTTGGAACTAGATGATCTTAAGGTCCTTTCCAACCCGAACTATTCTATGATTAATAACTTTAAATGCTGATTAAAATAAGTTGGCTGTGAGTTGTACAAAAACTCTGGTCTACCACTATGCTTTAGGGAAATTTTGTTTTATGGTTTAGTTGTCCCTTCATTTAGCAACATAAGACTGTTGACTGTTCTAGGGGAAATGGGAAGTGCCTGTCCCAAAGGTTCGTGCACAAGGAGAAACTGAAGTTTTAAAAGTGATTCGTACAGGAAAGAGAAAGAAGAAGGCCTGGAAGAGAATGGTCACAAAAGTTTGCTTTGTTGGAGATGGCTTTACCAGGAAGCCTCCTAAATACGAGCGATTCATTCGACCAATGGTAAAGTCCTTCAGCCTTAAAGCTTGTTTAATTCTTTGACTTACTGCTTTGAGTTCCTGTGGGAGGAAGCCTTCTTCTATGATAATGCACTTGATTACTATTGATGTAGAACATTTCTATTAGTTCCCTTGCAGAAATCTAAACTTCTAATAACCAGAGGGTAGGGAGATGCCACTGCAGCCACAGCCTGTGCTGAAATACCTCTGCTCATACTCCCCTAACTCAGGTGGTGCCAGTAAGTTAAAGCTACAAGCTCTCAAATTAGCACAGAAGGCCTTTAGCAAAGACATATTGAATAGTTTTTAAAGTTGGAGGCTTCTTTTTCAAGCTGCTATGGTTCTGTCAGCTGCAAAAGCCATCTCTCTTCTAGGATTCCAGAACTCCATCCATTCGGCTTGTTAAATAAGCTTGAAGCACAGTTATGACTTTACACAAGGGAAATGCTATGCCTCCAGTCTGACCTTTTCTTACAGCCCAGGCACTGTTCTGCAGGTGTGTAGCAGCCTGGCTGTGTACAGGAAGAAAAAACTGATTCACCAACTGTAGGTCTTCTAGAAGTACCTGTTCCTGGTTCCTCACAGGAATCAACATAATCACTGTGCAGGCTGCCTGTTGGATCATACCTTATTACTATTTTGATGGTCTTACATGGAAGCCTGGATTTTTAATGTCATGAAAAACTTTATGATATTTAATGGTGAAGTAACCTTCAGAAAGCACAGGTCACTACATAGTGTTGTAAGAGATAGGTATTTAATATTTTACAGCACGTGAAAAAGATTTTTCAGCTTTATAAGAAAAAAGGAAAAAATTTTTAGTCTTAAAACCCTGTAGCACCTTTAAATGCATTACCATTAATTGCCTCATTTCTTAATGGAACAAAAGCCATCTGAGGTAGCAAGTATTATTCTTGCACTACAGCTAAAAATGGTCATTCTGAAAATATATGCGGATAACTTTATCTTGTCATTAATCAGGTTTTTGAGTAAATCTGGGCTTACGTAGACAGCATTCCATGTACTAAATTGTTTCATTCTTACCAGTATCTCAAAACATAGGAAACTGAGAATATAATGCTGAAATTAAACTAGATTAGTCATGAGGGCTTAAAACAACTATTAACTCATTCTAACATTCTTTATGCAACAGGGTTTACGTTTCAAGAAGGCGCATGTGACGCATCCTGAACTTAAAGCTACTTTTTGCCTACCTATCCTTGGTGTTAAAAAGAATCCTTCTTCTCCTTTATATACCACACTTGGTGTAATTACCAAGGGTACTGTCATTGAGGTGAACGTGAGTGAGCTTGGCCTCGTGACACAAGGGGGCAAAGTTATATGGGGTAAGTATTTTTGTATGTTTTTAGGTCTTTGTTGCCTGATGTATCATTGAGCCCACAGGCTATAGTCATAAGATCTTTGCTAGGTGTTAGGTTAGGCTGTAGCTGAAACAATTACTATGCAGCTCTAAAAATGCAAGCCCTAACTGTTAATCTTAGGCTTTCCATTCACACTTTCAAATTAAGGGAAGTTCAGAATAAATATTGAACTTGTTTGCCTGTGTCTCACACTAAGCAATGCTGCAAGTGTATAAAGACGTAACCTTGTAACTATGAATAATTATAATGTTTTCAATGGAAGTTCCAGGTAGAAGCATCTTCATAGCACCAGGCTGTGAAGGGTCAACAGAGAGGTTGACTTGGACAGTAGCAGAACCTGTGTTGGTTTTCCCTCCCCGCCCCATCTACCCAGAACTCTAAATGATCCATTTATATGAAACAGCCTAAATAAAATATTTTGGGAACCTAAGTTTGCAGCTCAGCAAAGATAAGATTTAGCTTTCAAAAGGCATTTCAGGTTTGTAACAGGAATTCCCTTAAAAGAAACGCATGGACTGAATTTGCAAACATAGACATTTAATTCCCTTTTCTCTCCAGGGAAATATGCACAAGTAACAAACAATCCAGAAAATGATGGCTGCATTAATGCAGTTCTACTTGTTTAAGTTGTGTTTGATACTAAGCATTGGACATGGGCTGCTGCAAAATCAGTGGAGTTTCAACAAGTTTGCAAGATCTCTGGAACCTTCAACCATTCAAGAATGTTGACCCCCACAGGCTGGTAAAGAACTTAAAAGATGCCAGAAACAACTGCTCGGGTTTTTGTATTTAGTATGTTTGTTCAGCTGAATGCTGTCCAAATAAAGGGATTCAATTTTCATGTTTTGCTAATGTGGTATGGATTTGATCTGAACATTAGTGGTGTTTTTACAGTAGCAGTTTCCTGTCTTAGATGTATTGTATAAATTCTTAATTCAGCTTACATTTCTAGTGATGGGAAATACAACCACTGTCTCACATGATGTCCTACTGTAATAGCTGAAGGTACAGAAGAATATATTAACTTGTACTCCTCTTCTGGGAAAGCAGAAGAGCTGGAAGAATACAGCTAGAATCTTACTGCAGACTGACATCAGAAATTAAACACTCAGTTTGATACTTGCCCTTACAGAAGCATGGGCTATTTCCTACCCCATCATTACCTCACATCTTTCTCCCCTTTGCCTCCATAGCTGCATTAATGGAAAGAATAAGGGCTGAAGAGTTCCACACTGTAGTTCTAGGCAAAAGGAGAACAGTTTCATAAGTTTAAATATATGAAGTTGTAGGGGTTTTAAGATGTGAAATTTGAGAATGGCATGACAGCCCTGATCCTACTTGTAGCTATTTTGGTGGCTTTAAGAAACATTCAAGAAAAACTAAAGATCACAAGCATCAACTGATCAATATATGTTTAGCTTGTGTCTTTGAAATACAAGAAACAAAAGCTGCTTCTAAACTGGAAGCTTTTGATGATGTATGTAACTGCATCAGTAATCTTCCTGTCAACAGTTTGGTAGCAGACAAATTCAGCACCATCTATGACTACAAATAAACGTACTTGCATACTTGTATTCCGACTCTTAAATGGTACTTCATGCCAAGGCGCTTTTTAACACAAATTCCACATCAGATTAAAAGCCTTACAAGTTTTCTCTAGTTTATGAGGGCACTCCAACCTCTTAATATTGTAAGAAGGAAACTTTCAAACAAACCTTTGAAGATACTTCAGAAGCCAGAATGTGAATACATTGGCATTGGGGATTTTTGTATTAACATGAGTTCAAGGTTAGAGGTGGTCACATTTGCACTTAAGTAAATTGAGTAGCAGATTACAGAATCACAGAGTAAATAAGGCTGGAAGGGATCTTTTAAGATGGTATAGTGCAAGCCCCCTGCTTAAAGCAGAGTCTGCTACAGCAGGGTGTTGGGGCCATATCCAGTCAGGTTTTGAGTATCTCCAACAATGGAGACTCCACCACTTCTCTGATCTTTTCAACCTGATCCAGTGTGTACGACCACTCTTGCAGTTTAATATGTTTTATGTTTAAATAAAATCTATATTCTAGGTTGTCCTGTAACTGGGCACCACCAAGAGTCTTGGTCCACCATCTTTATACTCCCCACCACCTCCTCTCCCTCACCCGGTATTTGCACACAAAGATCAATCCTCCCAAGCTTTCTCTTCGCCAGTCTGAACAATTGCAGCTCTCAGCCTCCTGTATGACACATACTCCAATCCCCTAATCATCTTCATGATGTTTCAAATCTCAGATAATGTTTCAAATTTCAGACTCTGGCCAGTAAGTCAAGCTAGGTGCTTCTGAACCAGTTTTCTTAACTTCTCTTACACTATGATAGACCACCTTCTCCTCTTAACAGGCGATTTTGTTAGCTTAACACGTTACCCTAGTCTACACTTAATAACTTGCTATGATTTTTATTTGTTTGTAGTGACGAGATTTGAAACTGAGGGTTGCAAGGCAGTAAGTCATTTGCTTGGAGAGAGGGCATTTGTCTAAACATAAGCCTACACTGAAGTTCTTGTTAATGTGCAGTAAAGGCTAAAGTAACAAGTAACATGAACAGAATACTTTCATTTTGTACAGCTGTCTCAAGAACATTACTAGATTTGTGCCACAAATATGCGACTTGTTGGCTCAATAAACATTGTTGCACTTATGACATTTTAATCTACCACGATGTGGGAATGCATTAACAGCATTTCTAGTTGGTTTGCATATAGCAAACTACCTTAACAACTGCTGTTTATGTCATCTTGCATAGCTGGTATAAACAGCAGAACATACACTGTAAACTTCAGAACAGCCTATTCTACAGCTTTTATTAAAAAAAAAAGTCTGATCCATAAGCTAACTAGGTACAGGGAATTGTTTTAATTGATAGAATACATTTCAATTAATAATCTTTTGAGCTTTTAAAGCTCCTTGGTGGCAGGCAGATTGCAAAATCATGGCCATTCTAAGAAAATTGAACCTCTTCAAAACATGCCTCCTGTATAGCAGAAAGGACTCATACTATAAACCAAGCAAAAAGTAATCACAAAATATAAGTTTAATTACTACTTCAAACATTTCAAAAGCTGCCAAGACAGTACTAAAGAAAAGGAAAAACGGACACAGTAACAAGACTTCAATACAATACTCCAGAATAGTAATACAGCTTTCTTAAGATTCATAAACAGCATATCACTAGTTTAGAAAACATCTACCACCACTTGGAAGTGTATCCTTTTGGAAAGTTTCATGATGATCACTTAAAGCAGACAAGCTGCAACTTGGGCCTGTCTGTTGCTGTGTTAAACTAAGTAGTGTTCATGACATGGTAAATGATCAATTTGATTACTGACTTCTGCAAATGATGTTGTATAAGGAGCAAAAAAGGTCAGACATAATTTCAAATAACTTCAGTACTTTTGAAATAAGACATGTATATACTTTCACATAAAGGTCTATGAAACATGAGAACAGCAAACAAGAACCCTACATGAAATGAAAACAGACCAAAAGATAATAAAGAGAGAAGCAACACAAATCCTGTTAATAAGCAGTAGAAGACAGACATTTGAAAAAACTCTTGGATTCAAATCCAGACCATTTACCATTTAAGTTCAAGGCTGAAGTCACAAATTAATACTTTAAACTCTATTCCTAGGCTAAATAAAGCTCAAAAATAATCCTGCTTGCTTTCACTGTACACCTGTAGTTCCACAGCACGTTGTAACAGCATTTGGTACAAACTTGTATAAAATTGATCTTCTAATCATTGGTTGCTGGTGCAATAAGATCTTAAATTCTGTGAGTTTGATGGTAGCAAGACAGTTAATGGACCAAAGAAAGAAATCGTCCAAGCCTAAAACCCACTTTTTACCCAAGGTAACACGCTTCAGTCAGTACAGTGGTCAGGTACATTCCCTTGTATTAATGGAACAGAAATTATAGACTATTAAACTACTATTCCAATGAGACAATCAATACAGCAATAAAAACAAAGTCAGTATTCTCATTTTGCTGCCGTATTTACTGCATGATTGATGCCAAAGAATTTGTTATAAACTTCACCCTTTAGTTCAAAGTACTGTTGCAACCACAGTTAGAACAATGTCCAGTTTTCAAGACTCTACTAGTTACTGGAATTGCTAATTGCACCCAACTGCCTACATTCCATATGTGATAGTCTGGCCATCACCTACTATTTCAGGTACCCCAAATCTACAGAGATATCTACTCAAGAGTATACCTGGAGATGTGAATGTAAGTCCAGTATTTGAAACTGACACACTGAAATGCAGTCAGAAAGCTGACTGCTCCTAGTAGAAACCAAGATTAACCTAATCTAATGATCCTGTTGTAATATTTGTGTATTCAAGATGCGAATATCTTAAAGAAAGATAACTGAAATCAGCTCCAACTTTGTCATGAAAAATAAAAGCCAGGTGAGTGACATTACCTTCTCATGAACAGTTTTCAAACCTCAAAGAATACAAGCAATAAATACATGTATCGAGTTACCTAGGAGTAATTCAAATAACTGGGACTCACTTTTCATAAACAAAAGAATCCTTAACTTTTTGAAAATGGATACATTTGTAATTGATTGAAGTATTTGGCAGATCAATCTTTAGTGAACTTTGCTCTAAAAATGGAAGATAAATCACAATACACTGTATACAAGCACGCTTTAACCCACCAGCCCTCACTACTGACAAATTCTTCGCAATCAATAGAGTTGTTTTCTAGCTGCCTTCTGTTCAGCTTTTGGTTTTGTTTGTGGTTTGTTTTTTGTGGGTTTTTTTAATGCAATAAATCTTAGCAGTAAAAGAAAAGCCATACAACAGAACTTTTGTCTTACGTGTTTTATAGAAAATGCTGGATTAATTTTAGAAATAATTAAGGTTCACTTGAATATGTTTACAATCATGAAAGATCTTGAACATTTATCAGTCACTGGCTTCATAAGAATACCTGTATGTACATTGATAAGAAGTTACAGCTACATGCAATAGTTAAAGAAACCCAGATTTAACTCATGCACCCTCGGAATCTACAGTTTACACAACATATGAGTTTTTAAAAAAAAAAAAAAACCAAACTTTTTTTTCCCCTACAAGCTGCTGTTACCAGATTAAAAAGGGGCACAGTACTTCATCAGCTGAAAGAAATAGTATGAATCTATCTTATACAGTTAAAATATCTTATAAATACAGTTAAACTGTATAAGCATAAAAACCAAAACCAGATTCTTAGATTAGAGTGATAACAGTTAAGACAGCATTGCAACTATTCAAGTGAACCCTGTATTAAGAAGTCCCGAACAGCAATTTCTAGATACCTCTGGTTTTGAGACACTGGGGGAGACTAGATCACCCCTCTTAGAAAAGACATATAGCAAGACAAATAGTGGTGTGATTTCCTGTTCTCTGAACAGGAAACAATAGGAGCTTCCATTACTGAAAGAAACACTTTGCCAGCTAAGGAGTAAACTTACTCTAGGTGTGACAAATTAAGTTAAATACATGGCTTGCCAGGAAAATCTCAAGGGGAACATGCATGAAAAGCCCATTTATATTTCTGTTTGCTTACAGCAAAGTTTGGGTGCTGCTTTTAAGGAAAGCTGTGAACTGAAAAGCTACCATTCCAGGGATTACACCCAAGTTCGAAAAAGAAAGTGGGAATCAGAAGTATTCAGAAGCAATCTTCTGTTAACTCCTAAAGGCATAGAAGTGTGGCAAGCCAGCATTTGCTGAAACACTCACCAATATTCACACCAACGAATGTCACAACTACCTGATATGCCAGTGTTCACAGAAGTCACACTTGGCAGACAATATTTTAATAGATACCCCACAGGACCAGCCAACTATTTGGAAAACAAAGCACTGCTTCCGTTCAGACAAAAACGAGATCAAAAGTTGTCATACTTTTCCTGTAATGTAACCAGTATTCAAGTATCCACTCAACACATGCAAACAGTTAGGAAGGTAATATATGTACTGGAGCCCATACTCCATAGACTCTGAAAAAAGCCTTAGACTTATGCAGATGCTTGCTTTGGAAGCTACCAGTAATTTACTGTGTAAGCATCTCTTAATCCCCAAGTAAAAAAATTGCATTATCAGAGTGCACCATGGCAGATACTGCACTGACCATGCTTCTACTGACACAGCTGTTTCAAGCAATTCTGACGAAAGACACACGCTGCTTATGTTTTTATCTACTGAGTTTTACCTTCTTGTGTATTTTGAGACCTAGATCTACAGAATATTTCTTTCTTTTAATCTCATATGAGAAAGTCTATGGGCAGGGAACAAGCAGCAAGGAAGGATTTTCTGGTTCTGTTTCCCCCCCAGAGTAGAAAATAGTTACTTAAACATAATAAATGCTAGAGTGATCTCTGGCCTCATGGAATTTAGGGAACCTCGACGGCCAGGATTTCGGGCTGCATTTTTCTTCCACGATTACCACCTCAAATAAGCCAATTGTTCCCTTTGCTAGCACAACTGTATTCAGCATGTATCCTTTATAAAAGGAGGAGACAGGCTGTTTACTTCCTTAATCTGAAGCTCAATGTCTAGTACTTCAAAATTCAAGAAAACTTCCTGAAAGTTGATGCAGCCCAAAAGGAAGTCCAACCCAGAATTTTAAACGTGCCCCATGTCCCATATGGTTTAGTTAAGCCCTAGTGTTTTACACAAAATAACAACTTTCTTATAAAAAGATGACAATCAGTATTCCGTTTCTAAAGTGGCTTTCCTTTTTTCTTGGGTGGACCTTTGTAGCTTTTCACCTTTCTTCTCAAGCTTCTCCGATCTACAACAGGTACCTCAATTTCTGCTTCCTCAGAGCTGCTGTCAGCAGCCCGCTCTGCTCCTGTCTGTGTGTACTGATCCATCTGCTCAACAGTCTCTTCTGACTGCTCTTCCAACTGGTTCTTCTGTGCTTCCTGTCCAGAAGGCTGCTGAAAAGAAACCCCGTCAAGTTCAACCATTATCAAAGAACTCTGACTCAGGGCAACAGGGGCCTCCTGTGAGTTGTGCCCTGCTTCCTCATTTTGATCTTCCAATGAGGAAGCTGTTTTGGGAGAGACATTTTCAGAAACAGACTCTTCTACTGCTTCAGCTACCATGGAGCTGGGCAGGCCATTGTTAGAGGGCTCTTCCTTTGAGGCTGAAGCAGCTGCATTTTCAGTGGCAGCCTTTTCAGGTTCTTGGTGTTCTTCAGTGTCCTCTTTCAATGTACTTTCTTCAGTCAGCGTTTCTGAATCACCCTCAGTTGCTCCCTGTTTTCAAATTCAAATTATTCAAAGGATTATTCAGGTACAATAAAAACATTCTGAAATTAATCCCAGGGTGTGTGTGGGAAGGCAGTTTTTATTTTGGACATATACAATTATCATTTTGGTAGTATATAATAATCTGCTTTTGCACTATAAGCAAAACCCAATAAAATCTGTGTTCTAGAAGGGTATTTTACCATTAATTGCTTGCACACTTCAGGGTGGAATTACTAGACAAAATAAGGATGTAGCTTTTCAGTCATATCTAATATTTTAGTGAGAAAGCTGTTTCATTACTGTCAAGGCAAACTGGAAAAACATACCCTTCTTTTTGCTATCACATGCATATTTGACCCACTTCTGCATATAAAACAAATGTTAGTCTATTCTGTTCAAAGATTTATATCATCTGATCTAATAATTACTTTTTCCAAGGATTTCATATGATGGTGGGGGCTACTCTGAAAGAAAAATGACTTCACATTGTTTCAATTCTCTCACCTTCTCTGATATAGTGTCTTCTGAAGGTTTTGCTGCAGACTCAAGGATTAATGGAACAAACAGCATTAAGGGTTCTTCTTGACTCTCAGACTGCAATTTTGATTCGGTACTTCGAACTTCATTTGCTGTTTCCTCTTCAACCACAGTAAAAGTCTTACGAGTCTCTTCTGTTACTTCACCATTTAGAGGCTCTGATATACTTTCCTAAAAAAAAAAAAAAAAAAAAAAAAATCACATTTCTAAGACAAGATTACAGTCAACCATTGTTCCCCAACACTAGTGGGTATATCTGTGATCAAATTTATAGCTTAATGTGAGAATCAGATAGCTCAGATACCTAGATATGTGTACAAAGAAGGCAGAGTTTAGAGCAGAGTAGCTAATGTAACCAGCTTATTAACCTGGTGTTGTCACCTGCACTAAATTTCTACCCATAGTTTACAGCATTAGAAGCAAAGCCAAGTAGTTTTTAAGCATGCCAAAAGTATACCTACTGCAGTCATTCCTTGAACCCAACACAGTGCAAAATTCACTTTCTCACCCATTGGAAAGAACATGCCCTAGAGGCATCACTAGGCACAAAGGGTACTTAGATTTAAATTCAGGCTGTTAGCAAGGTGCAGATAAAAGTTGCATTTAAACAGCAAAGCAGGCAAGCTCTAAGTGAAGAAGAGCCAACAGTAGTAACCAAAGCATACCAGCTATTGGCTTTTTCAAAGACACTTTTTTTTTAATAGATCAGAAATACTGGATCAGATCTTGACCTTACTCCAGTTCTCTGGAATATGCAAGCAGGAAAACCAACTAAGAAATTACATTGGTAGACAAGCTAGAAAGTCACCTTATGAGGATCCCATGAGCTCTAGTTTTCAAAATAAATATAATGGAATATTCCTTAAAACTAATTCCATATTAGCCTCAGTTTCTCAGCTATCTTTCTCAATGTTAATATCAATATGAAAAGGAGTTGACAGTCATATGGATCAAAGCAGCAAAGGCCATATTTAACAGAAACTCTAGCTGTATTGCAAACTTATCTGCTATCACTATGACATCCAAGCTCACCTTCTCCTCACTCCGCTTCTCAGGGTTTGATAAATGTAGTTCCGCTTCTGATAAAGACTGGCCCTCATTTTCATCAGTCTTTTCCTCATTCTTCTCAACAGGATTCTCCTCAGATACTTCTACTAAACCTTCAGAGCTTTCAGATGTGTGGGCAGGAGGCTCCAGCCTGCAGCAGGTATTAAGATACAGCCTTTAATCTTTTAGATTCATACATAATTTTAGTGATCTCCGCAGGGAAATTCTTTCATGACCAATGATGAAAAGCTGTATCACATGCTTGCCATTCAAAATAAGAGTCCAGAAAAGTAAATGCATCTAAAAATGACTAATTCATTAGGGGGGAAAAAAAAAAAAAAAACCAAAACCAAACAAACCAGCAACTAGGAAAAATTGCTTTGGCAATTAAAAAATGAAGACATCTATCTTATGTCTGTGAATAAGACAGAAGTCAGAAATTTGTTTGTTATTTTAAAAGTAGAAAGCAGTAATCCACTGCATATTTGGAAGCCACAAAGGGGTGAGAAAGAAAGCAACTTCTCCCATCCCCACTGTAGAAACAATTTAAAATTATGGAGTTGTAAGTGCAAATATGTTGTATAAACATTGAATATTACAAAGACCATGACTAGAAAAGAATTTAAGGCAATAAATACATCATGACTGAGGAATTAATGAGCCAGAGACTGAATTAGCAAATAGCTAAAGATGAAGCTCTGATGCACATGACAGGTAGTAATACTATCTCAACATAAAACTTAGATTTAGTATTACATACAAGCAATAGACTTGCAGGAGGCTACTTTACCATTTCATAGTAAAGGCAGTATTGGAGGGTTTTATCTCAGATGTCAGTCTTGAGATGAAGGCACTTCATAGGAAAAAGTCCCTGACATAAAACCCTGCTGTATTTGCTACCATGCATGAAAGCAGAGAACCAAGCTGATATCCTGCCTTGTTGCCATCAGGATTTGCCTTAGATCTGCTCATAAACACAATGTTACGCATCTTACTCAAAGGAGCTGGGGCACCCCATTGGCTTAATTTTGCAAGTCCCAAAATACTGACATTCAACAACAAACAAATCACCTCAAATATCAACTAGCAAAATATTAGTCATAATAGGACGAAGGATTTTTCAACCCGTGGCAGCATCAAACCATGCCATTTGGCCTGTCAGAACCAGCTTTGGGCAGCCCACTAACAAGTGTAGAACAGCAGTGCTGTATCTTTGCCGCTCCACAGAGGAATTTAAACACAAAAATTAGGCTGTATCTAGCTAAAGACCTCAACTTCACACAAAAAACCCCACCCCAAGCCCACAACTACTTTTAGTTGAAGAAGCCTAAGTGAGCAAGTTTGAGGGATTTCCTAGAAAATAACCAGGTTATCTTCAGTTCTTCAAAAGACGCTTTTGGGGTTGAGGTTTTTTTTTTTTTTTTGGAAGTGAAGAACAAAGGGAGAGAGACACACACAGAGTGAGGATAACAGTGAATGTCTATGAAGAGTCTACACTCACAAGAAAGAAGCAGTAATTTATTTACAATAGCCACAGTTCTGCTTTGTGGAAGACATCACAAATTAGTACTTCAGGCTCTGTCTTGTATGAATTGCTGCATGCAAGCAGTACAATTCTTCACATCCCCAGGCAACCATATTACACAGGATAACTGGAGATGACTTCCTCGCTACCCTGATGCAAGCTTGGATAGGATGGTGGTGTGGTTTAAGCCTCTCTCACTCACTTCCCCCTCTTTCTTCCCCCCACTCCCGGAGGGATGGGAAGGAGAATAGAAAAGAATGCAACTCCCACAGGTTGAGATAAGAACAGTTTAGTAACTAAAGTATAACACAAATCACTACTGCTACCACCAATAATAATAATGACAAGGCAAATACAAGGAAAGCATACAATTTCTCACCACCTAAAACCAAGCCCGACCATGCAGTGCACCCCCACCCTTCCGGGTCTCTGCTCTCTGCTCTCCATCCCGGGCATGACGTGCTGTGGTATGGAATAACCTTTTTGGTCAGTTTGGGTCAGGTGTCCTGTCTCTGCTTCCTCCTGGCTTCCCCTCCTCCCTGGCAGAGCATGAGACTCAGAAAGTCCTTGGCCAGACCAAAACATCACTAAGCAGTAACCGAAACACTGGTGTTATCAGCACTGTTCCCAGGCCCAAAATCAAAAACACAGCGCTACACCAGCTACCAAGAAGGAGAAAAATGACTGCTGCTGCTGAACCCATGACAGATGGTTTTAAATCAGGATTTGTGTAAAAGGGCTTTACTTTGAAGACAGGTGGCTTCCTTTAACTTTTGTTACTAAGTGACAAGCAGTAACCAGCTCCCAGACTAAACAGTTGGACATGTCGCCAAAGATCACACATAGCACTGTGGATACCTGTTCAGTTATATTATCACAAGAAACTATGCTGCATGAATACAGATGTTTTTACCTTCATGCAGACTAAGTTATAACAGAACACCCTCAACCTTCACTGTTTTCTTATTATTTCCAGGATTTGCTGAGCTTTCAGGGACATACAGTTTGGTACAGTCACTCTTCAGGTAGTACCTCAGTTTTCTTTCCCACATCACGCTTTAGTTTTAGTTATTTTAAAATCAAGCAAGGAAAGTAAGAAGAAAGGAGAAATGTTAAGTAGTCCACTGTGAGACACTGATGTAGTTTAAGATGGCCCAATCAACAAAGTAAGAAATCAGTAAAATACAGGCTTCTCTACCTGCTTTCTGACACAAAAGCATTTTCCTCATTTCCTTGGGAAGTTCCAGATTCCTGTCTCATCTTTCCTATCCTGGGACGTTTTAAATGGCTGCTTCGTGTCCGAATGGAAGCAGGAGCTGTGTTAGGGTCTTAGGAAGAAAAAAAAAAAAAAAAACACCACAAAATACTAAAATAAAACACCAAAATAAATGCCAGTGAACAAATGCAGTCTAAGATCTGCATATAATTCTTCCTCCTAGTACTTCATTAAAGCTGAGCCCAAGTAGAGCAACATTTCATTGCGGTACTTCTTTTCTGAATACACATGCATGGTATCTTTACCAAGACTCATAACAATTTTATCCAAAGTCCTCTGAAAGGTTTGAGTTGAGCCCCAGAACCTTGGAGGAAGGTATGGTTTTATACATTTTGGAGATGATTATGTGGAGACTGAAAGCAGTAAAAGAGCCTGCTAACCTATCAATCCACAGTAATCACAGTACTGATAAATCAAGGTTATTTTTACCTTCAGATGTGCTTGCATGGACATCTGTTGATTCTTTACCTTTTTGAGATTCAGCCTGTGAAGAAAAAAAAAAAAAAAAAAGCTAATGTTACTCCAAAACCTTCTGAACTGATTGAAATATCTTCATCTCCCTATCTGTGGTTGCATCTTTCTAAAGCACTATTTCGTAACAAAGATCCTATGGAGGAGCAGCTACAAGCATTCGCAGTTTAAGATACTGACATGCATTTATTTTATCTCAAGAGATTTTTATTTTTTTCTTTATTACATGGATGATTATTTTTTCTGCATTTTACTTCTGACCTCAACACAGAAGGTAAGACTTCATAGTAACATGCCATTATAAACAATGATACCAAGCTTTTTTTCTTAACGGTTCTATTTATAGCAGATGCCCACACAATTAAATGCTAGAAGTCTTTTTTTTTGTTTCCCCTTTCAGTATAGGGGAGGTCATATACTACAGTATTTGACAAAATACAGCAGGAAAGTTTAATTTCTGTATTGGCATTCCATTTTTTAGTCTTATTTTTACTGTGGCATGCAACGGAATACAGCAGCTCGTATATAAATAAAGAACAAACAACAAACCAAACAGAAAAACAACCTACAGAACTGGGTGAATCAGCAGTAATGCAGGTTACATGCAGAGTAAGCACAAGATGCTGTTTATTTCAGAGTTCCTTCTTCCTAGAGCTCTTTCTGCCTCTTGTCCTTCCCCACCATCCCAATGCTTCTATTTTTTTCCTGCAAGTAGCTGAGTACTCAGTGGTCAAGCACTTCATACTCTAAAGTGGATACAAGCTTTACACGTCTACAGAAAGATATGCACCTTGCTCTCAGCTGCTGGAAGTAGCCTAGAACTGGCAACAATCAGCATCCATAATGCTGTTGCATTTCCAGCCTCACTTCCAGTACCACCGAAGGAGGCCAACAAGAGGCAGCCATATACACATTCTGCTGCTTGAAGTAGTTTCAAGTGTGTTTTAAATACGTTAAGAATTTGTAGACTAATGACAAATTATTCTAGCATCAAAACATGTAAAATAAGAAGCACTAAATAAAGAGCAAAAAGGAAAAGTTGGAGAATAGAGTATTTTTTCATTGTGCATGAGAAGGTGGGGTATTTTTTGTTTGGTGGTCCAAAAGTTTTCAAAGCATTGCAGAACTGTTGGTAGTGCAGATGCCAACAAAAGAGCTGTCAGCAAGTCTAACAAACTACGAGGAGTTGAAGCACTTTGGAATCTACCTTCTTTCTCTTCTGCAAGAAGGTAGAGACAGGGCTAGAGTTCTTAACTCACAGCAACAAAAATCCTAAGAGCTACTGTTCGTCTGCTATCTTCTCCAAGTACATCAATGTTACCTACAATCAAAACATGCACATTTGTCCTGGTTTTGGCTGGGATAGCATTAATTTTCTTCCCAGCAGCTGGCGCAGTGCTGTGTTTTGGCTTTAGTCCAAGAAGAATGTTGATAATACACCAATGTTTCAGTTCTTGTTAAGTAGTGCTTACCCTGATCAAGGACTTTTCAGTCTCTCACATTCTGCCAGTGAGGAGGGACATAAGAAGTCCGGAGGAAGCAGAGACATGATCCAAACTAGCCAAAGGGGTATTCCATACCACAGCACATTATGCCCAGTATATAAATGGGGGGAGCTACCCAGAAGGGCAAACTGCTGCACAGGTCAAGCTGGATATCAGTCAGCGGCTGGTTAGCAATTGTATCATGCATCATTTGTGTTTATTTGGATTTTTTTCCCCTTTCTTCTTTTAGATTTCCTCCCTTTGTTATTTCCCTCATCATTATTAGTATTATATTGCACTTTAGTTATTAAAACTGTTCTTATCTCAACCCGTGGGTTTTACATTCTTTCAATTCCCCTTACCATCACATCCAGGGTGGAGGGGAAGAGGGGATGAGCGAGTGGCTGCATGGTGCCGAGTTACCAGCTGGGCTTAAACCACAACATGCTTTAGATCATTTTGCCAAATTTGATTGTTATTAGAATCCAGATTGAGAAGTCAGTAATGATGCTTGAGACACTGTTACAAAAACCAGACAACTAAGAGTTGTTTCTTCTGGTCATTTAAAGAGACTAAAACCACCACTACTTTGCTGTCAGTTTTGCTTTGGGAAATGCCAATTTTCCCGACTAGGAAAAGTGACATTGGACTTGCATTTAAAATCTGAAGTTTAGATATTAATTAGCTGGGAATATTGATAAAGCCATTATTTCCTATTTTTAATTAAAGCATTGACTTCTACAGGAGCATACTCACGTCAGTACTATAGACAGTTCTAAAGCACACATTATTTGCAAGCAAATTCTGTGAGGCCTCAGAACACAAATGAGTTAGAGGAACAGCTTCATAATATTCAAAAGACACAGACATATTCATGACCACCTATCCATCTGTACCTGAAATCTGACTGATATTTCAAGTAAGTAGAAATAAAAAAATACATAGAAAGAAAGCTGCATTCCTCCTATATGGGCAATATTTAACTCTGAATGCCAACCAAACACTTTCCATTGTATTGAAATGTGATGCAAATATGCACTTTTATGAACACTTTTCTTCATCCTCTCTACTCTTCAGAGTGACTCTACTAGCCTTTCTAGACAGTTAAATCTCAGAGCCAGCTGAAGTACTCTCCCTTCTCTTACCTGCTAGCAAACAGTTCAAATTATAGACCCTGACAGTTGTGGCACAGACCTTCTACATTCATGGGGACACCCCATTGGAAATGCTGGGAAAAAAAGCCAACAAAACAAAACAAAACCAAACAAACAAACAAAAAAAACCCCTGCAAACCCAAAACCCCAGTATTTTTAACCCCATCAGTGTTAAATTAATGGGAAACATAACATCCACCCAAAAAAAGTAACAAAAGCATCGGTATTTTATATATAGTGTGTACTTGAACCAATTTGAGGCAGACAAAAGCACTTCTCTGGTTTTTAGTAATAATGCAATCAAAGAAAAAGGTAATAGTCCATGTACCTACACTTAACTGTGTTTCCAACTCAGTCTTCTGTCCACTTGCTTCAGATACTGCTGCAGACTCCAGAAAATTAATCTTTGCTTGGGAACTCTTTTCTGTCTGTGAAGCCTCTGCTGTTGAGATTTAAAAGAGGAAATGGGAAGCAGAAAATTATAGTACCTTTATAGATCAATTAACCATTGTAAATACTATGTAACAGACCTCAGGACACATTAAAAAAAATAAATAAATCTTTCTGCTAGTTTCCATGGGCAGTTTTCACAGAATTCACTGCTCTACTTGTTGTGTTTGTTCAACATTTGCAATATTTCTCAGAAATATTTGCCAGAAAACAGAACAAAGCATCCATACCTGCAAATTGGAGCCTTTCCCTTTGCACTATAGTTGCAACACATGTTCTCTGGAACCAATATCCTGGTCCATTCACTTCATAAAGAAGGCTTTCATCCCGAGGGTACTTCTCAAGATACTGCTTACAAGCTAAACAAATACAAGAAAACCCACTCTATTATATATACTTGACTGTACTTCAGTTTTTAAAGTTTATCTGAAATAAACTTAATTTGCAATCTTGCATCATATACATAAGCCAACACAGAAAGAACTGTTCAACAAAAGAGGGGGGTCTGAAGTTGGGTTGGATTAGATGATCTTTGAAGGTCCCTTCCAACCCAAACTGATGAATGATGATTAAAATAAACATAATATTGCTTTACCCTACTCATCGTTCTCAGTAAATCCTTTCTTCAGGCTTAAACACTTTCTATTATTATCCTAAACTCCAGACAGAAATGACCCTTCTCTAAGCATCCACTGCAGATTTTTACAACTTTACTGGTCACTGCCCATGCCAACCACACGACCCAACTGAGAACGGAATGGAGCTCTTCGGCAGGTAAGTCAAGTGAGTTTTGTCACCCCATATTATTACAAGCACTTATGAAAAGCATTCTTTGGGAATGTACATGTTATCGTTGTATGGTTTATCATCTACTCACTGTTAACTGCTGGAATTTTTTCTTCCCTGCTGTCCCTCCACCTTTTTTCTCTCAAATCCACATACTAAACATATACGTGGAGAGGTATGCTTTAACATTTTTCTGTAGCAGCTACCAGGAAAACTACCATTTTTGTCATGGTTTAAGCCCAAATAGTAACTCACAACCATGCAGCTGCTCGCTCATTCCCCCCACTTCCTCCCTACCACCCCTGCTCCTGGAGGGATGGGAAGGAGAACTGAAAAAATGTAAATTCCACGGGTTGAGATAAGAACAGTACAGTAACTAAGGTATAACGTGAAACTACTACTGCTACCACCAGTAATAATAATGGAAATAACAAGGGGAGAGAATATAAAACTAAAAAGGGTAAAGTAAAAGAAAACAATAAACACAAGTGATGCACATCACAATTGCTCACCACCCACTGACTGACACCCAGCCTGACCCAAGCAGTGATCTGGGCCTTCCAGGTAACTCCCCCCCATTTATATACTGGGCATGACATGCTGTGGCATGGAATACCCCTTTGGCTAGTCTGGGTCAGGTGAACTGTCTCTGCTTCCTCGCTGCTTCCCCTCCTCCCTGGCAGACCATGAGACTCGGAAAGTTCTTGGTCAGAGTAAACATTACTTAGCAACAACTAAAAACATCAGTGTTGTCAGTGTTGTTCCCAGCCTGAAAATCAAAACACAGCGCTGCACCAGCTACTAAGAAGGAGAAAAAGGACTGCTGCTGCTGAACCCAGGACAATTATTCACCCAATTCAGCAGTAATGAATAATCTCAGCGGACAAGATCCCTGCTATATCATTGTTTGACCACAGAAATGGATTAGTCATTAATTTCTGTGCAGTACAGTTTGCTGGTTTAAGCCTAACAGGCCTAGTCAGATTTGACAACAGACAGCAGTACTTGAAAAGCCAGAAAATTTCCAGTGGCTAAGGCAGTCAGATGAAAATGTTCACAGAAGGAAACCTGGCAGATGGCCTAAGAATAGGACTAGCCTTGAGAAACAGGACAAAGGAATCATGCTTCTTGCCTGAACACAGTCCCAGCTGACATTGTTTCCAGAACTGCATATCACTTCCTAGGTGACACAGCCCTCTTGGGTCGCTAATGGAAAAGCCATGTTTCCCTTGTACATTAGAACTGTAACTTCTTATACCCAAGTTAAAACATAGCCTAGTATATACATTTGACCATAAAGTTCTGAGAAAGCATGAATTAAGTGAGCAGAACATTAAATACAGAAACTGAGGATGAATCCACAAACATGCAACTTGAATGACAGCACTCATTTGGACATATAAAGAAAGCACAAAGATCAGAAGAATAAATTAAAGAGCTTGCCTGTGTACATGAAGGATGACAGTGGGTATCGTAGGCCAAGACATTTTTCAGTGAAGGAATCCACGAAGTCTTCCAAAATGATTAGTCCAGAATCTCTCTCACGATGCCTGGGTCTTACAAATGCTGTGTCTAGCACTGGCAGCTTATAATTCTTACCACAATGAGAACTACAAATACTTCCTGAAATAACAAGAGAGGGAAAAATATCCATTGCTGCAGCATGGATTTTAGCATATTCAAATACAGACTCTCATAATTTATAAAAATTATACCAAACTATATAATTGCTAGTCATATAAAATGATAAAAATCTATAACTTTCCTTAAAAATAAGTAATTGCTATCAGCCATTTATTGGTTCTCTGGGGAAGCTCCATAGTTTTGCCAAGATACAGCTATAGATTAATATACTAGAAAAAGTCTGTAGTACCAGAAAAGAACAGCAGAGAGAGGGGGGAAAGGCTCACTTTGTAAATCTAACTATACAATTCCATAGGAAAACTACTATAAATGAAGCTGACAGAGGGAGGAGGGAAAAGGATAAAAAATTCTTAAATTGTACAGTTATGTAGATCAAGACAAGTACAAAGATCATAATTCAGCTCTTTGTTAAAGACTGAAAGAGTAATTCCAATTTTTTTAAATTAAAAAAAAATCCTAAAACACTACACTGAAATTCTCCCATAAACAACACATTATCCATAATTAAAAAAAGATGAAACAGACTGTCATAACACAGAGGCACTTCAGTATCAGGGGATTCAAAGGGTAGCTATGGACTCAGTGGTGACAAAGGGATGACACACAACATCAGTAAGATAGCCCATCAATTAGCAAACTATTCAATCCATTTTCAAGACCTCATTTGCCCTTTCCTCTAACAAGGCCAAAGAGAAGCATACAGCTGTCTATACAACATAGTTAGTCTTTGCAACATTGTACTTTTGGGATAAATGGAGGCACTTACCTGCATTTTCAAGCAAGAATAATGTGGGCAAAGAGGTTACATTCCTTGGGCACCCTTTGGGATACCAGTCAAGCTCCACCACTCTTTCCTAACCATCTATTTCCAGAGCTGTCTTTCTCCATGTAGACTACTCATTTGCAGAACACAGTACACTATCAAACATGGGTGAAAAATTGATAATGTCTTGAAAATTAGCCTTCAGTATCTGCTAACTCAGGACAAGCAAATGAGAGGCCATTGTGAGACATGTAACAAATGAGAATACAATGAGAATGTATTAGCTGGCTGCTTTCCTATCTTGATTGGTAGACCAAAATAGGTCAGTGATGCAGACAGTTTACTATTTTATTTTTAAAGTTTGCAAAGGCATGTACTTAGGTTAGATAGGGGAAGTCTCCAGCGAGCCTCTAGTACCATCATTAATCCTGAATCAGTTAATGCCCTCTAGCAGTGAAACAAAAAAGCCAGATTATTTCTTCTTGATCCAAATATTGTTATTCTTCAAACTGCTGTTAATGTGCTAAACGGCTTACCCAAATACTAAATTTCAGCCAGCACAAAATGAAAAACACAAATTCCAAAATAACTAAAGGGAAACCACAATGTTTTAGAAAAAGAGAAAAACAATAGCAAGTCTCTAACTTCAGTAACAGAAACCTGCCAGTTCAATTGTAATCTCTCAACAAATGCAGTGGTGGAAGGAAAGGGAATCTCTTCTTCTTATCACCAGGTGTAGCTGAAAATTACGCCTGTGAGCAAGTTTTCTATGCTATCATGTTATAAAACATTTAAGTGGTAATGTGTCATGGTTTAACCCCAGCCAGCAATTAAGTACCATGCAACTGCTTGCTAACACCACCCCATGTCCTGTTGGGAGGGTGAGTAGAACAGGAAAAAAATAGTAAAAACCTTGGTTTGAGATAAGAGCAATTTAATAATTGAAATAAAATAAATAATAATATGCTAGTAATGAAAAGTGAGAGAACCACAAGAAAGGGGGAAATAAAACCTAAGGCAGACAAGTGATGCACAATACAATTACTCACATCCCGCTGACCATTACCCGGCCTGACCCTAACAGCAGTCAGGACATCCCTGTCACCGTCCTCCAGTTTATGTACTGAGCAGGATGCTCTATGGTATGGAACACCCTCCTCACTGGCAGCAGACAAGAGACTGAATGATCAATGTAACAACTAAAACATCTGTGTGTTATCAGCATTCAGCATATTCTCAGACTAAAGCCAAAACACAGCAGTGCACCAGCTAATAGCAAAAAATCTCTGCAATCTGGAGCTAGATCCAAAGAAAACCTAATCCAAACAAAACACCAAGCACAGCCCAAGCCAACTGCAAGTAACTGCTCTACAGAAAGACAACAAGAAAAAAAAAACCCCACAAAAAAAACCCAACAAAAAAAACCAAAAAAAAACCAAACCAAAAAACAAACTGACCTACCAAATCTCTACAGTTTTGTTTTGTATAATGTGAAGATTGCTAAAGCATGTAAGCATTTAAGCTAGAAATTTTAGTATCAAAATTTTGACGTTAAAAATTCTGATGTTTGACTGACTGCTTCTGATTTCAGGAAAACACCAATCCATAAAGGCCTGCAAGGCTTA
This sequence comes from Ara ararauna, assembly GCA_028858755.1. Lineage (NCBI taxonomy): Eukaryota > Metazoa > Chordata > Aves > Psittaciformes > Psittacidae > Ara > Ara ararauna. The sequence goes on from CM054410.1 coordinate 82,195,907, forward strand.
TAAAGTCTACTAAATACAATATTCTCCAAATAAGCTATCTCCTCCCCTTTAACCCCTTCAAATCCCACAATATTCAACCATTTCACCTGTAGGTTTAACAGAATAGAACCCAATAGCCTCTCCTTCTTTCCACATGATCTTAGCATATTCATTGCTACGATGACAGAGAAATGGGATCTCATTTCTTTCCATTTCTTGAGTCCGATAGATAATTCGATTCAAAACATAGAGAACAATTCTCTCTCCAACAGACTTAACCTAAGGAAACAGAGAACATATAGAAGAGTAGTCAGATTAGTTAACACTCACATATGAAGGGCCTTATTTTTCAAAGCTGCCACTTAGCACTGTCACAGATGGAACCCTGAAAAGCTGTAAGTGCTAAAGCAGGATGAAGTTCTGGGGTTTGTTTGAAGGTGCAGAGATGCTTCGAAGCCATAGCAATAAGTCAGGTAAAAGGAATACCACAGACAGAGGATATTTCACAACTTCAACATCACCCTTAGACAATGGGTAAAACTGAGAGAAGTGCTGGGAGTGTGATGGTGGGTGGAATATTTTGATTTCAATGCAAAAAAAATTTTGGATTTAAGGAACATTCACCAAACACAATAGCAGTACACTAGCCTCAGACTTCCCAGGCTAGCAGTTAACTGGAGTCCCACAAAGCAGGATGAACCCCACGGCATAGCGGGACTTGGCACACTCAATCACTGCCAATAGAGTGGCAGACAAAAGGATATGATGCAGTGGAAAAGCTAGTTACAAGTTTGAGGCATGAAATAAGGAACTCAATATACTTTTCTCTGTCCTGCAGGGTTCCTCTTACACATGAAATTTAAGTTCACTACTGTGAAGGAAGAATGGAGGAACCATGCTTTCTTCCCAATGCCCACAGTCTCAGCTACCCTACCTGTAAAGAATTCCTGATATAATCACCATCCTACCATTAAGAAGCACATGGAAAACAAGGCTGATTGCAAAAAGCTGTAGACTAAGTTAGAAAATACAGAAATCAGACAGGTGCCCAGATTTCATGAGCAGATATAAATTACACTCTTGGAAAAAATATAGATTCCTAGTTTTAGAAAAAAAAAAACAACAAAACAACAAAACAAAACAAACAAAACCCTCAAAACTCCATGCTACATAGCTGTCAGTAATGCTAACAAAGGTCAGTGATGAGCAGTAAAGCAGATACCAGGCAACTTACTTCTACAAACCTCATACCTTTCCACTGCAAGCCACCAGCTCCAGCTTGACTCTATCAACTCCATTCCCAACAATATTTTTAGCTTACTATTCTCCTGTTAAGGCCAACAGGTACTACTATCGTACAGTGCGCCACCCTAAGACATTTCAATACAACTACATATACAGTGTTCTAAACAGTAAAGAAAAAACTCATTAACTTCTAAATAGCCTACATGTGAATTTACTGTACAAGAATCACTTCTGCTTTAGACACTATCTTCACAAACAAGTTCCTTTCCTCCTACTACCTGTTCTTCTATTCCCACTGACCTTGCTTTTGACTTGAGACACCCAACTCATTTCTAAATGAAATGACAATACGTAATCTCCCACACACTAGCTATTTGCCATTACTTTTCACTACCTTGAAAGGTAGGAATAATTACGAGGTGCATGCTGGAGCACTTTACCTGATGAAGCCCCTGTCTGGCAGAGACAGATGTTCTCACAATGTCATCAACTGACCACCACTTGTCAGCAAGATACAGGGCTACAGCTTGAAAGAAACAAGGGGAAATAAAAAGTTAGTGATTCTTACCATATGAAGAGAAACACTCAAAACTGCCAAACAATAAGGAATAACGCTGTAGTAACCAGGCATTACTACAGTATTGTTCAGTAACCATTCAGTAACCATGAAGTATACAATAACCGACTTCTAGCTGACACTATATTAATGCAGCTCTTACTACCCTAACACAACAAATGTTGTTATATATACCCACCATCTACAGTACTCCGTAGTCCAAACCTCATTTGAAAACTGAGAACAAAAAAACCAAATGCAGATTTTTGCAGTATGACATACAAAATCCTGTTTTTCAGACATAGGAACTATCCTTCACAACTGTGCTCTAGCACATCCTCAGACTAGAACTTGGGCCTGCCAAGAGCAGTCTCATTCACACATGTATTTTAGTTTTGGGTTGGTAACAGATAATATTATTGAAACTGTGTGAATTTCAGGGAGTCAGATGAATGTAAAAAGGCTGTTGGCTTTGTGATTAGCAATCATTAAGAATTTGCACATAGCATTAAATGGAAACGAAAGGAAACATGGAGGACTGCAAGGGAAAAAGGAAAAAAAAAAACCAAAACAAAATTAAAAAAAAAAAAAAAAACAACAAAAAAACCCAAAACCCATGAGATGTCATAGAATTATAGAATGCTTTGGGTTGGAAGAGACTTGAAAGATCATCCAGTTCCAATCCTCCTGCCACAGGCAGGGATGCTTTCTCCACTAGACCAAGTTGCTAAAAGCCCCATCTAACCTCGCCTTTAACACTTCAAGGGATAGGGCGGCACTGCTCATCTGGGCAACCTGTGCCACTGTCTCAAATCTACCTTCTTTCAGTTTAAAGTCATTCCCCCTTGTCCCAGCCCTACATGCCCTTGTAAAAAGTCCCTCTCCACATTTCTTGTAGGCTGCCTTTAGGTACTGGAAACTGCCCTAAGGTCTCCCCGGAACCTTCTCTTCTTCCGAGTGAACAAACCCAGCTCTCTCAGCCTATCTCCACAGCAGACATGCTCCAGCTCTCTGATCATCTTTGTGGCCTCCTCTGGACTCACTCAAACAGGTACATGTCCCTCTTTGTGGTGGGGCCCACAGCTGGATGCAGCACTGCAGGTGGGGTCTCAAGAGGGCAGAGTAGAGGGGCAGAATCACCTTCCTTGACCTCCTGGTCATGCTCCTTTGGCTGCAGCCCAACATATATTGGCTTTCTGTGCTGTGAGCACACACTGCAAGGTCACATTGAGCTTTTCATCAACCAATACCCCCAAGTCCTTCTCCCCAGGGCTGCTCTCAACCCAGCCTATATTTGTGCTTGGGACTGCCCCAGCCCAGGTGCAGGACCTTGCACTGGGCTTTGTTGAACTTCATCAGGTTTGCACTGGCCCACCTCTCAAGCACATCAAGGTCCCTCTGGATCCATCCCTTCCCTCCAGTGTGCCAACCGCACCATACAGCTTAGTGCTGTCGACAAACTTGCTGAGGGCACTCAATCCCACTGCCCACATTGCCAATAAAGATGTTGAACAACACCAGTCCCAACACCAACCACTGAGAAACACAACCTGTCACTGATCTCCACTTGGACATTGAGCCATTCACCACAATTCTCTGAGTGTGACCATTCAGCCAATTCCTTATCCACTGGGTGGTCCATCTGTCAAATCCATGCCTCTCCAATTTAAAGACAAGGATGTTGTGCTAGGACAGTGCCAAATGCCTTGCACATCCAGGGAGATGACCTCAGCCTCTCTTCCCTTATTCACCAACACTGTGGCTCCATCACAGAAGGCCACCAGATTTGCCAGCACAATTTGCCCTCAGTGAAGCCATCACCAGTCATCTGCTTATTGTTCACGCGCCTTAGAATAGTTTCCAGGAGGATCTGCTCCATGATCTTGCCAATCAAGGTGAGACTGAATGGTCTATAGTTCCCTGGGTCTTCCTTTTTTCCCTTTTTAAAGATGTGGGGTTGTATTTCTCCTTTTCCAGTCAGCAGGAACTTCACCAGACTACCACAGTTTCTCAAATATGCCTGATAATGTTCTGGCAACTTCAGCTCCCAGTTCCCTCAGGACCTGCAGATGCACCTCATCAGGTCCCATGGACTTGAGCACTTTCAGGATCTTTAAATGATCTTGAACCGGATCTTCTCCTACAGCAGGCAGTTCTTCATTCTCCCAGTCCCTGCCTTTGCCTTCTACAACATGGGCAGTGTGCCAGCAAAGACTGACACACCAAGGCAAAAACTTTACTGAGTACTTCAACCTTCTCCACATTTCAGGTAACCAGGTCATCCATTTCCTTCCAGAGGTGGCCCAAATTTTCCTTTTTCACAGAACCAACTAGATTGGAAGATACCTTTAAGATCATCAAGTCCAACCATTATCCCAGGACTGTCTAGACCACCACTAAACCATATCACTGAGGGCCTCATGTACAAAATTTTTGAACACTTCCAGGAACAGATATTCCACCACTTCCCTGGAAAGCCTATTCCAATACCTGGTAACTCTCCCAGGAAGAAGTTTTTCCTAGAACTTTTCCTTTGTTTTATCCACAGTGTACCTATAGAAATTTTTCTTGTTGCCCCTTGATTGATGTCCCTGGTCAGATTTAATTCTATCAGGTCTTTAGCTTTCCTAACCTAATCCCTGGCTATTTCTGTATATTCCTCCCAGGCTACCTGCCCTTGCTTTTACTATCTGTAGGCCTCCTTTTCATGCTGGAGCTTGTTCAGGAGCTCCTCATTCATCCACACAGGCCTCTTCGTGTTTCTGCCAGACTTCCTCTTTGTTGGGATGCATTGCTCCTGAGCTTGGAAGAGGTGATCCTTGCTTGGGCCCCTCTTCCCTCCTGGGCTTTATCCCATGGCACTTCACAAAGCAGATCCCTGAAGAGACCAAAGGCTGCTCTCCTGAAGTTCAGGGTAGTGAGCTTGCTGTGCACACTACTCACCACCCTAACGATATAAAACTCCAGCATTTCATGGTCACTGCAGCCAAAGCTGCCCTTGATCTTCACATTCTCCACCAGCCCCTCCCTGTTGGTGAGGGCAAGACCCAGCATAGCCTCTCTCCTCATCGGTTCTTCTATTGCTTGTAGAAAGAAATTATCATCAACACATTTCAGGAACCTCCTGGACTGCTTATGCCCTGCTGTGTTGATCCGTCAGCAGAATGTCAGGGTGGTTGAAGTCCCCCATGAGGAGCAGGGCTTGTGAACATAAGGCTATCTGTCTAGAAGGCCTCATCCACTCAGTCTTCCTGACCAGATGGCATGTAGCAGACCCCCTTCGCTAAAGCTATGTTATGGCCTAATCCTAAAGGCAATTTTATACTTGATGCTGATCAATAACTGCTAATAAAGAGCCTCTACATTTATGAGAGAATTAATAGATTCTATGAATGCTTAATAAATTCCTTTTGGAGACATGAGATGTACACAAAGAGACCAAGAGATATCCGTTGTACTAGAATTCAGACAAGCACCAAACTGTTTTGTTACACACCTTCTGAATTCAATGGGTCCACTTCTACTCTGATTAACATACAAAGTTCAATCACTTGTGTATATGAATCCACAACAAAAATAATAGTATGGGAACAAGAACACAGTGAACAACAAATACAACAGTGGCAAAGTTAGGAACTACACTAGCATGGAAGGAACAAGGACCTGGTTATCTCTCTTTGTCACAGAAAAATGAACAGCAACACAGATTAAAATCTTAAAATGAAACCTGTGATTGAGTCCCCTGGTGCAAACAAAGCAAGAACTTTGTGTGTCTGCTCTTCACCATAAAGAGGAACAAAGCCCACAGTTGACAACTTAATAGGAACCTGAAACAAAAGCATACAACACTTCAATAGACTCTTGCTAAAACAACATTAGTAAAACACACAAAGATTGTTTAGCAGGGTAAGCATGACAAATGTTAAAACCAGAGTGCTTAACAGTTAACTGTAAATGACATGCATCAGACATCATCCCTCACTTTAGACATTTCTTCCTTAAGACAGACTAAATTATAAAGAGCTCTGGCTCTCAAACTCTTGCAGTTAGTTACAGCAATTTTTACTGTTACAGCTATCTTCTGTCAGCAGTTTGCATTTATGTGCACAACTGAAATAAGTTGTGCAAAAAGCCAGCAGTATCTCCACTTCAACTGTCCCAGCTATGCAAGCTGTCAAAGCCAACAGAAGAATGAAGAAGGCAGCCAAACACAGAAGCAAACTGCCACAGCAAAACTGCTGTTTGTTAATACCGCCCCTAATGCGCTATGGTGGGAAGGCTGGATTCAAAAGGGGTTTCTTCTTTTAAATTGCACACATTTTAAAAATTCCAAAGTTGTCTGCTTGATTTCCCCTCAGGAACAACATGAGAAGGATCAAATCAATCCACGTTTCAGGAGTTTCTTCATGGAAATGCATTCTGATATTTAAATTTACATGTTTTTCTATATATAATTAATGCATACAGACCAGACAGACATTGATGGTGGGGTAAACAAACTTGCTTACCCAGTTTAAGAAGGTTATGATATGCTATGCCACAAACTAGGATGTCACTAACAAGTATTTAGGCATACAGAACCTGCAGAAAAGCAGAAAAGCACTCAAGACTCTGCTTCTGCCACAGAATCTGCAGCAGTGACCTTCTTTTCCCACAGAGAATCCTCTCAGGTCACTTTTCATTAATGCTATATACCATTCTAGTGTAATAGTTCTAATATAAATGCTCATTTAGACAAAACCAGCATTGACAAACTCATCGCACAAGGGTAAGTGTTTAATAGTGTCACAATATTTCAGATAAAAAGGAAAGAATCACTTCTGAAATTAGTGAAACTTGCGGATCAAGAACTGAACTCAACCATGAAGAACACGGAAGGACTGATATACAAAACCAGCCAGTTAGCTTCAGTAAATCATGAACTCCTTAGTTCACAATAGATTTTTGTGACTTTTAGGAAAGAATGACTCATTACATAATCATAGAATCACAGAATGATTGGGGGTGGAAGGGACCTCTGGAGATCATCCAGTCCAACCCTCCTGCTAACACAGGTTCATCACTAGCAGGTTGCACAGGATCATATCCTGGTGGGTTTTGACTGTCTCCGGAGAGGGAGACTCCACAACCTCCTGGGCAGCCTGCTCCAGTGCTCTGCCACCTTCATAGTAAAGAATTTTTTCCTCATATTCAGAAGGACTTTTTGTGTTTCAGACTGTGCCTGCTGCCCCTTATCCTGTCCCTGGGCACCATTGAGAAGAGTCCTCTTGACAGCTGCCCTTAAAAAAATTGTATGCATAGATTTGTTTCTTTTGGACTTAGCAAATCGGCCTATGTACTAGGTTGGACACAAACCAGTACCAGCAACAAGACCATCTGAATTGATGCCTGACACAGCATTACTCAAACCAAAGGCCTAATTCTGAGCAATGTTCACAGTGGCATGGTGCAGTGCTGGTCTGCAGCTGGCTTGCAAATTGACCAGAGGTCTATAGATCAAACCAAACATTTTAATTATCTTGTATTAGTTGAAAAGTTTTTTGGCTTTTTCTGGTGGTGGTAGTGATGGTGCAGTTTTTGTTGTTTTTTGGTTTCTGGGTTTTTTATTTCCTAATGCACACAGATCCATTGCCTAGAAGCCACGAATAGTCACTGATCTAATGTGTCAGATTAAACACTCAGATTCAAGTCCAGTTACAGAATGAAAAAAGGTATAGCTTAACATAAACAGGAATTTGCAAAATACAAAAGCTTTGCTAAAATAATTATGTCATTCAACAGTTATGGACTGGATATTTTAAATCTACAAGTATATCAAGAAAACTGGGAGTAAGGTATTTGCTGGTTCTTACTTTGCCGTGGACTGGCAGAGACAAGAATTCAGGACAGTTGGGACTTGCAGACCGAAGGTTAGACAAGTACTTGTCTGCTGAGTTCTTCAAGTCCTCATGACTGGAGTTGATCAAAATATCCACAGGGAATGACACCCTCTTGAGAAATAAATAAGATTATTACTGTAGGTAGTTTGAGAGACATGCACATTTTATCACATATTCCCCTCTACTAATTTCTAGAGCACTTTATATCCAAAACAGAAAGGAGAAACACTCCAAGCATTTAATTAGGATTAATACCCTGTCTGTAAATAAAAAAACAAACTACCTGAACCCAGTCTTGTGTTTATAATCAGGAAAGAATGGTTTTGTCCATAGATTCCCCCTAAACCCAAACACGGCAGACTTACAACATACAAATCCCTGTTTGCAGCACACCTACAGTAGATCACATGCTCTCTTGAGGTGGCAGGCCGAGTTATCTCCCTCCCAGCTGATATTAGGCAATAACTGTCCAGTCAAATAAAAAGTATACAGTACGACAGGTCACAAAAAAGTTCATTTGTTTTGGAGACTGCATTTAAATCCACCTCTGAAGAAGCCACAGCAACACTCAGAACTTTTCTCAGCAACTGGCCAGTTAGTGTGCTTACTAGCTGTTTGTTTCAAAAAGCATTTCAACTGTGAAAAAATGATATAAGCTTGTTAAAACAAGAGACAACAATAGACTAAAAAGACACTTCAAGGAGGTGAGAGGACAAACTAAAGCACTGAAGATCAACCGTAGTGACAATAGCTCCTTTGAAAGCTCTTAAGATTCAAATTTTCATTGTCAGAGGTGTTAAAATTAAGATGGACAAGAGCCCCTGGAATCCACTGCGTGCTCTTCAGCTAAGGCTTTTCCAGGTCTATAAAACCATACACAAAACAGACCCCTCAGCTTCTTTCAAACGACAAGCATAAAGTACCACAAGACCATGTTCTGGAGGAACACAGGGATCTCCTTATCCATCTCAGCTCCCAGGAACTCATCACCCAACTCTCAAAATGGCAAAGCTTCACATAGGGGATCTATGGTTCCTAGCTTCCCCTACAGTCTTTTTTTTTAATTTTAAATATTAGTTTCCCATGTTTGTTTGGGTTTTTTTTCCTTTATATCCAGTCCCCCCCCTTTAATATACCAGTGCTCTACTGACACAGGTAAATCACATGCAAAGGAACTTTTTATTTTGACTAACCCAGTAACAGTTAAAAAGCCTGCATTTAAAAATCATTTTGACAGCAATAATATATAATTATTAAGGTACTTGAACAGCTGAGGAAGCTCCTTCTACAGAAGCATTGGGGTTTTTTGTTCTGTCAAAATATAAAAACTTGGACATGATGTCACTGAAATTTACAACTGCTAGTTTCATTGCTTTTGCTGACAAAGACACTACAGCTTTCCATGTACATTATTTAGACATACACACATTCCCCGCAGCCATTTCTTCTCAAATTCAGCTCATTCCTTCCTCTTATCTGACACACATTCCACACAGCCATTTCCTTTGGAATTCAGCTCATTCCTCCCCCTTACTTTATTTCGATTTCCTCTTGCTTTCCCCTCCAGTCTCTCACATTCCTTCTGTTATTGCTTATCTCTTTCAGGTATGCTTAGCAGCATCTCTTAATGTTCCAGCTGTTTCTTCCCACCTTCTAGATGCTGCCCTTGCTAACAGGCAGGAGACAACTGACAGCAGCCAGCTCCATTTGCTCCTCCAGCTTGCAAGCAAAGGCACTTCAGGAGCCAGAGGTGAAGCATGTATGTCTTCAAATCCAGCAACGATACACAGCAGCCAGAGAAGCTGCTGCCAGGAAGAAATTCATCCAATGCTGGCCTACTTACCTCAAGCAGATAGGGTTTATCAACCCATTTACAGTTCTGAAATATAACAGCAACACTGTAGTAGATGGAAATGGACTACCCTGATAAAAGCATGTTGCAAGCGGAACCCTAAGAGGTAAACTGTGATACTACATGTCACTGCTTCTTCAAGAAGGCGAGGCTTTAGCACCGGTTTAGCTGCAACAGGCCAGGTAAATTCTGATTTAATGGAATACAGACACATGAAAACCAATAAATTTTATTTTCTGTTTGCTGGCAGAAGGGGGAAAGACTCCTCCAATACTAAAGTAATTCCTAAGCACTTGGATAACTGAAAATAACAGGCAAATTGAGCTGAGCTTTTGTTACTACATGACAAACAAGCCACAAGCTATAACTAAAAGCCTAGGTAATAATTCCTGACATTTTTTGGAATAAAATAATGCAGGACCAGAACAGAAAACATGCAACAAAAAGTTCAGTAGATTATCCGAGTTCCATCCACACCACCACTAAGGAAATAAAAGAACCAATCTTATCTTTGCATTATGAGCGAAACAACAGAACACCCAAACACAAAAACGTCAATTCTGCTAATTAAGGAATTTTTTGAATTACCCTCAAAAATCAAAGACCTTTCTGTTTAGCTGTTTGAGCTACTTACCACTTTCATATAGCATCCTTTGGTTTTATCCACTCCTAACTCGCTTCTATTAGTTACTTTTGACTTTTCATCTTATAGCATTTACAGAGAAGTGTTTACATAGGGAAAAAAAAAAAACCAAAAACAAACAAAAAAATACAGATCAAGACTGAACCAAAAAAATCTACCCAGCATCCCTGCTAACACCATAATTTGTACCATGCAGCAGACTAGTGACAAAGTATGTAAAATTACAAGCTCTCAAACACGTGTGACACAATTTGTCTCAGTGTTGATATGATCAGAAATATTTCACATGTAATTTCATTAGATCCCTGAAGAAATTAAGAACTACACACAAAGTTATCAAGTTACATTAAAAGCATTAAACAGGTGATGAAAAGAGAATGTTACATGCCAATCTACAGCAAAGCATTAAGGAAGTAATTCAACAGTCCAAAATACAATCATCATTTTGAAAGGCAAAATAACCTACCAAAGACAAACCAAATGGCTTCCAATAGCAATTAATGAATACATTTTCCTCACAAAACCACAACTGTTTTCTCAGGGTCTTTAAAGTAAAAAATACAGCTGTCCCCCACAACCAGCCAGTGTCATATAATGCAGGAGAGGAAAAGACAGAAAGGAGAATACGGGTTTTCAGTTTTTCTTGACAAGAGCATTTGTCTCTGCAGGAACAACACAAGTCTGCCACAGTTACTCATGCCTCCTTTTGTTGCTTTAAGCCTCCATGCACTGCACAACTGTAAAACTGTCAGGTCAAATCCTTGTCACACACTGTGGGATTTTGCTCTGTTCATGAGGTACCACTCCAATTGGTTATCACGGTCAGGCTGACCGAGCACATGCGATGTAGCCTTAAGCAACCAAAGTCATCATGACTGTTTCTACAGAAGGCTTAAACATGTGCGTCTGAAGACGGGGAGTAAAATCTATTTTATTGTTTAAACGAGGCAAATTATGCTTTTCATGTTACAAGCGAAAGAAAATATATCTTACACTCTTCATAACCATGTAATTTCACATAGTAGTATTAAAGACTGTATGTATTAAACTCACATACGCAACATTTGCTTTAATGAAGAACCATATGACTTTCCCCCTTGTCAGCACTGTGCAAACTACTGTGCAAAAAATGGCACATCTTTTTTAGGAACAGCTGCAGCACCAGAGGGTAACAGACATCAATTCAAGGAACATCAACAAAATCCACATGTAACAGGATGAGTGAACACATTCCTGTGCAACTGAGGCAGCTGCTTATTTATGAAATCTTTATTACCATAAGCATTAAGGTTAAAAGAACCCCAAACAATTAAATGTAGAATAAGCGTTCAATGTTGAAAAGTGATTTAACTACAAATGATAGCTGCAACCCCTGTTTCATCTTAGAAGTGCATGAAGGAGATATGCACAGTTAAGTGCAGCTTCCAGCTCGCACTTGGATTTCAGCAGGAATCTCTCCATCCCCTTGCAGACCCACAATACTGAGTGCCATGAAATAGCAGATAGAAAAGAAACAAAAAGCTATGTTGCTTCTTACAGCATTTCAGAGGGCTTAAATACAGCTTAGAACTCCTTCTAGGTGCCTTTATCTTAGGGGAACTGAAGTCTAAGCTGCCAGCCAAGGATTTAGAGCAATCAAGATGAATTTCCAGCTCTAGCACAGATGTCATGTGACTGATCTGCCCGAACTCCTCATCTACAAAACACCAATAATTATTCCAGAGACATCAGTATGAAAAATATTTCAGAGACTGAGATACTTAAACACACATTGTATCAAACCTTGACCAGTATTGGAATAGATGGAAGACGTACACAGCACGACCTCTCTGCACAACTCATTTTCCTTTTAAAAAAAAGGAATCACAAACAATCCACCAACGACTTTTTGACCTAAAGTAACTGGAACAAATAAACATGTCTGCCATAACAAATACATGTAAAACTAAAGCAGGTAAGCAATCTTCAGATTGTGCTTAACAATAAATTAATTTAATAAATAATTAAAGTATTCAGGGTTTAAGGCTGTTTTATTTTTGGCTTGTTTGTTTTGGGTTTTGTTTGGCTAGGGGGTTTGTTCCATGGTTTTGGGTGGGGTTTTTTGCGCATGGTTTGTTTTGTGGTTTTGCGGGTTTGTGGTTTTTTATTTTTTTCTTACTATAACTTCAAGTTTAGAGACCAGACACTGGGTTGTTCAAACGATGATCTTCAGAACTCTTCCACTAAACCAGGACAATTTATCCAGCCTCAGCATGCAGGATGTCAGCTCACAGAACTCCTAAATCACTGTCACGTACTTATGAATCATCATGGACCTTGAATCAAGGTCTATTTTAAAAATATGATCCTACCATGATCTCCCATACCAGCTATAAGCTACATCTGGGGTAGCACCATGAGAAGATCACATGAATTAAATATATATCCCATATACACACTAGCTGCTGATGTTCCAGAGAAAATAAAGCCAGGACTGCAGAAGCGCCAAACCATGCTCCAGAACCAGATCTCATGACGCACCATACCAGCTTCTCAATCAGAGCTGCAGGAACATAATTTCCTTTTTTCTAGATTAGTTTACCCCCTTGCAATGTCCAATTGCTGGTTTGCTGAAAGCTGTGAAACTACATAAAAGTTGGAAGGAAAAAAAAAATTTAGAAGTAGTATTTTCAGTCTTCTAGCCTCAACTACAAGAAAAGCATCACATCTGCTACTTCTAAAATTGTTAAGTTCTACTAGCAGTAATTCTATTAACAGCAGATTACGTAAATGTTTCTTTGCTTAGACTACCAGCTGTCCTATATACAAAACATTTTCACTGCATTTGTTTCTTCTTTATTCACAAATACACTAAATTGGGAGGGGCTGTTTTTAAATGTTGGTTTATCTTGTTTGTATCCAAATATAATCTGAAACATTTAAGTAAAAAGGTTGTTCATCCTTTTCCAGTACAGAAATTAACAAATTTTAAACCTATGCTAAGATACTTACAGGAAGTACCATCTGATTTATTATGAGCTTTTTAGTTTAAAATACATAGAGAAAACCTGCCCCATAACTACATATTTAGATCACTACTGTGGTCTAAAATACAGCTTTTATGTTTTATGAATATCCTCAATTCTTAAAACAAAACTCATTTTAATTTGGAATGTATGTCTACTGCAGGAAGAGAAAGGCATTTTATGAAAGGGAAGTTATTTTTCTAAATAATCGAGTATATATCAATGTTTCTTGAAGGCTTGAGAAAGCAACAATAATATACTATTTGATCAACTCTAACTCTTCTTGCACAGCTACTTACTAAGGGAGATTTTCTTGGGTTTTAATTAAAAGCTTGCGTTTGTATATTCCTAACTAGTCTTCAAACTACACCAAGCCACCATTCCTAACTAGTCTTCAAACCTACACCATACCACTAAGGCATATAAATAAGATTTCCCTTCAGTCTGGCTTTTGCTAACGCTTTCAGAGACTATAGACGTATCCATCTTAAATGCAAGTTCTTATCAACTCAAACAAATTTAGGGGTTTTTCCTGAAAGGAAAAAGTTGGGGGGCTTTTGTAAAAGAAAAAGAAAAAAGAAAAAGGAGCATAGGATTCCAAATAACATCTCCTCATACCCTAATAAAATCCTAAATAGCAAGTTCTAAAGGAAACCACAGGACAGTGATCTAAAAATTGTTGTAAACATCCACCAAGGGCTCTGGATTAATATGCCAACCACATTATCCGTAATCTACATGAAGCAGCTTATGCAGCTCTGATTTTCTGTCAGAGACACAAATCAAAGCTGTCAATTTGAATGCAAATAAACAAACAAAAATAATCAATCCTTTCCATTAATTATCCACCCTAATTTAACACAATTCTGAGAGCTACATAAAGAATCAAACTCCCCAGTCCTAATATGAAACATAACTGCTGTGGAGATCAGCAAGAATTATAGTAGAAAGGTTTATGTACCGAGTACAATCAATCTCCAGTTGAATGAAATATGTAACAGGAAAGAGTTCTCCACATTAAAAATGAAAAAGTATTTGCACATTATTAATGCAAGTACAAGCAAAAACACTAAAGAGTGCTATAAAGCAACTGGCAGTTAGATTTGCAGAAAACATTCTGTTAACAACAACAAACTTATGTCTTTAATGAAAACAGAAAAAAAAACCTAGCCAGTTATAAAAACTGATGCAGCAGAGTAGTATTAGAAAGACACATTATGCAATCTCACTCTCAAACCCACCTTAGGTAGGTAAAGTTATTAAGCATATACGTGATTAATCACCTGTGTACCACCACTAGCATTTTGCTCAAGTGATTAAAACTATGTATTTGATTAGATAGCCTATTTAATTAAAGGCCAAGTTCTTAGGTATACAAACTACTAACATGTTATTTACATTTTTCCTACAGTCTCACATTTTAATGATATTATAATCTGGTTTCTTGAAGAGCACTTTCTCCAGTACAGAGTTTTGGGAAATAAATGACAAGCCTTTCCCATGAGGAAAGCATATCATACCTTTACTAAATTAAAATTTTGTATTTGAGACCACTCAAAATAGCTGCAATTAATAAACTGGGGGGGGGGGGGGGGGGGGGGGGGGAAGAAGTTTTTCTTAAAGAATTCATGCCTTTCCTTTCAGCTTCTCGGATTCAGTATCACAAAATTAAATCCATCCCAGTTGTGTTTGAAAGTAATTAACATCTAAAAGATAAATATAATACTGTGATTACTTCTTCCTGGATCTGCCTCTTTGGCATATATTTGATCTCTCCTATGCTCAGCACTCACTCTTCTAATACTCATTTTTTTCTATCTCCCCTTCATTACACAAGGCAAAACTGTTTGGTCTTGAAAAATAACACAGATAAACCCCACACAGATACCCCAATAACCCACCTCTTCTCTCTGCTCACTGTTCTTTCTCCCTTCCATGCCTCAGCATTGAGAGCAGCTGGTCTGCAGTTCTCCAGCGCTATCCTCAGTTCCCTCCAGTTTTGCTCCTACGCTTCATACCCCACAGCATCTGCTCTTAAAGATGTTAGAGGCCTTTTTGCAGCACAGCACTTCTAGTCCACACTCAGCCTTCCTCCTTAGGTGTCTGGCCAGCTGGCTACCTGGGGCATAACCAGCCATGCTGCTCTTGCCCCTGCTCATCTTCCACAACTCTGCACCCCTAGGTTTGCCTCCTGCTTCTTCAGCCACCTCTTCAACAAGGTGACAAGTGATGCCCCTCTCTGATTTTCTGCAGCTTTATTTCCCACTCCCTATCAGCAGACCACCACCCACTCCCTCTTGGCACCCATGTTTCTTGGCAACTGGTTCAGTTTTCGAACCTGCACCCACGTTTCTTGGCAACTGGTTCAGTTTTCGAACCTTCGTACATTTCTCTTAAGTCCTCCCTTTGGTTTGGAAGGGCCACCCCAAAAAGATCTAGTAATTTCAGACATAAGAACAATAAAGCAAGCTTTTCTATGGTTAGACAGATGGTGGACTACCTAAACAGTGAGAATGGCGCTGTGACGCGTTAGCGCACACTAATGAGTTAGTGCTCATCAGCCAAACAACAGCAACTCTCTTTACAGTTGCTTCAGGAATTTCCACATGCGCATTCAAATGTGATGGTGACCATGGTTACAAATGGTGAGCAGCAGATCATTAAATTTTGCAATCACACCCTCCATACCAAGGAGTAGCTAGAACAGTTGCCCGAGCTACAACTATGCCACATGAAATCTGTGGATGTCATGGCTTTCAGCAGAGGAGCTGTAGGAAATTCAAGAGTTAAGTAGCATTCAAGTTGGGTTTTCCTTTTTAAAAATACCATTTGCAGCAGCAGACCTATAACTAAGAAAGTAGCAGCTGCCTTGGCTTTGTGGGGGATTCAAATGAAAACGCAGAAAAAGGGATAGAAACCAACATCGGATCTTCCCAGGAGAAGGAAGAAGTCATAGAGCTGAAGCTGGGAAAACAAATAAAGAAGACTGCAACAACAGATGCCTGGCAGTCAACCCTAACGCTTGCAGACCAGCAAGCACACAGAACTGAGAAGTTTCGGAATCTGACTATATGGCCCTACAGCCCATTTGCAATAGCTTGAGGATCAGAATCCTGAAAACAGCACTACATTAAGTATAATGTATTTGGAGCAGTAAGAATTTAAAGAATTCTTTACAGTAAGAACTTCATCTTACGGTAGATTAAGAATTGCATTTTTTCCAAAAAGGGACTAAGCAGCTTTCTCCAACTTCCTGATCCAACTCCAGCATCTTGAAGATATTAAGATCATCTTCAGAAGACGACACTGTTTAATAAAAATAAATTCCAAATTTTACCTGCGATTTGTAATCAAGAGTTCTACAGTAGCAAATTCTTTCACTTGCACACAGCTGAAGGCTTGACAATGTACAACCAAATTATGAACTTCACAAGCAATGCAGTTTGTGAACTTACCAACGCAGGCTGGGATCAAAGAACACCAGAGGAGCTAGGTATACAGGTAACCACAAAGACCTTTACCTTACGATTCTTAAGGGAAACATAGGGTGAAAGTCAGATGACAAGAATGTCACAGACATCAAAAACAATGTTCAAACGAAGTAATAAGGGCTTTCAGACACCATCCTTAGGCCATAGACACAATGAGGAAGTCATTACTGAGTGCCAGTCTGAACCCAGTCACTTTGCGAAGAGATATTTCAAGCTACCATCCCAATCCCACAAATAGAGTAGGTAGGTGTAAGCATTTTTGTATGTCTATGCAAAACAGCACCACTACTTCCTTGCCCTTACAAAGGCCACACAGATAGACTACCCCAATCTAGCTCACAACTGGACTCAGCAGTATGTTTGTCTCCCTCATCACATCTTCAGAAGTATAGAAAAAAGGCACATGTGAACTGAAACTGAAAAACTAGAACTCCATCCTCTGACAAAAAAGCATCTAAGAAACACAAATACAAACTTAGCATCAAGACCACCAAGAAGCTAGGAAAATGTTGGGCATCTTGTAGGCTATTCCAACTAGAAGAAAAAAGCAAGTATCAAGGTCTGGTATTTCTTGTTATGTAGAAGTCCTGCTCCCAGAAGAATCACAGAATAGTTATGGTTGGAAAGTACCCTGAGATTATCTAGTTCCAATCCCCCTGCCATGGGCAGGGAGACCTCCCACTAAACCAAGCCGCCCACAGCTCTGGCCAACCTGACCTTGAAAAAAGGAAGAATAAAACATCAAAAGAGTACTTCACTGATCAGAGCCCCCGAGAATCTGTTCAGACATGAGATGACTTACATCCCTCTTCTCTAAGGTTTCCAACAGGATCACACCATAAGCAGCAGCTCAGAGCATACCACCTTCCCCACTGTCCAAACTTAAATCATGTCAGAACTAATACTTAGCAAAATCCTTAGTAGACAGAGCGCATTCCTGAGCAGCTCTGCATTTGCCTTTGCCTTCAGCACTTTTATACTTTCAGGTGGTTCATTGTTTCCCACAGTTGTCTGCATATAGCCACTGCTGGTTTAGTTCAACCTTTCCCAGTTGCATTATGAAAAAGCCCCAAACATTTGGTAGCATGCATTCGCTAGCTATCAATAAACATGTTACTACAGGTCTGAAGTTCTATGTCTGAGAATGTTAGCAAGAACGTCTCTAGTAGTGGAAAGGAATTCACACACAAACACCTCCCTGGTATCATCCTGTCCTTACAGCCATCATCAACCATCTTGACATCCTTCCAAGACCTTACAGATTTCTGTAAATAGACCACATCTCCCTTGCTTCTCACTGTTAGATATAATAGGCAAGGGTCAGACTTCTAAGCTACACCTCCAAGTACCTAAGCTATCCTATTACAGATGTACTTGATTTTTTTTTTTCCAGAAGTGCATTAAAAGCTTTTCCAGAAAAAGAGACGTTACTTGCTTGTTAGGAGTGGGTTTAGAACTAAGATAAGTGAGTCATACCTCTGGACAGATCACCATACCATACTGTATAAAAAAACCTGGAAGAGTGTTAACATTGCCAATTAATTCTATTAGCCCTAAATTAGTGTTCAGCTTTAAGCCTCAGTTGCAGGCATCAGGTGGTTTTCTCCTGTTTCTTCAGAACTCCATTCTGCAGCTTCAGAGTAAAGGTTGACAACAAACTCACACTGCTGCAAAGGTTTCAAAAGAAATACTCCAACATTTTAAACCCTTTTAAGTTGTCTGTGCGGCACATTGTTATTGTTAACATTCCCAACTATTTTATCATTATCAACTCACAAATCATTCAAATTCCCCAAAGTTATGACTATTGCTGGCTAATTCTACAACAGCTGTGACAAACACTATCCAAGCTAAAAAGCCTTTACAATTGTAGGATTTGCTACCTGCAGAAGAGATAAATAAAAGATTGGTCTTTTACCAATACATTTGCTATCCTGAACACATTTCTTATTTTTATAGCTGGTGCATTAGAAGTATAAAATCAGTTAGGGTTAATGCAACATCCCATACAATTCAAAGTTCATTAGTACTCAGGGCTTGCGAAAGGCTGGTGCAGCAGCAGGCTCACAACCACGGCTACACTCAAACTTCTGAACAGAGCGCAATCTTCAGGACTGCCTCAGGGGGTAAAGATTAGACAGAGACCACACCTTTTCCAATTATTTGTTCTCTTCAATGATCCATAGAATTAAAGAAACCTATCTAACCCATTTACTTGTTTTGATGAAGCCTAGAAGAAAGGGTAATTGCGAATTCAACTCATCCTGGCCTATAGACAACTTATAACCATAAGCAGAAGGTTATATGCACTGTAAATATGCAGGTCCCCTGTTCTACGGTTTATAATAAGCTCATAAAATGTTATCTTACAACAAAACAAAGTATAGGACCAAGAGAGGAACAGCTAAGATTTGAAAAATGAATAAAAAAGTCTAAAATGTGACTTTGAATAGCTAACACACAGTTCAGTATACAATTCAGACAAGTGCATCTTCCTAGATTTTCAATCCAAAGAAACATTTAGTGCATACACACATATATTTAAAACACTAGTAAGTTTCCCAGTTAACTTTGAAAACAAAGAAAGATACATTAGTCCTGATTATTCTCACTAATTTTAGTGAAATTTTAGCTCATCACACTTTTGGAACAGAGCTCTTTTATGTATTTTAGGGAGATATTTAAAAGTTTATTCGAAATCACAGGCTCACTGGAGAACACCAATGCACATGCCATTTCAGTCATATTTAAAACAATGCAGTACAGGGAACACATTAAAACAGCCTTTTCCACTCAGGATTGTTTAATCCATACTGTAGCAGCAGAAAGCAAAGGTTTGAGAGAAGGGGTGAATTTTGTTCGACCGACATTTTTTTTTTCCAAAACCTGTTTCTATTGCATGAAAAAGGGGTTTTGCTTCTAAACAACCTATTAAACGATTGCCCAAGAGACATTCAATGATGAAAGCAGTTCCAAAGGAATCATGCACCTCTAATATTGTTGCCCCAAACTTTACATTTCACAAATCAAAGGATGATTATGGCTGTCTAGAATATATAGCTGATACAATTTAATGACAACGATACAATCTTGCAAGTCCTGAGGAAGGTATTTATCTGTTTAGGAAATAAGAAACTAGTAACTTGAATAGAGAAATACTTAAGGAATAGCAATGTGAAAATAAGTCTAAGTACACATTATTTCAGCTCTAATGTCATGGTTTTATTTGAAGTTTAGAATCATAATTGGTAGCACCTTTAAATGATTACTACTGCTAGGTATTCACTGATTGGTAGGAGATGAGATTAATAACAATGCTAAGAATGCAAGCAAGGCTCTTCCACTCCAAAGAGTTTCTCTAACAGCCCCAATTTCCATGTTCTTCTTTTAGTGATTTCTTATCAAACATTCCCACTTTTCAGACTTAAACATGAAAAGAAAAGCATCAATAAGTGTCAGCCTTAACACTAAAATTAATTTCCACCTTTTGCTGGCAAAGATTCCGCACTGCAATAGGTATGCAGTTACCTATTACACATAGGTAGCTATTTAAACCAACCTGCACAGATAGGATGTTTAGATAAGCAAGGAGAACTTAAAGTTCATTCTGAGTTGTGTTATCTTTACAATACTAGTTAAAAAAAAGCCCACACAAAAAGACATGTTTTTAATTATTACGGTGAAGAGAGTTTATCTACCCAAATACGCATACAGAAGAAATTAAAAGTATTTTCCAAGTAAATTCTCAGAGTAATGCCTCTTTGTAAAGGAGCTTGTTACAAAACACTCCAGAAAGGCTTGGTACTGTGTGTCTTGATCACACAGTACTGGAGAGAGTATATTGAAAAAGTACAGTAGAATCCCATTTTAATTATATATCTTCCACAAGAGTATAAGGAAAGGCATGTTTTACCACAGAGCAGACATTAAGTAAGATGCGAGGTAAGGGGAAGTAACACCCATCTGCTATAAGAGAGTTCTCAGCAGCTTTTCATTCATAAAATAGTACTGAAATTGAGAAGATGATTGAGGTTAACATCACCTGAATTTTAAAGTATAAACCACTCTCTGCCTCAATGCTTTCCCTCTATGAAACAGAAATGTCTTCTTAGTAGCCACCATTAAGACAAGGAATGAGAAGTTCTTCAGTATCTAAGTCAGTCAGAGGTCAGTTTAACAAGAAAGGTGCCAGTGTGGTTAAGAAACCAGAGAGAAGATGCAGTATAGGAGGAGTCTGAAGGAGAAGTGAGACCATTATCAATCACCTACAGCAATCTTTTATAGGTCCTCCAGTGAGGCAGCACTGATTTTATTATACTGATCATGCCGCCACAATACTTATTCCCCTTAAAATCTGGTGGGTTATATACCAGACTATGACCAGCAGCGCAGACACACACACACACACAAAAAAATCAGCTGCACTTAAGCAGAAGAGTTCCCTCCTTTCTCCTGCACACACATACACAAGAAAACTACTGTCAGCTGGAGACTGTCTCCACACCACAGGATAGTTTCCCAAATTTCTCACTATTAATACTGAAAACTCCATAGCCCAGAAGAGCTTAAAGATCACTCTTTAATGGTTTCCTCTAAATAGTACATTAATAGGTATATAAAATAAGCGACATAGTATATTTTGGTTTCCATTAATGCTAGTAAAATCTTTTGCTCTAGCCCCCAGCGTAACCCACTTTCTCAGCCTGAAATCAACACTCCATAAGCAGAATAATAATGCTACATCAACAGATATCTTAGGCATGATACTTCCCCTTGTTCTAAGAGGGAAGAAACAACCCCACCTCAGAATTCAAAATATCTCACACACCACATATAGGAAAACAAAAGAGTACGTGCGGGTGACTGTGCATGTCCTCATTTATTTGCACATACTTGCATGCACAGAGCCATCTTGGAGGGGAGCACTGCAGCATTGCAATAATCACTTTCACAGGCATGCATAAAGGCATATAGCTCTTTTATATATGTATGCATATAGATCTTTCATACGTATGTGGCTGTAGCCCGTAAACGACAAAGCTACAGCAGCTGCCCCCACAAAAGATGGCTGGCCCTAGGCAACACAGAGTGGCCTGGACCAAAACTCGCACCTAACCTGATACCACTCTAACCCCAGGCGAACCCCCCGGAGGCGAGGCCAGGCCCGCCGAAGGGTAGCGGGCCCGCCCGAGGGGAGGCCGAGCAAGGTAGCCCCCCGCCGCGGGATCCGGCCCGGCGCCACCGCTTGACAGAGCCTCCCCTGCCTGCGTCCCCCCTCCCGCGGCTCTGCACCCGCCACAGGCGCCCGGCCCGCCCACCTGCCTCCTGCTGGGCTGCGCGCCCCGAGCCCGCCCGGGCCTGCCGCCCTACCGCCGGCCGCGGCAACTGGGCTCCGACTCACTCCGTCCGCCTGCCTCAGCAGGTTACCCCTCACACCGTGCCCCGCCTCACCTCAGCCAGCCGGGCAGCCATACCGCGGCAGCCGGCAGCGAGCAGCAGGCGAGAATGAATGGAGGAGAAGAAGGAGGAGGCGGAGGAGGACAACGACGAGGCGGCGTCCGTGCTCCCTAGCAGCGCTCACGCCGCTCCGCAGCTCATCGCTAGTTTAGCTCGGGTCGGCTGCCCGGCGCCTGATCTCATATCCCGCGGCGGCCGCCCCTCCCCTCCCCGCTGACGCACTCTCGGCGCTGCGCCTCGATTCGCCGTCGCTCCCTCCGCGTCCTTTGCTATGGCGGCTCCCCGGTCCCCCGTGCCACCTCTTTCCGACATGGCAAGGAGTACGGTACCTGCAGGACCGCTCCCTGCGGGCGGCTGACGTGCGGTACCTGCATCATCGCTCCCCTCCGGGGCAGCTAGAGTGGCGCTCGCGTCGCCATCGCTCACCACGGCGGCAGCCCTGGTGCCGGTTTCAGGATATCATAGAGTCATAGAATGGTGTGGGTTGGAAAGAGCCTTAGGGATCATCCAGTTCCAACCCCCCTGCTACGGCCAGGGGAACTTTCCACAGACCAGATTGCTCAAAGGCCTGTCCAACCTGGCCTTGAGCACTGCCAGGGGTGGGGCAGCCACAGCTCCTCTGGGCAGCTTCTCTCAATGTATCACCACCCTCACAGTCAAGAACTTCCTTGCATCTGATTTATATCTATCCCCCCTCTTTCAGTTTAAAGATATTACCCGTTATCCCATCCCTACATATCCTTGTAAAAAGTCCCTCTCCACATTTCTTGTAGACCCCTTAAGGTATTGGAAGCTGCTCTAAGGTCTCCCCGGGGCCTTCTCCAGGTGTAACAAACCCAGCTCTCTCAGCCTGTCTCCACAGCAGACATGCTCCAGCTCTCTGATCATCTCTGTGGCCTCCTCTGGACTCACTCAAGCAGGTACATGTCCCTCTTTGTGGTGGGGCCCACAGCTGGATGCAGCGCTGCAGGTGGGGTCTCATGAGAGCAGAGTAGAGGGGCAGGGTCACCTCCTCTGAGCTGCTGGTCATGCTCCTTTTGCTACAGCCCAGCATACACTGGCTTTCTGTGCTGTGAGCACACACTGCCAGGTCATGCTGAGCTTTTCGTCAACCAATACCCCCAGGTCCTTCTCAGGGCTGCTCTCAACCCTGTCCATGCCCAGCCTGCATTTGTGCTTGGGATTTCCCCAACCCAGGTGCAGGACCTTTCACTGGGCTTTGCTGAACTTCATCAGGTTTGCACTGGCCCACCTCTCAAACATGTCAAGTTCCCTCTGGATCCCATCCCTTCCCTCCAGCATGTCAACTGCACCACACAGCTTGGTATTGGCAAACTTCATGAAGGTGCACTTGATCCCACTGTCCATGTTACTAAGATGTTGAACAGCACCGACCCAAATACTGACCCCTGAGGAACACCAGTTGTCACTGATCTTCACTTCGACATTGGATAATTGACCACAACTCTCAGGGTGGGACCATCCAGCCAATTCCTTATCCACTGGGTGGTGTCCAGGGTTCAGCAGTAGCAGTCATTTTTCTTCTTCTGGATAGCTGGTGCAGCGCTGTGTTTTTGATTTTGGGCCTGGGAACAGCACTGATAACACCAGTGTTTTCAGTTACTGCTTGGTAATGTTTTGGTCTGACCAAGGACTTTCTGAGTCTCATGCTCTGCCAGGGAGGAGGGGAAGCAGGGAGGAAGTAGAGACAGGACACCTGACCCAAACTGACCAACGAGGTTACTCCATACCACAGCACGTCATGCCCATGGTGTAAAAACGAAGAGCAGAGAGCTGGAAGGGTGGGGGTGCACTGCTTGGTCGGGCTGGGTATAGGTGGTGAGCGGTTGTATTCTTTTCCCTTGTATTTCCCTTGTCATTATTATTATTGGTGGTAGCAGCAGTGGTTTGTGTTATACCTTAGTTACTAAACTGTTCTCATCTCAACCTGTGGGAGTTGCATTCTTTCGATTCTCCTCCCCATCCCCCCAGGACTGGGGGAAGAAAGAGGGGGGAGTGAGTGAACGAACTGCTTGAGGGGTTTAAACCACGACATGCCTCTATATCATTCTTTGCTCTGAGCCAGGGAAGTATTAGGTATATAGCTGTGGTGATATTGGTGGGAATGAGGAGGCTACCACAAAATGGTGTCACTGCCCACATGGGGGACAGCAGTTGTTACATGGACTTCTCAGTGCTATCTGCCGAATGCAGGTTTGTCACTCCAGAGCCAGGGGAGCAGGGATTCAGGATCTTGATAATAATGACATGCGTGTCCAAAATAATGTAACTTTGCTGAAACTGTCAGATTACAAGGCTTCTGGGGAGACAGCCTGAACAAAACTTTTTAAATTCAGTGATCACCTTAGAAATCCATTTATGACCAAGCTTTGACAAAGGTCTGTTGTCTACAGAAAGCGTGCAGGGGGACAGGGAATGGGGGTTGCAGTCAGTTCATCATGCATTGTTTCTGCTGCTTCTTTCTCTTCACAGTCTTACCCTGTTCCAGTGTGAAGTCTCACACAAAGGAGACAGACCTCCATGACCTTCTCCAACGTGAGTCCTTTCCACAGGCTGCAGTTCTTCATGAACTGTTTCAGCATAAGGTCCTCCACAGGCTGTGGGTGGATTGTGTGCTTCACCATGGACCTCTATGTGCTGCAGCGTGACAACCTTCAGGTCTTAACCAAGGCCTGCAGGGCAATCTCTGCTCCAGCACCTGGAGCACTTCCTCCCCTTCTTCTTCACTGACCTTGGTGTCTGCAGAGCTGTTGCTCTCACATATTCTCATTCCTCTCTCTCAGCTGCTGTTGAGCAATACTTTATTCTTTCTTAGATATGTTATCGCAGAGCCATTATCACCATCATTGTTTAGCTCAGCTTTGGCCATCTTTGGTCTATCTTGGAGCCAACTAGAACTGGCTTTGCTTGACATGGGAGAAGCTTATGGCATCTTATCTCAAAAGCTGTCTCTGCCGTCTCCCTGCTTCCAAAATCCTGCCAACCAAACCCAGTACATCCACAGTTGCATAAGAAAGTTTGTTTCTGTCTTCTTATATTGCTGTAGTAAAGAAAGACACATCAACCTCTCTGGTCAGTTTATTCCACATGCAGAAGAATTTTTCTGTGTCATCAAAAATTTCATTATATAACAGCATGTAACAGAAATAATAGTTTCTAAGTTAACACCTCCTTTTCAATTTCGAGTTTCATAGCCTGAAATCTCACTTTTCCCTCTAAGTACTGTATGAGTTTTGCTTTCCCACTCTGAACTTATTTTGCCTAGCCCCTACTTTCTCAAAGACTCCTTGTTCAGACTCCATGTTCGGTCTTCTGGTATGAAACCATTTTTGTGTAGTTATACTAAGTTTTACTAGGAGGTGAATATTTTTGGATCATCTCAGGATTATTTCATAAGTTTCTTTCATCTGCAACTTCAATTTCTTGACAATCTTCTTGCTCCCCAGGTACACAGTGGGCATTTATAAATAAACCAAAGGTGCTGTAAATAAACCAAAGGTGCTGTAAATAAACCAAATAGAAAGCTTTCTCTTTGTCATGGTTTAACCCCAGCCAGCAATTAAGTACCGTGAAGATGCTCACTCACTCCCAGCCTCCCTCCTGGTGGGATTGTGAGGAGAATCAGAAAAGAGTAAAACCCACTGGTTGAGATAAGAATACTTTAATAATAATAATAATAATAATAATAATAATAATAATAATAATAATAATAATATAATGGAGAGGAATAAATCCCAAGAAACACAAGTGATGCACAGTACAATCTCTCACTACCTGCTGACCGATGATCAGCCCATCCCTGAGCAGCAGTCAGCGCAGCAGCTTTTTGCCAACTCCACCCAGTTTATATACTTGGCATGATGTTCTGTGGTATGGAATATGCCTTTGGCTAGTTCAGGTCAGATTTCCTGCCTCTGCTCCTTCACGGCTTCTTGTTCCCCTCCTCAGTGGCAGAGCATGAGAGATTGAAAAGTCCTTGATAAGAGTAAGCGCTACTTAGCAAAATTGTCTCATTCAGTTTTGCAGAGGCTGGCGCGTGATAGGGGATGTGATATACCCACTCAGTGCCATGCTCTTTGGCCCAAGTATCTATAAGGTTATTCCAAAAATGAGCCCCATTGTCTGACTTAGTTCTTTCCGGGGTGCCATGTCACCGTAAGACCTGTGTCTCAAGGCCCAGGATAGTGTTCCTGGCAGTGGCGTGGGGCACAGCGTATGTTTCCAGCCATCCGGTGGTTGCTTTCACCATGGTAAGCACATGGTGCTTGTCTTGGCAGGTCAGTGGGAGTGTGATAAAGTCAAGCTGTCAGGCCTCCTCATTTTTGTACTTCAGCCATCGTCCTCCATACAGGAGAGGCTTTAACCTCTCGATTGCAGTTCATGTTTCACATTCATGGATAACCTTTGTGATTGTGTCCACTCCTTCATCGTGAACCCTATATGTTCATCATGAATCTATCTGTTGCATCTCTACCTTGATGGCCTGAGATGTGATAGGCCCAATGAGCTATAAACAATTCATCTTTATGTTGTCAATCCAAATCCAAAACAATGGGAAGGTGAGAATAAAATATGGATAATTCCTACTTACATTGTTTTGAAGAGTCATAATAATATAACATAAAGGTGGAGATCTTCTGACCTCACGCAAATGGAACTGCATTGTAAACCACCAACAGAGACCTCCTCTTGTGCTGTGTTGATACTGCAGTCAGATGTGTGATTACCACACAGGCAGACATATTAATGTGCATTAGTGTGCTGGCCTTTAACCACAACAATGCTGCTATTCATAGCAAAAGGGCATTAATAATGCAGAGACCTGTAAGTGAGTTCAGAGAAGACGCCATGTGGAATTGTAGGTGTAGAAAGTTATCTAGGAGGGCTCTACCATCACAGAGCAAACCAAGAGAAGACACTTCACAGAGGCTGAAAACCAGCTTTACTGTTCTGAGACTGCCCACATTTGCTTGCTCAAACATGTAGATACTTTATTGTTTCGCTCTCTACTATTAGGACTGCCTGCAATCAGTAGTCTGGCCTCAGCAGGATGCATATCTCCTATCGTACCCCATCTCCCTGTACACTGCTCTTACTATGCAGTTAATTTGAAACCTGGCCTTGTGGCCTCTGGCCTCTTGCTGGCCTCTCCTGGGTTCAGCAGTAGCAGTCATTTTTCTCCTTCTTAGTAGCTGGTACAGTGCTGATAACACCGATGGTTTTAGTTGTTGCTCGGTCATGTTTAGTCTGACCAAGGACTTTCTGAGTCTCGTGCTCTGCCAGGGAGGAGGGGAAGCCGGGAGGAAGCAGAGACAGGACACCTGACCCAAACTGACCAAAAAGGTATTCCATACCACAGCACGTCATGCCCAGTACAGAAACGGGGGGGAGTTACCTGGAAGGCCCAGATCGCTGCTTGGGTTGGGCTGGGTATCGGTCAGTGGGTGGTGAGCGGTTGTATTCTCTTCCCTTGTTGTTTACCTTGTCATTATTATTGGTGGTAGCAGCAGTGGTTTGTGTTATACCTTAGTTACTGGACGGTTCTTATCTCAACCCGTGTGAGTTGCATTCTTTCGATTCTCCTCCCCAGCCTTCTGGGAGCAGGTGAGGAAGAAGTGGGGTAGTGAGCGAGCGGCTGCATGGTTCTGAGTTACTGGCTGGGCTTAAACCATGACATGGGCCCATGACTTACTGCTACTTCTGGCCCCAAGGCTTGTGGCCCATCACAGCTTTCAAAGTGTGAAATGGAATACCACAGCAATCCCGTATGCTCTGTGCAGCAAAAAGTCAACCAGGCATTCACTAGTCACAGTCTTTGGGAGTTAGAGAGGCCCTGTGCGGAGTACACATGGAGAGAAAGAGTGAAAAGACACAAATGGAACAATTTGCAGTTAAATTTTACTGAAAACATAGATCAAATTTACAAGATATTATTTAACAGTGATTATTTAAGGACAACGGTGAAGAGCAGAAACAGTCAAGATAGGCAAGCTCAATTTATCTTAATGTGTAGTGACAAGAACAAGTTAGTGTGAAGCAACTTTTGGTGTGGATTTAACTAATTTACAGTAACTACCCATAAGAATAGCTTTAATCAATGGTGAGTATAAGATAATTACAAGGGGGACTTTCCCCTTTTTTTTTTAAACAAAACAAATTTCTACTCTGCTTTTACTCTAACTTCTGTCAGAAATTCACACACTTCTTTTCCACTTTAGAGATCCTTTTCAATAAATACCAAAACAGGTCTCCATGGCTTCCTTCACATCGTTTCTTAGCATATTCTTTGTCGATGAAAGCTGCAAACACTTGATAGCAGACAGGTAGATGCAGACAGCTGAAGGGCTTGAACTCCCTGTCAGGCTGGTCACTATTGTGTCCCTGTTACTCGTACTTCTTCTGTCAGCCCGTACACCCTCATGTTTTCTTTCTATAATGAGACTCTCAATTCTCTGAACAGGAATAATTTTTCAATCATAGGTATCTAGAACTATTCCCCATCTGTTGCAGGATTAACATTTTACTGTACAGGGGAAAACAGAAGGACAGCTTTTGTCCTAAAATACCACAAACACATTAGCACAGATAAATGCTAATCCTAAACCAGGATTTTACCACCCCATAGCTTCAACACATCTAAAAGAATCATAGACTGCTGTGAATGTGACAGGAATGTTGCCTGTACTATGCTTTTGCAGGTAAAAATGTCTGACAGCCTTATCTTTTCACTTGTCTAATGCAGTGATTTTTAACATGGATATGTATGCCTGTGGGTTTGTAACAACTCTTAAAGGATTTCTGATGGATAACTTAAAAAACAAAAAAAGGCAACTTTGTTGTCCTTATAATTAATTTTACTACATAGAAGTGAACATTGCAAAGCAAAGGTGTGCAATGTTGGAAGACTGAAAACAATTGCTTTACTTGAACACATTTTTAATGCCAAAGAGTAGAAACCAGCAAATTCTATCTTTTGTGCTCAGATACCTGTGTATTTATTACTATGAAACAGAAATTTGATAATTGTTCTGATTAGTTCTTACCAGTTATTTGTTTAGGTGTTTTTTCACTTAAAAAGCAGTGGCCTCACCTACTGGATAGTCACATTTTCAGAAATTATTTTCTGCTTTTTTTACTCCCTGAATTCACAGCAAAAAATGCTTTTAAAATTCACTTGCAGCTCTCTCTCTGTGTACCACTTGTTTCTAGATGCTGATTCCCCTGGGGCTGAGGAGGGTGTCTGTAAATCCTGATGGACTGAACGGTGGTAACACTGTTACTCACTGCTGTGACTATGCCTATGCTCTCCCACTCCAGAGGAAGTGTCCATGTGAGGAGAGCAGCTGCTGCAGTGTGTTTCTGAAGTGAAGAAATACGAATTTCATTAGTCTTAATTTCTTTCAGTCACTATTGATTATCATTCTGTTTGAGAAAGAAGAGGGAGGACTCGTTGGGGAAATGGAAGGGAGAACTTCTAAGGTTGTGTCTGGAAACTTGGGTAATTGCCCTCATCACTCTGAAGAAGCAGCATTAAATGACAAAAGCTAAGGAAGATTGTTTTGCAGAGGGCAAAGTCCTAATAAAGGCCAGAAAATCACCAGTGGGCATGAAGAAACCCCATGCAGCTCTAATAATACACAGGCAAGGTCGCAAAGATTGGTATTTAAGACCTTTGTGGGTGTGTAAGAGGGACAGAGGTGCTCTGATAACCTTGTATTTTTTAGACCTTTTTTTCCCTTCTCTTCTCCACCCAATATCAGCAAGCCCTGTCTCAGAAACATTGTACTAGAAGGATCCCCAGTCCCTCCCCATGTATTGAGGACTGAGTCTAGTCTCGGCTGTGGTAGATAACTTGCTTAAACTTATTCTTTTAACTTCTAGTGGACAAGAGTCCACAAAATCAGCCTTGTAGTTAAAAAAAAACCAACAGCCTTTCTTTGGTGTCTAACCAAACATTGTACCAATATGAGTCCATTGGTTTTTGTCCTCTGACACTGTGTCTGTGAGCACAGCTGATGGCAGAGGACATTTTTATGTGCAGTGCTCTACATTGGGTTTTTTAATTTTCTTCATTAGCCACACCATCCCTTCATGCTTGCCTCAAGGATTATGTTTCCTCTGTCAACACTGCAACTTGTCAGGATATTTTTAAGTTCAGTACACCAAAAGTATAAATAATATTAAATATTATAGAAAATAATATAAAACCTACAAACTGTAAAACTGAGACTCCACCAGCACAAGTAGGCCAGAATAATTACCATAGTCAGCATCACTTCTGTTAATGCATCCTGGAAAATTGAAACAAGAGAGATTCAGGCAGGATATAAGAAAAGATTATTTTAATTATAAAGACAGTTGAGCTTTGAAACAGGTTGACCAGAGAGCTATGCAGTGTCCACACATGGAGATCTTCACAGTGAGACCATGTAAGGCCCAAAGCAAGGTGGTTGGACCTCCTAAGTAACCTTGCTTTGAGCAGGAAGTGGGACTGGAGACCTCCTGATTTCCAACCTGAATTACATTATGGTCCTGTGAAAAGAATTGCTTCCCTGTTGGTAACATACTACTGCTGACCTGTATTCAGTTTGCAATATACTATAATACTCAGGTCCTTTTCTAAGGACTGCTATCAGCCCTATTAGTTACAGATGTACATTTGAGTTCTCCTTTCCAAATGCAGTGCATGTTCCTCTTACTATTGTTCCCAAAGAGCTCCTTTCTGTCATTTCTTAAGTTGGCTGACACTTGCTTTTTCTGAGGTCCACTGGTCATTCTGTTGCTACATCTTCACCTTGCAAGAATCCCTAAGCAATTTTTAAGACCTTCCTCCAACACTGCAGAGAACTGCTTCTGGCACCTCATTACTTGTGATGTGCAAGCCATGTTACTTGCAAGCCTTTTGCTAAGTCAGCTTAGTGGGTCTGGAAGGGTCTGAAGCGCAATGATGTGGGGGTACTTCAGCCTAGGATGCCCTGTGAAGTTCCTTGAGAAGCAATGATGTCTCCACAGGTCGGTAGTGGCTGAGGGCTCTGTGTTGAAGGTGACAACTTGAATTCCAGTGTCAAATTGATCTTCATGTTCCAGTCTCTTCAAATTACATACATCTTTTGACACTTCCAAATGCCAGTCTGAAATTTTTATCCTGCAAACTCAAACATTCAAGAAGATAAGCAAATTGAAATATAGAATAAAATGAAACTGGTGGGTATGTGACTCTGAATATGCCTTACCTTAAAATTACATAATACCTGTAACTTTAATTAAGGTCTTCATTTTTCAAGGACAAACTCTTAAGGAAACTTTCAGTAGAACCTCCTCGCCTGGGTAAAGGCAGATCTCACTACCTACCAAGGAGGATTTTTCAGCTTTCTAAGGTCAGTGATCTGCAAGAAACTGTTCTGCTTTGGATCATTTGTGATCAAGAGCCCTGGACTCCAACTTGTCTACAAAGGAATTAAAGTTTTTTCCCTAAAACAAGATAATCTTTAGGGATATTTGTTCTGTGGTCAATATTCATAGCAAGTCAAACAAAATCAGCTTCTTTCTGGATTACTAAGAGCAAGTTGAGATTTACTGCCTATGTTTAGAGTGAAGAATATTAAATAATTAAGTACATGTGCACATTTCTGCAGGACCAGGAGCTGTATTTGTTTTAATTCTTTATGTTATACTCTTTGTACAAATAACAGTTTTATTATACAGTTAGAAAGGTAACATTTCTTCAGCAAGGTGTTATTTTCACTGAGAAATGTTATTTTTTTTTGACATTTCTCAGTTTGCCTTCAATTCATACTGTCAATTACAATATAGGCAAAATACTTCAGTGAAAGATATTACCCAGATAAATTCCAAACAGGGTCCAAAGCAAGAAGGAGAGGGGAGCTGAATTTTTTCATAGTCTTGGATTTGTGGTGAAAACAATGTTGATAACACAGGGATGTTTTTTGTTGTTGCTGAGCAGTGCTTACACTAAGTAAAAGACTTTTTGCCTCTCACACACCCCACCAGCAAGTAGGCTGGGCGTGCACGAGAAGTTGGGAAGGGTCACAGCCAGGATATCTGACCCCAACTGACCACAGGGATATTCCATTCCATATGATGTCACATTCAGCAATAAAACCTAGGGGACGGAGAAGGAAGGGAGGATGTTTGGAGTGAGGGCATTTGTCTTCCCAAGTCATAATTTTGCTTGGCGGAGCCCTGCTTTCCTGGAGATGGCTGAGCACCTGCCTGCTGGTGGGAAGGAGTGAATGAATACCTTGTTTTGCTTTGCTTGTGCATATAGCTTTTGCTTTACACATTAGACTGTCTTTATCTCAACGCATAAGTTTTCTCACTTTTAGCCATCCCAGGGAAGTGGAGCGAGCAGCTATGTGGGGCTTAGCTGCCTGCTAGGATTAACCCACAACGGAGATACTGGGAAGAATATTTGGGGATAATTTGAGACTTACTGAAGGACGTTTAGGGGAGAACCAAGGCTGGGGAAAGCTAGGGATAGAGGAGGCTTGCGGAAGAACAAGTGTGGGAAATACAGGGTTAAGGGGATAAAAGGGATGGTAACACATAAACATGTTGCTGCTCAGTGAGCTCAGTAAGCTTGTCTTGCTGGCAAGACAAGCCTTGCCTGGCTTTGCTCTACACCTGGTCATCACAGACTGTTCTGTCTTTTCACTAAAATCAGTTTCTAAGCAGTTTCCTGGGTGAGGGACTCTGCATGCGCATGGGGGCATGGGTGTCAGTGCCAGCAACTGTAACAGGAACCCATGGGTCACAGTGACCGACATGCGTGCAGGTGTGTGAGCAAATATGTAAGCACTCGCGAAGGTCATGCTGGACTAAGTGGCAAGCAGGGGTGGCATGGGAGCTGGGGCTATGTGCTTCTGTGAGTGAACCCAGAGAAGGAGTTGCCTACTGGAGCAACCAGAGGTCCAGTGCAGACCATGGGGGCTGGGGTTGACTGAGAGATCTGCTTACATCTTTATGTGTGTGTCTGTGTGAGGCGACTGGAGACAAGAAGATCCAGGTGACACTTACAAGGGTATCCATAGCGTGCTTACGCCTCTGAGTGGGGCTGCAGGTGCTGGTGTGTTGTGTGCACAGGTGGAAACTGAGGACCCAGGACCAGTTAGTGGGGGTCTCAGTCAGTTACTGGAGCACTCCAATTTTGTTTTTACATATAGGCATGTTTTCCACCAACAGATAATCCTGATGAGCCAGTGAAGGGCCATGGGTACAAGGCCATTGGTGCAGCTTGTGTTTGTGTGAATGGTGCATTTTCTGTTCTGTCATGGTCATCAGTGTGGGGCCAAGTACATGTATGTGTGTATTGTATACATGTGTCTGTGTGTGTGCCTGTTGGGACTACTACAGCCTTGCTTCTGGTTGTACCTGGGACTGTGGAGCTGCAATGGCTTCAGCTCTCTTGGACTACCAGATGTTTCCTCTCCACCACAAGGTTTTGACATCATATGAACATTGTTTTCATCTCATGCAACCAAAGAGGTTTCTAATAATAAAATAATTTTACCGCAGTCTCAAACTGCTTTGATTAGAAGAGAGTTTGGCTTCTCATTCAAATTCAGAAGAACAAAAATCCAAGTATAGAATTTTTAATGGAGAAAAATAGTTCCTCATCTCTTGTATCTCTGAGAGGCTCTGGCAATTCCAGAAAGGGTAAACAAATTACAGGAGATTCTTCATTTGTACATGCTCGTTAGGCTATATTTGAAGTAACAAAGAATTGCCTAGATTGAACTTTACAAATAACCCCACAGTACACTTAGGAAATATTGGCATCCACATATCTCATCATTTCAAAAGGCTCAGGAAGACCTGAGGAGAATATCCTCATTTTACCTCAGTTATGCTGCAAATGAAATGTCATTGTCCTAGTTCCACTGCAATTAAGACTCTGCTCATTATCCCAGTGAAGCTTTCTCCTTTGACAACACTCCCTCTCTGCTATAATAAATGAGGACTAGAGTGCTCTGATATTGTATTTCTGTTGAATGGGGACCGAAACACAGTGGGATGTCCAATATCCTCTTGCTATTGCTGGAGGATTAGGCCACTGTGAACACAAGCAGCAACTGAGGACAAGAAGTGCCTTTTGTCCTATCCAGCTGGAATTGTATGGCAGAATTTAGATAGGCAGAATTCATCCATCCAAACTGGTTAGTTTGGGGTTTTGTTCCCCCCTAGGGAAAATCTGGTGACATCTAAAAAGCTTTCGTAAAGACTGGCCAAGAAAAGTTAACTTCCACTTTGTAGACTTTAGATTCTTTCCAAGAACATTTTAGGTTTCTGTGGTACTGTACAGATTTTAAATTGAATGCAGGTGTTAAACACAGTAGTTAAAAATTTTAGTTTACCATCTAATTCTGCATCCAGAGCTATTGTGGAAGTCACAGCATGCTGTCTAAAGAGACTGATTCAAGAAGATAGTAAGTGTTTTCTTAACTAAAACAAAGTGTATTACAAAGCAGATGTCTACAACCTGATAATTTATAAGCTCTTGTATATGCTTAAATTTAACTTGGAAAACTAAATGTTAGCCAAAATTAATCCTTAAATTCAAAAAATGAAATGTAAGTGTTAATACAAAAACTTACTCTTGCTTAACTCCATGTCCAAGCATGATCTTTAAAGTAGGTCAATATTATCTGAACTGATTTTTGTGGATCAAACATAATAGTGAAGTTGTCTTTAACAGTACAAACTGAGATCTAAATCAAGGCTTGCAATTACTTATGTGTAAATGTGACATAACATCTGCATGTTGGTTTGGTTGATTTCAGTAGTTCCCTGATCATTCCTGTCTTCACCCGAGTTCCCAAGAAATCGCTCGAGCTTAAGGATATAATAATGCCTGTCGTGTAATAATCCTACATAAAAGCAGGGGAATTTCCTGAAACACAGCTCACTGGCCCCTCTCTTCTAAACATCAAATCTATCCAGATTTCTTCACCTTTACACTGGAGCTCATGCTGTGCCTCCAGCCAGAGCTCACTCTCTTGTCTCTCCC
Source organism: Ara ararauna (assembly GCA_028858755.1). Lineage (NCBI taxonomy): Eukaryota > Metazoa > Chordata > Aves > Psittaciformes > Psittacidae > Ara > Ara ararauna. The sequence continues at coordinate 82,231,062 of CM054410.1, forward strand.
AGCTGATTCCTGCACTGACCATCACACTCCTCCTGCTGCCTCCCAGTTTGGCTGGCGGAAAGGGAGGGTCCTGCAATGTAAATCTGACCAGCTGGGCAGCTGTAATTGCTAATCAAAGTCTTGGAAAGGCAACTGTGAACCGTTGTGGCCTTCTGCACCAAAACAAATGCACAGTGAATTGTGATCATCCTCCAGGATGGTATAGGTCACTTTATGTAAGTAATGATGTAGGGAGAGAGAGAAACTGAAAGTGACGCAGAAGGGAGGAAATTATATTTTCGCATTTTTCCTGCTAATTGTTCCTTCCCATCCTCAGCCGGTGCCTGGGTTCAGCTCATGTTTTTCACTTGACAGCCTTGTGGCTTCATAGCCTCCAGGTCAGCCATGAAGCAGAAACTGCTGTTCTCCATTTGTACCTCCGACTTTACCAGTGTACCTAGGCATGTGCTCCATAGTACTTCCTCTGAGATGCCTTTCAATACTCAACAGACAAGAAGCCAGGTTGTTTGCCATTTGTCACCGAGGTGATCTCTTTTTACACTGGTCTGAAGAGAAATTGCCTTTCACCCCACTCCATTATCTGGGGATAGAAGAGAGCTTGAAAGAGAGGTCTGCCTCTGAAAGAGAGGTAAGTGCTCAGATCGCTTAGATAGACTTTGTTTAGTGCATACAAGAAGGAAGTAGCTTCAGCCTTCATTCTGCTTTTCTCACTATCTCCTGCATCTCAGGACAAGCCCCTTGCATACCTTGCTGAGAATTCATGAAGCCAAGAATATTCAGAGACCTTAACAGCCAGCATCACTCATCACACCTTTCTGCCTGGTCATCCTGTAGGAATCTCTAATGTACTTCTCTCCATGCACCATCATTAACACTGAAAAGTCCCTAATTGGGTCCCTAATTGAGAAGAGACAATAGTGAGAAAAGTGTGCATTCAGGTAGCCCTCAACTGAGGTGACATAAATACAAAAAGCAGAATGAACAGGAACAATATAGACAATTCTAGGTTTCAATAGTAAAATTCTATGTATTGCCAAATATAACATTTCCAATTGCATTATTAAAATTATTTCTACACATTTAATAATTGACTGGCTATCAACTAATCTTCAAGAGGTTGGTATGTGTTCGCGTGATAGTTTATATGTGATAAAGTACTGGTGTAGCAAAGTTTGCCAGAGGCTTTGTCCAAATTATGTCACTATCTAGATGTTAACTACTTTCACATCTGTTCAAGTGAGATAGTACTGATGTTCCTTAGGAAAAAACTCTTACTGTGATACCAGAGCATCACATTTATGTAGCAGTTTGAGTAGACGGAGGAAACACATATTGTGGCTGTATTTATAGGAAGAAATATTTTGTTGACATCCTAAATCTGTTCCTACCAGGAAATGTATAGTTTCAAGCTTATCAGTTAAGACTCAAAACTACATAAAGTTATCATCTCTTGTTTCTTGTTAGGTTACTTTGCCATTTGATGTGATTAACACTGTGAAGTTTTAGTTTAGATTGAACCTGCTGTAGTTGTAATAGAAAACTACTAAGACAAGAAATGTGCCTCTGGATTTTGGGTGTTCAGCAGTGCAATGTACTGATATGAGACTGTGCTAGGCTGCAATATGAGCAGCATGTGTATGGAAACAAGGGAATTAGAAGTATTCTGCTACATTGGAACAATCCTGGGAGATCTCTGTGGGATAACATTATTGTAGTGTTTTGACCTTGGCTAGCCACCATGTGCCCACCAAAGCTACTCTGTTCCTCCCCATCCTCAACTGGACAGGGAAGAGAAAATACAAAGCAAGGCTCATGGGTCAAAATAAGAAGAGGGAGATCATTCACCAACTACTGTCACAGACAAATCAGAGTTGTCTTGGGAAAATCAATTTATTACCAATCAAATCAGAGTAGGGCAATGAGAAATAAGAACAAAACTCACAACATCCTTTTCCCATTCCTTTCTTCTTTCTGGGCTCAACTTCACTCCTGATTTTTCTATCTCCTCCCCCTGAGCAGTACAAGAGGTTCAGAGATGGATACTGTGGTCAGTCCATCATGTGCTGTTCCTGATGCTCCGTCCTCCTCATGTGCTTTGCCTGCTCCAGTGCAGAGTCTCACCCACAGGACATGAGCTTTTCCAACATAGTTCTTCCCACAGACTGCAGTTCCTCATGAACTGCTCCATTGTGTCTCCCTTCCATGGGTGCAGTCCTTGAGGAACAGACTGCTTCAGCGTGGGTCCCTTCCATGGGGTGCAGTTGTTCAGGAGCAGGCTACTCCAGCATGAGTCCGTGTGGGGTCACACGTCCTGCAGCAAACCTGCTCCAGTGCAGGCTTCCCACAGGTCACAGCCTCCTTTGGGCATCCTCCTGCTCTGGTGAGGTGTCCTCCGTGGGCTGCAGATGGAGATCTGCTCCACCATGGACCTCCATGTGCTGCAGGGGCACAGCCTGCCTCAACATGGGCGGCACCACAGGCTGCAGGGGAATCTCTGCTCTGGCCCCTGCAGCACCTCCTTTGCTCCTTCTGCACTGACCTTTGTGTCTGCAGAGTTGCTGCTCTCATATATTCACTCCTCTCTCCTGCCACAATTGCTCCCTTGCAGTAACTTATTCTCTCCTCTTAAATACGTTACCCCAGAGGTGCTACTGCTGTGACTGATGGGCTTGGCCTTGGCCAGTTATGGATGCATCCTGGAGCTGGCTGGTACTGGCTCTGTCAGGCATGGGGAAGCTTCTGGCACCTTTTCACAGAATTTAATTTCAGCCCTGCAGCTCCGTGCTACTAACACCTTGCCACACAAACCCAATAAAATTTGATTTTTATTTCATTATATTTCTTACTTTGAGACAAATCAGCTTGCTAATGAAAACTTTAGAGAAATGTAAATGTTAGTTTAGCTGAGATTGCAAACCCGAAGGGTTAGCCCTCAGAGGCATCCTGGCATGCCCTTTTGGCAAATACAATGTGTCCTCAACTTTTACAGCGATGAAACTGCCATAAGCATGTGTCACATTTGGTTCACAGTGCACAGATGTTCAACTATTGCCAAAGCCTGGGAATACATTAGCCAAACACCTATTTGGTCGTAATAGGGCGTATGTTAACCAAGCTATCCGAATCGAGGAAGTTTTCCGTGAGAAAGTGCTTTCAATCAGCTTAGAAAACCAAAGCTATATGAGGAATGTCCAGGAGATGGTGCTGTTCTCAAGCCTCTTGCTGCTTCTAGGGGACTAGGCTTGGAGGATCACCTGCTATTCCGTGGTAAATTCCAGGTTTGAATCATTTATAGATGAAATAGCTGGCAATTTTATTGGGTTCCCCTATTGCAAGACTGCATGTGGAAGGGTTCATTCTGCCGAACACCCCTCAAGAGATGCCCTGTGTCATCAGCCTGCAGACGTACCAGGTTGGGGTGGAGGAGACCTGCCTCGCCCACTTGGAGGGAGTCACTTTTCATTCCCCACCAGAAAGGGAAACCTAAGGAAATGAGCCTCAGGGGTTTTGTTCTTTGCTTTTCCTCTTCATTGTACCTTATTCCAAACAAGACATTTAAGCCCAGATCCAAAATGGCATGAGACACTCACTCTCACAGCATCAAAGCTATAACCACTCACATCTGCAGAGGAATCCCTCTGTTCCCAGTTCAGTTCCCAAATAAATGTCCATAGCGATTGACAGCTTCTGACTGCCCATAGCGATTGACAGCTCAACAGGCAGCGTGCTGGACAGGGAGCTGTTGAAAATAGCCTGAAAATGTGATTCCATCCAAAAGAGCGTGTCTCAATCTCTTGCCCACACTGAGCCTTCACCACCTATGCTGTGCCTCCAACACAGCTCCTGGGACTGGGGTGCCAATCCTTCCAATGTCAAATGGCTACTGCTCAGATGAGTTACAGGCTGCAGTAGGCTCAGCTTCTATTCCCGCTTTTGCTTGAGGTTACTAAACAGCACATCTCCAAAATGTGTCCTAGACACCTACTACAGGCTGTTTTTCAGGAGAGAAGCTGGTTTTGTATTCCACTTAAAATCAAGCAGTGGTTGTGACAAGAGCTAAAACTGAAGGTTAGGGAAATCATCTGGAAATCTGAGATTTGGTTATTAAAGCTGTGTTGTTAGGCTTTGAAGCATGGATGCCTATTTCCACAGAAGATCCCAAACCACCTGGCTGCATTCCTGCTGTCAGCCTACATCACTCTCCATCTTACTTGGTTTTGCCAGCAGCATGGCTTCATGTGGAGAACTACTTCATTTTCCCCAACTTGTGCTTTAAGTCAAAGGACTTGTGGTTCCTATGGTTAGAGCAAAGCTGCCAGGCACATGTGGGAACTGAGACCAAACATCCAACCTCAAGCCATGAGGAAGACAAGGTGTTGTCTCACCCATTGCTCCAGCAGGAAGAACATTTTACATGGAAGGCAATGCAGCTGGTGTCTCAGTGCACATCTGTGAAATGGTTCTTAAAAAGGCCAGGTGAGAAACAACAATGTGAATCCCAACAGGCTTAGACTTGAGACGGAAGCTGGTCTGTGCAGCAGCAGGAACAAAAAGGCCCTAGATGTGCCTGGGGGAAGTCCTTCAAGCATCAGAGGAACTTGAATGTCAAAATCTCAGATGATGGCAGACTCAGACCGCAGACAAGGTGACACCTACACTTTGGATAGCACTGCCTAAACCGTCTGATCTCTTTGAGATTTGGTCTTTCAACTATAAAAAGGAAAGTAACGTTTATCTTAGGGTGATGCAAGATGTGCTTGAATTGGACTGTTCTAGCAGGATCAGATCCAAATTCTGGGTTGATGGGGAACAGAGCCCCAGGATTTCCTTTTGCCAGCAGGATTCAGGCTCTGAAGAATGTCCATCATATCTGAAAAATCATGGCAGTCAGGTGAAGATTCTGAACAAAAAAAAGGGAAATATAACCCCCATTTTCAAGAAGGGGAAAATGGATGAGCCGGGGAACTACAGACAGTCAGTCTCACCTCCATGCCTGGCAAAATCTTGGAGCGGGTTCTCCTGGAAGGCATGCTAAGGCACATGAAGAACGACAACATGCTTGGTGACAGCCAGCATGGCTTCACTAAGGGCAAATCCTGCCTGACCAATTTGGTGGCCCTCTATGGTGGGGCTACGGAACTGATGGACAGGGGTAGAGCAGTTGATGTCATCTAGCTGGACTTGTGCAAAGCGTTTGACACTGTCCCACATGACATCCTTGTCTCTAAGTTGGAGAGACATCAATTTGATAGACGGACCAGTCGGTGGATAAAGAACTGGCTGGGTGGCCACACGCAAAGAGTTGTGGTCAATAGCTCAATGTCCATCTGGAGACCAGTAACGAGTGGTGTCCCTCAGGGATCGGTGTTGGGACCAGTCTTGTTCAACATCTTTGTCGGTGACATGGACAGTGGGATTGAGTGTGCCCTCAGCAAGTTTGCTGATGACACCAAGCTGTGTGGTTCGGTTGATACGCTGGAGGGAAGGGATGCCATCCAGAGGGACCTTGACACGCTTGTGAGGTGGGCTGATGCCAACCTGATGAAGTTTAACCATGGCAAGTGCAAGGTCCTACAGCTGGGTTCAGAGCAATCCCAGGCACAGCCAGAGGCTGGGCAGAGAAGAGATTCAGAGCAGCCCTGTGGAGAAGGACTTGGGGGTGCTGGTTGATGAGATAATGAACATGATCTGGCGGCAATGTGGGCTCGCAGCCCAGAAAGCCAACTGTATCCTGGGCTGCATCAAAAGGAATGTGACCAGCAGGTCGAGGGAGGTGATCCTGCCCCTCTACTCTGCTCTTGTGAGACCTCACTTGGAGTATTGTGTACAGTTCTGGTATCCTCAACATAACAAGGAGATGGAACTGTTGGAACAAGTCCAGAGGAGGGCCACGAGGATGATGAGGGGACTGGAGCACCTCCTGTATGAAGATAGGCTGAGAAAGTTGGGGCTGTTCAGCCTGGAGAAGAGAAGGCTGCGTGGAGACCTCATAGCAGCCTTCCAATATCTGAAGGGGGCCTATAAGGATGCTGGGGAGGGACCCTTCATTAGGGACTGTAGTGAGAAGACAAGGGGTAATGGGTTCAAATTTAAACAGGGGAAATTTAGATTGCATATAAGGAAGAAATTCTTTACTGTAAGGGTAGTGAGGCACTGGAATGGGTTGCCCAGGGAAGCTGTGAATGCTCCATCCCTGGCGATGTTCAAGGCTAGGTTGGACAGAGCCTTGCGTGACATGATTTAGTGTGAGGTGTCCCTGCCCCTGGCAGGGGGGCTGGAACTAGATGATCTTAAGGTCCTTTCCAACCCTAACTATTCTATGATTCTATGATTGTATGACTGTATGTAGTTTTACTCAAAGATGAAAAGTCACAAGCAGTAGTTTTGTTTAAAGAAAACTACCATTTTTAGCTCCACAACTATCAAACACCAACAGGCTGGGGTTTTTTACAACAAGTCTGTGAAGTTTAACTCATGATCACTTTTAAAGCTGGTTAAATCATCATTTTTGGTGGAGGAGATTTCACCGTGTCCAAGCGTTAGAACAAACTTTAGCAATGCACATATGTCATTCACGGACATTCAATGCCCTATGACTGAGCATTTTTGGAGGAGATAATGAACAGATGGGCTGGTGTTCTTATGGTCATTTCGTTGTTACATTCATTAAATTTTTTTGCTGCTGTGTGTTTTGTAAGTGTAACAGAGACTCTTGGCTTCTGTTCCCCTAATTTAAAAAATGCACTAAAGAGTTAAACATGTTTTAATTTAGGTGTGCTGTAGTTCGTCTTCTTCAGTTTCTCAGTAGACAAGCCCTTCTCGACTGGTTTTGGCAGTAGTTTAGAAAAACTCTTTGGGAGAATATTTAAACATACGCTTCAGTTTTAAAATGTATTTGAGGCCTGTTGCAGATGTGGTTAAACACTTCCCTGCTGATTTCAGCTAAAGAATTGGGGCCTTTAGCTGGTTTATATTTTACTTACTGAGAAGGCTCTTGTAGGAAAAAAAAAATGCCTTGTCTGCAAGAAGAAGCTATAAACAGTGAATTAGTGAATCAATGTAATTTTAGAGCAGGAAGCTGCTCTGAATTATTTTTTTCAGCTTTCGGAAAATTGCATTAAGCTCTGCAAATGAGCCATTGGGGATATAAGAGTGGATCATAAAAATCCATTATGAATATATTAGTTGCATTGAGTTTTAGTGTTGTAAAAAAATAGTTTCACTGCTTGGTTGAAGACTTACTGAAAAAAAGAATACAGAAGCATCTGTTACGGTGTTCTATTGCTCCTTACACTATGTGCAGATGTGCAAACAAAATAAGATTGTTTTGGGTAATTTGTTCAATATGCTTAAATTCATCCACATAGTTGCTCCATTGACTTAAAAATAAAGACTGCATTTGGCTCCGTATCAACAACAGAGCAGTGGATAAATGAGCAAAGCTTTGGGTTTTTTTCTATGCAGTTATGGGGAAATTAAGAACAAATGAGTTTGTTGCTTATTATTGATGTGACTAGCAGATGGAAAGCATTATAGCCACCCTACATGAAGTTCATTTCTGGTACTAAGGAGTAATAAAAAACCTGAAATTAACTAGAGTCTCTATCAAAGAACCTATCGAAAAAATAGGAATTATATATAAAAAATATTTGCAACAGACATCTGTTAAGTATTATATATAACTTTCATAAGAAGCGCTACAACTGCATTATTGCAATGCACAACACTACAGGGAACAATTGCACCTGTACAAATTTCTTGGGATCCTCCACACCCAGACGATGTGGAGGTACTGGAAAGACACTGCCTGCCCAGATTATGGCCCTCATCTCTCCCCTCCTGACTGTGCGTTTTATGACCATTTACACCAATTTACATGTTGGTCTAATAAGTAAATAGGATTTTATTAAAATAAGCAGGACTTCCACTGATGTGGGAGATCTTGAGACAAGTGTTTTATGCCAGGTACTATCCTTTAGGCTAGATCCTCCTCGCAAAACTGGCCCTGTTTGAAGTGAAGCTTCGTAGAGATTCAGGTTCAACTTCAATTTAGATTGAATATAATCAAATTTCTTTGAAAATTCCAGCTAAGGCTTTTCCACTAATAGTGGAAATAGACAAGCTGCAGATTCATATGCAAGAAAATAGGTATGTATGACATGCCTATTTGCAAGCTATACAAAAAACTCTGTTTAAGAAATCCAACTACACTATCACCACTAGTCTGCTAACCCTCTTGTAATCTGAATACTTAAGCTTCTGAATGAAAGCACGGCCACCCCAACCCTTTCAAAAAGTTTCAATTGTTAATCATCATTTTGTCCTGACAGCATCCCACTGATCAGCTCCTTATGTCAGGGTTTGCACATAAAGAACCCGAGCCAGCTCCAGAAATACTGACTAGCTAAGTAACAGCAAAATGTAATAGCAACAGAAAAATTTTGATCAGAAGGGATCACTAAGGGCTGTATAGTCCAGCCACTGCTCAAAGTATGTCCAGGCAGATCATGCTGTGCAAGGCCTTGTTAAGTTTTTAATATCTCCAAGGACAGAGACTTTCAGTCTTTTGGCAACTTACCTCCTTTGGCAACTTGTTACTTCACTTGACAACCCTTGTGGTGAAAATGTTTTCATTCTACCTAATAAGACTTTCTCATACCTAACTTGTGTCTATTGTCTCTTGTTCCATCACTGCGCACCTCTGAGAAAAATCTGTCTTCTCCATAGTGTCCCATTGGGTACTGGAAGAGAGGAAAAAGGTGTCCTCTGCCTGCTCTTCTTCAGGCTGAAAGATCCAAATATCTCATACCGTCCTCATATGCCACGTGTTCCAGCCCCACACAAATAGGTGAAAACTGCAAACCCTTTTCCATCTTTGCTCTGTTTGCTCCCTCCACTGTGCTGCTTGGCCAGATACTTCACACACCTTTGCATACCAAACACCTTTTTGCTTCCCCACCTACACACTCTTACTCCCCAAAGCACACCCTCCTCCTTAACTTTCTTTCCTTCCTTGCTTTCCTCCTTAACTGCTTTGATTAGAGTCTTTTTGGGCACAGGATAACATACTAATAGCTCAGTACAAAAAGCTGCCCTAACAGGCTACTCCTCCCACCAGCAGAAGCTCAAGCACAGAATATTTCAAGTTGTGTACCTGTTCCTTGACTGGAGGAAGTGTAGCAGAGCACTATGGGTGTTCTGTGGAGGCCAGTAGCCCTGCTACACATTTGAGGACCTTCAAAGCATGTTATGAAGAAGAGAAATAACAAAAAAGTTTTTAAGCATTAGAGTATTCTTTATTCTTTTAATTAACTAATGAACATAAAACATAGACAGGAAGGTCACTCTATGCTCCTCGTGGATTCACTCTGTGGAGACTTGTAGAAAGACTTGGTAATTCCACATGAATGGATTTAAATGAGTTTTAATGCATGAGCTACATTTCAACAACCATTTCTGTTCTGCAGCCGCTTTACAGGCTTCATACATTACCCCCATCTTACCATCTTTGGTCTGCTGAAGCCAGGCAGAGCCTTGCTGTCACTGCAGTGGTAGGGGCAGTAGTTGTACAGATTGGGAAAAGTACATTTGTACTTGTAGAGTTGTACAGGGGACACGTAACATGGCATGAAACTCACTCATGAAGCTCCTTTTAATCTCTCCTCTCATGAAGTTATGGTGCTTTTCATGCTGCACATCAGGCAATGCTGCCATCTGTTTAGCTCTGCTGGTGCAAAAATGGTTTTAAACCAGCAGGCGATGGGATCTGGTTGCACAAGTATGGTTTGACATCAGATTGCAGAGGAGAGGGAGTCACTCTGCTCCTGCTCTCTCAAAACATTCTCTGGTGTATCTCACACTATCAGCAAGTTAAGCAAATTCAGCACAGTGTCAAAGAATCACTACTTGCTTCAATAAAAACCGACTCTGCTTCCTTCAGCTGTTTTCAGATTTCATAGCTTTTCTCTTTCACCATAGGCTTGTGTGAAAAGGCAGTTATGGGGAGATGAAAGAACAAATGAGTTTGTTATTTATTATTTATGTGACTAGCAGATGGAAAGCATTATAGCCACCCTACATGGAGAGTCTCTGGCATGTTCCTGGAAAGTTAAAGCTACACAGATACAATTGTTGGTTATTTCATAAGGCCTTTATCAGGCAGTTAGCGTTCATGTTGGAGGATCTTTTAAACTGAGGTTTTTTAAGTTTGTGTGTATTCTCTGGTATAAATCAAATTACAAGCCAGTTTATAATTTCCTATAAGATGACAGAAATAGTAATGGACATACTGCATTCAGAAAATAAACTAGCCACTAGGGGACAGCAAAAATCTTACTACTGTGACACATAATAAATAATATTCAGCTATAATCCAGCTAATAGATGTCAAAACCAAATATATTATTGTATCTGCCTGGGCTAAGATATCTCTCAGTTTTCACTGGGGAACAGCTCATCAAATTTAGTTAGCCAGGTGCTGTAACTGAGAATTTTTTAAGATACTGCAATAAAAATGCAATAATGAAAGTTAGCAATCTTCAATAAAATAAATTATGGTCCTATGCTTAATTTTATCAGACACAAAATACTTTCTTCCATACCACCTCACAAACAGAGAGAAATTAGGCTGGTGTGTAAATCCCTGGATGTGGGAGCTACGGCTGGATTTGCTGAGAATAAATTAACAGTTTCCAGAGAAACTGAAAATTTTCAACAGCTTTAAACAGAATAGTCTGAAGATGATCGTGGACAAAAGAACTTTTAGAAAAGTCATTCTCCTAAACTATTCATTTAAGTCTCATGCTGTTGTTAGTGGAATACACAAGGGGTCATAGTTTCCTGATAAAAATTTCTGACAAGTTCAGCTGATTCTGTGTTCAGAATTGAGACGTATTTTTCTGCAGAAAACCAAAAAAAGTCTCATACGTTGACAAACGCAGCTCAAAGAGACTCAACACAACTGTTGTCTGAAGGTGGTGGTAAACTCCAAGTTCTCATTCTCTGGCTGCTACAAACCTGCCGGCCCTTTGCTGCACAGATCCATTCCTCCAGGAAGGCTTTTTCCAAAGACATGCTTTGACCAAGGTTTGCATTAATTGGTAAAACATTTTGTTGCTCTGTAGTGGATGTTTAAACAATGGGGCCTTTGCTAATACATTTTGCAGCTGCATACCAAGATCAGTGCCAAGTCTATACTACAAACATAGTCTGAAACCAGCAGACAATAAATAATCTATTGCTGCTCCCGTTATCAGATATTGGCTTGCAACCTAATAGCTTTTACGGTTTCCCATTAGACTTGCTAGCCATTCATTTAGTTCTCAGGAAAGAGGTACTGCACAAAGCAAAAGAACAGGGATATCTTTTCTGGACAGTTTCTCTTGTATCAGGGAAGCCTAACTGGTTGGTCTGACCAGAAGGCTCCTGATGAACACCACCATGGTGAGCACCCACCGGGCAGCATTCAAACACGTCAGCGAGACAGACTGAATAAACACAAAATGCTATTGCCCACTAATAGGTTCAAGAGTAAAAGCCTATCTGGGCCCTCCTAGTCATAGGAAGAATGGCTTTAAAAGATTGTGATATGAAACAACATCAAAAAGGAATATATACGCCTGTTTGTGGTCTGGGTGCCTTCGGCCTTCGGCATTTCAAGTTATCCCCCACAAGCAAGGATATTCCACACAGCTGCCGCATCTGGGGCTTTAAGGTCAGCACTAAATCCTCACTTTTGCCATGAGTTTAATTGCAAATTAACGATACTGCAAAAATTCTTTCAAAATCCTAGGGTGCCTTTTTGTGCCGTGTGCACGCTGATGCGCAATCTGAATGAAATTTTTTAATTTTATATAAAATATGTTTTAAAATACATTGGTTTTTCTTATAACCATAGTTATATGTTATGAGCTTAACCTTATGAGACAGATGCTAATGAGCAGGGAACCTTTTCTGGAATCCCCTATAACATTGTGATAGTGAACACATTTTTGAAGGCTGGGAGTTGACAGGAGCAATAAATGCAGCTCATGGCTACCTCTTTTGCTCCAGCCCCTGTGGCTCCTCATCAGTTTGTCCTCTGAAAAAACACACACCCATCTGAGAATTGCTGACAGTGGAAACTCATCATTACGTATGATACAAGGCTTATCTCAGTAAAATGTTTGATCTTGAAAATAAAACTTGGATGCCACAGCAATTGTTCTTTGATGCTTCACAGAGGTCCAAGGTGATACTAAAAACAGGGGCAGGGAATGGTCTAGAAATACTGAAAACATTTAGAAGCACAGCCATACACCAGATAAAGTTTGCTAGTGTGGAGATACTGGTAGGCTTTCCTACTGTAGAACATTTATAGGTTAAAATATAAAAGACTGCTTGTGTTAGTATTGTTTCTGAATGAAAGGAATTGTACTAGCAAGATTTTTATTGTCCCAACAACATCCATGCAACTTACTTTCACTGGAATAAAAATATCTAAATAAAAAGCAAAAAAATCCCCCCAGCCAATATTTCAATCTGGTAAAATTTTGGACTTTTTAGGTATGATGTTCCCCACAAACAAAGAATGTTGCTAAATTCTCCTGTGCTTTTGAAAACCTTCACTCCATCTAGCCTCTTTGCCTCAGTGTCATACTTAACATAATCTTCTAACTCTATTTTAAGCCTATATGCCAATTTAATCCAAATTGAAAGGAGCATAGTTCTATTAAGTTCTTACGCAATTTCTCCAAATTAACAGAATTGAAAAAAAAAATGCAGAATTAAAAAAAAACCCAAACCCAAAACCAACCAACCAAACAAACAAAAAAAACCCCAACCAACAGTGGCCAATCAGTGATGTATGTAGGTATTGCCTATTGGTGCAGCAATTTTCAAACCAGCCATAGGCAAATCAGAAAAAGACATGAGAATTAAAATAAGAACAAGAAGAAGATTCCTTAGTGCTGAGAGCATTAGGCAGCTCTGTTTCACTTTGTGTCTTCCATTTATTCAGAAGATAGAATGGGAATTCAGATGTGCAGGCTACAAGAAAAGTACCAACACAAGAAGTTCTTCTCTTATTTCACACAATCTAACCCTGAAGGCACAGTCAGCAACTGGATGCACTACAGATACATAGGAGGGGGATACAAGATGGGTACCAGAGACATGTAAAGGAAGTGAGGGGACTGTATATGCGTTGAGGTATTGGGAGGCAAAGGGGTGTGTATGGGAGAGGAGGATGGAGGCAGTGAGATGGAAAGGGGATCAGGGTCTTGAGGAAATGCTGGCTGTGCTCCTATAGAACGTGAGACCTCAGGCTCCTAGACTACCCTGACAAATCAAGACAACGATGAGCATGTTGGGGTAATGCCAGTATTCTTCATGTTTTTTTCAGATATTTATGCTGAGAGCTTTTCATCTAAGACAAGAAGAAAATGCCTACAAAATAGAGCCTAGGGGAAATTTCTAATGCTTGACTATCTTTCAGCATCTGAATACTACTGGATTTTTAGCTGTTCAGAATTAATGTACCTTCAGCTGTGAGCATCATGATCTATATTTAAGATGCTCTAATAAGTTCCTAGCAACCAGTTTCATTTGAGCAATGAAGCACCATTCTTTTGTTATAGTCTCAAGACTTTATTATATATATGCTGTGAGTCAACCAATAAGCCGTGGCCTCAAAGAATCAATGAGAATGACCTTTACTGTGGTAAAAATCCTACATATAATGACTGTACAAATAAACTTCATCCTATTTTGAGCTAATATAAAATCTCAACTTTCTTTCAAGTTAACACTGGTGAAACCAATTTAATTTATCAACTGTTTCTTTATAGGAAATAAAGTAAGAATGACACTAGGAATGTACTTAAAGTATTGAAAAATAATTATTAAGTAGAATATCTTCAAGTGATTTTAGCATTGAAGAAACTGTAAAACTCAGGTGTGCTTTCCTTGAGGCTTTGAATTGACTTACAAAAAAGGAAATAGTCAGAAAATCTCCCCAGTACACTATAGCACAACCTATGAGACAGTCAGCCATATTACAGTGGTTCATGCATTCCTTACTCTTCCTATATTTTCTTCTGCATATGCTTCCAAAATTTAATTCTAAAATTTCTGCCTTCTCATCTAATGCCTGCAAGCCATTCAAACTCCCAACAGACCAGTTCTTTAAACAAATCTGCCTTTTACATTCATGGCAAAACATATGTCAGGTGACCATACCAGAGAAAATTCTGTGCAAGACCCAAGAAAAAGGAGAATGCTTTTAATTTCTCATTTTTAAACTCTTAGCAGAAACTTCAAATTCACAGATTCAAAAGTTACTACGATATGAGCTCTTCTACAAAGCAAGATTCCACAAGTAGCTAGCAAACCAAATATTCCTTGCTCAGTTCTAGCATATTTTTTCAAAAACATTTCCCATCTCAGTGTAAAGCCCACAAATGGGGATAAAACCTTCCTCTGGGAGAGAAAAAGACTACACTGAGTTGTTCAAATAGTTAATTATTCTCACTGGTAAGGTCAGGATGGCGATCCTCTCTTCTCCCCCTACAACTGAGATATTTTTTATGCCAATTTCAGCCCTTGTTATGAGCCTGCTGTTAAACCCCTACCCTAATGTAATTGTTAGACAAATTTGATTATGCCCATCTATTTTCTATCGCATGACTCGTACTACAGGGCTTTACAGCATTTTTTTACTAAACCACAGACAGAATCCTCCTTATGAAGAGAGAGTTAATTTCCCTGGAAACCTGGCTTGGGTTCTTTAAGAACTCATCTTCTGCCTCTCTGCAGTTTCAAAATTAATTTTTTAATGTCCTCAAAACTTGAGTCATTACTCAACAGAGGTCAGCCTGTCCCAGTGTCTGAATAATAGTTCTTGTGAGATAGCAAAAATCGGTCATTTTTAAGGACAAAGAAAGAAAGGTCTCTGTTACATATTTTGCAGTAACCATTATCTGTATTTCAAATGGACCTGAAGTGCTATTATGACTTACCTCGTTATGAAGCTTATTCAGTTGAATTGTGGTCAAAAGGCCACTGTGATCACATTGGATTTATCCAGGCTCAGGAAGCACAGCGAGTTAATGTCTGTGTTCAAGAACCACTTCTGGACATACTTTTGATGAAGAGAAATTGAATGAATGACAATGATTTAGGGAAAAAAAAAAAAACAAACCAGAGACAAAAGTGTAGCTCCAAATCAAATAAAAGCTCCATGTAGCTTTA
Source organism: Ara ararauna (assembly GCA_028858755.1). NCBI lineage: Eukaryota > Metazoa > Chordata > Aves > Psittaciformes > Psittacidae > Ara > Ara ararauna. The sequence continues at coordinate 82,246,290 of CM054410.1, forward strand.
AATTGATTGCAGATGGTTTGGGCCAGGCAACTTTTGTCTTTGAGACATCAGACACGGTAATTTTGGGTTGGCTGTTCTGACACAAGCTCCTTAACATTGCTATCATTATGTGTGATTATTTTACCTGCAATCACGCAGTTATCTGAGATTGCCAGAAGATACATTCTCAGTCAAGAAATTTTATCTCTCCATCTAACATAATTTCCAATAGCCCTGCTCACAATGAGCGTTGACCAGACCATAACACACATACATATAGGGAAGAGACAGGTAACTTTTTCTCTTCTCAAGAGAGGCTAGCTTTGGGGAATTCACATGTAACAGCAATCAAAGAAATATGGTCCTCACCAGTAATATACTTCTTGAATAATTAACAGGGGCAGTGGGTCAGCACTGAAGGAATTCCTGAGATACATTCTTCAGTAGTGCAGCTGCGATGGCCTCAAAGTATTCAGAGGTTTCTGCAGGCAACTGATCAGTGTATCTTCTCCCTCTCAGTGCACAGTCACTGACCTGCTAACACAACTGCCAAGAAGCTAATCCCTTTAACCTTGGCCATTTACAGTTTACAGGAGTGAGTTTAAGAGCCAGCTGAAAGATTTAGGGACCAAAGCCCTACTGACTCCTAGAAGACTTTATGCTCTAATCATAAATCCCCCAAATGCTTCTGAAAGTATCCCAGCATGCAGTTTCCCCGTGGCTGAAATAGTGACCCAATGCGCTTACTCCAGAATAGTGTTGACATCAGAAAAAGTCAGGTCAAACATATTTAACTATCTAGTTCCCAGCTCCTGATACCCAGCTGTATGTGACAAGTGCCCTGTCTCTGACCTGTCTTTGAATGCTGGCTGTCTACTGTTTTCTCTCATTCTATGGAAAAATGCTGAAATACTGGATTCAGTACTTCATTTTGGCTGGTCATCACATCTGTGGATGTGCTTCCCAGAAGTCACATGTTACCTCTATCAGCTGAGGGCACTGACCTGAGATATGAATGCAATGGGAAGGAGGGGTGCAAGAGCCCTCTTCTCTCTTCCTGGAGACCGCAGAGGAACATATGACAGGAGGAGACTGTCAGTGCCATCAAGGCAGTTACCTAGTTTGCCTGGCAAATTTATGATGAAATTCATTCAGAAGGACTATACCTACCAGTCATCGACTATATATATTCTCAGTATACCAGTTCTCAGTCCCAAACACTGCCTAACATTCCTCAAAAATGACCCACAAGGAACAGAGGCATAGGAGTGTGAAAGTCAGCAGGATTTAATCTCACACTGAGATCTTGGGTTAGCACTAAAAAAGCAACACAGAAATAATTATCAGCCACTTTGTTCTCCTAATACCACAGCACTTCACCAGTACAACAATACAGCACTTCTGCAAAGTAGGAAATACGTTGGGGGGTGTGTTAACAAATATATTGAGACACTGACATGCTAAGTCATTTGCCTACCAGAGATCGTACCATGATTCACAGAATAGCTGAGGTTGGGAGTGACCTCTTGAGGTCATCTAGCCCAAACCATGCTCAAGTAGGGCCACCTAGAACCAGTTGCCCAGGACTAGATCCAGGTGGCTGTCTAGTATCTCTAAGGATGGAGACCCCATAACCTTTCTGGGCAACCTGCGCCAGTGCTCAGTCACCCTCATGGTCAAAATGTGTTTTCTAATATTCCGGCAGAGTTTTCCATTCAATACTCCCTTGGTGAAGCCATGCTGACTACTTCTGATGGCTTGCTTGTCCCTTCATGTGCCTGGAAATGGATTCCAGGACTACTTGTTCCATCATCTTCCTAGGAATCAAGAGGAGGCTGATCAGCCTGTAGTTTCTAGTCCTAGTGACATCACAGGCTCTTGGTGACTTCAGCAGGCTTTAGTTCGAGTTGCAAAGAAGTTGAGGATAGACCTTACAACTTTGCCTTTTGGTGTTAGCCACCAAATGCACCTCTTATTATGAGGGTTTACACTGAGCCAGGAGCTGCCTTCTGGACACAGGACAAGTAGAGCTCATTGCTTAAACAGCCAAGTAGTGAAGTGCTTTCCAGTACCACTTTTGAGGAAATGAGCAGCAAAAAGGGTGTACTAAACCAGGCTTTCTATGAAAAGACACAGGAGAGCAAGCCTTCTACAGTACCCAGTTCAGAGGATTTCCGTAACTCTCTGGTTAATGCTTAAAATATTTCTCCGGAAATACAAGAACAAACTCTCTGCAGTTGGCTGGCTTTCTCTTTCTTTTTCTTTCTGATTGCATATTATCTCTCACTTGCATTCCCTCTTCCTTTTTCATAACCCTGCAGTGAACAGATACATTCTCCACCTCATATCCCTTTTTGAGGCCTCCTGGTATTCAGCCTCTTCTATTAAAGTCTCATCTAACTTCATTATTTTTTAAATATAAAAGAGAAAAATCTATTCCCTTTCCATTGCATTAATTTATTTCTTGACTACATGCATCATTCAAGTGCATAGTCCAATCGTACAAGAGCAAGATGGAAATTCAACTTGCACATCATATTACAACCCCTTCTGGGTTGTGTGGCAGGGAAGAGATACTAAATATAGAAATTAAATAGCTTCCATAGTTAATCTAGATTAAATTAAAATTTTAATATTGAAATTAAATATCTAACGTGGCATTTAATCAGCATACTAATGGGATTATATTTAAAAACATGAAACAGAAAATAGAACATTCAATATTTTCCACCCTGCATCCTGACTCTTAGGATCTGTACCAGTTTTCGCATAGGTGCCTGTAATTCCTTTCATACACCTTACCGGACAAAGCAGTTTAAATTACAGGAAGGCTTGGCCACAGCCCAGCTGAAGATTTACTGCTGGGTCTCTTCTGGCATGTACAACATCTGGCACAGGACCCCACTGGCTGAAAGTCGGCTAGGGAGACACTGAAAAAGCAAAGCCTCTGCCAGGCCAGCAGCCAGTTGCCGCCTGGTGCAAGCTGCTCCATGCTGATTTAAATCCAAATCTCCCACAACAGCTGTGCTCTATTGAGGGGTCTTACTTTTTGCTTGAATGTTGGCAATGGCATGCTCTTCCTGCAAGCAGCAGATTAAATAACAGAAGAACATATATGTCAAGAAGGGCTAGAAGTGACTCAGCTAGGGAGCAGCCCTTTATGTCCCCTCCCTGGAAGCTGCTGCGTCTCTTTCCTCACCTGGGACACCTCTGCACTTTGGAAGCACGCCCCCATCTCATCAGAATCCAGAAGCTCTCAGCTCCCCTTAGCCCTACCTGCTCTACAGACAGTGACCACACAGCCCCGAAGCAGTTGGCCATGGCGGCAAGCTCTGGTGAACCTGTCACAGCAGGGACCCGGGGGCTGCAAGTAGCAACTCTCTCTTCTAAAAGGTTTCATGGGCTCCTTTCCATCAGCACCCTGCAATTATTGGTGCACAAATCTGGGAATCCTCACATGCTTTGCACCTGTATATCCTCCAGGGCTTCTGCTCGCTGCAGTTCAGATAATGGACACATTCAGGTTCTCGAAATAAGCTGCATTCCTCAAGGTACCAAAGCTCCCAGATTATCTTGTCATAGTTTTGCTAATGCCAAAGGCACACAAAGCTTTCTCTGAAGTATATTTCTGGACCCAGATGCTTTAATAATTCATAATGTCAGCAAATCACAGTGTTGGCACAGAGATGCTTTAATATTAAGCTGCTGTAAATCTGGACCAGATACATTGAGCCCAATGAAAGGAAAATAGCAATAACATGTCAAGACAGCTGATATATTCAGTACATTTGGAAGGATGCTTGGAAACCCAAACACTTAACAATTTATGCATCACTTCTGCAGATGCTTAAGGAGGATTTGATTTATTTGAACACTAATAAGGTCAAAAGCATCCATGTATTTACAGTACATAGCACAGTGTTTTATAAGAAAGCAAACCCCTCAAGACCATATGCATTTCTTTTACAACATACTATATAATTACAAAGTAATTCCTCTCACCTACTTCCAGTTATGTCAGACAGATGACGTGGGTGACAGAAATGAGAGGGAAAAATATCCAGCTGAAAAACCTCACATAATCCTCCCCATAGAGGGAAAATGTCAGTCACGAGCAGACCTTTGTGGCAGAATGCAGGGGGCTTCAGTACCACAGAGAGTCACTGCATGCATGCTCTGGGATGGAGAATGGATATGTATAATGTTATAGACTCAGAGCAGAAAGCAGTGCCACAACTGTGTTCTTAGCCTGTATGGGTGTGTTCATTACCACTGGTAGGAATAGTTTTCAAGCATATTAAGTTTTTCTTCATTTCAGTAGAACATAGAATATGTGAGTAAAAAGAACATTGAGTTTGTGCATTAAAAAAATGGCATTCCAACAAATGGAAAAATTATGGGTCCCAGAGCAAAAAAGGTATAGCTAGAGTAATAAAAAAGTCCTGTAATATGAAGCACAGTGCACTAGAGTTTGAGTCATTTAAAAATCCCCACAATTAGAATGTGAGGCAACTCACAGTTCAAGAATCATAAGCACTATCACTGACTACTTTCATTTACAGTAAAAAGCTGGCATGCTGAGATCTCCCATTCACATTTCTAAGATAAGAGCAAAAGGCCTTACATGTAGACCACAAAGCTTTATCTGTATCTCCCATTGCGATTTTGTACCAACCCTTTCTATTTTCCTTTGATAGCTCCTTCCTAAAATTAATACTGCTTTCCAGACACTTGGTTCACGTTTCCCTTGACCAAATCTCTCACAGGGGGTTATTCAACCACTAGTGTTCCACCAACAAAACTAAATGGTATCTTATGCCTTCTTGTTTCTAATGACTTGGCTAAAAATCACACACACACACACACACACACACACACACACACAAAACTCAAAAAAATCCACGTGGATTTGGCCTCCTAAAATGTGCATTTGAGGTTTCATATTTGGAATATGAAATTAAAAATTCCCAGTCTGGAGCTCTATGAAATTCCAGGTGATATCCGATGAACTGGAAAAACAGAAAGGTGTTTCATCTAGAGTGGTGAGAACCTTCCAACCAATTGCAATGAGCAGCAGCACCTGAATATAAATATGCCTTTCAAAGAGAAGTACATTTAAGTTTTAACACTAAAATAGCTTGTGCATATTGATGTCAACATAGCAAAGCAGCGAAGCTTAAAGCATGCTTTGAAAAGGCGCAGCCCAACATAAACATTGCCTGTAAAGGCAACATTGACAATGCCCTGTTGACATCAAAATATCACTTCTTCACTAGCACTCAGAGGTGACCCTCATTCACAAGCAGTATCTACTCACAAACAGCCTTTGTTGATCTGTACTTTGCACTGCACCCTGGGAGAGGTACAGCCTCAGCCTATGTTTCTGTCTCAAGCTTCAGCTTGCTTGCTATCGCCAGCATCCTGTTCCCAAACTCATGCACTGAAGAGCTGAGGGAAAAGTCTCTAAATATCCACATGCAGAGGGAATTCCCCCACAGGTGCACTTCTGTTTCTCTCTGCTCTTTGTAAACACTGTTCCTTGAAATGAGGTGGGGATAGGGATGGAGGAGCCTTGCAGCCAGGTACCTGAATGCCTTGCAAGCTTTTGCCATGGTGCATCTTGCAGTGCCAGTCCCATATATATTACAGCAAGGCACCCATGGACACTGCCTCTGCAGGAATGAGACCAGTGACTGATATTGTGGAACACAGAGCTGTTCCTCTCTGCCATGGTGGGGGCCCAAAACCTCACAGTCCTGTTACCAAGGAGCAAATACTTCAGAAGAAATTTTGTTTTCATCAGTTTCATGTGTATCTTGAAACTGATTTTAACCACTTCTGTATTCTTGCTTGCTTCTTGCCCTCCTCCACTGTTCAATGAAACCCTTATCACTAAACTCAACAGGTCTACTTCACAATCCTCACAATCACTACCAAATTTCTGATTGCAAAATGCTGTGTCTTGATCTGTGTCCTTGTCTTGCCTGTTCTCATCAGCTCTAGCGCTCTGCTATCACAGCTAACGAGTCCTGGGTTTAGTTCAAGGTATAGATGTCTATCTTTTCAAGCTGACCTTATCCCACAGCTGCTGTGCTTTACTTTGGGAAACAATCATAGAATCATAGAATAGTTAGAGTTGGAAAGGACTTTAAGATCCTTTAGTTCCAAGCCCCCTACCAGGGGCAGGGACACCTCCCACTAAACTATTTCACCCAAGGCTCTGTCCAACCTGGACTTGAATACCACCAGGGATGCAGCATTCACAACTTCCATGGGCAACACATTCCAGTGCCTCACCACCCTTACAGTAAAGAATTTCTTCATTATATCCAATCTAAACTTCCCCTGTTTGAATATGAGCCCGTTACCCCTCATCCTATCACTACAGTCCCTAATGAAGAGTCCCTCCCCAGCATCCTTGTAGATAGAATCATAGAATACGATCAAGAAGTTAGTTAGAAAATCAGCTGAGAAGCTGCTTTGTGAGAACTTTTCTGCTTTTTCTTTTCTACTTTGTGAGAATTACTTTTTTCTTAATTCATTCAGCCATAGAGATAGTTAGACTAGAGGCATGCATAGATCAAGTAACATGCATAAAGTAACTAATTAAAGCTCTTAACAAACTACAGTGGCTTCTCACCATATTAAGCTTGACCCGTTTTTTCTTTAGCAATAGCTAGTGAAAATGATTGATCAGATTGTCGGACCCAGCAGACCAAGATGGTAAGAGGCAAAAACTCCAAACCGGCTTGGTGTCAGCTGCCCTGTTTGTCTGCCGAAGACACCAGTTCAGGAGACTCACGAGCTTCGTTCTGTTCAGCTGAGCTGCCTGGGATTTATAGATTACAGTGGGGTTAATAAACTTTGTCTGCAAATCCCAAAGCACAGTACATAAACCCCACAAGCTTATAGGGCAGCCTTCCCTCCAGGGCTTAGAAAGACCTGGGGGAAGCAGAGACCTGAGTAATCAATTTCTGAGGAAAGGAAAACTAATGGATGATGAAAATTCCTTCATTTTTACAGTGCTGCCCTGAGGGAGAGAGACACTCCTGGCTTTCTACAGAATGCAAAAACTGAGAGTGAAGGTGGGGGGTGGTTTGGTTTGGTTAGGTTTGGTTTGGTTTGGTTTGGTTTGGTTTGGTCTGTGTTGCTGCAGAAACACAAAACTTGCTTCCCTAATCAAGTTACATGTTGTCTAATGCTCACATTTGCCCACAGCCTCAGCAGTAAGGTAGAAAATCTGCGAAGCATTTTTATGCTTCACCCTGCGAGTGGCTGTATGGTTGATCTGATGCCTAGAAAAACTGAGATACCTCCAGGATATTGTGCTGGCAGGAGGAATCTTGCAGCTTCTCCTCGTGCTCCTCTTATCACTCTCCCCGTGTGAAGGGTACACAATGAAGCTGGTAGCATGGGTAAGCACAACTTGCTATAACATTCCTGAGGGTCCTCTCATGCAGCTGGAACTAACTATTGGCCTTTCAGGCTAGTTTGACCCAACACTACCCCCACAAGGGGGCTCAAAGCAGTCTTTGATTAATTTTCCTTACAGGATATATCTCCATGCACTTTCTGAGTCCACTGTTTCTTGTTAGCCTCTGCAGCAACTTACACTGGCATCTTGAAGACTCTAATCTTCAACCACTGCATCATTTTAAAGGGTGGTCATGAAGGCCCCAGTGAACTATGCCCTACACTTAGATTTCACAGAGTCACAAAGTCTCTTGGACCACAGAACCACAGAAGGGTTGGAAGGGACCTCTGGAGATCACCTAGACCAACCCTGCTGCCAAGGCAGGTCCACCTAGAGCAAGTTACACAGAAAGCGTCCAGGTGGGTTTTGAATGTCTCCAGAGAGGGAGACTGCACAAACCCCCTGGGCAGCCTGTCACAGTGCTCTGCCACCCTAAACTTGGCAGATTTATTGCATCTGCACTCTGTTACCATTAATCAGGGTCCACTGGAGACTGGTTTATCAGAAACAGATATTACTATCTGTGTGCTGAGGAGTCTGAGCTTCTTGATCATGTTAGGACATCTGATGTCTTCTGGTGTTGCAAATGCATCTGAGAAGAAATTATAGTCTCCTTTTGCAGGAGGACCACAGAAAGGATGGCAGGAAGTGGTGGAAGCGGCAGGAGAATCACATGGCTTGTAAGTCAGTGGTACAGCTATGCTTCCTCATCTGCTCCACGGCACTGTGCCTTACAAGGAGTGTATGACTGATTCCCATCTGTCTGAGGTAGAAGTCAGCAGAAGAGTCACACCATTTAATTATTGGCAACAAACACTGCTGCCTAAATAAGGAGCATTAGGCTCTCCAGGTAGTCTAAGGGGGGGTCCCTCCAGGAGCAATTCAGTGATTCATACGGTGTGAAACCTTTTAATATAATCTAACTTTGTGGCTTTTGTAGCTAGAATCACAGAAACATGCTTCCCTAATTACCAAGAAAAAATAACTGTAATTTCTGCCTTGCACGTGTTCTAACTGCTTTCTGTCCCCACCTTCCGAACCAATTTGTCCACACCTTGGTTACATGACATCACAGCAGTGAGCAGCAAATTCAAAAGCCAAAAAACGATGACATACACCCTAATGTAATTTTTCTCATCAGAATCTATGTGATAATACTCATAGCAGGAGATGCTACCCTGCTCACTGGAGACCACCGTGTAACAGTATTGCTTCATTGGTATCAGTGCAGAAAACACTGAGAATCGGGAGAAGCCAGACATTTCTGTGTCTTGCACTACTGCAAGAAAAGCAGCAATGAAGGAGAAGGGCAAAGTGTTAGAGGTGGGGAAACCCACTTGAGATCTAGTGAATACTAGGGTTAGACATAAGCTGTTGAGACTGAGGGACCACAGGTATCTGTAGATCACAAAGCAAGTTGTAATAGTATCAGTCCACAGCCTGTTGCAGAGCTTGCAATTCTCACCTAAGGGGTGGTAAAATAAGGTTACTTGTTATTGTTTGAGAAGTAACCTAATTTGCATCCAGCACATTTCTGGCAATAAAAACAAACCATTCTAGACTGCTGTCTCTCCTTATTCCCTTTTGTTCCTAGTTGTTAATGAGCACTGCCTTTTCTACAAGTTATAACATACAGAAACTCCATCACACACACTTTAGTTTTGTCTGTCCACCAGCCAGAAAAGACCAGCTTTCTCTTGGATCCCAGGGTAGGCTTTACTCTGCTTTACTGAAACACTTAAGTCATACCTTAATTCTAGATACATAGGAAAGCCATCTTCTTAAAGTGAATGCCTATGTTCCCTATAGAGAAGGCAATAAGTTACAGGGACAGACCAGCCTACCTGTCTAAACAGGATCCACTAATGCCAAATGGTCTGATTTGGCTTATTTAGCCGCTGAGTGAAAGGGGTGGGTTTTAGTTGTTGGCAGTGCTCATTGCTCCATTTTGCATTGCAGTGTAATATAGGGTATCTCTAAACAGTTTGAAAGCAAACATGGCCGTGTTCTCCCTGTTGCAACCATCTACTTGGCTATAAACTTGCTTTGGGCCAGCTGTTCTAATTAATGACAATGGGATTCAACTGCAGAAGGCATTGCCAAGTACTTTTGACACTTCAGCAACGCAAAATGTTCAGAATAAGCAGATCAGCCTTTCTGATTAACATAATGGACAAGGAACTGTCCAGATTTCTTTGCCTCTGACCAGCAGTTACATGGTTAGAGAGAAGAGTCTCAAAATTATTCCATGTTGTGTCTAAGCAAAATAGAGCAATATTTCTTTTTCTTTCTTTCCTTTTTTCTTCAGGGAACACAAACTTACCCCAGCCCATGCCTGAGAGAACCTGCACTGCAGGTTCAACTGCTTATTTTTGCCACAGAGCTGCCTTGAAGCTTGTCTGGCCACGTCAGCAGCAAGATCCAGGACTGGACCAAGCTCATGCTGCTATGCACACGGATATGGAAAAAGCAGTGGAAAAGGGATTATGGAGAGTTAATCTTGATGCACCTTTATCATCAGATGTGAGAGGTTTTGGGAAGAGGTGTACTGTCACCAGGAGGAACAAGCTCAGCACACCTCAACCCCTCATGTTGGCAGAAGCAGCATTCCCAGCCCAGCTTCCCAACAGTCTGGCACAGGCCAAAATGAGGCCATTGCAATTTTGCTGTCCTGAAACATTTCTTTCTTTGACTTGACTACAGCTAGTGCTGTTTTCTCCTACACCCAGGTTGGTGATGAAGGCGGTGCTATACAGTGTGAGGTTCCAGTGTCACAGCACTACTTCATCTGACTGATTTGCCAGCGCTTGTGCCCTGAGACACGGCTGTGGCTTGTGGGATCCTCTCTTCCCTTACTGCCTTATTTCCACCTTCTGTGTGCTTCCTCCAAAACCATGATAAATACAAATCAGGGTGATACTAAACAGAGGTCTACTAGCAAAGTGACATATCCAGCAGATGCAGTCTGCTCACTTTCATGGCCTTCCACTGAGGACAGTCATTGTGCGAGACAGACCTTGTTGTACTTGTTCCTTTCACCAATTACTGTTAGTATGACAGCTTCCAGGAGAAGTCAGACAGGACCTCAGGGAGGCAGCTAAATGCAGAACTCCTTTGAGCATGGAGCTCACTGCAATGGCAGCTCTTAATAAAAAACTCAATATTTTCAAACATTGAACGTAATTAGTATTTTCCACATTGACAATTGCCTGAGAGTAAGCATGATAACGAACTTTGTTCCTGACAAAGATTCAAAATGAATTTCACAAGTTTATGACTGTGCAGATAGATACATAAGTTCAGGAGGCTGAAAATACAGATTTTCTATTCCCTTGCCTTGTTCCTGTACTCTCCTGGGTCTTGTAAACAGTTAGCATGAACTCTAACACCAAACAATGCACCAAGACTGGCATGCAAAACCCTTGATGTATCTGGTGATTCTTTCCTGTAGAGATCTGAAAGGACTATGGAAAAATTGTTTCCTATGCAGCAGCATTCACAGACAGGTTTGGGAAACATTTGCTTGGAAAACCATTTGTCTGTCCTACTCACAGCAGGTCAAATGCAATCTGCAGTTACATCTCCATGAACGGAACTGCTCACATTCAAACGGAGGCTTAAGTTTCATGTTCTATCAAAGAGACAGCCTGTGCTTTTAATAGGACACAAGCTACAGATGCCTCAGTGCCAATCTAATCTATTGATTTTCTCATTCTACATTTTCTCATATGTAGTAGCATTCTAATCAGATAGTTTTTTCTTGATTCTGCTTAATTCCTAATATTACTAATACCCATGTGCACACATGCACACACTCTAAACAGGAAAACTGTTCAAGACACTGAAATTAATGTTTTGTGATCTTTCACCTTCTGGTATACAGAAAGAGATTATGAATTTTCCAAGGTATTCAGTAGGTACTTATGCATCTGGTCTATTGAAAAGCCCTGTTCTTGCATTTATCATATTTGCTTGAAACATTATTTTGGCTTAAAAAATGCTGTATTTAATCTGAGAATGAAGAGCAAACTTCTTAAAAGATTGTCAAATTTAGAAATCTTTATTATTTTTGAGGAATGGGTATTTTTACCCTGAGAAAACCTCTCTTCCTGCAGCTCAAAACCAGCCTGATACTGTCCTTCACACTTGCATTACAATTTTGCAGTTGATCGCTTCCACAGGCAAAAAAGTGTAAAGACATGTATGGAGGAAATCCCATCAGGCCAGTCCTGCTGCCACTCCTGTCAGTAGGAATTACAAAAGTGTGAAGCTTGTTTTAATTGAGAATAGATTAACAGTTTGGATTTATGGTCTTAAAGGTCTTTTCCAACCTAAATGATTCTATGACTACATTTTGTGCTCCTCCAATCCTTTCTGAAGAGTTAACTTCTTTTGGCCAGGATCTTATCTCCAGCACTAAAAAAACAGCAGATGCAGCAGAATGAAAAGAGCTACTGTAGATTTCTTTGCTGCAAAATACAATCTGGATCACTAATTTCTCTTCAGCTAATTCACATATAAAGCCTGAGCACATCCACAAGATCCACAAGACTTTACATTGAACTATTATTGGATGAGTCACAGAAACAAACACTGGCAGTAAAGCATTTGCTAGGAAAAGAAGATATAGTTAGCAACAAGAGCTTATAGGTGTAGTGCCAGGTAATAACCTTTTGAAGGTTCTGGGAGATTTACTTTTATCATCTGAGGAGATGATCGGGACTTCATGAAAGAAATGCTTTATTTTAAAGGCACGAGGAAGGAGGTCTCTGCAATCTGGGACACAGTGAAAACAGAAGTGAAGAAATAATTGAGTGGGTTTGACACACTAGACCAGAGCAAAGCAAAAAAGAGCAGGGGCAAAGCGCTGTGGATATGGGTCGTGCAGGACCAACAAAAGCACGAAACAGCAGATTCTGAATGCTGACCTTCAGCTGCCAGAAACCCTCCCCACATTTTATGCAGCCTGTGTCATTTCTATGTCCTAGCCCTGGCACAGGGGTATATATTTTTGAATCCTGAAAGGGTAGATTGCAGATCAGCAAAAGCCCTGACCTCTCTCTGCAGGGCCAGGCTGTGCTGGACTGGAGCAACCCATAAGGACATGAAATGATAAGCTCTGCCTCGTGACTGGGCCAGATACTGCTACTACAGCCAGGGTAATGTGGCCAAATTCACACCACTTGTTACTGTTTAACACATACAATCATAGAATAGTTAGGGTTGGAAAGGATCTTAAGATCATCTAGTTTCAACCCCCCTGCCAGGAGCAGGGACACCTCACACTAAATCATGTCACCCAAGGCTCTGTCCAATCCAGCCTTGGACACCGCCAGTGATGGAACATTCACAACTTCCCTGGGCAGCCCATTCCAGTGCCTCACCACCCTTACTGTAAAGAATTTCTTCCTCATATCCAATCTAAACTTCCCCTGTTTAAGTTTGAACCCATTACGCCTTGTCCTATCACTACAGTTCCTCATGAAGAGTCCCTCCCCAGCATCCCTATAGGCTCCCTTCAGATACTGGAAGGCTGCTCTGAGGTCTCCATGCAGCCTTCTCTTCTCCAGGCTGAACAGCCCCAACTTTCTCAGCCTATCTTCATACAGGAGGTGCTCCAGTCCCCTCATCATCCTCATGGCCCTCCTTTGGACTTGTTCCAACAGTTCCATCTCCTTGTTATGTTGAGGATACCAGAACTGCACACAAAACTCCAAGTGAGGTCTCAGGAGAGCAGAGTAGAGGGGCAGGATTCCCTCCCTCTACCTGCTGGTCACGCTCCTTTTGATGCAGCCCAGGATACAGTTGGCTTTCTGGGCCGCAAGCGCACACTGCCGGCTCATGTTCATTTTCTCATCAACCAGCACCCCCAAGTCCTTCTCTGCAGGGCTGCTCTGAATCTCTTCTCAGCCCAACCTGTAGGTGTGCCTGGGATTGCTCCGACCCAGCTGTAGGACCTTGCGCTTGTCATGGTTAAACTTCATGAGGTTGCCATCAGCCCACCTCACAAGCGTGTCAAGGTCCCTCTGGATGGCATTCCTTCCCTCCAACGTATCAACCGAACCACACAGCTTGGTGTCATCAGCAAACTTGCTGAGGGCACACTCAATCCCACTGTCCATGTCACTGACAAAGATGTTGAGCAAGACCGGTCCCAACACCGATCCCTGAGGGGCACCACTCGTTACTGGTCTCCAGCTGGACATTAAGCTATTGACCACAACTCTTTGTGTGTGGCCACCCAGCCAGTTCTTTATCCACCGAGTGGTCCGTCTATCAAATTGATGTCTCTCCAACTTAGAGACAAGGATGTCATGTGGGACAGTGTCAAATGCTTTGCACAAGTCCAGGTAGATGACATCAACTGCTCTACCCCTGTCCATCAGTTCCATAGCCCCATCATAGAAGGCCACCAAATTGGTCAGGCAGGATTTGCCCTTAGTGAAGCCATGCTGGCTGTCACCAAGCACCTTGTTGTTTTTCATGTGCCTTAGCATGCCTTCCAGGAGAACCCGCTCCAAGATTTTGCCAGGCACGGAGGTGAGACTGACTGGTCTGTTGTTCCCTGGCTCTTCCATTTTCCCCTTCAAAATTCCCAGGGAAAGCTCTGGGAAACATCAAAAGGAGATCCCAAAGACTAAATCTAGGCAGTGTCCTACTAAAGCCAGTAGGAGTATGGGAAAAGTGGAAAGGCTGAGTTCCTTCATATCTGAGCAAGCTGCCATAAAATGTTCTAATGACCATGCCAAAAAATAAAAAAAAAAAAAGGAAGAAATTTGACAGATGAAGTCATTAATATGCACTTAATACTCATGAAAGTGTCTGCTCAAGTGCAGAGCACAAGACAGGTCTTAAACAGAGGCCGAAGAGAAAGACGCAAATTGTACATGCTGTTTACAATACTTTCTTTTTGAAAGGTACAATAGCATAATTATCTGTGAATCAGGAAAGCCAATACAAAGCCTTTCATTTAGAATATGTATTTTATGTCTGCATTTGCATAAAAGCATGTCTTTATACTTTTACACCTACATAAAAACACACAGAAATACACATACGTATTTATGCATGCTTGTGCACAGGACAATGTGCACTTCCTGGCACAGCAAGCCACCGAAGGCGTCTCCACTAAATTCCATCTCCAGTGAGTGACAAGATGCAAAAAGTCCTGACGCAGAAACGTAACTTGCTCTGAACCCACTCTTGGTTGGAGCAGAAACCTGAAGATTTCTTCACAGTAGTTGGCACAGAAGTTGGCATCTGATGCCCTGCTCATCACACACTGGTGACAGCTTGCCAAGTGGCAGAGCCCCCCAAGCCCAAGGGAACAGCAGAGCTTTCTGCCTCCAAAAAAGGTTACTCTGAAAGGAAGTTTCCTCTTTCCCCAAAAACTGTTAGAGCTCCCTTCCTAGTGGACTTTCTCAGGGAACACTCTCAGTAATACAGAACAAACAGTATTACCGAAAACATCATTAGAAGGAAACAGGAGAGACAGCTGGTCAAAGAGGGCAGTCCATGCTGCCTCCATCATTTTCTCCACATAGAGCATATTTGACTAGCACCATCATTTGAGGAAGGCCCTCCCAAAGAGCTAACCTTTGCAAACTTCCTTTATATTTCTTTTTTTTTCCCCTGGAGGCTGTTAATTCTGAAAGCACAATGGGGTTTTCCATTGAGGGATTTCTTTGAAAACATACCAAGTATTTCTGTTAATTCTTCCTCCTTAGGCTGCATTGGAGTGTGACCAGCAGGTCGGGGGAGGTGATCCTGCCCCTCTACTCTGCTCTCCTGAGACCTCACTTGGAGTTTTGTGTGCACTTCTGGTGTCCTTAACATAACAAGGACATGGAACTGTTGGAACAAGTCCAGAGGAGGGCCACGAGGATGATGAGGGCACTGGAGCACCTCCCGTATGAAGACAGGCTGAGAAAGTCGGGGCTGTTCAGCCTGGAGAAGAGAAGGCTGCGTGGAGACCTCAGAGCAGCCTTCCAGTATCTGAAGGGGGCCTATAGGGATGCTGGGGAGGGACTCTTCATGAGGAACTGTAGTGATAGGACAAGGGGTAATGGGTTCAAACTTAAACAGGGGAAATTTAGATTGGATATGAGGAAGAAATTCTTTACAGTAAGGGTGGTGAGGCACTGGAATGGGTTGCCCAGGGAAGCTGTGAATGCTCCATCGCTGGCAGTGTTCAAGGCTGGATTAAACATAGCCTTGGGTGGCATGGTTTAGTGTGAGGTGTCCCTGCCCCTGGCAGGGGGGTTGGAACTAGATGATCTTAAGGTCCTTTCCAGCCCTAACTATTCTTTTCTATGATTCAAGCTCCTGTCTGTATCTCCTTCCTCAGATTGTAGCCTTTGAGATTGTGGCATCCCTGAAGCTCATCCAGGGTCTCAAACAGCCTTCCACTTCCCAGTGTGCAGTCTGTGACCCTGTCACTCACAGAAACAACCCAGCTGCCTTTATGGCCCAAAGGATTCAGTTTTCAATCATGTGCATCCACTTGAATGTGGCTTCAAAACAAAGCATTTTTGTCTGTCAAGACAGCATCTTTTCAGCATCCCTAAGTCTCTGTGGTGCTAGGCACTCAGCTGAGAGGAGAAAGCACTCCTAGCAACACGAGCTCAGGATTTTGTGTGATTTTGCTGCCCAGCTGATGTTTTTTTATCACTTTCTCATGTGCCTAACACTTACATGCCTGCAACAAAATTCACTCACCAAGATAGAATCAAAGACCTTTTAATACCTCTTGTCTATTTTTTCTATTGCCTTAAAGATCACTCTTCACCCCATGAAACACAGTTCAGTCACATGACCAGTGCTGCTGTGAGCTCGAAGCAAAAACTACACTTATCTGAAAGGACAAACAGTAGCCAAGCAGAGAAGACTCTGTCCTGCAATACCTCAGCTACTGATGAGGTGCTTTTGATCACTTCCATCTATTTAGGGAATTGAAAGGCAGTATTTGCAGCTGTGAGCAATCAGCAACACATTAAAGGAGCTGAGAAGCCTGAAATATCATAAGTAATACGCAGAAGCATCCCCTTCACTTTGCAGGTTTGCAGCATCTACACCACCCGGCCAGTCCTCCTCCCAGGAGCAGCACAACAGCACAAGGCTCTTGCTGGAGATTCCACCACTAAAAGCAGGTACAGCCCTTCAGAGGACAGCATCCTTACATCACCCTGCCTGCCTCCCCTGCTGTGGCTCCTTCAGAATCCCTATTTAGAGACAAATTTAACAGGTGAAGGAGGTATAAAACACACCCCAAAAAAAGAAGTGCTTTGATCACTGACAAATCAAACATGTTGAGCTGCTTTTTTTTTTCCCCCAGAGTCAATGCTCTGTCCCAGACAATGGAAATATTAAGTGACTTGCTGCTGTATGGCACCAAAACTCGTTCCACCGGGATTCTTTTTTGCTGCCTGTACCCATTGTCACTAGAAATTTTGCTTTACAGAAGCTCAGCATAACATTGCAAGCAAGTCTTAAAGTAAGGTCCTAATTTATTTCCCTTCTGTTCTTCCTGACAACAAACTCTTGGATTATTGTTTGAATGTCAAACTATTCTTGCCTCCAAGTGTTAGACATTAGGTGAGCTCACCTAAGGAGACTGTTACTTATGGATTGTTTGGTGGGGTTGGATTGTTTTTTTAGTATGGACAAGTTACACAAGGTGATCCTATAGTGCAGGATAAGTGTCAGCTCTTTTGTGCTGTACTGTCACAATCTAAAAGACAGTTGAAGCTATTTACAGCACAGAGAATTGCTGTTTTCATAGAAGTGGTTCTTGGCTAGAAACTGCCATAGAACTACTGGTGACATGCAGGTTGCTGCCAATTTCCACTACCTTCTGACACAAAACATCCAGTGTCACACCTTGGGGATTTCTTGTTTGTCTTCATATACAATAGAAATTTAGAAATCACTTTAGCTCACCTTAAAGCACATATTCCAACAACACTTTTGAAGTTTTAACCAGATCCTTAATAACCCATGTATATTGCCTGCCAATCTAGAATTAAGCAACCAATATGAAAGATTATGGCACTTTACAGTGGAAGAGCTGCACCTGGGAAGGAGCTATGATTTTAATGAGCCCCACGAGGTGTTATCTTGTTGCAGGTAAGTTAGGACTGTTAATTCATGTGGATAATGCTTGTAATTGCCTAGAAATTATTTAATTACAGTTGAAATATCTGGCTTCTGGAGAAAAAGGAAACTTTTCTTATATTATTTTTCAGCCACCACCTCCCACCAATACTATGTTTAGAAAAAGAAAATCTAAAAGAAGTGTTTATGCATAAATGACTCTCAAATTTTGAACTGAGCTTGCTATGTTTGTTACTAGTGATGGTCCATAGAGTTGGAGTAGCAGAGAGGGAGAGAGGGGAAGAAGGCAACCATTTCCAGAAGCTTCTCTATAGCTTGATAAATAGAGCAGGACCTGCAAACAAGGCAGAATGAGAAGCTGCACTGTGAATTACCAAAGCCTGCAAAGCTTCATCTCCTCTGAAATGACAAGCAGAGACCCAAATTTCCAATTGTTCTATGAAGCACAGAGACTCCCTAACCTCTTGTGCAAAAGGAGTAAGTCTTTCTCCAGGTCCTGGGCTTGTTGCTGGAGAGAACAGCCTCAAAATGAAAGTCATGTCACCTACCCCCAACTCTGCAGCACTTGTTGATCTCACTTCAAATGATGGCAGCTCAGCATCTACACTAAACGTTGTTATGGTGACAGCGGAGATCTAACACTGAACACTGCATCTGCCTGCTTATCTGCCACTAAGGATCCTGCTGTGTACAACTTCAAAAGGAAGGGAGCCAATGAGTTGTTTTTCAAAACCTCCTCAATGATCAAAGAGGAGAGAGACTACAAAACTATCCTTCTATTAAAAAATTAATGTATTGTATGAGTATGATCCCAGGTGGCAAAAGGGAGGGTGGATGTCTCTTTGTGCACCTCTACAGCTAGATCCTTTGCTTATCTAGGGCCTGGTCATGTTCCTGCAGAAGACTGCAAAAATGCCCTAGCTCCATGTAAGCAGCTTCCAGCGGGGCACACAGCTGGTACAGCAGCTTGGAGAACGAGCTGATCAGTATATGGGAGCAATGACCTCCAGGTGCCTAGAATGTGCATGCTGACACTTGCATCTTGTTGGAAAGGCACTAATGGAGAGTAAGAGCACATATATGCTGACACCAGGCAGTTTCACACTCCAGAATGGCACAGATCACTCTCAGGGATATTTTCCTATCTCTCTTTTCAGCTCTTACTGCCCTTTGCTTAATACTGGCAGCAACTGTGTTGGTGTAGGTAAATACCTTAAATATCAACTGGTATATAGAAATGAAGTGGAGGGGTGAACTTTTTAAAACACAAGTGAAGAATACAATTGATATGTTTAGGTGAACAGTATAATTGCACATTACCTTTTTATCCCCAGGAAAATATAATCACAAATATATGAGAAGCCTTGCCTTCCTCCTTTGTATCACATGCACTTCCTGTAAATCAGTTTAGTCTCCCACACTGCATATGTGCTTGTCTTGTTGGTCGGTGTCAAGCAATACCGCAACACAGGTGGCATCAAATGAAAATCCTTGCAGTCAGCTGGACCTCAAAGTAATGAATGGTGCTCTGCAGTCATCCTGCCTATTCCAGAACAAGGTAACAGAGAGCAGGCTGAACTTTCTAAGAAAATGGTGTGCTGATAACTGCTACCACTAGTAGTCAACTATAATCCTTCTTGCCTGATGCTCAGCAATTTAGATTCCATGGTAATCTGAGTTCTTAAGGCTGTTCAGGGTTTTTCTCCTCCCAAAGCTTTGTTTCCTGCTTCTGAGTAGTGGGAGGAGGTTCCGCATTTTAGTTGGTCCTCAGTGCTTCTCCTTTGTGATTTGGTGCTTCTCTTTTGTCATTTTGATGACTGCCTCTGGCATCTGATGAAATCTGAGCCAGGGAAGCAGGCAAGCAGTGCTCCCCCTCTCACTGGCCTGCTTTGCAGGCTTCAGGGAAGTATCTTTTGTGTTTCATTTGTATCTTTACAAAATATCACCAAAGAATCTTTTCAAAAGTTAGCGCTACAAACTGCATTTCTGAAAGGCATGACACAGATAGTACTCTCTGGAGCTCTGAGCTGGTTCATGCACAGTAGAGCTGATGAGTACCCATGGGTAAGGCATGAGAATCAGGAGAAACTGAATTTTGTCAGATGAAATGATAGCTTAATTCTGGGAGGAGCAGGGTAGGGGTGGAAAAAAAGGGTTCATTCTGAACCAGAGAATGAGCATTCAGAAAAGGAAAAACAAGCCATTACTCAGGATTTATATCTTTTCAATATTGTTTGACAACCGAAATGTAATAAAATGGAAAAAACAAGGAGGTTGCAAATAATGAGGTAGCTATTGACTGATGCAATACAAAACAATAAATGGCATAGTAGGAGCAACTGCAGCAACACTTCTCTAGAAATCTAATATATGGTCTGCGTTCTTCCTGGCATGATTTTGGCCTGGCACAGGAAACAGCTGCTGCCAGTGGTCAGTTAAGATTGAGGCCTTCACTCCTCCCGTGTGGAGAGCCGAAACAAACAGTATGGTGTTCATCCCTTGACAGATGTATCTGGGCAATGGTGACTCCAGCAAACTTCCTAAGCAGGGCACTTCTACTTTGGTAACTATCCTTACCAAAACACATATTTGCTCAGTATCTGAACTATAAGGTTTTTTTGCGGAGATGGAAGCCCCTTTGCCTGTCCCAGGCTATAGGAAGAAGAAAGTGTTGCCTCTTTCTCACAACAAATGGCTGTAAGGGATTCATGTTAGTCTTCACTCTATGCCCAGTCTAAAAACTACAATGAGATTGTAGAGATGGCATTTTCTTGCCACCTCTAGTCTGTTTATAATCTGATCTGCTAACTTCACTCCACTCCTGTGGAGTCCTGTTGCCCCATGAGAATAAAGTAGGAGAGAAAGTAAAAGCAATTCCCCCTTTTTCTCTGTTCCTAAAGCAGTTAAGTGTCTCCTAAATGGTGAACCTTTGCTTATGCTACCAGTGCACAATCTGAAAAATACCTTTCATCCCTAGGCCGCCTCATGGGGTGTGTGGGTGGGTTTTTCATAAACCTTTGCATATGATCAGGTGGTGTGCTCTCAGGATAAATGCAGGTTCCCTAAATGCCATGAAGTTTTTCTCTTTGGTGTATAAGCGCACTCAGGATGAACTGGAAAGCAGCTAGGATTTTTGTGTATTTTCTCCTAGAGCAGATGTTCTTGTTTCTGTTGTTCTGTTTCACAAGATACAATTACTAGTTGTACAATGGTCTAATAAAGTCACTTCTTGGGTTTACTAACAAGCAAAATTGTTAAATAAGCATGAATATTGTTCATCAGCTTAATTTAAAGATCTTGTTTCAGTCAATGGAAATATTTCATCAGTCTTTTTGTAGAATTTTTTGTTTTCCTTATCCTACTATCACAAAATACCTCAACACTAAAATGAGCACCTGCTACAAAATTACCGATCACAGAAGAAAGATGAATATTTACTCTTTAGTGGGAGATATACCAGAGCCTTGTATTAGCTTGCTAGCCCATGGATTATTCCAATGTCAGAAAAATTGCCATTTCTAACCTACATGTTTGTTTCATATCTCTTCAACTTCATGAGCAGAGCTGAGTATTTCTGTTGAAGTTTTTTAATTTAACTGATAAGATTAGGCTTAAAAAGGCTTCTGTGCACTGCAGTATCTCTGCTTTTTTATAATAGTAAGGAGTGTTATACCTAATACAACAGAGACTATCCACAACCATTAGAGAAGAGAGAAAAGGACAAGGTAGTGTTTTATGCACTAATGCAGCACAAAGTAAACTCGAGACATGGGGAATGATATGACCACCTCATTAGTTGCACAGTGTGAGTGGGCTTTTGTCTTGAATGGTATCATAAGAACTGACAATAGAGTAAATGAGAGAAGCCACAAAAAATAAGAAAGACCATTTATTTATGACAACGAAAGGAATAAATACAATATTGATCCATAACTGGCGCCAAAATGTAGGCAAAAAAATGTTGTGATGAGCATTTGTTTTGTTTTTGTAGAGAAACACCATATTTAAGGTTACAAGGCATTAATTTTAGTAGCTGCTGAGAGATAAAATTCTTAGTATATATGTGTGCTAGTACTGGACAATGGCAAAGCACTAGCTGCAGCTCAGGTAGTAATAATGGCTGTGTTTTATGGGGGCTATTTTAATTCCATTTCAATGTTTACAGAAAATACACTGAAGGCAATATAAAAATCCCATGTGAGGTACAAAGGGTGCATATTACCTCTTCACTGCATAGTAAAGCATAAAATGCTGCCACTTTTCAAACTTTTAATGTGTGAAATCTCAACCACTTCATCCTGCATTGTGTAGCAGGAGAAGAAATAAAAATGAATTATTCTAATTTTTTAGTTATTTGATACACTTAACATTGATAATTCTGGCAGGCATTAAAAATATCCTATTAGGGAAGTTTTCAGTATCCTAGGGTTGTGGGTTTTTTCTTTTTTGATTTATTACAGATCATAACCGAAGACTACCAAGGCTAGCATTTTGGTTTATCCTCATAGCCAAATACTCAAAAACTCCCCAGTGGCCTGAAGAATGTTTCTCTCCTCCAGTCTTTCTCACAGGTCCTCAGTCTCACACAGCACTGTCATTTCCTGAAGTGCCATGGACTCCTATAGCCTAAGAAAACTTTGTTATTTTTGTCTCTGGATTGCTGTTTCAAGGAAAATGTTGGTATTTCAAGACTGTCAAGGTGAGTGCCCCTTTCCTAATGAAGGTATCTAAGCATAATGTGATCTCTTCCTTACCTTTGTGTATGTTTTTTAGTTTGCCTTTCACATACTGCCTCATGATTTTCATGTTGCTAATATGGCTTAATTTATCTTTGCTGGATTTTCTCACATTCCCACATTTTTACTTGAATGGGAATTCTGCAAGGACCAACAAAGGAAAACATATAAAGGAAAACCTTAAGTTCAAAAACACTGAAGGTAACTTAGAAAAAGGAATTCACTTTAGATAAACAAAGGAACACAAGGACCTACCGTTTGTTTGTGGTTTTTTTGTTTTTTTTTTTTTTAAGAAGTTTTCACTTGCTTAGTTTAAAAATTTTACTGCAATCACATTTTTCTTGAAAATATGATCACAAAAATTGCACCATTGCTGAATTCACAGGTAGGCTGTTAGATAGGTTGCTGTGTACGAGACTTATGGTGCAATTTACTTGGCAATATAACTTTCTGTAGTTATTTGTGGCATAGGTGCATGAGTTTAAACAACAATTATGACATTCGTCTTGATCTTTGTGATGTTTTGATAGGCATGATTATGCACAACTGGCGCTTTTCTTCCACTTTCTCCATGTCTTTCAGAACTGTAATTGCTTACAAAGAATGTAAGGTGCTGCTCAAAGTGGTGTGGTGGGTCTGTATCAGTTATTGCAAATGAAAGTTTATCTTTAGATGGTCGGGTGATGCTAGTGAACTTTTAGATATTAAAAGGAAGAGGATGCTGGTGTACGCAGCTTTTTCCGAACTAAGCTTTTGTATCTAGCTTTCCAATCAGCATGCACAGCAAAATGAAGCTTGATGCATTGAATTACACAAGGAGAAGCCATATTATTTAACATATTGTTCTGTGCAGTAAGAAGCTCTAACATGAATGGGCTGGGGGGGAAGTCTGGACAATTTAGGACTTCAGTTTTTGCAAGGTCTTCTCCTGACTCAACCTTTAAGAATATAATTTAAAAGCTTTCTGATTTTGCTCAGCAAATGCCCTTTGGCAGGATTAAACTCCACTGCTGCCAATCCAGCTCAATACCAAGCATGTTAATTTGGTGTTTTGGCCTTTTTCTTAATTCTACAAGCAGGGGCGTTCATTCAGCAGTGACTGAGGAAGTTTAATCAAATAATCTCATTGCTCCAAATTTATCACCACAATAAAAGAATCTACTAAAGAAATACAAGATGCAAGAACTAATTTTTTAATGGAATGTCATTTTATACTAAGAAGTAGTGCAACCTCGAGGCTAACAGTACTGCTAACGTCTGCTCTGTGTGGGTATACAGTATATAGGGGTGCTGCTGTCTACAGGAGGAATCTGCATAGCACCTCTGAAAATTGCCTACCTATGGTTCTTACTGCTATTTATACAAAACATTTGTATTGTTAACAGGTTTTTATAATGAAGTCTTTTAATTTCAAAAAACAGCTGGAAAAAAAGTGTAACTCTCTTTATGGTATGATAAAATATATCCATTGTAGATGAAAAAAGGTGAAGAGAGGACACCTTTGTGTAAATTGTGAGGAGAAGTGGGGTCTCAGCTGGTGCAGCAGAATAGTTATAGTAGCTTCCAAAATTATTTCCAGGAGATCTGGAAACAGAAATGTGGTTAACTTATGAAGAGGGTTCAAAATGCATACAAGGAAGCAAGTGGCTATGCCCTACACTGTAGAGCCATATGGCAAAAGTATAATGCTCCTTGATGTTCTATGCTCCCAGATTAAACAGTCAGCTGTGGGATTTTTAATGTTTCAGACACGTGAGCAGCTTCAAACCACTGCCATTAATTTTATACAGTAAAAATTGCCTGTCAAATCAGTCTCCAAGTGTTCCTTTCCCTTCAGAAACCTCTCCTGCTGAGAAAGCTATACAGTCCAAGGCTAGCGACGTATTTTCTACACCAAAAAGGTGTCAACTTTAAAGATACCTTCAAACCCAGAAAAAAAAAAAAACAGAAGTTTGTCGTGAGGGTGAGAATTGTCAAATTTTTCTTGGGGCTGGCATACCTTTCCAATAAGCGACTTTAAACATTACACGAATACAGTGCTCTAATTCACTAAAGCAACTGCCTTCTCTCAGTACAAATCCATTAAAAGTTTTCTTTCAATTCTCTTCAGATTTCTTTCTTTCTTCTTCCCTTCCCGCCCCCCCCCCCCCCCCCCCCCCATATCTTTGTGGCTGTTCCTTTCCTCCCCCTTTCCTCCCCCTTTCCTCCCCCTTTCCTCCCCCTTTCCTCCCCCTTTCCTCCCCCTTTCCTCCCCCTTTCCTCCCCCTTTCCTCCCCCTTTCCTCCCCCTTTCCTCCCCCTTTCCTCCATGGGTTTTCATGGGCTAGCCAGGGTAGTTGTTACTGTGACTTCACCCTCTTCCTTAATTCCCTGGTTCTTTGGCTTGCCTATCTGCCAAACTCATGCAAAAAGGACAAGCTAGTAATGATACACAGAAAAAATACAAAAAACTTGCAAGGTCAGTATCTACTCTTTCCTTAACCTCTGTTTTGTAGTCCGTTATTTCTGGCAGAAGTTACTCTGAATGGCAGAACATGAAGGGATAACAAGGCTATGTAGAGCACAGACTGACTTTGAGATTCAAGCCTCTGGTATTTCTCAAAAATACAGGTTATTTAAGAGGTCTGCTGTTCTGTATTTTCTGTCATTGATACCTCCTAAGTCTCTTTGAGTTTTTTGCAGGAAGAAGGTAATGTTACTATTTTTCTGCTCTTTGCATTTCATCTTTTTGATTTGAACTGGGAAGAGAGGCAATGGCAGGGCTCATACACCACTAAGACTTGATAAGATGTCCTAAATTGTATTTTTTCTGCACTTATCATCTAACAATGGGTAGCAAAACGAAGAACAGGCCTATCTTCAAATCCAAATATAAAGGACTCCTATTTTTCACTGTCTGGCAAAGAAGAAACTGAACAGTTTATATTCAATTGCTTCAAAGTAGCAGATTAAAATCAGCTTTCTGTAAAGCAGCAAACCTCCCCAGAACTGGGGCACTGACATCAGCTTTCTATAAAGCTGCATACCTCCCCAGAACCAGGACACTGACTCCGTGTGTCCCTTCCCAATTACAGCAGGGCAGGTACATTGTAATTTCCAGAGCTTTCCAGTTGCTTTCAGCAAGGAGTCATGTCAGAAATTCTGGTGCTTGTTTGGTTTTGCGTATGCATTGCAGGGGTCTCACAACAACATGGGAGCTCAAGTGAAAAATATGCTCCAACTTGTCTTAAATTCATCTGTCTGCTCTCAAGAGCAGCCTCTCTATTCACTTGAGAGAGCAAACATGGGTCTGTTGAAGGTGATCAGGCTGATTTTTGCTTCCTATTCAGTTGTGTATTTTGCCATTCCTTACCTGCTGTATTGGTTTCTGGTTCTCTGATTTATTTAAACCATTTAAAGGTGGTTCTGAATATTTTAAAGCACAAATGCAAGAAAAGATTACTCAGGATAGACTAAAAAGTTTCCAGCTATATATATAGTTTTTTGGGTTGCTGATTCAAGATATTTTGCATGTGACAGTATGTTCAAAGTTGCACTGTTATTCAGTCTGAATACCATACCACAGTCACACTGACTGAGCTGGAGCCACTGTGGATACAGTAGCACTGTATTCCTGGGGATGTCAAATTTGACCTCAGAGAAAACAAACAGTTTTGTCATACAAGCATTTCCATATATTATATAGAACTTTTATCATGTATATTGTATTTCTGTCTAATATCCAAAAGCCCTTGGGACAGGAACATGTGATAAATGGATTGGGTATACACCTTCAATGCTAAGCATAAAAATACTAAGAAGCGAGAACACAGATCAGCTACAGAAAATGCAGTTGGAAGAGTATTTGCTTAAGGAAGGAGTTGGGTTTTCCGGTGAAGACTTTGTTCCTGGGGATGACTTTCATGAACTGGAGAAAAGGGAACACATCAACTTCATGCTGTAGTTTCTGCGGTTGTGATTATTTTGTTGCGACTTGAATATTTTTGCTATCTTATGTTTCTGCTGTCACTGTACCCTTCAAACGTAAAATTCTTATCTTTAGGAGGGTGGGCAAAATTGAAGAATTCACTTACCTTTCTCATGAAATGAGTAGTATTTTGCTATAGTGTAAATTTCCGTCCCTGAGAATCTTCTGACAAGCTACTCTTGGAGGGAAGTGAAAATAAATAGCATTTAAATTATATTGTCTTCTGACACGGCATCACATTGTAGACAATGTAACACTAATATAATGGTTGTGCTTTTAAGAGCTGACATCAGTGAAGCATATCATTCCATGTTGTCTGGAAAAAAATTAAAAAGTGTATCTAACAGGACTGAATTAAGTCAGTGCGCCCTGGAATCAGTACTGATTTTTCCTTTGCTTATAGGGCTCTGCCATTTTGAAAGATCCACTGTTGCCTACCTGTTCTGTGTTTGGATGGTTGTAGGTGTTTTGTTAAAGCAACGGATTAGTAAGAGTTTCAGAAAAGATGCTTATAGTAGCTCCAGCTTGGTGTTGCAGACCATGCTTCATGGCTCAAACCTAAACTCTGAATCAAATCCCCTCCATTTTGCCCATGATTCTTTAAATAAGTACATACAATTTAGCAAATATTTTCTTTCATATTTTTTCTTGGTAGCATTGTTAGTATACCACAATATTTTCCCTCCTATTAAAAACCTTAAGTAGCTCCATAAATTTACAAATTCCAAGTCACTGAACCCATACTTTATTTTTTTAATGTCTGATGCCGTATCATAATGCCTCAGTTTTGGCTACAATGCTTAAACATAATTAAAATAATATATATACACAATTTTTTACTTGTATGTCTCCAGCACTTACGAGTTTTTAAGAAGAAACATCACTTACGGCAAGGTTTTACGAGATCCTAGGCACTAGATACATTGATATTGCCTCTTACTACACATTTGAAGTGTCATCTTAATTTAATGCTTCAGTGAACTTTAAAATTTTCACCCCCATGCGCTTTTTTTTTTCCTCTCTCACAAAGATGCATGCTCAGATCAAGTTTGTCAGCACTGCCAAACAAGCTGTCCCGTGTCACTTGCCTGCGTGACAGGAGGAAGTACTAACACCCATCCATCATTTCATTGGCACCTTGAAATGACAGCAGCTGGGAAAGAATAAAACAGGAGGAAAACAATCTCTATTGGACAGAGGAATGAGATGGTTCTGGTGTATTAAAGGGGAGATGTGTGTAATATGGGCAGCTAAATACATCAGCGATGGAGGCAAAATTTCTAGCAGGGCTGACCAACCCTCTACTAATTTGCACCAGCCTATGCCCAGAGGTAAGTGAGCGCTCGGCAGGTGTCACTAGTTGGTTGGTCAACAATGCTGCTTGCTTGGTTGTTGGAATCTTTGGTTGCTCTAGGAGTCAGAACTTGATACTAACTGTTTTCTTATGCCAATGTGACTTAGTCCTTTATGGAGCACAAACGTACGTTTCTGGACCTGTGTTATGTTGGGTTTAGTACTCTTCAAAAATGTTTACCCGTAACAGTGGAGGAATTTGACACTAGATAGGTACACGCAGTATTACCGGCAATTCTCAGATTTAATCCTATCCTTGTCCATCAATTAAAGCCAGACAAAGCATGGGCTCTGCATATGGAATGATGCTGGACTTCGGAGGTCTGACTGAGAAGTTTAATCCCATTGATGCCTGTTGTTATCTCTCCTCCTGCCCTGAATGCCCTGAAGAGACTTAAATCAAGATAGTAACCAATATCCAGAGATTTTGTGAGCATTGTGTTTTCATCCTCTCAACCTAAATCATCCTCCTGCATTGGTTTGTATAGCCCACAAGGATCTCTCTCACGTTGCAGGTTGGCAGCATCAAAGGCTAGCAGTTGCTCTCTGCTTGTCCACTGCTGTTCACCTACGACACTTTGGAACTGACTTCCTCAGCCACAAACATTTTCAGTTTCACAGGCTCAAATTAAGAGTTGCATTGGAAATAAATAGATTTAGCGTCTTATTTAGTACATGTATATTTAAGATGGTAATTAGTTTGGTTGTCATCTGCTGGAGCTTTTTTGCTTTTTCTTTCTGTTAACAGTACAGCAATCCTGTAACATCACCTTCAGTGATAATGAAAGGTTGCATTTAACTGACACCAGCTTGCTCGCACATTCAATTCCTTGGTGTTATAATGGTCCAGCTAAACAGCTTGTGCACTGCTGAAGTGCTGAAAGGGAACAGTCCTTCCTCCTAGAACGTCATCATCTTTTTCCCTGAGACACATGGATGGACACAAAAATTCCTTTAACTTCAACTAAGGCTGCTTACAGGTCATCAAATTTTGTCTAGTTTGTCAGATTTAAATTTTTTGCCTGTGAAGTGTTCGTACAACATACACATCCGTGCTTCCACATTTATTTATGCTTAACTGCATCTTTTCCACCTAAGTTAGGTCGTGTGTTTGAAAACAAATGGGCAAAAAATGTTGCTTGATCCAAGGTCGGGTGCCTTGCGGTCTGGGTTCAGCAGCTCTGCTCCACCGCTCCTTCAGGGCGGACGCCGCCACAGACGACGCCCCCTTCACCAGAGCCGCGCTGCCTTCGGGCGGCCACGCTCCGAACACCCAACCGGAGGCCGCCCCACCGGCGGTGCGGCAGCAGCACGAGAGCGGGCACGGGCCGCTCCCCGCCCGAGCGCGGAGCCCGTGGGTCCGCTGGGGGAGGCGAGCCTGCCCCCGCCCGGCCTCGCATCTGCCCGCCAGGGGGCGAGTGCTACGGGCGGCCGGCGGCAGTGCCGCGGGGCTCCCCCTACTGGCGGCCGGCGGCAACGCGCGGGGTGGGGGGCGCGGGGCGCGGTGCGCGGAGCGAGCCCGGCCCGGCCCGGCCCCCGCCGCTGGCGCTTCGCCGGCAGCAGCGCCTCGGAAGCGCCAGCGGCGGTAGCGCGGCTCCCTGTCCGCCTCTACCGCTGGGAGCCAGAGCCAGCCCGGGCACCTTCTGCCACAGCGGCCGCCGCCTCGCCGCTCTCTCCTCTCCTTCCTTCCTTTCCACCTCTTCTTCGGCCGGTGAGCGCCGCCGGCTCTCCCCACCGTGAAGTCTGGGCGCCCCCCAGCCATCGCTGCTGCTCCCCATGGGGATCCGGGAGTTCCCCAACGGCTCCGCGAGGGGCAAAGCCGCCACTCTGTGAGTACCGCTGCGGGGCCAGACGGGCGGGGAGGGACGGGGACACCCCGCCCTACCCCACCTTACCCCACCTTAGACGGCGGCACCGCCCCCCGTTCCCGGGGGTCGCTCCGGTGGAGAGCGGCAAGGGAAGTTTGCGGTGCCGCCGCCGCCGTTCCCGCTCATCTGCCGGCGGAGGTCCCGCCGCCAACTTCGCCTCGGGCCGGGGCAGGGCGGCGGCGCTGGCAGCTGCGGTTCCCGTTCCCCCGCTGACTCCCTTCTCCCGGCCCGCAGCAGCATGCGGCGCTCCCCCGATGTCAGCCCCCGGCGGCTGTCCGACATCAGCCCGCAGCTGCGGCAGCTGAAGTACCTGGTGGTGGACGAGGCCATCAAAGAGGACTTGAAGTGGTCCCGCGCCGTGGAGGACCTCACCAGCGCGCCCGTGGGGCTCACCTCCATTGAGAAGCGGATCCTCCGCATCACCGGCTACTATGGCTACCAGCCCTGGGCCGCCAGCTACAAACATGAGTCCGCGGCGCGGCCGAGCGTGGGGGGCTGCTAGGAGCGGGACGGGCACCGGGGCTTTACAGGGGGTCACCCCGGCCGGGAGGCGACTGATGAGCGCGGGTTCGAGGGGCTGGTCGCTTTGCCCCTGGGAGCAACTCGCCCCATGGGAGTGCTCTCCCTCTGAGAAGAATTCTGTGCCCGTGATGCGTTAGTCCTTAGGCAGTTGCTGGCTCACTAGGCTGGAGTGCTAAAGAATCACGACAGCTAAATTCTGTTAAGAAAATAGGTCAAATATTTGTCTTAGTGTTGCAGGCGCACTTAGTGATGCTGATTACAGTGTTTGTGACAGCTGTGTAAAAGCCCCAGTGCATTCATGCACATACTGTTTTCACAGGTAATGAGTTCAGAGCACCTTTCTGTTGTTTTAGGGGTCTGTCAGATTTTCACAGCATCTGATCTGATATTATGCCTTTTCTTGTGTCAAGTGGTGCTGTTTCTCCCTTATGCTTGCACTTGAGAAAGAAACTTCCTATGATATCAATATGAAGAGAGACAGTGGAGCTATATTCCTCCACATGATCTACAAAGGAAGTGTTACCTTGAGTGGCTATAATATATCAACTAGTGCATTTGTGTGTAACGCTCTTTCTTGCTCATCATTAATTGCCATAATGGCATCTGCATGAATTAACAAGTTATAAGTGTAATTTACCAATTAACTGAAGTCAAAAAAATATTTTGGTTGTCTTAATGTCATTTGCAGCCCCATAGGGGGTTTTGCTGTAAGGATTCTGCTGTAACAGATAGAATTGCTTTGCAAGGAAGACTGGCTCTGATAAAGTGATTGTTTTTATGTTGTTCTTTCCTAAGTATTTAGTGTAAGCCTTCTAAAATACTTCTCTTGGATTATCTGTTTGTCAGTGTGCTTATAAGGGAAGAAAATGATACAAGAAAGCATGGTACACAGTACTAGTTCAGTTTTTCTGTGAAGAAGAGCCACTTCTGGTTGCCTGATAATAGGACTTTACTAATAAATATTCTAAGACTTTTTCCCTAAGAGCCTTTTATTTTTTTTTTCGTTTTTGATTGCAGTTGTGGCAGAAATACCTGTTATTTGCTACTTTACTCACAGGGAGTATGGGATTTCTCTAAGAGCAATTCCATTGCCTGGATTGGGACCATTCTTGAGAGTAGTGCTTATTCAGGTCAGTTTTCAGGATCAGTTGCTTATTCAGGATCAGTTCATACGCTGATGCCAGACTGAGTTGGATTTTAGTGCTTCTGTCTGACAGAGTGACTAACAGCCCAGCTGAAGTCACACTGAGCTGCTATGTCTGAACTTTCTAAAATAATAAAGGTCCTGCTGGCTCCTCAATTATATCCTATTTGTCGAAATTTATAACTGTGTCTGCAAAAGTTAATTGCAAGCTTAAGCCTGCTATTCTAGCTGTATTTTTCTCTTGTAACTCGTTCTGAATAACCAAATTACATACTGGAGTTGTAATGGTTGGGGATAAATATACAAAGTGTCTGAGTTTCATAAATGTGTGTCTAAGAATAATAGGTCATGTGAAGTTATTGCCAATTTAAAATCTGGCTTGCTAGGAATGCAAAAGAACACACAGAAGGAAAGACCCATCTCTCTAGCTGGGATGATAAAGCATAGCTGAAGCAGAGCTGTGCTGGTCTGCATCGGCTGAATAGCTGACTGAATGCATGTGAATGCATGATCGTCAAAAGTGGGAAAGTCAAGTCTGTGACAGCTACTTTGAAACCTCTTTGAATACTCCTTCAAGCTGGCCTTAAGCCCAGTTTTGGGGTATGGACTTTCCATGTGACTTTCCAGTTAGAAATTAGCCCAAGAAGTGTGAACAAACAATTTTTATTAAGTTCAGATTGCACCCTGAGTACTTCTTGTTATCTTACTGTGCATGCCTGTAGACATTGAGGTGCTGTTGGCACCATGAGTGTAATTAGGGTACTCATTAACAATGGACCTGCTTTCTGGAAAATAAGTCTGCAATCTAGTCTGATCTAGAGTTGATCTGTCTCAGTGACATTCTTTTTATTGAAACTAAATCACCTGTAGGGCAAAATCTGGTTGTTGGGGTTTTTTATCAAGCGGACGTGTATTTCTCTCATACTTTCTGTAGACTGCATATTTATATATATGTATGTATATGTATTTATCTATGTATGTATAAAATTGTTTGAGACATTCAGGAAATTTTTATATATATATATATATATATATATATTTTTTTTTTTTAACAAAACTCCATGATGGAAGCTACTAGAGATAGTCAGAGATAGTGTTGACCCCATGCCGTGCCCTCCAAACTTGCTTGGAGGCTAGTTTTGCTGAGCTAAAAACTTGAGCATTTAAAACATACTGGGATACCTCAAGGTTATGTAGCAAGTCAGTGTTTAATATACTTATAAATTAGATGGAAAGAGAGGAGGAAAAAGTGAAAATCTGCTGAAGACATAAACTGGTATGGATTGGACAGAATGAGAAAAGACTCGTCATTATTCAAGAGAGACCTGACCCAGCGAGGTGAATAGGCCAGATGTCAACAGATTGCATTCAATTGTTACAAATAAAAGCCTCATGTTTCCTGAAAATGCTGAAATTACCTGCAGATTTTCACATTATCACATCAGCTGCTAAGAGGGAATAGTTTGTGACTGTACACAGCTCAGGGAAGACCTCTGCTGTTTGACTGCACTTGCAAACTAGATTTTAGGAACTGGAGTAATGTAACATACTGCCTATGTTATGATGCCTTCAGAGAATTTAGTGGTACAGCCTAGTGAAAAACTGTGTAATATTGGTTGTCTTTCAAAAAAGATTACAGAAGGCTCTTGGATGAGTAAGGAGAAAGAGTACAGACATTCTATAAAGAATCTCAAGAGTTTGGTTGTTTACCTTAAAGAGGTTGAAACAGAAGTATGGAAGGTACTGGCACATATTGCTGAGGCAGATAGAGAGTTTTCCTTCTTATTGTGTCATAAGAGAAAAACAGGTGGACAGTCAGTGAAGGTGAAAGCCATCAATTAAAAACTGATGGAAAAAGGAACAGTTTTTAAGAAAACACAAAGTTCATTCTTGAAATTGAGAGTTCAAGCTCTTGTATTTGATAGCAGTGACTGTAATAAATTGCAAACATACTGGAGAGAATATTAAAAATTCAGAATTATTCAGAAAATTATTCAGAATTCGAAACTTTGTTATTCAGTATTAGGCTGGGAGGGGGCTGATTCTTGAGAGTTTGTTGTGCTTCCCTCCGTAGCACCTGCCTACCTTTAGAAAGAGGGATAAGATTGTGTTTATCCTGGTCCAATCTGGCAGTTCTTATTTTTCTGAAATTCTAACTATTGATTTTCAGGGTAACTAATTATGTGAATAACTGCTCTCTGGCCTAAATCCAATATTCGTATTTGTCCCATGGGGACTATTCTGCAGCATCTGATTTGATTTCTCAAATGCAAAGGCAGAGGAGAAGAAACACATGTAAGATGCAGTCAGATTGTAGAGTCATACTCTGACGCAGCTACGTTAATAACAGAGCTTAATATTTGTGAAATCCTAGTTGTCAACAAGAGGTATTGACTTTCAAAATTTTTTTAATTAACACATAGGGATTAAAGAACTTAATTAGAAAAACAAAACAAAAATAAATAAATAAATAAATGGGAAAAAAAATAAAACCCAAACATGAAACCCCACAAAATCTGTAGATCCCGGTGACAGCGTTTATTTTTTGCATGGAGATGAAACCGTTATTAAGGCTGTGTTAGCAGTGCTGTTCTCTTCCATGAAGGTTAAGTAAATTATCATGATTTCTGCCTCAAAAGCTTGTGACTTCACTGTAATAGCAGAGACAAGTTTGGAGGTGAATAGACACATTTTAAATTTCCATTTCGCGCCATTATCAGAAGGAATTGGATTTCTAAATGTTTTTAGAAGTGTAGTCCCTAGGAGTTTTACTGTACTTGAGAAGTACAGGTGTCACCCTTGAATTGTCTTGCTGATCAGTATAGAAGACTTGTCTATTTTAACTATCGTAGCAAGTGGTAGGGTCCTT
Source organism: Ara ararauna (assembly GCA_028858755.1). Taxonomy (NCBI): domain Eukaryota; kingdom Metazoa; phylum Chordata; class Aves; order Psittaciformes; family Psittacidae; genus Ara; species Ara ararauna. Next base: position 82,280,314 of record CM054410.1, read on the forward strand.
GTTTCCACATGAAATGTGCACAGCTATCACCTTTGTCAAACATTCATTTTTCTCTACATTAACTAGGTCTATTTTGTGGTGATTCAATGTCACAGTCTGTCATTATGTGATTAGTATTTTAAAGACATTCGTGTGGGCTTTAGCCAACTATCCCTTTTTTACAATCTTTGCCTCTTCCTACAGATCACCTGCTTCTACTGCTTTTTTAAGAATAGGATTTTTCTACTGAACAGTGACTTTGAAATACATGTAGCATGTGTTCCTAAATACAGTTTTGTTATGGATAAATGAGGGTTACATGGGTCCCTCCCTCCTTTTAGATGCCCCAGAGACCACCTGGCCTTCCACTTTTATTCCCTTACTCATTTTGTGTGCTTACAGATGTTACTCTACCTGCAGAAAAAGTACTTTTAAATCCTCTCTGCTCTATTTCATAGGTATTGACCACAGTCTATTGTACATGGCTTGTGAGCATTCATTTCTATGGGACTTTGACCTTATGAGTAATTCCAGGTTGTTCCAGTGATGACTTTTAAGTTGGCATACTGTTGCTCATGTGAAAGGGAAAGATGATATCCAGTAACTAAAGTTCACTGCCTTTTCTCCTCCCTGCTACTTTAAATGTTAGCTTCCTATTTTTAATGTTTCTTCATAGTTATTTCAACTGTAATAAAATAAACCCAAGAGTTGTAATGTCCGGAATTTCAATGTAGTACTTATCCAGCATGTCACATAGTGGGTCTTGACCTGGACATGGAATTTAAGTGCCATCAGCAATACAAGTAATATATTGGAACACACTGGCTTACAAATAGCCTGGGCATTGCTCAGAAAGCATAGTTGTCTGAGTATGAAAACGCCCCAGTGACTGAGCTTTGATAGCCTTTCAAGGTAATAGTTCAGTGCTGGTTTTAGCTAATTAAAAGTTTGAGCATTGTACCCTTGTAAATGTTGGAACATCAGTTATACAGCTAAAGACAAGCGTTTCCTGCTGATCCTTGATGTTCCTTCTTGTCATCTGCTTTTAATATGCCATTGAATGTTGTAACTTTCACACTGACTAAAAGCAAATCCAGTGGGGACATGAATCAGCGTAAAATGCTTGAAACTGATGTAAATTTGCATATTTGCATCCGAGCAAGAATTTAACTTAGTTTTTTTGAGGTGATATACAGGAATCTTCAGAAGTTCAAAGCCAGAAGTTGAAGAGTATTGGTTTCCCCAGGAAAGCATTTTCAGGCCAGCTGTAAGCAACTAATTTGAAACTGATTACTTGCTTTCCAATGCATAAATACTGAATTAATGCTGTTATAACTAATGCAAGACTTGGTGGTATTCACGTTGCTGTTCCTGTGGTCAAATGATTATCTTGCAAAGTGAGAATCTTGCTTTTCAGGTGAACACATGAAGTAACCTCTAGATGTCTTATTCTGGGAAAGAAACTCAGATAGATGCCCAGGGTCAATCTGTAGGTCACCCCCCCATTCTTGCCCTCCACTCCCCAAAGCTTAGAAGACGAGTGAAAATATGTGCCTGATTAATAGGCCTAATTAATTTTTTTTTCATGGTCTTCATTGGCAATACCAGCATTACTAATTGTTATGCTAGCAAGAAAAGCTAAGAAAACATGGTAACTCCTACAGGTGAAATAAAGAGTTTCAATGAATTGCGTAACAGAATTGAAAGTTCTGTAGCATTATTGTTTCACACGTCAGCTATAATTGTCTGCTGCAACATAAACTTACACGTGGTTGTGCACAGACCAGGGACACTACTGATTTACATCCACAGGGCAACTCACACAAAAACTTGTAAAGCCATTTCCCCATATACTCATTGTAACAGAAGAACTGTCCCCAGAAACAGTCTGTTAAAATATTTCAGAGACCTAATCATAAACCTGCAGTGGATGTCCGAGAATATTGCAGATGTTTCTCATTGGAAAGGGAACCCACTGGCCCCTGTGGGCTTGAACCCTGGCTTGTCTTGCAACTGAGAATGAGCATGGAGTAGTACAATCTGGTCATGGGAGACAGTGCAGAGGAGTACAGGTTTGAAATACTAGCCAGCTGCAAAGGTACCTCATGAATATTTAAAGAAATAGGGAAATTGAAATACAGTGAGCCATTCAGAAGTTTCTTTTTCAAGACAATTACAATGGAGAAGAGACAAGAGAGTTCTTTGGTTTTTGGCAGGCGGAAAGAAAAGTATTTTTTAGACAATGTTAAGCAGAAACCTGGTTCTGGTTCCTGTTACAATACAGAGCTTCATTAATCATGAATTTTAAGTTTGAAATTGCTTGCTGGAAAGCCAAGCAAATTGTAATTTGAACTGGTTTACTAAACATTTTGAATTATTTGGTAAATATTTAGTAAATTATGTTTAGTGAACATTTAGTAACTTGTTTACTAAACAAATCAACTGTGTAGGGTTAAGTAACCACCACTTTTAACTAGGCAGCTGGTGAAGTATTTTATAGTTTGTGTCTAGTTTTCGCAGTGAAGAAACTAAATATAACCACCTAGAAATAGTCCCTCTTTTTTTGTTTGTTTCCTGTTTGAACAAATTAATTGGTTGCTTTCAACTTTTTTTTTTTTTCAGTGCAGCTTTAATCTGGTGTACACCATTTATGCAAAACAGTCCATGGGACAGCAATTAGGGGTTTGTTGGATTCCAGCATTTATTTTATACCCTTCACAAGCTTTATCATTGAATGTTTTTGTTTTGGGAGAATATACCACAGAAGTCTCCACAACAAAATCCTACTATTAAAGTTAGTTGTATGACCTTATAAAGTTAGGGCCCATGTTAACAGTTTTGAAGGAGAGTGTTACCTAGCATTTGAAACTCCTTTCAGTGGTGAACTGTATTGGGTTTTTTTAAACAGAAATGTGAATGTGTTCACTAATCAATGCATTGAATCCATAAGAATGGATTGTGGCTAAACCCACAAATTACTCTGTATTGAAATGGAATAATGAGGAAGCAAGCTTGGAGACTATCAAGAATGATGAACAAATGCTTATTTTTGGAACTCTCTTTGTCAGAGGCACTTCATCAGGATAAATTTCTGTAATGCTTCTGGAGTGTACTGTGGGGTTTATATTTGCAACTTAAATCAGTGATCTGTTTAATAAGAGCAATTAGTAGCATAAGATAATGGCATTGGAATCTGACTGAAAAGTCTTTGCTGGTCTACTGCAGTATCAGATGCTGTTGTGTAACTAGTGTTACTGAAACACAAAGCCACAAAAGGACAAGGAATAGCGGTCCCAAATGTTTGTCCCTCTTGAAATTGCGTAGCGCATCACCAGCAAAGCTCATTTGCCCAATAGCTAATTTTATCAGGTTCTGATTCATGTCAGGGCTATCTTCAAAGTGAGGTTTTGTTCCCTAATTTCTCTTTAATATAATGAATTATTTGTGTTTCATATTCCTCATGAAAATCAGAAGCTGCTGATAATGGATGCCGTTTACTTGAGGTCAGATAAGCTTCTAAAGAGAGGGTTGGAAAAGTTACGTGCAGGCAACTTTAGAACTTTGCCAAAATAACCTTCTCTGAAGCAGCTAAGGTTGTGGTTCTGTTGCTTTCTTTCTTATGAAAGCTGAAGCCACAGACTTTCCATTATTGCTAGTGAATTATGACTACTCTGAAGAACAGTAATGCAACAAGCATTTATGTTTGGAGAAAGAAATTTATCTGCAAATCATGGTTTCTACCTAGGAAATAGCTAGACATAGAATCATAAAATGGTTAGGGTTGGAAGGGACCTTAAAAATCATCTAGTTCATACCCCCATGCCATGGGCCTGGTCGCCTTCCACTAGGCCAAGTTGCTCAAAGCCCTGTCCAGCCTGGCCTTGAACACTCCAGGGATGGGGCATCCACAACTTCTCTGGGCAACCTGCGCCTCAACACCCTCACAGTAAAGAACTTTTCCTAATATCTAAGTTTCCCCTCTAACTGTTTAAAACCATTCCTGTTTTTCCTATCCCTACATACCCTTGTAAAAAGTTCCTCACTAGGTTTCTTGTAGGGCCTCCACACTGGAAGTGCTACAAAGTACAGGAAGGCTGCTGTAAGGTCTCCCCTGAGCCCTTCTCTTCTGCAGACTGAGCAATCCCAATTTTCTCAGCCTGTCTTCATAGGAGAAGTGCTCCGGTCCTCTGATCACCTTTGTGGCCCTACTCCGGACCCACTCACACCGGTCAACAACCTTCTTATACTGGGGGCCACAGTGCTGGACGCAGGTCTCCAGGTGGGATCTCAAGAGTGAATTAGAGGGGGAGAATCACCTCCCTTGGACTGCTGGTCATGCTCCTTTTGATGCAGCCTGGGATATGGTTGGCTTTCTGGGCTGCAAGCGCACACTGGAGCCGGCTCATGTTAAGTATCTCATCAGCCAACACCCCAAGTCCTTCTCTGCAGGACTGCTCTGAATCTCTTCTCTGCCCAACCTGTAGCTGTGCCTGGGATTGCCCCAACCCAGGTGCAGGTCCTTGCACTTGGCTTGGTTGAACTTCATGAGATTTGCACTAGCCCACCTCTCAAGCATGTCCACGTCCCTCTGAATGGCAATTCTTCCCTCCAGGGTATGAGCCAAACCACACAGTTTAGTGTTGTCTTCAAACTTGCTGAGGGTGCACTCAATCCCACTATCCATGACTGTCTTTGTGGCTGACAAAGATGTTAAACAGTGCCAGTGCCAATAATGATCCCTGAGGAACTTGGTACTTGTTCCACTTGTCACTGGTTTCCACGTTCCCCATCCAAGCCCTCCTTGTTAGTGAGAACAAGGTCCAGCATAGCCTTCATGCCATATATCTTGTTGTGGAACCTGCTTCTCTGAGCATTTTTGATTACCTGATTATTTTCACTTAGCATGTTATTTCATTCCTCAGCACATTTGTGGAAGAAAAAAGATGCTGTGATTGATGGAAGGCCACAGAGAGTATTTATGAGGTGCTCCTTAAAGCATGCCATAGATAGGAGGCATGTGGGGGTGGTGTTCCCTGATTTAATCTTCTTTAAACTTTGTCAAGCTTGTGCTGCACTCAGCCAGCTCCCCTGATAAAAAAGTGCATCTGAGTGGTTTCAAACACCTCTATTTTTCTCTTGAACTTGAGGGCCTTGTGATGTTCATTTTTGTACCAAATATGCCTTATTTTGCTTCCTGTCATTTTGTTTTCGTGAATGTACCCAGCAAATGTAAGAACTGGGCTTTTTTTTTTTTTTTTTTTCTTAGAAGAGCTGTTTCACAAGTCTAAGAATTCAGGTGGCCTCACCTTTAGAAAAATAAGGATGACATCACTTAGCCAAAAGGATATACTAACTCAGCAATCCAGTCATATGAGGCAAGGAAATTTGAATCTTTGAGTTTCTTCAAGACAAGGGCCTGGAACTGGCTGCTAGTGAAATAACAAGGCTTTGATCTTGCAATTAAACATATATTTTGCTTTGCTGCAAATTGTCCCCATGCAATAGTTTGTGGAAAGGGGTCTTATGTGTCTACAGGCAGCAACCATATTTTCAGTTCTGAACAGTGATGCAATGTTCTGCTAGTCCCACTGCAATATAAATGATAGGTGGGAGAGGTAATCTGATAGTGACAACCCAAAGAGTTTTATCATTTTTTCCCTTACATTTATATTAGAAATAGCACAGGTTGGATACTTTTCCTCCTTATCTCTTCTTCACACTGGCTAAGGTACCAAAGTGCCATGAAAGAGGAGCATGTACACTGTTCATGGATGCTAGAGAAGGCCAAGTCATTTGATTCTTAAACTAGTAGCTGTGCTGTTTGTGAGCCCTGTAGCAGTCTGAGGGCTCTACCTCATCGAGAGTACCTTGCTTCAGCTTTGCCAGATTGATGCAGTTGTATGAACAGAGCACAGGCTTGTGCTCAGATGGGAAGTGAACCAAGAATCTGCCTCTTCAGAGATGGTGTGCTTCTGTCTGGATGATAATGTTTTCTTCATGGTCGTGTCTTGACAGCCTGGAGTTGACTCTTTTCAAACAGTAACTTGTATCCAGACAATGTGGTTTATTGGGTGTTCTGTAGAGATTACCTGCTTGCCAATTTCTGCCCTAGCTGAAATACTCTGTGTCAGGATTAACATCAACCATGCAGTGTTTACACCATGAAACAGGAAATACATCTTCATGGCTTTATGATTCTGTTGGCTCTCATGCTCACTTTATGCAATGTCTTTTGAAAGCTTTGAGACTGATTTAATAAAATATTTGGCCATCTGTACTAGTATTTGTTTGGGCAAACTAAAATGGTAATATTCTTACGGTAATTGTGTTTAATTTTCCATCTTAGACATTAGCTACTGCTTATGGTTTTGGGTATTACTTTCAATGGAACAGAAATTAGTAATAAAAACATATTGTTCCTTGTATTTTTGCTGAAATTATTTTTTGCTGTATAGCTTTTAGTTTTACAGTGTACCACTAGCCTGCTAACTTCTCAGTTGTGGATGTTTCTTCTTTTCAGAAACAAGGCATTTATAAATTAAAAATATGCTTAGGCTTGATTTTCAGAGGCTAGTTAAAAAGAAGAAGTTACAAAATAATATAAAAGTAGAAAAAGGCAGGCAACAAATAAAACCCTGAAAGTCAGTAAAGCCAGGGAAAAATGTCTGTAATCAAAGTTAGGAGTTTGGATCACTTTCAAGTTGAGCAAGGAGAGTGAGAAAAGGCCAGAAAATGCCTTTTTTTTTTTTCCCCCTACAAATTTGGCTTCCTGATGCTTATATGTGTGTGGGGACTACAGGCCTCTGTTTTCAAGGACTTCTATTTCAGCTATTTCTTACATGCATTGCAGATTTACATATATTGTAATTTAGGAACTCGGGTTTCATTCAAGCCAGAGATTATGCCCAGACAAGGTGAATTGTGGTGCAATCAGAGTTCAGAAACAATTTAAGGAATCTCTATAGTCATGGGAGTGAAGGTGGGTCTTAAGAATGAAAGTAAGGCCACATTTAGTTAGTATTGTAAGTATATTGTGGGACTCCTGCATCCGGCCACATGAACCTTCTACCAGTATGTTTGGTTTATAGCCCTTTTTCCGAAGAGTCTCTTTTTCAGTCTGGGAAAACACATGAGTTGGAATGAAAAACAGGATTAAAATGGAGGAATAGAGCTGCTGTATGCATTGCTTTGTGGATTTCAGGAGACTGTCTGACTCCTGGATGGTTTCTCCAGCTTGTCAAGTTACCCTAGGAGAATACATGAAGAGCGCACAAAGACATCTTAAATCTCATCTTAAATCACTGCGTTCCCACAATTGGCATTGTAGAATGTGACGTCTGGTTCCTGCTCATAAAATTATTTCTCAGTCTTTGGGAAATATTATTTAATGAATAACTTATTCAATAAACAACTTCTTCATTGGCTTTTCTTGTTTCAAACATCAAAAGGTACTGTATTTTCTTTTTGTATTTCAAACTTTACACCTTAGTAATGTGTAGTTCAGTATCTGTAGGAAATTCTTTGTCTTTTGCAAATAGTTACTTCAAGAAATAGAGGGCTGTATATGTGTTCTGACTTCATACAAAGTGAATGGTTTTGTGTTCTGTAATATTTCTCCAAATGGAAACAAAGATGAGCAGTAAATCGTAGAAGCATAACAGGTATATTCTTTGTAGAGAAATATATGGACAAAACCCATGTCTTGAATCTTGTTTTGGGAGCAACACTTTGGACCTTTTGTTTCTGGTATGTGCATAATAGAAGTTGAATCTCCCTGGAAATCATTCTGGCAAACAATATTAGTCATTCTGTATTTCCAGAAAACTCAGAAAATCAAAAGATTTTTGCCTCACATCTTTATAGGTATCTTTGCTTTTAGTATTACTTTAAAATGACACTCATATACCAGGCTGTTTTCTTTCTGCATGTCAAATTCTTTTACATCCTACAGTAACACTTCTCTAAAAGCGCAGTATCTCTTTTACATAATAAAAATACGCTCGAAGTGAGGATGGTAGCAGAATCTCTAGAGTGTAAACCTAGACTCTCTTATGACTCCCTAAGTACTTTTCATTTCTTGATGACTTTTTTTGAGCAAAGGAAGCTGGGAAATGCACATCCAGTAGAGCACTTCTTGCTCAAAGTAACATATTATTCAGCTTGGCAGTCATAATAATCTTGCAAATAGGAGAGAATTAGAAGAGGTGCTGGAATGAACCCCTGACTCCAATCAAGCCCATGGCACTTTTGTCAGTAACTTCAGTCAAGCCAGGTTTCACCCACCAGGCTTAAATCTTTGAGTTTGCCTTTTAAACAGGCTTCCTGCTTCATATGCTGAACATCTGTTCCTAAGGCAACTGCATCCAATTACACCTACCCATAAATGGTCCTTATTATATGTTCCTGAGCGCTATTGAGGAGCTCTATTTAAATTACAGAAGAATTATTTCTTTTAATAGATGTGCAGTTTTAATTTTCTTTCATCTTGAACTTGGTATTTAATTAGTACTCAATAGTTTGTCCCAGCATGGGTAGAAAGCATCTACAGCAATTGAGAAGAAGCCACTCTCTCTTCCCATTGCCTAGAAAGCTGGCTACTCAGAGCCCAAGTGCTGAAAGGAGAAAGAACATATGTACAGTCATTTGCAGTTTTAGGTTAGGAGTTAAGGAATGAAACCTCTAACAGGGGATGTTAATAGGAGCACTGGGATAGGAGTCCAAGGTCCTCAAAGAGGTCTGTTGCCAATGGGAAATTGCATTTCTTTAAGCACAAAGTCCCTAATTTTTGCTAAATGCCAAACCATTGTTCATGTCTTTTCACTTCATGTGAGGACAAAGAATCCACCTAAACTAGTATGGTAGGTGCTGAATGGGTCTGAGACAGGAGCCTTTTAAAACAATAACAGAAAGACATTGTAGTTCATCATTTGTATAACTTGGAACCCAGTTAGGATTTGACAGCCCTCATTCAGTCAACTGAGGAATAAGAACATAAAAAACCAGACCCTTTGCAGATGTAGACAAAGGACAGTGTGCAGTGGGATGGAATCATGGGGCTCCTCAAGAAGTTTGAAATGCTAAGATAAGTGTTGTACATGCAACCTATTTTTTTTTTTATTATTGTTAAACTAGCCCACAAGCTCTATGAGTGATGCATGGGATGCAGCTTGGAGAAACTTCCAGGTAAACTTTTAAATCCATCTAATGAAGCTGGTTGATTGGATTAGTGCATTAACCTCTTATCTCTTTATTTTCAGAGTCTGAAATCATTCAATCTTAATGTTGGTAAAACTCTGATAGAAGTGAAGAGGAATTTTGCCCAACTAAAACCTGCAGCTAATGGTGTGAAGGAATACTGCGGTCCTGAAGGGAAGTGAGGGTTCTGGTCCGTGTTTGTAATAGGTCTGTGAAAGCTGTGCAGTTTGGCAGGCTTGGACACTCAGAAACCTCCAAAGACTACCAGGAGTAAACTAGCCACAGTATTTTTACAAACACAACATGCTATCACACGGCCGGCATCTCTTTTCGTATTCTAATGCTTTCTGCACTTTTCAAATGGAAGTGCAGACAGGATCTGGTCCCAGCGTCCAGCATACCTGTTGTAGCTATCTGTTGATGTAAAGACATATAGTAAATTCACTTCTAGCTAAGAGCATTCCCCTTGTGAATGTCTAGTGAATTCCTTGGTTTACTTTTCTTTGTTTCCATGCAAAAGGCAATTAGACAGTAGGTATTTGTTGATCCCCTAATTATTTATAAGAAAAGAATCCTGCTTATTTACGCTAGGTGAGGGCAGCATGGGAGCAATGAAACTGCCTTTCTGTGGAGCAGTTTGAAACAGGAGGGTGTAAAGCAATCTCAGATGATGAGACAATTTGGATCTTGGAACACATTTTTGGAAGGAGGCTTATAGAACCTTAGCCAAAGTTGTAAAAATTGTTCTGGAGTAGTAAGAGGGATGTAGATACAGAGATTAAATATTAGTTAATGCCTTGGATATTAACTGCTCTAGCTGGATTTCTGTGCATTGAAGAATAACTGGAAGGTACAAAAACATCAATACAGTGCAGAAAGGGTTCTTTCACTTGAGATATATAGCTCTCAGCTAGTATAAGGTTAAACCAGTTGCGCTGTAATTTGCTTTGTGCAACAGCAGCTAATTTTATTAAAAGAAAATTGATCATATAAATCTGGGTTTGGTGTTGAAGCTAGAAAATGTCTCTGACAATAACCAGCCTTGCAATTCCTGATCTTCCTTGCTTTTTTGTTGCTGTTGATAGGTTTCTAATAGGCTGAATTATTCTGTCATCTCCTAAGAATGGTTTCATTAGATTTATTTTTTTTTAGGGTTAAAAATAGAGCAGTTCTAAACCATTCCCTACTTTAAATAGTATTTCTCAAATAATTTTGCACTTATAAGCTTTTGGGACTAACTAACAAATGAAGTTTAATCCTTACAGTAATTGCTGTAAGGTAATGCTTTAAGCTTGTTGGTATTAAAGAGTCATTTTTACAATGCACTTAACCATGTGCTTTAACTTTTGATCAGCCCTGAAGTGGTCAGGCAGTTGGACTAGGTAATTATTGTAGATCTTTTCCAACTGAAACTATTCTATTCTACTCTTCATCTCTCTCATAATTTTTATAATGTTAATGTTAGAACATTAAAATAGTAAGGACCTGTATAATAATTAAAATAATAACTTGTCGTGGTTTAAGCCTACCTCACGCAGTCTCTCTCTCTCACTCACTTCCCCCTCTTTCTTCCCCCCACTCCTGGAGGGATGGGAAGGAGAATCACAAAGAATGCAAGTCCCACAGGTTGAGATAAGAACAGTTTAGTAACTAAAGTATAACACAAATCACTACTGCTACCACCAATAATAATAATGACAAGAGAAATACAAGGAAAGAATACAATTCTCACCACCTAATACCAAGCCCAACCACGCAGTGCACTCCCCCACCCTTCCGGGTCTCTGCTCTCTGTCTTGACATCCTGGGCATGATGTGCTGTGGCATGGAATACCTCTTTGGTCAGTTTGGGTCAGGTGCCCTGTCTCTGCTTCCTCCCGGCTTCCCCTCCTCCCTGGCAGAGCATGAGACTCAGAAAGTCCTTGGCCAGACCAAAACATCACTAAGCAGTAACCTAAACACTGGTGTTATCAGCGCTATTCCCAGGCCGAAAGACAAAAACACAGCGCTACACCAGCTACCAAGAAGGAGAAAAAATGACTGCTACTGCTGAACCCATGACATAACTGAAAGTGCCCATGGCTGTAAGTAAAGACTTATGCATCTGTTTATAATTAAAAGATAGGTCTTCAATGGTTTTTATTGAGTTAAATGACAAGGGAGCTATAGTTGCATGGAAATATTTCTGCAACTATTTGATACACAAGTTTCAAGCCTGCAGGATTATATGAGAGTAACTTAAACTGTGCAGTGGCTGTGTGACTAAAATGATTCAATTTTATATGTTATCTTTTAGGATGTTAATTATTAGTATTGCCCCAAATAGCTGGTTTCTACTGCCTGTGTAAATTTTTTTGAAAATACTAATTTAATATTCTTCACAACATAAAGTATAACTTTTGCCTATGCAAATTATAGCAATCTAGAAGATTTCATCATTGCTCTTATATAGACATTGTAAGTTAATCTGTGTGTGAATAAACCAAGTAATTTTTCTGCATAATCAGAAATAATTCTGTTGAGTGTCAAAATACTTCAGTTCTCTTCGTAATTTTATCCTTTCCAACATAATCATTGATCTCTATTTTAATTCTTTTCATCAGTCTGATCTTGTAGTTTTTCTAGAATGTAATATAATCCAAAATAATTCACATGTCTTGAGCAATTAACTTTAACACAATGGTCTGTCTATAAGGAAACATCCTTCTGGCAGGGTTTCTTTGGAGTTCATTTAATGTAAATTAAAAAATGTATACATTAGTGTTTTGATGGATGTTTGATTTATTTGAGAAAATTTATTTCTCCTGGTAATATTTCTGAGTTACTAATTAAACATTATAACACCATGTGGTGAAATTGTCTTTGATAACCTCATTTGCAAGAAGCACCATTTCCTTAAGCATAAAACCCTCTTCAAACCAAGTACACCATTCATTTTATTTAAATTGGTTCTCTGCTGATTTTGATGGAGATAAGTAGTGCTTCAGCAGCACAAGCTGGTAGAATCCAGCTTAAAATAAATAGCCTGGAAAGAAGAGTGAAGGCAACTATCAGTTGTAGACTTTGGGGGAAACAGTGTTAACAGTTGCAAGTATCTGTCTGTCCTGGATCCCATATGCGGCATGTGACAAGAAACTTCAGTTACCACATTTTTTGTGATCAATTTTAACTCTGGGACAAGTTCCTGGAAACAGGAAAAGTTCTGTCATGCACAAGTCTTAACATAGATTTGTAGACTGTAAGAGACTTGGAGTCTCTTATACAGAACACAAGTCTCTGTGTGTTCTGTATAATCCTCACCTAAGGAACTGTCATCTTTAAGGAGCCACTATTAACTACACATTATTTGCAAGTGATTATCTGTGATTTGAACAAGAAGAACGGAAGGAGAGGGAGAGAAATTAATCTTAGCTTCAGGGAAGTAGTTATATGTGAAGTTGTAACCACTTCTTTCTGTTCTCCAGCAACTATCCTTTTTGTCTGTGTGCTAGGTTCTGTGATGGGTTCTGTAACGAAAATTATGTCCCATGAACATCATGATAAAACACCCTATACAACTTTCTATTTTCTTTTTCCTTCTGAAATTCAAATCACTTCATTAATGTGATGTGCACTTCAAGTCCTCTGTGGCTATGTTAGCTCATGAGGAACTGTAGTGAGAGGACAAGGGGTAACGGGTTCAAACTTAAACAGGGGAAGTTTAGACTGGATATGAGGAAGAAATTCTTTACTGTAAGGGTGGTGAGGCACTGGAATGGGTTGCCCAGGCAAGTTGTGAATGCTCCATTGCTGGCGGTGTTCAAGGCTGGATTGGACAGAGCCTTGGGTGACATGGTTTAGTGTGAGGTGTCCCTGCCCCTGGCAGGGGGGTTGGAACTAGATGATCTTAAGATCCTTTCCAACCCTAACTATTCTATGATTCTATGATTTTATGATCATATACAACTGTAAGCAAATAACCAGTCTTCCTAATGGAATTGCACTACAATGTGACTGAGGTAGCCATCTAATGGCCTTACTGTTGTAGGTTTTGGCAAGGAGGGGAAATTGGCGAAGGCAAGAAAAGGAAGGGTACCAGTTTTTATTCTTAGATCAAACATGCCAGATTTATCAGTGTTGCAGATAATAAGTATCAGCCAGCAGTAGTCTGGAAAGCTAGAAATAATTAAGCTTCTATTTCCTAGACTAATTTTCAAGTTCTGTATGGCTGGGCAGAAGACTGAGGTCCCCAAAAGTTTAGGTGAGTCTGAGTTCAATTAACTCCAGTTAGAGTTAGATGCTCAAATGTGAGGGCTGCAACTTAGATTCGTCCTACTGCCTCAGTCTTCATTTTCTTGTTAGTGGAGTTTCTAAGGTGTAGCCTGGTATCTGGGACTACCCGTATGTCATTCTTCTCTGAGAGGGACTTTGTTGCCTGGTTTGGTACCATGTTTGGTCTGTAACTTGTAGGTCATTCTTTCACCCCAAGCTGTAAGTCAGATTTGGTTTTATGCTTTATGACAGGATCTGTACAACTCCTGGGCACCAATACAAATACTATGAATATAAAGTAGTATCGGTCCTGCAGAGGAATGTATTTCCAACTCTGTGTGCAGTCAGTCATCTCTAAGAATGAAATATTAGTAAATTACATTGAAGTTCTGTGCTCCTTTAAGCCATTTTTTTCTGAAGAGCCTGGGCAAGCTTCTTGGGCCTTCTCCTCTCAGTGCTTCTGCCTGTAAAATATGAAATTGTCAGTTCACAAAGCAAGTAACATGTAACTCACCTGAGTTATGGTTTTGATAGTTGTGATGTGCTGAATTATCCATGTACATATATGACAGGGCAATTAACAAAATATATTTTGGTGGTAACAGAACAACAGGGATGAAATATGGAAATAAAAGGAAAACATTTTGAATCAATTTAGTAAATAAAAAATAAAAAATACAAAGCAAAATAAGACACAAAGTAAATGAGGTTGCTGTGGAAGTGCAAGATTATGTGGATGAGAGTGCCATATAGAGCACTGGATTGCAGGCAGCCAAATTCCCATCTGATGCGAGCGCTCTGTGGAAACTTGTAAGGAAATAAATAGCATAGGACGAACATTGAAGAATAGCAAAGGCATAGGAGAGGTCATGAAACCTTCGAACAGGTCTGAAGGGCTAGAACTAGGAAGAAAACTAGGTTTCTCTTCTGTTGAAAATGTAAGAAGCATCAGGGTTTATTTTATCTTCATACATTTCTCGTAGACTTATTTAAATAGATTATGAACTCAAACTTTAATGCATTGACTGTACTCCCAATATGTTTTGTTAAGAGGTGAGTGCTAGCTGAGCTATGTTGCAATTGTTGTATTGTTTCATGAATAGGCAGAGAAGAGAAAGCTCTTTATCTGAAATAACCAAACCAAAAAAAGCAGGCAGCCTAGTATCAGTCAGAAATTACCTTAGCCTCTAACTATACAAATGCTAAAAAGAATGGCAAGAAGAGTCCTTCTTATTAAATATTTCCTTCTCTCTGTACTGTGTCCTAAGCATCTATAATAAGTGAAAATAGTGGCCAGATCTTGGTTATACTTTTTGCTCCCCTAACAGTAATGGACGTTAAATTGGTGTTTGAGTATTTCCCTGACTTGAAGATTCTTTGGCCAGCAAACTCAGATATTCCTGATAAGGGACAGAGAAGAGACAGCTGTTCCACAGAAAGTAGATTTTGTGGGCAGGAAAATGAGATACAATTGGGTGACCTTTGTACCGGCAGGAAGTCCCTGCATGTTATTTTCTACTGACATTGTTTAGACTTGCCCAGTACTTTGTCAGGCCAGGATCACGGGAATAGAGAGGATGGGGTAACATACTGATGCGGTCTGTGCCATCTCCAGATATGCTACATACTGCGCATGTGGCTGAGAAAGGTGCGCTTTTTTCCTCCCCTCTCCTTTCCAGATAAACTCTTCTTGATCAGGCAACACTGGAATCCACAGTCCTCTCTCTTCCCTTTGCTTAGTGACTGAGCCTATATACATGCAGAATCACACATATACAAATCAAGATTGTAATGCTGGTGTTGAACTGCTCTGTACTTTTTCATTGCTTTTAATATAAGCACAATTCGTACACATTCAAACCAAATGCATGTGCGTGCAGTGTCAGCCCGCATTGTTGGGATTTTAGTGTTACCCTTGAGAAAACTGTATCCCTGAACAAAAACAGTTAAGTTTTCTCGTAACAAGTACCCTGAGAGAACCTTATGTAATGATCCGCGCTGACATGTTTGGATGGTTTCTTTACATTGACTGATTGTTCTTACAGCTCATTTCCCCCCTGCCTTTCTAATAATTTAATTCATTCACTTGTAAAAAGCCCATCAGTTTTGCACTGAATTTTTTGTCTATATCACAGCTATGGGTTTGTTTATCTAAGGCGTTTTACAGAAGTCTTTATTCACTCCTTTCTACCATTGCAGCAGTGAATAATGTAGTTAGGCAACCAGTTATTTCAAACTGCATGTAGCACTCCTTGAGTGGTGTTTACAGAGAAATGGAAAAATGAGAAAGGGAGTTTGATATAAAAGTCTATATAGTATGCTTTTCACCTCGGCAGAAGAAATAAGGTAAACCTATGTAGGGAAAAATAGAGAGAAGGCATAGGAAAAGATATTTGCACTATTTTCCTATGACTAAACCTTAGTCATCTTTAGCTGTGTTCTAAGAAGTCTGTAAGCACCCACAATGTATTAAGATCGCTGGCTTGGGGATTCAACAAAATTCAGAGGCACATCTTTTTAATGCAGAAATGGGAATGTGCATTCAGAATTATTTCAAAATACTGAATAAGTTTCTGTGACATTCATGATGCATAATATTGAGTGGGTGATGGAGGAAAGTATAATTTGAAATGATGTGACAATACACTTATAATGAGAAAGTTTGAGTTTTTTAAAATGACTTATTTATTCAGTAAGATCGGGGATCCACAGCAGGATATTGTAACTTCAAGACACCACTTCAACTAGTACATTTTCCAAAGCCCAGATCACGCATGCTTATTCTCAGCTGGTACTCCTCCTAATTTAAACTTATTAACAGTAAGACATAGCTCATTACTACTTACAGTACTCCTTGCAGTGGTGTTCCTTGGGGATAGAAACATAGAAATTGCCATGATTGCTATGAGTTGCGGTCCATCTAATTGTTACTCAGAGAAAGCAAAGTTAACTTTGAGAAGGTGGTATGAGAAAACCTCTTTAGAAAGTTGTTGGAGGGTTTGTTTTTTTTTTTTTTTTCTGATGCCTAAGAGTTTGCTGGTAAAAATTGGAGTTAACGTATTTAAATTCTGGGTTTGAATATCTTGGCAGCTAATGTTTTATGGGTTCAGATATAGCCTGAAAATAATTCAGTGGCTTGCCTATGTGTATTAAAACCACAAGATAAAAAATACTGTGCCAGTTATGATAAATGATATGGAATAATTATATGTGGCCATGCAAATATCAATGGACTTTATTGATCAGATTGTCATTGATTTACTTCAGAATTCTCACATAACTGAGAAGATAGAATAGGATTAGATAATAACAACAAGCTGATAATGAAATAATGTTTTGCTGAGCAGCGAGCAAAGCTTAGCTACTAAAGTATCAATGAAAAAATATCAGAACATTATGTCATCCCCCTTTATGCCTTATATATAACAAATTTATCTGAAATAGGAACACAAGCAGGTGATCCAGGTTAAGAAGTTTAACCTAAAGTATTTCTGTATCTTGAAAATGTAAAGAGTAACTATGCTGATACGAGACATCCCATATAGTTGTCCCATATAGGAAGATGGAGACTTCTAGTTTTCAAAAGTATCAGCAGAAGACAGACTTATTTTGGTCTTGGTCTATGTCTCAAATTAAATTAAAATGCCTTTGTTTTTCTGAAAGTGGGAGGCCTGTACAAAAATGTATATTCCAGTCATACGGGTATTCATCTCTGTTAAGTAAAAACCAAACTGGTACATACTTAAACTGTTGAAAAGTGCAGATAGATCTTTGAATGTAAAGTGTAAGCAAAAATTTTCCTTATTCTGTCTCACTGTATGATCGTTTTACAAGCTTGGCTTCGATGGAGTTTAGATTTTCAGTTCTCTGAAGGTGTGTTTGAACTCCCTTGTCTTATAGGGTTGTTCCTAACCAGTGACACACAGTGCTTTAGGGTTTTGAAAAAGTGAAATGTGGCAGCTGCTTAAAAACAGAGTTTCCACCTCTGATGATGAAGTCAAAAGTGAATTGTCTCACTTCAGTCTTACTGGTATTTTCAGTACAGGAACTGAATAAATTATTTAGACAGCTTTAACAAGTTTAACAGACTTACAACATGCTTCAAGACTATAGCAACTGAAAAAGGAAATAAATAAGAACTACCTTCTAGCAGAGGTAGGTACCTTCTTAACTGAGACTGACATGAAGCCATATGCACATGTTGATACTCAATGGGATAAAAGTGTCAATACAAAATGACATGCTAATAGCAAGTGTGGTTAGTTAGGCAAGGACACTTGTTTTTATGATGCCTGTAATACGTTAGTAGTTCAAAATTCTTTGCTGAAGTATTTAATTCAAATAAAATTGAGATGCTTTTTAAAAAGACCAGATCAAAAACAATTAAGAAGAAAGTTTGAAGAATTTAACATTCTTAATGTTAACTGGAAACACTTTTTTCCCCCAACATTAGAGCACCTATACTGATGTGAATGACTCAGGTTATGTTAATCATGTGCATCATTGTGAGGACTCTGTAACACACTGTCATGGGTTCAGCAGCAGCAGTCATTTTTCTCCTCCTTGGTAGCTGGTGTAGCGCTGTGTTTTTTGATTTTGGGCCTGGGAACAGCGCTGATAACACCAGTGTTTCGGTTACTGCTTAGTGATGTTTTGGTCTGGCCAAGGACTTTCTGAGTTTCATGCTCTGCCAGGGAGGAGGGGAGCCGGGAGGAAGCAGAGACAGGACACCTGACCCAAACTGACCAAAGAGGTTATTCCATACCACAGCACGTTATGCCCAAGATGGAGGATGGAGAGGAGAGACCCAGAAGGGTGGGGGGTGCACTGCATGGTCAGGCTTGTTTTTAGGTGGTGAGAATTGTATTCTTTCCTTGTATTTGCCTTGTCATTATTATTATTGGTGGTAGCAGTAGTGATTTGTGTTATGCTTTAGTTACTAAACTGTTCTTATCTCAACCTGTGGGAGTTGCATTATTTTCTATTCTCCTTCCCATCCCTCCGGGAGTGGGGGGCAAGAAAGAGGGGGGAGTAATTGAGAGAGAGTCTGCGTGAGTTAGGCTTAAACCACGACAGTTCTTTTTGGCGCCCAACGTGGGGCACGAAGGGTTGAGATAACGACAGGATTAATAGCCACTCGTCACAATGCTGATTTATCGGCTCTTAAAGTTGTTGCTTTTGGTTCTCTTGCGTTCATGGTTTCAGCCTGTTGTACCTTACTTACAGCCGGTATTTCTTATCTTAGCATGTTTCAGATATGGGTTTTGGTTTAAGGTTCTTGTTTCATTGTACTTTATTGGAATGGCTTGTGATACGGGCGGGCTCCAGAAGCCGTGGGGGGCGAATGTGTACCTGGCAGTTCGGCTGCTCTTCACCGTCCTGGCGAGGCTGTGGAGAGCCGAGGGGGGGCTGCCTCGGGAGCCGCCGGCTGCCGAAACGGCCCGGGGGAGCGGACCCCGGGAGCACGAGCCGAGCCCCCCCACCGAGCCCAGCCCGACGGCTGCCGAGCAGAGGAAGGAGGTAGCAGAAGGGGTGAGCCCCCCGACTGAGCCCAGCCCGGCGGCTGCCGAGCCGCGGGAGGGGGAGGCTACCGAGCGGCAGGAGGAGACGGCAGAGAAGCCGGGCCCCGAGGCTGAACAGAGTCCCGTGGCCGAGCCCAGCCTCGTGGCGGCCGAGAGCATTCCCCGGCAGCTGCCCGCGGAGCCGCAGGAGAACGCAGGAGACCCCGGAGCACTTCCCAGCAAGGCAGAGAAGGAAGCTCTGGACTCAGACAAAGAGCAGCTGGTGGTGAGAGAGCCGGCAAGCACAGCAGCTACACCAGCCCCAGTGGCAAGCACAGCAGCCTCATTTGAGAGTTCTGAAGGGTTTGAATGGCCTTTGGGTACCCTTGAGACCTGCCTGCTGATTGTGATGGGGATCAGCATGGTGGCATGCATACAGAGTGTGTTTTACCCACAACCATTTTGTGTGGTCCCAAGAGTTAAGCAGAGTGGGGTGTGGGCCTTGCCTGGGGTTAGACTACGATGTATGATGACCAAGAGAGTTTCCCCAAGCCTGGACAGCCAGGAGTGGCAGGGTGTGTGGGACAGTATGGGCGAGTATCTAGTCCACTGGGCCCCTCCAGTGCTTTGGAAGCGTCGCAGATGAAAGGCAGCTGTATGGAGTCCCCACCGACAAGCTGCAGGAACTGCTGGAGAGGTGGATGAATTACTTTGAGCCTGATGGGCCCATGACACCTCAGGCCATCAGGGCAGAGATGCAGCATACAGATGGACTTATGATCGAGGAGTGGACTTAGCAATGGACACTGTGGCCCAGGTTATTGACGAGTGTGAACACTGCACACAGCCTCTGCTGCTCTGAAAGGCTGTTACAAAAGATGGAGCTTGACATCATGGACTGGGTGGACTCAGCAGCTTTGTAGGGATTGGTTTATGCACTAAGGGATGATCTCTCTCCCTTTCTCTGTGTATGTGGATGTATACATATACATGTGATGGTATATTGACAATGTGGAATCTGAGCATAACGTGAATGGTATGGAATAAGGGGTGGATAATGTCATGGGTTCAGCAGCAGCAGTCATTTTTCTCCTCCTTGGTAGCTGGTGTAGCGCTGTGTTTTTTGATTTTGGGCCTGGGAACAGCGCTGATAACACCAGTGTTTCGGTTACTGCTTAGTAATGTTTTGGTCTGGCCAAGGACTTTCTGAGTTTCATGCTCTGCCAGGGAGGAGGGGAGCCGGGAGGAAGCAGAGACAGGACACCTGACCCAAACTGACCAAAGAGGTTATTCCATACCACAGCACGTCATGCCCAAGATGGAGGACGGAGAGGAGAAACCCAGAAGGGTGGGGGGTGCACTGCGTGGTCGGGCTTGGTTTTAGGTGGTGAGAATTGTATTCTTTCCTTGTATTTGCCTTGTCATTATTATTATTGGTGGTAGCAGTAGTGATTTGTGTTATACTTTAGCTACTAAACTGTTCTTATCTCAACCTGTGGGAGTTGCATTCTTTTCTATTCTCCTTCCCATCACTCCGGGAGTGGGGGGCAAGAAAGAGGGGGGAGTAATTGAGAGAGAGTCTGCGTGAGTTAGGCTTAAACCACGACACACACCAAAAAGTGAGCAATCAAATGGCTTTTGGCTCATCCTGAGACATGTTCCCAGTCATGCCTCCTATCCCAAGGTTTACCACCGTGCATTGGCCAGGAATTCCTTTCGTCGTGGTAAAAAAATTACTTTAAGATAGTGCAAGGAAATCTAAAGAGTGATAATACATTTAGATATGCAGATACATTTCAATGCACATTAATATTTGAAGAATCATAGCAGTCAGGTGAAGTTCCCGATGACTGGAAAAAGGGAAATATAACCCCAATTTTCAAAAAGGGGAAAATGGATGACCTGGGGAACTACAGACCAGTCAGCCTCACTCTGTGCCTGGCAAAATCTTGGAGTGGATTCTCATGGAAGGCATGCTGAGGCACATGAAAAGCAGCAAGGTGCTTGGTGACAGCCAGCATGGCTTCACTGAGGAGAAATCCTACCTCACCAGTCTGGTGGCCTTCTATGATGGGGCTATGGAACTGATGGACAGGGAGAGAGCAGTTGATGTCATCTACCTGGACTTGTGCAAAGCGTTTGACACTGTCTCACATGACATCCTTGTCTCTAAGTTAGAGAGACATCAATTTGATAGGTGGACCACTCGGTGGATAAAGAACTGGCTGGATGGCCACACGCAAAGAGTAGTGCTCAATGGCTCAATGTCCAGCTGGAGACCAGTAACGAGTGGTGTCCCTCTGGGATGGGTGTTTGGACTGGTCTTCTTTGACATCTTTGTCGGTGACATGGAGAGTGGGATTGAGTGCGCCCTCAGCAAGTTTGCTGATGACACCAAGCTGTGTGGTTGGGTTGATACGCTGGAAGGGAAGGGATGCCATCCAGAGGGACCTTGACATGCTTGTGAGGTGGGCTGATGCCAACCTGATGAAGTTTAACTATGCCAAATGCAAGGTCCTACGCCTGGGTTAGGAGCAATCCCAGGCACAGCTACAGGTTGGGCTGAGAAGAGATTCAGAGCAGCCCTGTGGAGAAGGACTTGGGGGTGTTGTTTGATGAGAAAATGAACATGAGCCGGCAGTGTGCGCTTGAAGCCCAGAAAGCCAACTGTATCCTGGGCTGCATCAAAAGAAACGTGACCAGCAGGTCGAGGGAGGTGATCCTGCCCCTCTACTCTGCTCTTGTGAGACCTCCCTTGGAGTATTGTTTGCACTTCTGGTGTCCTCAACATCAAAAAGACATGGAACTGCTGGAACAAGTCCAGAGGAGGGCCATGAGGATGATGAGGGGACTGGAGCACCTCCCATGTGAAGATAAGCTGAGAAAGTTGGGTCTGTTCAGCCTGGAGAAGAGAAGGCTGCATGGCGACCTCATAGCAACCTTGCAATATCTGAAGGGGGCCTATAGGGATGCTGGGGAGGGACTCTTCATGAGGAACTGTAGTGAGAGGACAAGGGGTAATGGGTTCAAACTTAAACAGGGGAAGTTTAGATTGGATATGAGGAAGAAATTCTTTACTGTAAGGGCGGTGAGGCACTGCAATGGGTTGCCCAGGCAAGTTGTAAATGCTCCATCGCTGGCGGTGTTCAGTGCCGGATTGGACATAGCGTTGGGTGGCATGGTGTAGTGTGAGGTGTCCCTGCCCCTGGCAGGGGGGTTGGAACTAGATGATCTTCAGGTCCTTTCCAACCCTGACTATTCTATGATTCTATAATATTAATATAATTAATTTTTTTGGCATAAAAATAATCCATCAAAAATGAGTCATAGCCACTGAATGTGTAGCAGTAAAATTTAAAAAATGTGGAAAAAAGTCTCAACATTATTGACTCTACTATGTAGGTATTTAGTGCCTATTAAAGACAGACGTAAGTTGATCGTAAACGACAAGGAATGTTATCAGATGTGTGTTTCTTATGTGTTGTAAAGATTTCTTAAAGCAGATTAAATGAGGGAATCTAAATAAAAGTGTTTTCCGCAATAAATTTCCCAGTACAGGAAGAGTTGAAGAGTTGTGTGACGTGGACAAGAAGAGGCTAATTATTCTAGCATTAATGGAGTTCTCTAGTATTTCTCTTACTCAAGGTTTTATTAAGGTAATTTAGAATTGCATTGGTTTTAAATGTATTTGTGCACTGTTGAATCTTCTTTTTAAATGGAATCGTATAGCTTAAACTCCTGTTATTGTTACGTTTTCAGATGTATTTGCAGCATGTTATACCTAAACCCTTTCTCCATGCTAGTTTTTTTTCATGTACTGGAAGCGCCTCTTCAAAATTTCTCTTATGTGCCATCTATAAAAAAACGCTATGACCTGATAACAGGAGTAAGTATTGAATATCACTCCCAGCTGGGCCAGGAATTGGGTATATACAGTGATATTTGCTGCTGTGTTTTTTCCCCAGTCCTGTTCTGTCTGTTCTCCTCTTTTACCCTCCTTTTATCCTATTTAGCTTGTATGCTATCAGTGGAAAGCCCTCTAAATAATAATGCTTTTACTGTATGTAATACTGGATATAATAGCTGGATTCTGAACATTACCACAATATGAATTGTGGTAATAGATAAATTGGGGGGTAATAGCTGCCCCAGTAGCTAAAGGGGGCCTACTAGAAATCTGGAGAGGGACTTTTTGCAAGGGTGTGTAATTACAGGCCAAGGGGAAATGGCTTTAAACTGGCAGAGAAGAGATTTAGATGAGATATTAGGAAAAATTATTCAGTATGAGGGTACTGAAACACTGGCACAGGTTCCCCAGAGAAACTGTGGATGCCCCGTCCCTGGAAGTGTTCAAGGCCAGGTTGGATGGGGCTTTGAGCAACCTGGTTTAGTGGAAGTTGTCCCTGCCCATGGCAAGGGGTTTGGAACTAGATGACCTTTAAGGTCCCTTCCAACCCAAACATGCTATGCTTCTATGATTCTACGATAAATATTAATAAATTATGACCACTGATGGTACTGCCAAGGGTGAGGGTAGTTCTTGTTTGACACTGGGAGGATGCACACTTGCAAACCAGCCAAATGGCATATATTGTAACGTGGCTGGGAATGATGGACTATGTGTAATTTAGTATTTAAGAGGTACTGGCTCACAGAATCAGACAAAGAAAGCATTTGGGTTCTCCTGATTTTGCTGGAAAAAAGCCATCTGTAGCAGTTGCGTAAATGTTTCTCTTTCTCTAACAAAAAAAGGTTATTGAGAGAACTTTCCTGTTTATAACATCTATAAATATGAGATGGGTGTTTGGATTTGCCATAGAAGTTTATTAGATAATGACTAGCAGAAGAGCACTGTTCTCTTTTCATCTGTCCTGCAGGGTAGTTTTGGACTTTTAAATGCCAGCTCTGGGGAGATGTGATGATCACGTTGTGACCTGAGTGATTTCAAAGCAGGCAGCAATCTGTATCTTTCACCTGCGCACTGCTCTGCAACCTGGCTCTTTTACAGACCTTTTTATTTCATTTTGTTTCACTGGTTCCAAGGTGGCCAGTGCATTCAGAAAGATTTTATATCATGCTAATTGCCAAAAAGTATTTGACAAAGCTGTGATCTTTCCTAGGGTGGAAGTGTGAAGTGCAGGAACATCAATCAATAGTGTCAAGCCTTGCGCAGTTCACACTTTGAGATATAAAGTGACTAATGACAGGATAGACAAGAGTCTTATTCCTTTTATAAGCAAACTAAAGCCATCTCTATATTCTGCTTAAATAAAAGCTCAAGAGAAAGGGAACTACATTCAATGCTATTTTTGACAGTGTTCTTTCTTAACACCTGGTGAGTTGGCCTGCAAACAGGCATGTGCAGGAAAGAGCAGCAGCCCAGCAAGGGAAGTAAACAGCTTGAGTGATGATCTCTTCCATCCCTGGTTTTTATTGATGGTGCCTCCCTCCTGTATGATGTATCCCATAATTCAATTTATGCATTGCATAGAGAACAGAGCACACGACACCATGAATTGACTTCTTGGAAAATTTTTTTTCTTGGTGTTTACGCTTCTGCAATATGATGGAATTCGCAAGGAAGCTGGCCCTCATGTACTATGTCAGGCTTAAATATTTAGTTGAAACATATTTTTCACAGTTTGTTCTAGGATTTTGTTCCTTTTAGGGCAAGGGATATGCCTCCTGAGGCAATTAATAAAGAGCTGTGGAGTGCTGAAATAGTGCTGTAATTCAGAAGAATTCTGATGTAACAGCTAAAAGCGGAACTCTGTCCCAAGACTTCCATGATATCGCACACGTCTTTTCTACTCTGGGGTCTGCCTCTGGGGAGATTTAGATTAGACATTAGGCTGAAGTTGTTCCCTGTGAGGGTGGCGAGGCGTTGGCACCGTTTGCCCAGAGATGTTGTGGCTGCCCCATCCCTGGCTGTGCCCATGGCGGGGTTGGATGGGGCTTGGAGCAACCTGCTCTCATGGGAGCTGTCCGTGCCCCTGGCAGGGGGACTGGAACCAGCTGAAGGGAGAGCCTCTGCCCTCCTTTTAGCTACCCTTGAAGGGCTGGAAACCTGTGATGAGCTCCCCCCGCATTTTTAACCCATGGTAGGATTTCCATTCCGTTCCGTTCCATTCCATTGCATGCCATCACCTGGCAACACAGCAGTCACAATGTCCTGGGACAGTATAAAAGGGAGCAGCCTCCTCCCTCCTCTGGCCTCCAGTGCCCTGCTGGGCCAGGGAAGCCCAAGACTTCCTCCAGGAAGTCCTTGAGGAGCTGCTGCAGTTCCTTGTTTGGAGGTTCTAGCCGGGGAGCGCAACTACTGTATACCCGTGACTGACGAAGGGGACCGCCTGTGTCGGGGAAGGTTGTCCTCTTCCTGAGCACGCAGTTTGGGGTGGGAGGCGTGTGGAGTGTCAAGGGAGGAAGGGGCACCTGCGTAGCCTGCCAGATCAGCTGATTCAACCCCATCGATCAACAGGGTGACAGATATCGCCGGCAGACAGCCCTGAAATCCAGGCAGAGCTAGAGGGTGGGGGCAGAAGAGATTCAGAGTTCTTTGCTGCAAGGCCAGATCCTGCAGGAGCAGCTTCTCTGCTCACGGCAGGGATAGCAGTCCTTTTCAGCTGGATAGGCAGGGCTAGGTTCTCGGAATGCCTTTTTGAGGAGCACCACAGAGCTCCCCATTCTCATGCCCCACGGAGCCAAGGGCAGCAGCCATAAGCAATGGGATGCAGAGATGTTTCCAGGTATCCCAGCGCTTCGGAGCAGCCACTGATGCCCTGCCGCATGTAGGAAGGACTCTTGCCTCCAGGCTCAATTGGGCCGGGGGCCTTTGGCCACACTCAGCAGCCGCTGGGGTGGCTCCAGATTGCCGGAGAATGGGGCTTGGGCATGTCTGGGGAGGCGTGAGCAGCCTGTGCACCAGGAGCAGGTCCTGCTCCCACGCTCAGGGAGAGCCGATCGCCAGCGCTGGGGTCAGGAAGGAATTTTCCCCCGCGCCACATTGGCACTGGTCGCGGGGGTTTTTTGCCTTCCTCTGAGCATGGAGCAGGACCACTTGTCAGGGCTCCTCTGGTCCATTCTGGCTGCGTTACCGCCTGCTGCTCGTGCACCATGAAGGTGGCCCCTGGTGTCCTGCAGCTGGGGGATGAAGGCTTTTTTTCCCCCATGGAGGGCCTGCCAGTGTCCCCGGGGGTTTTTTGCCTTCCTCTGCAGCGGTGAGCCAGCCCCTTGACAGGCCTCCTTTGGGCTATTGTGGCCCAAAGGCTGCTGCTCCTGCTCCACGCAGGTGGCCCCTCATGCCCCCACGCGGGGGGAGGAAGCTTTCAGCACTCCCAGGGTAGCCCCTGGACGTTGCTGCTTCTCCTCTGTAGCACTGAGCACAGCCCCTTGGCAGGGCTCCCCTTTGGGCTCGCTTCTTGCCCGCTGCTCTCGCACCTCCAGGGCACCACTCCTGCCCTGGCGCTCTGGCTCCACTGCCCACTGCAAGCTCGCACACGGACCCACTTCTGCTCTTCCCTTGGCTCCACGTACCTGGGGCTTCTGGCCTGTGTGCCGCAGCCTGTGCTTGGAAGGCCCTGATGCTTGTGAGCATCAGCTCTGAAACCAACCCAAAACAAAACCCCAGACCTTCCTGGAAAATTCGGTCAAAGTAAGATAACCTAAGGTAAAAGATAAGAAACCAAACTAAAATCAAACAGAATCCTAACATAAAGTCTTTTTTCCACTTGTAAGCTTTGAGTTTTGTGTCCTTGAAAGTGGTTTTGGAGCTGAAAAGCCCTGGCGTTGCAGGGGAATAGCAGTGCCCTTGTTATTCAGCTCGGGGTGGGTGTAGGGAATGGCATGGCATGGGAGGGAATGGCTTGGCATGGAATGGAGAGTCATAGAATGGAGCGGAATGGACTGGAACGCGCTGCACTAGACTAGACTTGAAATGGAAAGGGCTGTGCTGCGTGACGCCTGCAAGTGTGCATGACAAGTGGTGCCCAAGGTCTAAGGGGTCGAGCCAGGAGGGCAGCAGTTCCACTGCAGCCTCTGCAGTGCAGGTCCCAGAGCCATCCCGCAGACAGGGACAGGCTCAGCTACATCATGGCTCAGGCAGGGACTGAAGGCCCCAGGCTGAGCTGAGACACGGCCCCTGGGCCCTTGGCAGGAGGCAGCGGGCTGGGGGTCCCAGCAGAGGTGGGTCCCAGCTACTGAGGCCTTTGAGTACCCCCAGTACCCTGGCAGAATTGGCCCTGCTCTGCTCATAGGCTCTCCTTGAGCCATTGACGGTTGGCCTCTTTGGAGACCAACTATTGGCCATATGGACTTTCTCTCTCATGCACTACTGCACTCCTTCGGCTCTTGTGTCTCAGGATGTTTTCCCAAGGGAAACAACTCGGGCATTTCTCCAAATGAGGGCAAGGCAGTCAAACCAATCCACGGGGAGCTGAACAGCTATTGCTCTCCTCCAAAAGATCTGCAACCATTTGCTTGAGGAGCATGTCGTGCTTCAGGCTGAGGCTTCCAGCCTGGCTAGTGCTAGAGATGTGGGGAGCCCCGCTCAAGTGGAGGAACACCCAAGACTTCCATGATATCGCACACATCTTTTTCTACTCTGGGGCCTGCCTCTGGGGAGATTTAGATTAGACGTTAGGCTGAAGTTCTTCCCTGTGAGGGTGGCGAGGCGTTGGCAGAAGTTGCCCAGAGATGTTGTGGCTGCCCCATCCCTGGCTGTGCTCCTGGCCGGGTTGGACGGGGCTTGGAGCAACCTGCTCTCGTGGGAGCTGTCCGTGCCCCTGGCAGGGGGACTGGAACCAGCTGAAGGGAGAGCCTCTGCCCTCCTTTTAGCTACCCTTGAAGGGCTGGAAACCTGTGATGAGCTCCCCCCGCATTTTTAACCCATGGTCAGATATATTCTGCTCCAATCCATTCCATTCCATTCCATTCCATTCCATTCCATTCCATTCCATTCCATTCCGTTCCGTTCCATTCCATTCCATTCCATTCCATTGCATTCCATGCCATCACCTGGCAACACAGCAGTCACAATGCCCTGGGGCAGTATAAAAGGGAGCAGCCTCCTCCCTCCTCTGGCCTCCAGTGCCCTGCTGGGCCAGGGAAGCCCAAGACTTCCTCCAGGAAGTCCTTGAGGAGCTGCTGCAGTTCCTTGTTTGGAGGTTCTAGCCGGGGAGCGCAACTACTGTATACCCGTGACTGACGAAGGGGACCGCCTGTGTCGGGGAAGGTTGTCCTCTTCCCGAGCACGCAGTTTGGGGTGGGAGGCGTGTGGAGTGTCAAGGGAGGAAGGGGCACCTGCGTAGCCTGCCAGATCAGCTGATTCAACCCCATCGATCAACAGGGTGACAGATATCGCCGGCAGACAGCCCTGAAATCCAGGCAGAGCTAGAGGGTGGGGGCAGAAGAGATTCAGAGTTCTTTGCTGCAAGGCCAGATCCTGCAGGAGCAGCTTCTCTGCTCACGGCAGGGATAGCAGTCCTTTTCAGCTGGATAGGCAGGGCTAGGTTCTCGGAATGCCTTTTTGAGGAGCACCGCAGAGCTCCCCATTCTCATGCCCCACGGAGCCAAGGGCAGCAGCCATAAGCAATGGGATGCAGAGATGTTTCCAGGTATCCCAGCGCTTCGGAGCAGCCACTGATGCCCTGCCGCATGTAGGAAGGACTCTTGCCTCCAGGCTCAATTGGGCCGGGGGCCTATGGCCACACTCAGCAGCCGCTGGGGTGGCTCCAGATTGCCGGAGAATGGGGCTTGGGCATGTCTGGGGAGGCGTGAGCAGCCTGTGCACCAGGAGCAGGTCCTGCTCCCACGCTCAGGGAGAGCCGATCGCCAGCGCTGGGGTCAGGAAGGAATTTTCCCCCGCGCCACATTGGCACTGGTCGCGGGGGTTTTTTGCCTTCCTCTGAGCATGGAGCAGGACCACTTGTCAGGGCTCCTCTGGTCCATTCTGGCTGCGTTACCGCCTGCTGCTCGTGCACCATGAAGGTGGCCCCTGGTGTCCTGCAGCTGGGGGATGAAGGCTTTTTTTCCCCCATGGAGGGCCTGCCATGTCCCCGGGGGTTTTTTGCCTTCCTCTGCAGCGGTGAGCCAGCCCCTTGACAGGCCTCCTTTGGGCTATTGTGGCCCAAAGGCTGCTGCTCCTGCTCCACGCAGGTGGCCCCTCATGCCCCCACGCGGGGGGAGGAAGCTTTCAGCACTCCCAGGGTAGCCCCTGGACGTTGCTGCTTCTCCTCTGTAGCACTGAGCACAGCCCCTTGGCAGGGCTCCCCTTTGGGCTCGCTTCTTGCCCGCTGCTCTCGCACCTCCAGGACACCACTCCTGCCCTGGCGCTCTGGCTCCACTGCCCACTGCAAGCTCGCACACGGACCCACTTCTGCTCTTCCCTTGGCTCCACGTACCTGGGGCTTCTGGCCTGTGCGCAGCAGCCTGTGCTTGGAAGGCCCTGATGCTTGTGAGCATCAGCTCTGAAACCAACCCAAAACAAAACCCCAGACCTTCCTGGAAAATTCGGTCAAAGTAAGATAACCTAAGGTAAAAGATAAGAAACCAAACTAAAATCAAACAGAATCCTAAAATAAAGTCTTTTTTCCACTTGTAAGCTTTGAGTTTTGTGTCCTTGAAAGTGGTTTTGGAGCTGAAAAGCCCTGGCGTTGCAGGGGAATAGCAGTGCCCTTGTTATTCAGCTCGGGGTGGGTGTAGGGAATGGCATGGCATGGGAGGGAATGGCTTGGCATGGAATGGAGAGTCATAGAATGGAGCGGAATGGACTGGAACGCGCTGCACTAGACTAGACTTGAAATGGAAAGGGCTGTGCTGCGTGACGCCTGCAAGTGTGCATGACAAGTGGTGCCCAAGGTCTAAGGGGTCGAGCCAGGAGGGCAGCAGTTCCACTGCAGCCTCTGCAGTGCAGGTCCCAGAGCCATCCCGCAGACAGGGACAGGCTCAGCTACATCATGGCTCAGGCAGGGACTGAAGGCCCCAGGCTGAGCTGAGACACGGCCCCTGGGCCCTTGGCAGGAGGCAGCGGGCTGGGGGTCCCAGCAGAGGTGGGTCCCAGCTACTGAGGCCTTTGAGTACCCCCAGTACCCTGGCAGAATTGGCCCTGCTCTGCTCATAGGCTCTCCTTGAGCCATTGACGGTTGGCCTCTTTGGAGACCAACTATTGGCCATATGGACTTTCTCTCTCATGCACTACTGCACTCCTTCGGCTCTTGTGTCTCAGGATGTTTTCCCAAGGGAAACAACTCGGGCATTTCTCAAAATGAGGGCAAGGCAGTCAAACCAATCCACGGGGAGCTGAACAGCTATTGCTCTCCTCCAAAAGATCTGCAACCATTTGCTTGAGGAGCATGTCGTGCTTCAGGCTGAGGCTTCCAGCCTGGCTAGTGCTAGAGATGTGGGGAGCCCCGCTCAAGTGGAGGAACACCCAAGACTTCCATGATATCGCACACATCTTTTTCTACTCTGGGGCCTGCCTCTGGGGAGATTTAGATTAGACGTTAGGCTGAAGTTCTTCCCTGTGAGGGTGGCGAGGCGTTGGCAGAAGTTACCCAGAGATGTTGCGGCTGCCCCACCCCTGGCTGTGCTCCTGGCCGGGTTGGACGGGGCTTGGAGCAACCTGCTCTCGTGGGAGCTGTCCGTGCCCCTGGCAGGGGGACTGGAACCAGCTGAAGGGGGAGCCTCTGCCCTCCTTTTAGCTACCCTTGAAGGGCTGGAAACCTGTGATGAGCTCCCCCCGCATTTTTAACCCATGGCCAGATATATTCTGCTCCACTCCATTCCATTCCATTCCATTCCATTCCATTCCATTCCATTCCATTCCATTCCATGCCATCACCTGGCAACACAGCAGTCACAATGCCCTGGGGCAGTATAAAAGGGAGCAGCCTCCTCCCTCCTCTGGCCTCCAGTGCCCTGCTGGGCCAGGGAAGCCCAAGACTTCCTCCAGGAAGTCCTTGAGGAGCTGCTGCAGTTCCTTGTTTGGAGGTTCTAGCCGGGGAGCGCAACTACTGTATACCCGTGACTGACGAAGGGGACCGCCTGTGTCGGGGAAGGTTGTCCTCTTCCCGAGCACGCAGTTTGGGGTGGGAGGCGTGTGGAGTGTCAAGGGAGGAAGGGGCACCTGCGTAGCCTGCCAGATCAGCTGATTCAACCCCATCGATCAACAGGGTGACAGATATCGCCGGCAGACAGCCCTGAAATCCAGGCAGAGCTAGAGGGTGGGGGCAGAAGAGATTCAGAGTTCTTTGCTGCAAGGCCAGATCCTGCAGGAGCAGCTTCTCTGCTCACGGCAGGGATAGCAGTCCTTTTCAGCTGGATAGGCAGGGCTAGGTTCTCGGAATGCCTTTTTGAGGAGCACCGCAGAGCTCCCCATTCTCATGCCCCACGGAGCCAAGGGCAGCAGCCATAAGCAATGGGATGCAGAGATGTTTCCAGGTATCCCAGCGCTTCGGAGCAGCCACTGATGCCCTGCCGCATGTAGGAAGGACTCTTGCCTCCAGGCTCAATTGGGCCGGGGGCCTATGGCCACACTCAGCAGCCGCTGGGGTGGCTCCAGATTGCCGGAGAATGGGGCTTGGGCATGTCTGGGGAGGCGTGAGCAGCCTGTGCACCAGGAGCAGGTCCTGCTCCCACGCTCAGGGAGAGCCGATCGCCAGCGCTGGGGTCAGGAAGGAATTTTCCCCCGCGCCACATTGGCACTGGTCGCGGGGGTTTTTTGCCTTCCTCTGAGCATGGAGCAGGACCACTTGTCAGGGCTCCTCTGGTCCATTCTGGCTGCGTTACCGCCTGCTGCTCGTGCACCATGAAGGTGGCCCCTGGTGTCCTGCAGCTGGGGGATGAAGGCTTTTTTTTCCCCCATGGAGGGCCTGCCATGTCCCCGGGGGTTTTTTGCCTTCCTCTGCAGCGGTGAGCCAGCCCCTTGACAGGCCTCCTTTGGGCTATTGTGGCCCAAAGGCTGCTGCTCCTGCTCCACGCAGGTGGCCCCTCATGCCCCCACGCGGGGGGAGGAAGCTTTCAGCACTCCCAGGGTAGCCCCTGGACGTTGCTGCTTCTCCTCTGTAGCACTGAGCACAGCCCCTTGGCAGGGCTCCCCTTTGGGCTCGCTTCTTGCCCGCTGCTCTCGCACCTCCAGGACACCACTCCTGCCCTGGCGCTCTGGCTCCACTGCCCACTGCAAGCTCGCACACGGAGCCACTTCTGCTCTTCCCTTGGCTCCACGTACCTGGGGCTTCTGGCCTGTGCGCAGCAGCCTGTGCTTGGAAGGCCCTGATGCTTGTGAGCATCAGCTCTGAAACCAACCCAAAACAAAACCCCAGACCTTCCTGGAAAATTCGGTCAAAGTAAGATAACCTAAGGTAAAAGATAAGAAACCAAACTAAAATCAAACAGAATCCTAAAATAAAGTCTTTTTTCCACTTGTAAGCTTTGAGTTTTGTGTCCTTGAAAGTGGTTTTGGAGCTGAAAAGCCCTGGCGTTGCAGGGGAATAGCAGTGCCCTTGTTATTCAGCTCGGGGTGGGTGTAGGGAATGGCATGGCATGGGAGGGAATGGCTTGGCATGGAATGGAGAGTCATAGAATGGAGCGGAATGGACTGGAACGCGCTGCACTAGACTAGACTTGAAATGGAAAGGGCTGTGCTGCGTGACGCCTGCAAGTGTGCATGACAAGTGGTGCCCAAGGTCTAAGGGGTCGAGCCAGGAGGGCAGCAGTTCCACTGCAGCCTCTGCAGTGCAGGTCCCAGAGCCATCCCGCAGACAGGGACAGGCTCAGCTACATCATGGCTCAGGCAGGGACTGAAGGCCCCAGGCTGAGCTGAGACACGGCCCCTGGGCCCTTGGCAGGAGGCAGCGGGCTGGGGGTCCCAGCAGAGGTGGGTCCCAGCTACTGAGGCCTTTGAGTACCCCCAGTACCCTGGCAGAATTGGCCCTGCTCTGCTCATAGGCTCTCCTTGAGCCATTGACGGTTGGCCTCTTTGGAGACCAACTATTGGCCATATGGACTTTCTCTCTCATGCACTACTGCACTCCTTCGGCTCTTGTGTCTCAGGATGTTTTCCCAAGGGAAACAACTCGGGCATTTCTCCAAATGAGGGCAAGGCAGTCAAACCAATCCACGGGGAGCTGAACAGCTATTGCTCTCCTCCAAAAGATCTGCAACCATTTGCTTGAGGAGCATGTCGTGCTTCAGGCTGAGGCTTCCAGCCTGGCTAGTGCTAGAGATGTGGGGAGCCCCGCTCAAGTGGAGGAACACC
This sequence comes from Ara ararauna, assembly GCA_028858755.1. NCBI lineage: Eukaryota > Metazoa > Chordata > Aves > Psittaciformes > Psittacidae > Ara > Ara ararauna. The sequence goes on from CM054410.1 coordinate 82,313,491, forward strand.
CAAGACTTCCATGATATCGCACACATCTTTTTCTACTCTGGGGCCTGCCTCTGGGGAGATTTAGATTAGACGTTAGGCTGAAGTTCTTCCCTGTGAGGGTGGCGAGGCGTTGGCAGAAGTTACCCAGAGATGTTGTGGCTGCCCCACCCCTGGCTGTGCTCCTGGCCGGGTTGGACGGGGCTTGGAGCAACCTGCTCTCGTGGGAGCTGTCCGTGCCCCTGGCAGGGGGACTGGAACCAGCTGAAGGGGGAGCCTCTGCCCTCCTTTTAGCTACCCTTGAAGGGCTGGAAACCTGTGATGAGCTCCCCCCGCATTTTTAACCCATGGCCAGATATATTCTGCTCCACTCCATTCCATTCCATTCCATTCCATTCCATTCCATTCCATTCCATTCCATTCCATTGCATTCCATGCCATCACCTGGCAACACAGCAGTCACAATGCCCTGGGTCAGTATAAAAGGGAGCAGCCTCCTCCCTCCTCTGGCCTCCAGTGCCCTGCTGTGCCAGGGAAGCCCAAGACTTCCTCCAGGAAGTCCTTGAGGAGCTGCTGCAGTTCCTTGTTTGGAGGTTCTAGCCGGGGAGCGCAACTACTGTATACCCGTGACTGACGAAGGGGACCGCCTGTGTCGGGGAAGGTTGTCCTCTTCCCGAGCACGCAGTTTGGGGTGGGAGGCGTGTGGAGTGTCAAGGGAGGAAGGGGCACCTGCGTAGCCTGCCAGATCAGCTGATTCAACCCCATCGATCAACAGGGTGACAGATATCGCCGGCAGACAGCCCTGAAATCCAGGCAGAGCTAGAGGGTGGGGGCAGAAGAGATTCAGAGTTCTTTGCTGCAAGGCCAGATCCTGCAGGAGCAGCTTCTCTGCTCACGGCAGGGATAGCAGTCCTTTTCAGCTGGATAGGCAGGGCTAGGTTCTCGGAATGCCTTTTTGAGGAGCACCGCAGAGCTCCCCATTCTCATGCCCCACGGAGCCAAGGGCAGCAGCCATAAGCAATGGGATGCAGAGATGTTTCCAGGTATCCCAGCGCTTCGGAGCAGCCACTGATGCCCTGCCGCATGTAGGAAGGACTCTTGCCTCCAGGCTGGATTGGGCCGGGGGCCTATGGCCACACTCAGCAGCCGCTGGGGTGGCTCCAGATTGCCGGAGAATGGGGCTTGGGCATGTCCGGGGAGGCGTGAGCAGCCTGTGCACCAGGAGCAGGTCCTGCTCCCACGCTCAGGGAGAGCCGATCGCCAGCGCTGGGGTCAGGAAGGAATTTTCCCCCGCACCACATTGGCACTGGTCGCGGGGGTTTTTTGCCTTCCTCTGAGCATGGAGCAGGACCACTTGTCAGGGCTCCTCTGGTCCATTCTGGCTGCGTTACCGCCTGCTGCTCGTGCACCATGAAGGTGGCCCCTGGTGTCCTGCAGCTGGGGGATGAAGGCTTTTTTTCCCCCATGGAGGGCCTGCCAGTGTCCCCGGGGGTTTTTTGCCTTCCTCTGCAGCGGTGAGCCAGCCCCTTGACAGGCCTCCTTTGGGCTATTGTGGCCCAAAGGCTGCTGCTCCTGCTCCACGCAGGTGGCCCCTCATGCCCCCACGCGGGGGGAGGAAGCTTTCAGCACTCCCAGGGTAGCCCCTGGATGTTGCTGCTTCTCCTCTGTAGCACTGAGCACAGCCCCTTGGCAGGGCTCCCCTTTGGGCTCGCTTCTTGCCCGCTGCTCTCGCACCTCCAGGGCACCACTCCTGCCCTGGCGCTCTGGCTCCACTGCCCACTGCAAGCTCGCACACGGACCCACTTCTGCTCTTCCCTTGGCTCCACGTACCTGGGGCTTCTGGCCTGTGCGCAGCAGCCTGTGCTTGGAAGGCCCTGATGCTTGTGAGCATCAGCTCTGAAACCAACCCAAAACAAAACCCCAGACCTTCCTGGAAAATTCGGTCAAAGTAAGATAACCTAAGGTAAAAGATAAGAAACCAAACTAAAATCAAACAGAATCCTAAAATAAAGTCTTTTTTCCACTTGTAAGCTTTGAGTTTTGTGTCCTTGAAAGTGGTTTTGGAGCTGAAAAGCCCTGGCGTTGCAGGGGAATAGCAGTGCCCTTGTTATTCAGCTCGGGGTGGGTGTAGGGAATGGCATGGCATGGGAGGGAATGGCTTGGCATGGAATGGAGAGTCATAGAATGGAGCGGAATGGACTGGAACGCGCTGCACTAGACTAGACTTGAAATGGAAAGGGCTGTGCTGCGTGACGCCTGCAAGTGTGCATGACAAGTGGTGCCCAAGGTCTAAGGGGTCGAGCCAGGAGGGCAGCAGTTCCACTGCAGCCTCTGCAGTGCAGGTCCCAGAGCCATCCCGCAGACAGGGACAGGCTCAGCTACATCATGGCTCAGGCAGGGACTGAAGGCCCCAGGCTGAGCTGAGACACGGCCCCTGGGCCCTTGGCAGGAGGCAGCGGGCTGGGGGTCCCAGCAGAGGTGGGTCCCAGCTACTGAGGCCTTTGAGTACCCCCAGTACCCTGGCAGAATTGGCCCTGCTCTGCTCATAGGCTCTCCTTGAGCCATTGACAGTTGGCCTCTTTGGAGACCAACTATTGGCCATATGGACTTTCTCTCTCATGCACTACTGCACTCCTTCGGCTCTTGTGTCTCAGGATGTTTTCCCAAGGGAAACAACTCGGGCATTTCTCCAAATGAGGGCAAGGCAGTCAAACCAATCCACGGGGAGCTGAACAGCTATTGCTCTCCTCCAAAAGATCTGCAACCATTTGCTTGAGGAGCATGTCGTGCTTCAGACTGAGGCTTCCAGCCTGGCTAGTGCTAGAGATGTGGGGAGCCCCGCTCAAGTGGAGGAACACCCAAGACTTCCATGATATCGCACACATCTTTTTCTACTCTGGGGCCTGCCTCTGGGGAGATTTAGATTAGACGTTAGGCTGAAGTTCTTCCCTGTGAGGGTGGCGAGGCGTTGGCAGAAGTTACCCAGAGATGTTGCGGCTGCCCCACCCCTGGCTGTGCTCCTGGCCGGGTTGGACGGGGCTTGGAGCAACCTGCTCTCGTGGGAGCTGTCCGTGCCCCTGGCAGGGGGACTGGAACCAGCTGAAGGGGGAGCCTCTGCCCTCCTTTTAGCTACCCTTGAAGGGCTGGAAACCTGTGATGAGCTCCCCCCGCATTTTTAACCCATGGCCAGATATATTCTGCTCCACTCCATTCCATTCCATTCCATTCCATTCCATTCCATTGCATTCCATGCCATCACCTGGCAACACAGCAGTCACAATGCCCTGGGTCAGTATAAAAGGGAGCAGCCTCCTCCCTCCTCTGGCCTCCAGTGCCCTGCTGGGCCAGGGAAGCCCAAGACTTCCTCCAGGAAGTCCTTGAGGAGCTGCTGCAGTTCCTTGTTTGGAGGTTCTAGCCAGGGAGCGCAACTACTGTATACCCGTGACTGACAAAGGGGACCGCCTGTGTCGGGGAAGGTTGTCCTCTTCCCGAGCACGCAGTTTGGGGTGGGAGGCGTGTGGAGTGTCAAGGGAGGAAGGGGCACCTGCGTAGCCTGCCAGATCAGCTGATTCAACCCCATCGATCAACAGGGTGACAGATATCGCCGGCAGACAGCCCTGAAATCCAGGCAGAGCTAGAGGGTGGGGGCAGAAGAGATTCAGAGTTCTTTGCTGCAAGGCCAGATCCTGCAGGAGCAGCTTCTCTGCTCACGGCAGGGATAGCAGTCCTTTTCAGCTGGATAGGCAGGGCTAGGTTCTCGGAATGCCTTTTTGAGGAGCACCGCAGAGCTCCCCATTCTCATGCCCCACGGAGCCAAGGGCAGCAGCCATAAGCAATGGGATGCAGAGATGTTTCCAGGTATCCCAGCGCTTCGGAGCAGCCACTGATGCCCTGCCGCATGTAGGAAGGACTCTTGCCTCCAGGCTCAATTGGGCCGGGGGCCTATGGCCACACTCAGCAGCCGCTGGGGTGGCTCCAGATTGCCGGAGAATGGGGCTTGGGCATGTCTGGGGAGGCGTGAGCAGCCTGTGCACCAGGAGCAGGTCCTGCTCCCACGCTCAGGGAGAGCCGATCGCCAGCGCTGGGGTCAGGAAGGAATTTTCCCCCGCGCCACATTGGCACTGGTCGCGGGGGTTTTTTGCCTTCCTCTGAGCATGGAGCAGGACCACTTGTCAGGGCTCCTCTGGTCCATTCTGGCTGCGTTACCGCCTGCTGCTCGTGCACCATGAAGGTGGCCCCTGGTGTCCTGCAGCTGGGGGATGAAGGCTTTTTTTCCCCCATGGAGGGCCTGCCATGTCCCCGGGGGTTTTTTGCCTTCCTCTGCAGCGGTGAGCCAGCCCCTTGACAGGCCTCCTTTGGGCTATTGTGGCCCAAAGGCTGCTGCTCCTGCTCCACGCAGGTGGCCCCTCATGCCCCCACGCGGGGGGAGGAAGCTTTCAGCACTCCCAGGGTAGCCCCTGGACGTTGCTGCTTCTCCTCTGTAGCACTGAGCACAGCCCCTTGGCAGGGCTCCCCTTTGGGCTCGCTTCTTGCCCGCTGCTCTCGCACCTCCAGGACACCACTCCTGCCCTGGCGCTCTGGCTCCACTGCCCACTGCAAGCTCGCACACGGAGCCACTTCTGCTCTTCCCTTGGCTCCACGTACCTGGGGCTTCTGGCCTGTGCGCAGCAGCCTGTGCTTGGAAGGCCCTGATGCTTGTGAGCATCAGCTCTGAAACCAACCCAAAACAAAACCCCAGACCTTCCTGGAAAATTCGGTCAAAGTAAGATAACCTAAGGTAAAAGATAAGAAACCAAACTAAAATCAAACAGAATCCTAAAATAAAGTCTTTTTTCCACTTGTAAGCTTTGAGTTTTGTGTCCTTGAAAGTGGTTTTGGAGCTGAAAAGCCCTGGCGTTGCAGGGGAATAGCAGTGCCCTTGTTATTCAGCTCGGGGTGGGTGTAGGGAATGGCATGGCATGGGAGGGAATGGCTTGGCATGGAATGGAGAGTCATAGAATGGAGCGGAATGGACTGGAACGCGCTGCACTAGACTAGACTTGAAATGGAAAGGGCTGTGCTGCGTGACGCCTGCAAGTGTGCATGACAAGTGGTGCCCAAGGTCTAAGGGGTCGAGCCAGGAGGGCAGCAGTTCCACTGCAGCCTCTGCAGTGCAGGTCCCAGAGCCATCCCGCAGACAGGGACAGGCTCAGCTACATCATGGCTCAGGCAGGGACTGAAGGCCCCAGGCTGAGCTGAGACACGGCCCCTGGGCCCTTGGCAGGAGGCAGCGGGCTGGGGGTCCCAGCAGAGGTGGGTCCCAGCTACTGAGGCCTTTGAGTACCCCCAGTACCCTGGCAGAATTGGCCCTGCTCTGCTCATAGGCTCTCCTTGAGCCATTGACGGTTGGCCTCTTTGGAGACCAACTATTGGCCATATGGACTTTCTCTCTCATGCACTACTGCACTCCTTCGGCTCTTGTGTCTCAGGATGTTTTCCCAAGGGAAACAACTCGGGCATTTCTCAAAATGAGGGCAAGGCAGTCAAACCAATCCACGGGGAGCTGAACAGCTATTGCTCTCCTCCAAAAGATCTGCAACCATTTGCTTGAGGAGCATGTCGTGCTTCAGACTGAGGCTTCCAGCCTGGCTAGTGCTAGAGATGTGGGGAGCCCCGCTCAAGTGGAGGAACACCCAAGACTTCCATGATATCGCACACATCTTTTTCTACTCTGGGGCCTGCCTCTGGGGAGATTTAGATTAGACGTTAGGCTGAAGTTCTTCCCTGTGAGGGTGGCGAGGCGTTGGCAGAAGTTGCCCAGAGATGTTGTGGCTGCCCCATCCCTGGCTGTGCTCCTGGCCGGGTTGGACGGGGCTTGGAGCAACCTGCTCTTGTGGGAGCTGTCCGTGCCCCTGGCAGGGGGACTGGAACCAGCTGAAGGGAGAGCCTCTGCCCTCCTTTTAGCTACCCTTGAAGGGCTGGAAACCTGTGATGAGCTCCCCCCGCATTTTTAACCCATGGTCAGATATATTCTGCTCCACTCCATTCCATTCCATTCCATTCCATTCCATTCCATTCCATTCCATTCCATTCGGTTCCGTTCCGTTCCGTTCCATTCCATTCCATTCCATTCCATTGCATTCCATGCCATCACCTGGCAACACAGCAGTCACAATGCCCTGGGTCAGTATAAAAGGGAGCAGCCTCCTCCCTCCTCTGGCCTCCAGTGCCCTGCTGGGCCAGGGAAGCCCAAGACTTCCTCCAGGAAGTCCTTGAGGAGCTGCTGCAGTTCCTTGTTTGGAGGTTCTAGCCGGGGAGCGCAACTACTGTATACCCGTGACTGACAAAGGGGACCGCCTGTGTTGGGGAAGGTTGTCCTCTTCCCGAGCACGCAGTTTGGGGTGGGAGGCGTGTGGAGTGTCAAGGGAGGAAGGGGCACCTGCGTAGCCTGCCAGATCAGCTGATTCAACCCCATCGATCAACAGGGTGACAGATATCGCCGGCAGACAGCCCTGAAATCCAGGCAGAGCTAGAGGGTGGGGGCAGAAGAGATTCAGAGTTCTTTGCTGCAAGGCCAGATCCTGCAGGAGCAGCTTCTCTGCTCACGGCAGGGATAGCAGTCCTTTTCAGCTGGATAGGCAGGGCTAGGTTCTCGGAATGCCTTTTTGAGGAGCACCGCAGAGCTCCCCATTCTCATGCCCCACGGAGCCAAGGGCAGCAGCCATAAGCAATGGGATGCAGAGATGTTTCCAGGTATCCCAGCGCTTCGGAGCAGCCACTGATGCCCTGCCGCATGTAGGAAGGACTCTTGCCCCCAGGCTGGATTGGGCCGGGGGCCTTTGGCCACACTCAGCAGCCGCTGGGGTGGCTCCAGATTGCCGGAGAATGGGGCTTGGGCATGTCTGGGGAGGCGTGAGCAGCCTGTGCACCAGGAGCAGGTCCTGCTCCCACGCTCAGGGAGAGCCGATCGCCAGCGCTGGGGTCAGGAAGGAATTTTCCCCCGCGCCACATTGGCACTGGTCGCGGGGGTTTTTTGCCTTCCTCTGAGCATGGAGCAGGACCACTTGTCAGGGCTCCTCTGGTCCATTCTGGCTGCGTTACCGCCTGCTGCTCGTGCACCATGAAGGTGGCCCCTGGTGTCCTGCAGCTGGGGGATGAAGGCTTTTTTTCCCCCATGGAGGGCCTGCCATGTCCCCGGGGGTTTTTTGCCTTCCTCTGCAGCGGTGAGCCAGCCCCTTGACAGGCCTCCTTTGGGCTATTGTGGCCCAAAGGCTGCTGCTCCTGCTCCACGCAGGTGGCCCCTCATGCCCCCACGCGGGGGGAGGAAGCTTTCAGCACTCCCAGGGTAGCCCCTGGACGTTGCTGCTTCTCCTCTGTAGCACTGAGCACAGCCCCTTGGCAGGGCTCCCCTTTGGGCTCGCTTCTTGCCTGCTGCTCTCGCACCTCCAGGGCACCACTCCTGCCCTGGCGCTCTGGCTCCACTACCCACTGCAAGCTCGCACACGGAGCCACTTCTGCTCTTCCCTTGGCTCCACGTACCTGGGGCTTCTGGCCTGTGTGCCGCAGCCTGTGCTTGGAAGGCCCTGATGCTTGTGAGCATCAGCTCTGAAACCAACCCAAAACAAAACCCCAGACCTTCCTGGAAAATTCGGTCAAAATAAGATAACCTAAGGTAAAAGATAAGAAACCAAACTAAAATCAAACAGAATCCTAACATAAAGTCTTTTTTCCACTTGTAAGCTTTGAGTTTTGTGTCCTTGAAAGTGGTTTTGGAGCTGAAAAGCCCTGGCGTTGCAGGGGAATAGCAGTGCCCTTGTTATTCAGCTCGGGGTGGGTGTAGGGAATGGCATGGCATGGGAGGGAATGGCTTGGCATGGAATGGAGAGTCATAGAATGGAGCGGAATGGACTGGAACGCGCTGCACTAGACTAGACTTGAAATGGAAAGGGCTGTGCTGCGTGACGCCTGCAAGTGTGCATGACAAGTGGTGCCCAAGGTCTAAGGGGTCGAGCCAGGAGGGCAGCAGTTCCACTGCAGCCTCTGCAGTGCAGGTCCCAGAGCCATCCCGCAGACAGGGACAGGCTCAGCTACATCATGGCTCAGGCAGGGACTGAAGGCCCCAGGCTGAGCTGAGACACGGCCCCTGGGCCCTTGGCAGGAGGCAGCGGGCTGGGGGTCCCAGCAGAGGTGGGTCCCAGCTACTGAGGCCTTTGAGTACCCCCAGTACCCTGGCAGAATTGGCCCTGCTCTGCTCATAGGCTCTCCTTGAGCCATTGACGGTTGGCCTCTTTGGAGACCAACTATTGGCCATATGGACTTTCTCTCTCATGCACTACTGCACTCCTTCGGCTCTTGTGTCTCAGGATGTTTTCCCAAGGGAAACAACTCGGGCATTTCTCAAAATGAGGGCAAGGCAGTCAAACCAATCCACGGGGAGCTGAACAGCTATTGCTCTCCTCCAAAAGATCTGCAACCATTTGCTTGAGGAGCATGTCGTGCTTCAGACTGAGGCTTCCAGCCTGGCTAGTGCTAGAGATGTGGGGAGCCCCGCTCAAGTGGAGGAACACCCAAGACTTCCATGATATCGCACACATCTTTTTCTACTCTGGGGCCTGCCTCTGGGGAGATTTAGATTAGACGTTAGGCTGAAGTTCTTCCCTGTGAGGGTGGCGAGGCGTTGGCAGAAGTTGCCCAGAGATGTTGTGGCTGCCCCATCCCTGGCTGTGCTCCTGGCCGGGTTGGACGGGGCTTGGAGCAACCTGCTCTTGTGGGAGCTGTCCGTGCCCCTGGCAGGGGGACTGGAACCAGCTGAAGGGAGAGCCTCTGCCCTCCTTTTAGCTACCCTTGAAGGGCTGGAAACCTGTGATGAGCTCCCCCCGCATTTTTAACCCATGGTCAGATATATTCTGCTCCACTCCATTCCATTCCATTCCATTCCATTCCATTCCATTCCATTCCATTCCATTCCATTCCATGCCATCACCTGGCAACACAGCAGACACAATGCCCTGGGTCAGTATAAAAGGGAGCAGCCTCCTCCCTCCTCTGGCCTCCAGTGCCCTGCTGGGCCAGGGAAGCCCAAGACTTCCTCCAGGAAGTCCTTGAGGAGCTGCTGCAGTTCCTTGTTTGGAGGTTCTAGCCGGGGAGCGCAACTACTGTATACCCGTGACTGACGAAGGGGACCGCCTGTGTCGGGGAAGGTTGTCCTCTTCCCGAGCACGCAGTTTGGGGTGGGAGGCGTGTGGAGTGTCAAGGGAGGAAGGGGCACCTGCGTAGCCTGCCAGATCAGCTGATTCAACCCCATCGATCAACAGGGTGACAGATATCGCCGGCAGACAGCCCTGAAATCCAGGCAGAGCTAGAGGGTGGGGGCAGAAGAGATTCAGAGTTCTTTGCTGCAAGGCCAGATCCTGCAGGAGCAGCTTCTCTGCTCACGGCAGGGATAGCAGTCCTTTTCAGCTGGATAGGCAGGGCTAGGTTCTCGGAATGCCTTTTTGAGGAGCACCGCAGAGCTCCCCATTCTCATGCCCCACGGAGCCAAGGGCAGCAGCCATAAGCAATGGGATGCAGAGATGTTTCCAGGTATCCCAGCGCTTCGGAGCAGCCACTGATGCCCTGCCGCATGTAGGAAGGACTCTTGCCTCCAGGCTCAATTGGGCCGGGGGCCTATGGCCACACTCAGCAGCCGCTGGGGTGGCTCCAGATTGCCGGAGAATGGGGCTTGGGCATGTCTGGGGAGGCGTGAGCAGCCTGTGCACCAGGAGCAGGTCCTGCTCCCACGCTCAGGGAGAGCCGATCGCCAGCGCTGGGGTCAGGAAGGAATTTTCCCCCGCGCCACATTGGCACTGGTCGCGGGGGTTTTTTGCCTTCCTCTGAGCATGGAGCAGGACCACTTGTCAGGGCTCCTCTGGTCCATTCTGGCTGCGTTACCGCCTGCTGCTCGTGCACCATGAAGGTGGCCCCTGGTGTCCTGCAGCTGGGGGATGAAGGCTTTTTTTCCCCCATGGAGGGCCTGCCATGTCCCCGGGGGTTTTTTGCCTTCCTCTGCAGCGGTGAGCCAGCCCCTTGACAGGCCTCCTTTGGGCTATTGTGGCCCAAAGGCTGCTGCTCCTGCTCCACGCAGGTGGCCCCTCATGCCCCCACGCGGGGGGAGGAAGCTTTCAGCACTCCCAGGGTAGCCCCTGGACGTTGCTGCTTCTCCTCTGTAGCACTGAGCACAGCCCCTTGGCAGGGCTCCCCTTTGGGCTCGCTTCTTGCCCGCTGCTCTCGCACCTCCAGGACACCACTCCTGCCCTGGCGCTCTGGCTCCACTGCCCACTGCAAGCTCGCACACGGAGCCACTTCTGCTCTTCCCTTGGCTCCACGTACCTGGGGCTTCTGGCCTGTGTGCCGCAGCCTGTGCTTGGAAGGCCCTGATGCTTGTGAGCATCAGCTCTGAAACCAACCCAAAACAAAACCCCAGACCTTCCTGGAAAATTCGGTCAAAGTAAGATAACCTAAGGTAAAAGATAAGAAACCAAACTAAAATCAAACAGAATCCTAACATAAAGTCTTTTTTCCACTTGTAAGCTTTGAGTTTTGTGTCCTTGAAAGTGGTTTTGGAGCTGAAAAGCCCTGGCGTTGCAGGGGAATAGCAGTGCCCTTGTTATTCAGCTCGGGGTGGGTGTAGGGAATGGCATGGCATGGGAGGGAATGGCTTGGCATGGAATGGAGAGTCATAGAATGGAGCGGAATGGACTGGAACGCGCTGCACTAGACTAGACTTGAAATGGAAAGGGCTGTGCTGCGTGACGCCTGCAAGTGTGCATGACAAGTGGTGCCCAAGGTCTAAGGGGTCGAGCCAGGAGGGCAGCAGTTCCACTGCAGCCTCTGCAGTGCAGGTCCCAGAGCCATCCCGCAGACAGGGACAGGCTCAGCTACATCATGGCTCAGGCAGGGACTGAAGGCCCCAGGCTGAGCTGAGACACGGCCCCTGGGCCCTTGGCAGGAGGCAGCGGGCTGGGGGTCCCAGCAGAGGTGGGTCCCAGCTACTGAGGCCTTTGAGTACCCCCAGTACCCTGGCAGAATTGGCCCTGCTCTGCTCATAGGCTCTCCTTGAGCCATTGACGGTTGGCCTCTTTGGAGACCAACTATTGGCCATATGGACTTTCTCTCTCATGCACTACTGCACTCCTTCGGCTCTTGTGTCTCAGGATGTTTTCCCAAGGGAAACAACTCGGGCATTTCTCAAAATGAGGGCAAGGCAGTCAAACCAATCCACGGGGAGCTGAACAGCTATTGCTCTCCTCCAAAAGATCTGCAACCATTTGCTTGAGGAGCATGTCGTGCTTCAGACTGAGGCTTCCAGCCTGGCTAGTGCTAGAGATGTGGGGAGCCCCGCTCAAGTGGAGGAACACCCAAGACTTCCATGATATCGCACACATCTTTTTCTACTCTGGGGCCTGCCTCTGGGGAGATTTAGATTAGACGTTAGGCTGAAGTTCTTCCCTGTGAGGGTGGCGAGGCGTTGGCAGAAGTTGCCCAGAGATGTTGTGGCTGCCCCATCCCTGGCTGTGCTCCTGGCCGGGTTGGACGGGGCTTGGAGCAACCTGCTCTTGTGGGAGCTGTCCGTGCCCCTGGCAGGGGGACTGGAACCAGCTGAAGGGAGAGCCTCTGCCCTCCTTTTAGCTACCCTTGAAGGGCTGGAAACCTGTGATGAGCTCCCCCCGCATTTTTAACCCATGGTCAGATATATTCTGCTCCACTCCATTCCATTCCATTCCATTCCATTCCATTCCATTCCATTCCATTCCATTCCATTCCATTCCATTCGGTTCCGTTCCGTTCCGTTCCGTTCCATTCCATTCCATTCCATTCCATTGCATTCCATGCCATCACCTGGCAACACAGCAGTCACAATGCCCTGGGTCAGTATAAAAGGGAGCAGCCTCCTCCCTCCTCTGGCCTCCAGTGCCCTGCTGGGCCAGGGAAGCCCAAGACTTCCTCCAGGAAGTCCTTGAGGAGCTGCTGCAGTTCCTTGTTTGGAGGTTCTAGCCGGGGAGCGCAACTACTGTATACCCGTGACTGACAAAGGGGACCGCCTGTGTTGGGGAAGGTTGTCCTCTTCCCGAGCACGCAGTTTGGGGTGGGAGGCGTGTGGAGTGTCAAGGGAGGAAGGGGCACCTGCGTAGCCTGCCAGATCAGCTGATTCAACCCCATCGATCAACAGGGTGACAGATATCGCCGGCAGACAGCCCTGAAATCCAGGCAGAGCTAGAGGGTGGGGGCAGAAGAGATTCAGAGTTCTTTGCTGCAAGGCCAGATCCTGCAGGAGCAGCTTCTCTGCTCACGGCAGGGATAGCAGTCCTTTTCAGCTGGATAGGCAGGGCTAGGTTCTCGGAATGCCTTTTTGAGGAGCACCGCAGAGCTCCCCATTCTCATGCCCCACGGAGCCAAGGGCAGCAGCCATAAGCAATGGGATGCAGAGATGTTTCCAGGTATCCCAGCGCTTCGGAGCAGCCACTGATGCCCTGCCGCATGTAGGAAGGACTCTTGCCCCCAGGCTGGATTGGGCCGGGGGCCTTTGGCCACACTCAGCAGCCGCTGGGGTGGCTCCAGATTGCCGGAGAATGGGGCTTGGGCATGTCTGGGGAGGCGTGAGCAGCCTGTGCACCAGGAGCAGGTCCTGCTCCCACGCTCAGGGAGAGCCGATCGCCAGCGCTGGGGTCAGGAAGGAATTTTCCCCCGCGCCACATTGGCACTGGTCGCGGGGGTTTTTTGCCTTCCTCTGAGCATGGAGCAGGACCACTTGTCAGGGCTCCTCTGGTCCATTCTGGCTGCGTTACCGCCTGCTGCTCGTGCACCATGAAGGTGGCCCCTGGTGTCCTGCAGCTGGGGGATGAAGGCTTTTTTTCCCCCATGGAGGGCCTGCCATGTCCCCGGGGGTTTTTTGCCTTCCTCTGCAGCGGTGAGCCAGCCCCTTGACAGGCCTCCTTTGGGCTATTGTGGCCCAAAGGCTGCTGCTCCTGCTCCACGCAGGTGGCCCCTCATGCCCCCACGCGGGGGGAGGAAGCTTTCAGCACTCCCAGGGTAGCCCCTGGACGTTGCTGCTTCTCCTCTGTAGCACTGAGCACAGCCCCTTGGCAGGGCTCCCCTTTGGGCTCGCTTCTTGCCTGCTGCTCTCGCACCTCCAGGGCACCACTCCTGCCCTGGCGCTCTGGCTCCACTGCCCACTGCAAGCTCGCACACGGAGCCACTTCTGCTCTTCCCTTGGCTCCACGTACCTGGGGCTTCTGGCCTGTGTGCCGCAGCCTGTGCTTGGAAGGCCCTGATGCTTGTGAGCATCAGCTCTGAAACCAACCCAAAACAAAACCCCAGACCTTCCTGGAAAATTCGGTCAAAATAAGATAACCTAAGGTAAAAGATAAGAAACCAAACTAAAATCAAACAGAATCCTAACATAAAGTCTTTTTTCCACTTGTAAGCTTTGAGTTTTGTGTCCTTGAAAGTGGTTTTGGAGCTGAAAAGCCCTGGCGTTGCAGGGGAATAGCAGTGCCCTTGTTATTCAGCTCGGGGTGGGTGTAGGGAATGGCATGGCATGGGAGGGAATGGCTTGGCATGGAATGGAGAGTCATAGAATGGAGCGGAATGGACTGGAACGCGCTGCACTAGACTAGACTTGAAATGGAAAGGGCTGTGCTGCGTGACGCCTGCAAGTGTGCATGACAAGTGGTGCCCAAGGTCTAAGGGGTCGAGCCAGGAGGGCAGCAGTTCCACTGCAGCCTCTGCAGTGCAGGTCCCAGAGCCATCCCGCAGACAGGGACAGGCTCAGCTACATCATGGCTCAGGCAGGGACTGAAGGCCCCAGGCTGAGCTGAGACACGGCCCCTGGGCCCTTGGCAGGAGGCAGCGGGCTGGGGGTCCCAGCAGAGGTGGGTCCCAGCTACTGAGGCCTTTGAGTACCCCCAGTACCCTGGCAGAATTGGCCCTGCTCTGCTCATAGGCTCTCCTTGAGCCATTGACGGTTGGCCTCTTTGGAGACCAACTATTGGCCATATGGACTTTCTCTCTCATGCACTACTGCACTCCTTCGGCTCTTGTGTCTCAGGATGTTTTCCCAAGGGAAACAACTCGGGCATTTCTCAAAATGAGGGCAAGGCAGTCAAACCAATCCACGGGGAGCTGAACAGCTATTGCTCTCCTCCAAAAGATCTGCAACCATTTGCTTGAGGAGCATGTCGTGCTTCAGACTGAGGCTTCCAGCCTGGCTAGTGCTAGAGATGTGGGGAGCCCCGCTCAAGTGGAGGAACACCCAAGACTTCCATGATATCGCACACATCTTTTTCTACTCTGGGGCCTGCCTCTGGGGAGATTTAGATTAGACGTTAGGCTGAAGTTCTTCCCTGTGAGGGTGGCGAGGCGTTGGCAGAAGTTGCCCAGAGATGTTGTGGCTGCCCCATCCCTGGCTGTGCTCCTGGCCGGGTTGGACGGGGCTTGGAGCAACCTGCTCTTGTGGGAGCTGTCCGTGCCCCTGGCAGGGGGACTGGAACCAGCTGAAGGGAGAGCCTCTGCCCTCCTTTTAGCTACCCTTGAAGGGCTGGAAACCTGTGATGAGCTCCCCCCGCATTTTTAACCCATGGTCAGATATATTCTGCTCCACTCCATTCCATTCCATTCCATTCCATTCCATTCCATTCCATTCCATTCCATTCCATTCCATGCCATCACCTGGCAACACAGCAGACACAATGCCCTGGGTCAGTATAAAAGGGAGCAGCCTCCTCCCTCCTCTGGCCTCCAGTGCCCTGCTGGGCCAGGGAAGCCCAAGACTTCCTCCAGGAAGTCCTTGAGGAGCTGCTGCAGTTCCTTGTTTGGAGGTTCTAGCCGGGGAGCGCAACTACTGTATACCCGTGACTGACGAAGGGGACCGCCTGTGTCGGGGAAGGTTGTCCTCTTCCCGAGCACGCAGTTTGGGGTGGGAGGCGTGTGGAGTGTCAAGGGAGGAAGGGGCACCTGCGTAGCCTGCCAGATCAGCTGATTCAACCCCATCGATCAACAGGGTGACAGATATCGCCGGCAGACAGCCCTGAAATCCAGGCAGAGCTAGAGGGTGGGGGCAGAAGAGATTCAGAGTTCTTTGCTGCAAGGCCAGATCCTGCAGGAGCAGCTTCTCTGCTCACGGCAGGGATAGCAGTCCTTTTCAGCTGGATAGACAGGGCTAGGTTCTCGGAATGCCTTTTTGAGGAGCACCACAGAGCTCCCCATTCTCATGCCCCACGGAGCCAAGGGCAGCAGCCATAAGCAATGGGATGCAGAGATGTTTCCAGGTATCCCAGCGCTTCGGAGCAGCCACTGATGCCCTGCCGCATGTAGGAAGGACTCTTGCCCCCAGGCTGGATTGGGCCGGGGGCCTTTGGCCACACTCAGCAGCCGCTGGGGTGGCTCCAGATTGCCGGAGAATGGGGCTTGGGCATGTCTGGGGAGGCGTGAGCAGCCTGTGCACCAGGAGCAGGTCCTGCTCCCACGCTCAGGGAGAGCCGATCGCCAGCCCTGGGGTCAGGAAGGAATTTTCCCCCGCGCCACATTGGCACTGGTCGCGGGGGTTTTTTGCCTTCCTCTGGGCATGGAGCAGGACCACTTGTCAGGGCTCCTCTGGTCCATTCTGGCTGCGTTACCGCCTGCTGCTCGTGCACCATGAAGGTGGCCCCTGGTGTCCTGCAGCTGGGGGATGAAGGCTTTTTTTCCCCCATGGAGGGCCTGCCATGTCCCCGGGGGTTTTTTGCCTTCCTCTGCAGCGGTGAGCCAGCCCCTTGACAGGCCTCCTTTGGGCTATTGTGGCCCAAAGGCTGCTGCTCCTGCTCCACGCAGGTGGCCCCTCATGCCCCCACGCGGGGGGAGGAAGCTTTCAGCACTCCCAGGGTAGCCCCTGGACGTTGCTGCTTCTCCTCTGTAGCACTGAGCACAGCCCCTTGGCAGGGCTCCCCTTTGGGCTCGCTTCTTGCCCGCTGCTCTCGCACCTCCAGGGCACCACTCCTGCCCTGGCGCTCTGGCTCCACTGCCCACTGCAAGCTCGCACACGGAGCCACTTCTGCTCTTCCCTTGGCTCCACGTACCTGGGGCTTCTGGCCTGTGTGCCGCAGCCTGTGCTTGGAAGGCCCTGATGCTTGTGAGCATCAGCTCTGAAACCAACCCAAAACAAAACCCCAGACCTTCCTGGAAAATTCGGTCAAAATAAGATAACCTAAGGTAAAAGATAAGAAACCAAACTAAAATCAGACAGAATCCTAACATAAAGTCTTTTTTCCACTTGTAAGCTTTGAGTTTTGTGTCCTTGAAAGTGGTTTTGGAGCTGAAAAGCCCTGGCGTTGCAGGGGAATAGCAGTGCCCTTGTTATTCAGCTCGGGGTGGGTGTAGGGAATGGCATGGCATGGGAGGGAATGGCTTGGCATGGAATGGAGAGTCATAGAATGGAGCGGAATGGACTGGAACGCGCTGCACTAGACTAGACTTGAAATGGAAAGGGCTGTGCTGCGTGACGCCTGCAAGTGTGCATGACAAGTGGTGCCCAAGGTCTAAGGGGTCGAGCCAGGAGGGCAGCAGTTCCACTGCAGCCTCTGCAGTGCAGGTCCCAGAGCCATCCCGCAGACAGGGACAGGCTCAGCTACATCATGGCTCAGGCAGGGACTGAAGGCCCCAGGCTGAGCTGAGACACGGCCCCTGGGCCCTTGGCAGGAGGCAGCGGGCTGGGGGTCCCAGCAGAGGTGGGTCCCAGCTACTGAGGCCTTTGAGTACCCCCAGTACCCTGGCAGAATTGTCCCTGCTCTGCTCATAGGCTCTCCTTGAGCCATTGACGGTTGGCCTCTTTGGAGACCAACTATTGGCCATATGGACTTTCTCTCTCATGCACTACTGCACTCCTTCGGCTCTTGTGTCTCAGGATGTTTTCCCAAGGGAAACAACTCGGGCATTTCTCAAAATGAGGGCAAGGCAGTCAAACCAATCCACGGGGAGCTGAACAGCTATTGCTCTCCTCCAAAAGATCTGCAACCATTTGCTTGAGGAGCATGTCGTGCTTCAGACTGAGGCTTCCAGCCTGGCTAGTGCTAGAGATGTGGGGAGCCCCGCTCAAGTGGAGGAACACCCAAGACTTCCATGATATCGCACACATCTTTTTCTACTCTGGGGCCTGCCTCTGGGGAGATTTAGATTAGACGTTAGGCTGAAGTTCTTCCCTGTGAGGGTGGCGAGGCGTTGGCAGAAGTTGCCCAGAGATGTTGTGGCTGCCCCATCCCTGGCTGTGCTCCTGGCCGGGTTGGACGGGGCTTGGAGCAACCTGCTCTTGTGGGAGCTGTCCGTGCCCCTGGCAGGGGGACTGGAACCAGCTGAAGGGAGAGCCTCTGCCCTCCTTTTAGCTACCCTTGAAGGGCTGGAAACCTGTGATGAGCTCCCCCCGCATTTTTAACCCATGGTCAGATATATTCTGCTCCACTCCATTCCATTCCATTCCATTCCATTCCATTCCATTCCATTCCATTCCATTCCATTCGGTTCCGTTCCGTTCCGTTCCGTTCCATTCCATTCCATTCCATTCCATTCCATTGCATTCCATGCCATCACCTGGCAACACAGCAGTCACAATGCCCTGGGTCAGTATAAAAGGGAGCAGCCTCCTCCCTCCTCTGGCCTCCAGTGCCCTGCTGGGCCAGGGAAGCCCAAGACTTCCTCCAGGAAGTCCTTGAGGAGCTGCTGCAGTTCCTTGTTTGGAGGTTCTAGCCAGGGAGCGCAACTACTGTATACCCGTGACTGACAAAGGGGACCGCCTGTGTCGGGGAAGGTTGTCCTCTTCCCGAGCACGCAGTTTGGGGTGGGAGGCGTGTGGAGTGTCAAGGGAGGAAGGGGCACCTGCGTAGCCTGCCAGATCAGCTGATTCAACCCCATCGATCAACAGGGTGACAGATATCGCCGGCAGACAGCCCTGAAATCCAGGCAGAGCTAGAGGGTGGGGGCAGAAGAGATTCAGAGTTCTTTGCTGCAAGGCCAGATCCTGCAGGAGCAGCTTCTCTGCTCACGGCAGGGATAGCAGTCCTTTTCAGCTGGATAGGCAGGGCTAGGTTCTCGGAATGCCTTTTTGAGGAGCACCGCAGAGCTCCCCATTCTCATGCCCCACGGAGCCAAGGGCAGCAGCCATAAGCAATGGGATGCAGAGATGTTTCCAGGTATCCCAGCGCTTCGGAGCAGCCACTGATGCCCTGCCGCATGTAGGAAGGACTCTTGCCTCCAGGCTGGATTGGGCCGGGGGCCTTTGGCCACACTCAGCAGCCGCTGGGGTGGCTCCAGATTGCCAGAGAATGGGGCTTGGGCATGTCTGGGGAGGCGTGAGCAGCCTGTACACCAGGAGCAGGTCCTGCTCCCACGCTCAGGGAGAGCCGATCGCCAGCGCTGGGGTCAGGAAGGAATTTTCCCCCGCGCCACATTGGCACTGGTCGCGGGGGTTTTTTGCCTTCCTCTGAGCATGGAGCAGGACCACTTGTCAGGGCTCCTCTGGTCCATTCTGGCTGCGTTACCGCCTGCTGCTCGTGCACCATGAAGGTGGCCCCTGGTGTCCTGCAGCTGGGGGATGAAGGCTTTTTTTCCCCCATGGAGGGCCTGCCATGTCCCCGGGGGTTTTTTGCCTTCCTCTGCAGCGGTGAGCCAGCCCCTTGACAGGCCTCCTTTGGGCTATTGTGGCCCAAAGGCTGCTGCTCCTGCTCCACGCAGGTGGCCCCTCATGCCCCCACGCGGGGGGAGGAAGCTTTCAGCACTCCCAGGGTAGCCCCTGGACGTTGCTGCTTCTCCTCTGTAGCACTGAGCACAGCCCCTTGGCAGGGCTCCCCTTTGGGCTCGCTTCTTGCCTGCTGCTCTCGCACCTCCAGGGCACCACTCCTGCCCTGGCGCTCTGGCTCCACTGCCCACTGCAAGCTCGCACACGGAGCCACTTCTGCTCTTCCCTTGGCTCCACGTACCTGGGGCTTCTGGCCTGTGCGCAGCAGCCGGTGCTTGGAAGGCCCTGATGCTTGTGAGCATCAGCTCTGAAACCAACCCAAAACAAAACCCCAGACCTTCCTGGAAAATTCGGTCAAAATAAGATAACCTAAGGTAAAAGATAAGAAACCAAACTAAAATCAAACAGAATCCTAACATAAAGTCTTTTTTCCACTTGTAAGCTTTGAGTTTTGTGTCCTTGAAAGTGGTTTTGGAGCTGAAAAGCCCTGGCGTTGCAGGGGAATAGCAGTGCCCTTGTTATTCAGCTCGGGGTGGGTGTAGGGAATGGCATGGCATGGGAGGGAATGGCTTGGCATGGAATGGAGAGTCATAGAATGGAGCGGAATGGACTGGAACGCGCTGCACTAGACTAGACTTGAAATGGAAAGGGCTGTGCTGCGTGACGCCTGCAAGTGTGCATGACAAGTGGTGCCCAAGGTCTAAGGGGTCGAGCCAGGAGGGCAGCAGTTCCACTGCAGCCTCTGCAGTGCAGGTCCCAGAGCCATCCCGCAGACAGGGACAGGCTCAGCTACATCATGGCTCAGGCAGGGACTGAAGGCCCCAGGCTGAGCTGAGACACGGCCCCTGGGCCCTTGGCAGGAGGCAGCGGGCTGGGGGTCCCAGCAGAGGTGGGTCCCAGCTACTGAGGCCTTTGAGTACCCCCAGTACCCTGGCAGAATTGGCCCTGCTCTGCTCATAGGCTCTCCTTGAGCCATTGACGGTTGGCCTCTTTGGAGACCAACTATTGGCCATATGGACTTTCTCTCTCATGCACTACTGCACTCCTTCGGCTCTTGTGTCTCAGGATGTTTTCCCAAGGGAAACAACTCGGGCATTTCTCAAAATGAGGGCAAGGCAGTCAAACCAATCCATGGGGAGCTGAACAGCTATTGCTCTCCTCCAAGAGGTCTGCAACCATTTGCTTGAGGAGCATGTCGTGCTTCAGACTGAGGCTTCCAGCCTGGCTAGTGCTAGAGATGTGGGGAGCCCCGCTCAAGTGGAGGAACACCCAAGACTTCCATGATATCGCACACATCTTTTTCTACTCTGGGGCCTGCCTCTGGGGAGATTTAGATTAGACGTTAGGCTGAAGTTCTTCCCTGTGAGGGTGGCGAGGCGTTGGCAGAAGTTGCCCAGAGATGTTGTGGCTGCCCCATCCCTGGCTGTGCTCCTGGCCGGGTTGGACGGGGCTTGGAGCAACCTGCTCTTGTGGGAGCTGTCCGTGCCCCTGGCAGGGGGACTGGAACCAGCTGAAGGGAGAGCCTCTGCCCTCCTTTTAGCTACCCTTGAAGGGCTGGAAACCTGTGATGAGCTCCCCCCGCATTTTTAACCCATGGTCAGATATATTCTGCTCCACTCCACTCCATTCCATTCCATTCCATTCCATTCCATTCCATTCCATTCCATTCCATTCGGTTCCGTTCCGTTCCGTTCCGTTCCGTTCCATTCTATTCCATTCCATTGCATTCCATGCCATCACCTGGCAACACAGCAGTCACAATGCCTTGGGTCAGCATAAAAGGGAGCAGCCTCCTCCCTCCTCTGGCCTCCAGTGCCCTGCTGGGCCAGGGAAGCCCAAGACTTCCTCCAGGAAGTCCTTGAGGAGCTGCTGCAGTTCCTTGTTTGGAGGTTCTAGCCAGGGAGCGCAACTACTGTATACCCGTGACTGACAAAGGGGACCGCCTGTGTCGGGGAAGGTTGTCCTCTTCCCGAGCACGCAGTTTGGGGTGGGAGGCTGTGGAGTGTCAAGGGAGGAAGGGGCACCTGCGTAGCCTGCCAGATCAGCTGATTCAACCCCATCGATCAACAGGGTGACAGATATCGCCGGCAGACAGCCCTGAAATCCAGGCAGAGCTAGAGGGTGGGGGCAGAAGAGATTCAGAGTTCTTTGCTGCAAGGCCAGATCCTGCAGGAGCAGCTTCTCTGCTCACGGCAGGGATAGCAGTCCTTTTCAGCTGGATAGGCAGGGCTAGGTTCTCGGAATGCCTTTTTGAGGAGCACCGCAGAGCTCCCCATTCTCATGCCCCACGGAGCCAAGGGCAGCAGCCATAAGCAATGGGATGCAGAGATGTTTCCAGGTATCCCAGCGCTTCGGAGCAGCCACTGATGCCCTGCCGCATGTAGGAAGGACTCTTGCCCCCAGGCTGGATTGGGCCGGGGGCCTTTGGCCACACTCAGCAGCCGCTGGGGTGGCTCCAGATTGCCGGAGAATGGGGCTTGGGCATGTCTGGGGAGGCGTGAGCAGCCTGTGCACCAGGAGCAGGTCCTGCTCCCACGCTCAGGGAGAGCCGATCGCCAGCGCTGGGGTCAGGAAGGAATTTTCCCCCGCGCCACATTGGCACTGGTCGCGGGGGTTTTTTGCCTTCCTCTGAGCATGGAGCAGGACCACTTGTCAGGGCTCCTCTGGTCCATTCTGGCTGCGTTACCGCCTGCTGCTCGTGCACCATGAAGGTGGCCCCTGGTGTCCTGCAGCTGGGGGATGAAGGCTTTTTTTCCCCCATGGAGGGCCTGCCATGTCCCCGGGGGTTTTTTGCCTTCCTCTGCAGCGGTGAGCCAGCCCCTTGACAGGCCTCCTTTGGGCTATTGTGGCCCAAAGGCTGCTGCTCCTGCTCCACGCAGGTGGCCCCTCATGCCCCCACGCGGGGGGAGGAAGCTTTCAGCACTCCCAGGGTAGCCCCTGGACGTTGCTGCTTCTCCTCTGTAGCACTGAGCACAGCCCCTTGGCAGGGCTCCCCTTTGGGCTCGCTTCTTGCCCGCTGCTCTCGCACCTCCAGGGCACCACTCCTGCCCTGGCGCTCTGGCTCCACTGCCCACTGCAAGCTCGCACACGGAGCCACTTCTGCTCTTCCCTTGGCTCCACGTACCTGGGGCTTCTGGCCTGTGTGCCGCAGCCTGTGCTTGGAAGGCCCTGATGCTTGTGAGCATCAGCTCTGAAACCAACCCAAAACAAAACCCCAGACCTTCCTGGAAAATTCGGTCAAAGTAAGATAACCTAAGGTAAAAGATAAGAAACCAAACTAAAATCAAACAGAATCCTAACATAAAGTCTTTTTTCCACTTGTAAGCTTTGAGTTTTGTGTCCTTGAAAGTGGTTTTGGAGCTGAAAAGCCCTGGCGTTGCAGGGGAATAGCAGTGCCCTTGTTATTCAGCTCGGGGTGGGTGTAGGGAATGGCATGGCATGGGAGGGAATGGCTTGGCATGGAATGGAGAGTCATAGAATGGAGCGGAATGGACTGGAACGCGCTGCACTAGACTAGACTTGAAATGGAAAGGGCTGTGCTGCGTGACGCCTGCAAGTGTGCATGACAAGTGGTGCCCAAGGTCTAAGGGGTCGAGCCAGGAGGGCAGCAGTTCCACTGCAGCCTCTGCAGTGCAGGTCCCAGAGCCATCCCGCAGACAGGGACAGGCTCAGCTACATCATGGCTCAGGCAGGGACTGAAGGCCCCAGGCTGAGCTGAGACACGGCCCCTGGGCCCTTGGCAGGAGGCAGCGGGCTGGGGGTCCCAGCAGAGGTGGGTCCCAGCTACTGAGGCCTTTGAGTACCCCCAGTACCCTGGCAGAATTGGCCCTGCTCTGCTCATAGGCTCTCCTTGAGCCATTGACGGTTGGCCTCTTTGGAGACCAACTATTGGCCATATGGACTTTCTCTCTCATGCACTACTGCACTCCTTCGGCTCTTGTGTCTCAGGATGTTTTCCCAAGGGAAACAACTCGGGCATTTCTCAAAATGAGGGCAAGGCAGTCAAACCAATCCACGGGGAGCTGAACAGCTATTGCTCTCCTCCAAAAGATCTGCAACCATTTGCTTGAGGAGCATGTCGTGCTTCAGACTGAGGCTTCCAGCCTGGCTAGTGCTAGAGATGTGGGGAGCCCCGCTCAAGTGGAGGAACACCCAAGACTTCCATGATATCGCACACATCTTTTTCTACTCTGGGGCCTGCCTCTGGGGAGATTTAGATTAGACGTTAGGCTGAAGTTCTTCCCTGTGAGGGTGGCGAGGCGTTGGCAGAAGTTGCCCAGAGATGTTGTGGCTGCCCCATCCCTGGCTGTGCTCCTGGCCGGGTTGGACGGGGCTTGGAGCAACCTGCTCTCGTGGGAGCTGTCCGTGCCCCTGGCAGGGGGACTGGAACCAGCTGAAGGGAGAGCCTCTGCCCTCCTTTTAGCTACCCTTGAAGGGCTGGAAACCTGTGATGAGCTCCCCCCGCATTTTTAACCCATGGTCAGATATATTCTGCTCCACTCCATTCCATTCCATTCCATTCCATTCCATTCCATTCCATTCCATTCCATTCCATTCCATGCCATCACCTGGCAACACAGCAGACACAATGCCCTGGGTCAGTATAAAAGGGAGCAGCCTCCTCCCTCCTCTGGCCTCCAGTGCCCTGCTGGGCCAGGGAAGCCCAAGACTTCCTCCAGGAAGTCCTTGAGGAGCTGCTGCAGTTCCTTGTTTGGAGGTTCTAGCCGGGGAGCGCAACTACTGTATACCCGTGACTGACGAAGGGGACCGCCTGTGTCGGGGAAGGTTGTCCTCTTCCCGAGCACGCAGTTTGGGGTGGGAGGCGTGTGGAGTGTCAAGGGAGGAAGGGGCACCTGCGTAGCCTGCCAGATCAGCTGATTCAACCCCATCGATCAACAGGGTGACAGATATCGCCGGCAGACAGCCCTGAAATCCAGGCAGAGCTAGAGGGTGGGGGCAGAAGAGATTCAGAGTTCTTTGCTGCAAGGCCAGATCCTGCAGGAGCAGCTTCTCTGCTCACGGCAGGGATAGCAGTCCTTTTCAGCTGGATAGGCAGGGCTAGGTTCTCGGAATGCCTTTTTGAGGAGCACCGCAGAGCTCCCCATTCTCATGCCCCACGGAGCCAAGGGCAGCAGCCATAAGCAATGGGATGCAGAGATGTTTCCAGGTATCCCAGCGCTTCGGAGCAGCCACTGATGCCCTGCCGCATGTAGGAAGGACTCTTGCCTCCAGGCTCAATTGGGCCGGGGGCCTATGGCCACACTCAGCAGCCGCTGGGGTGGCTCCAGATTGCCGGAGAATGGGGCTTGGGCATGTCTGGGGAGGCGTGAGCAGCCTGTGCACCAGGAGCAGGTCCTGCTCCCACGCTCAGGGAGAGCCGATCGCCAGCGCTGGGGTCAGGAAGGAATTTTCCCCCGCGCCACATTGGCACTGGTCGCGGGGGTTTTTTGCCTTCCTCTGAGCATGGAGCAGGACCACTTGTCAGGGCTCCTCTGGTCCATTCTGGCTGCGTTACCGCCTGCTGCTCGTGCACCATGAAGGTGGCCCCTGGTGTCCTGCAGCTGGGGGATGAAGGCTTTTTTTCCCCCATGGAGGGCCTGCCATGTCCCCGGGGGTTTTTTGCCTTCCTCTGCAGCGGTGAGCCAGCCCCTTGACAGGCCTCCTTTGGGCTATTGTGGCCCAAAGGCTGCTGCTCCTGCTCCACGCAGGTGGCCCCTCATGCCCCCACGCGGGGGGAGGAAGCTTTCAGCACTCCCAGGGTAGCCCCTGGACGTTGCTGCTTCTCCTCTGTAGCACTGAGCACAGCCCCTTGGCAGGGCTCCCCTTTGGGCTCGCTTCTTGCCCGCTGCTCTCGCACCTCCAGGACACCACTCCTGCCCTGGCGCTCTGGCTCCACTGCCCACTGCAAGCTCGCACACGGAGCCACTTCTGCTCTTCCCTTGGCTCCACGTACCTGGGGCTTCTGGCCTGTGTGCCGCAGCCTGTGCTTGGAAGGCCCTGATGCTTGTGAGCATCAGCTCTGAAACCAACCCAAAACAAAACCCCAGACCTTCCTGGAAAATTCGGTCAAAGTAAGATAACCTAAGGTAAAAGATAAGAAACCAAACTAAAATCAAACAGAATCCTAAAATAAAGTCTTTTTTCCACTTGTAAGCTTTGAGTTTTGTGTCCTTGAAAGTGGTTTTGGAGCTGAAAAGCCCTGGCGTTGCAGGGGAATAGCAGTGCCCTTGTTATTCAGCTCGGGGTGGGTGTAGGGAATGGCATGGCATGGGAGGGAATGGCTTGGCATGGAATGGAGAGTCATAGAATGGAGCGGAATGGACTGGAACGCGCTGCACTAGACTAGACTTGAAATGGAAAGGGCTGTGCTGCGTGACGCCTGCAAGTGTGCATGACAAGTGGTGCCCAAGGTCTAAGGGGTCGAGCCAGGAGGGCAGCAGTTCCACTGCAGCCTCTGCAGTGCAGGTCCCAGAGCCATCCCGCAGACAGGGACAGGCTCAGCTACATCATGGCTCAGGCAGGGACTGAAGGCCCCAGGCTGAGCTGAGACACGGCCCCTGGGCCCTTGGCAGGAGGCAGCGGGCTGGGGGTCCCAGCAGAGGTGGGTCCCAGCTACTGAGGCCTTTGAGTACCCCCAGTACCCTGGCAGAATTGGCCCTGCTCTGCTCATAGGCTCTCCTTGAGCCATTGACGGTTGGCCTCTTTGGAGACCAACTATTGGCCATATGGACTTTCTCTCTCATGCACTACTGCACTCCTTCGGCTCTTGTGTCTCAGGATGTTTTCCCAAGGGAAACAACTCGGGCATTTCTCAAAATGAGGGCAAGGCAGTCAAACCAATCCACGGGGAGCTGAACAGCTATTGCTCTCCTCCAAAAGATCTGCAACCATTTGCTTGAGGAGCATGTCGTGCTTCAGACTGAGGCTTCCAGCCTGGCTAGTGCTAGAGATGTGGGGAGCCCCGCTCAAGTGGAGGAACACCGAAGACTTCCATGATATCGCACACATCTTTTTCTACTCTGGGGCCTGCCTCTGGGGAGATTTAGATTAGACGTTAGGCTGAAGTTCTTCCCTGTGAGGGTGGCGAGGCGTTGGCAGAAGTTGCCCAGAGATGTTGTGGCTGCCCCATCCCTGGCTGTGCTCCTGGCCGGGTTGGACGGGGCTTGGAGCAACCTGCTCTTGTGGGAGCTGTCCGTGCCCCTGGCAGGGGGACTGGAACCAGCTGAAGGGAGAGCCTCTGCCCTCCTTTTAGCTACCCTTGAAGGGCTGGAAACCTGTGATGAGCTCCCCCCGCATTTTTAACCCATGGTCAGATATATTCTGCTCCACTCCATTCCATTCCATTCCATTCCATTCCATTCCATTCCATTCCATTCCATTCGGTTCCGTTCCGTTCCGTTCCGTTCCATTCCATTCCATTCCATTCCATTGCATTCCATGCCATCACCTGGCAACACAGCAGTCACAATGCCCTGGGTCAGTATAAAAGGGAGCAGCCTCCTCCCTCCTCTGGCCTCCAGTGCCCTGCTGGGCCAGGGAAGCCCAAGACTTCCTCCAGGAAGTCCTTGAGGAGCTGCTGCAGTTCCTTGTTTGGAGGTTCTAGCCGGGGAGCGCAACTACTGTATACCCGTGACTGACAAAGGGGACCGCCTGTGTTGGGGAAGGTTGTCCTCTTCCCGAGCACGCAGTTTGGGGTGGGAGGCGTGTGGAGTGTCAAGGGAGGAAGGGGCACCTGCGTAGCCTGCCAGATCAGCTGATTCAACCCCATCGATCAACAGGGTGACAGATATCGCCGGCAGACAGCCCTGAAATCCAGGCAGAGCTAGAGGGTGGGGGCAGAAGAGATTCAGAGTTCTTTGCTGCAAGGCCAGATCCTGCAGGAGCAGCTTCTCTGCTCACGGCAGGGATAGCAGTCCTTTTCAGCTGGATAGGCAGGGCTAGGTTCTCGGAATGCCTTTTTGAGGAGCACCGCAGAGCTCCCCATTCTCATGCCCCACGGAGCCAAGGGCAGCAGCCATAAGCAATGGGATGCAGAGATGTTTCCAGGTATCCCAGCGCTTCGGAGCAGCCACTGATGCCCTGCCGCATGTAGGAAGGACTCTTGCCCCCAGGCTGGATTGGGCCGGGGGCCTTTGGCCACACTCAGCAGCCGCTGGGGTGGCTCCAGATTGCCGGAGAATGGGGCTTGGGCATGTCTGGGGAGGCGTGAGCAGCCTGTGCACCAGGAGCAGGTCCTGCTCCCACGCTCAGGGAGAGCCGATCGCCAGCGCTGGGGTCAGGAAGGAATTTTCCCCCGCGCCACATTGGCACTGGTCGCGGGGGTTTTTTGCCTTCCTCTGAGCATGGAGCAGGACCACTTGTCAGGGCTCCTCTGGTCCATTCTGGCTGCGTTACCGCCTGCTGCTCGTGCACCATGAAGGTGGCCCCTGGTGTCCTGCAGCTGGGGGATGAAGGCTTTTTTTCCCCCATGGAGGGCCTGCCATGTCCCCGGGGGTTTTTTGCCTTCCTCTGCAGCGGTGAGCCAGCCCCTTGACAGGCCTCCTTTGGGCTATTGTGGCCCAAAGGCTGCTGCTCCTGCTCCACGCAGGTGGCCCCTCATGCCCCCACGCGGGGGGAGGAAGCTTTCAGCACTCCCAGGGTAGCCCCTGGACGTTGCTGCTTCTCCTCTGTAGCACTGAGCACAGCCCCTTGGCAGGGCTCCCCTTTGGGCTCGCTTCTTGCCCGCTGCTCTCGCACCTCCAGGGCACCACTCCTGCCCTGGCGCTCTGGCTCCACTGCCCACTGCAAGCTCGCACACGGACCCACTTCTGCTCTTCCCTTGGCTCCACGTACCTGGGGCTTCTGGCCTGTGTGCCGCAGCCTGTGCTTGGAAGGCCCTGATGCTTGTGAGCATCAGCTCTGAAACCAACCCAAAACAAAACCCCAGACCTTCCTGGAAAATTCGGTCAAAATAAGATAACCTAAGGTAAAAGATAAGAAACCAAACTAAAATCAAACAGAATCCTAACATAAAGTCTTTTTTCCACTTGTAAGCTTTGAGTTTTGTGTCCTTGAAAGTGGTTTTGGAGCTGAAAAGCCCTGGCGTTGCAGGGGAATAGCAGTGCCCTTGTTATTCAGCTCGGGGTGGGTGTAGGGAATGGCATGGCATGGGAGGGAATGGCTTGGCATGGAATGGAGAGTCATAGAATGGAGCGGAATGGACTGGAACGCGCTGCACTAGACTAGACTTGAAATGGAAAGGGCTGTGCTGCGTGACGCCTGCAAGTGTGCATGACAAGTGGTGCCCAAGGTCTAAGGGGTCGAGCCAGGAGGGCAGCAGTTCCACTGCAGCCTCTGCAGTGCAGGTCCCAGAGCCATCCCGCAGACAGGGACAGGCTCAGCTACATCATGGCTCAGGCAGGGACTGAAGGCCCCAGGCTGAGCTGAGACACGGCCCCTGGGCCCTTGGCAGGAGGCAGCGGGCTGGGGGTCCCAGCAGAGGTGGGTCCCAGCTACTGAGGCCTTTGAGTACCCCCAGTACCCTGGCAGAATTGGCCCTGCTCTGCTCATAGGCTCTCCTTGAGCCATTGACGGTTGGCCTCTTTGGAGACCAACTATTGGCCATATGGACTTTCTCTCTCATGCACTACTGCACTCCTTCGGCTCTTGTGTCTCAGGATGTTTTCCCAAGGGAAACAACTCGGGCATTTCTCAAAATGAGGGCAAGGCAGTCAAACCAATCCACGGGGAGCTGAACAGCTATTGCTCTCCTCCAAAAGATCTGCAACCATTTGCTTGAGGAGCATGTCGTGCTTCAGACTGAGGCTTCCAGCCTGGCTAGTGCTAGAGATGTGGGGAGCCCCGCTCAAGTGGAGGAACACCCAAGACTTCCATGATATCGCACACATCTTTTTCTACTCTGGGGCCTGCCTCTGGGGAGATTTAGATTAGACGTTAGGCTGAAGTTCTTCCCTGTGAGGGTGGCGAGGCGTTGGCAGAAGTTGCCCAGAGATGTTGTGGCTGCCCCATCCCTGGCTGTGCTCCTGGCCGGGTTGGACGGGGCTTGGAGCAACCTGCTCTCGTGGGAGCTGTCCGTGCCCCTGGCAGGGGGACTGGAACCAGCTGAAGGGAGAGCCTCTGCCCTCCTTTTAGCTACCCTTGAAGGGCTGGAAACCTGTGATGAGCTCCCCCCGCATTTTTAACCCATGGTCAGATATATTCTGCTCCACTCCATTCCATTCCATTCCATTCCATTCCATTCCATTCCATTCGGTTCCGTTCCGTTCCATTCCATTCCATTCCATTCCATTCCATTCCATGCCATCACCGGGCAACACAGCAGTCACAATGCCCTGGGTCAGTATAAAAGGGAGCAGCCTCCTCCCTCCTCTGGCCTCCAGTGCCCTGCTGGGCCAGGGAAGCCCAAGACTTCCTCCAGGAAGTCCTTGAGGAGCTGCTGCAGTTCCTTGTTTGGAGGTTCTAGCCGGGGAGCGCAACTACTGTATACCCGTGACTGACGAAGGGGACCGCCTGTGTCGGGGAAGGTTGTCCTCTTCCCGAGCACGCAGTTTGGGGTGGGAGGCGTGTGGAGTGTCAAGGGAGGAAGGGGCACCTGCGTAGCCTGCCAGATCAGCTGATTCAACCCCATCGATCAACAGGGTGACAGATATCGCCGGCAGACAGCCCTGAAATCCAGGCAGAGCTAGAGGGTGGGGGCAGAAGAGATTCAGAGTTCTTTGCTGCAAGGCCAGATCCTGCAGGAGCAGCTTCTCTGCTCACGGCAGGGATAGCAGTCCTATTCAGCTGGATAGGCAGGGCTAGGTTCTCGGAATGCCTTTTTGAGGAGCACCGCAGAGCTCCCCATTCTCATGCCCCACGGAGCCAAGGGCAGCAGCCATAAGCAATGGGATGCAGAGATGTTTCCAGGTATCCCAGCGCTTCGGGGCAGCCACTGATGCCCTGCCGCATGTAGGAAGGACTCTTGCCCCCAGGCTGGATTGGGCCGGGGGCCTTTGGCCACACTCAGCAGCCGCTGGGGTGGCTCCAGATTGCCGGAGAATGGGGCTTGGGCATGTCTGGGGAGGCGTGAGCAGCCTGTGCACCAGGAGCAGGTCCTGCTCCCACGCTCAGGGAGAGCCGATCGCCAGCGCTGGGGTCAGGAAGGAATTTTCCCCCGCGCCACATTGGCACTGGTCGCGGGGGTTTTTTGCCTTCCTCTGAGCATGGAGCAGGACCACTTGTCAGGGCTCCTCTGGTCCATTCTGGCTGCGTTACCGCCTGCTGCTCGTGCACCATGAAGGTGGCCCCTGGTGTCCTGCAGCTGGGGGATGAAGGCTTTTTTTCCCCCATGGAGGGCCTGCCATGTCCCCGGGGGTTTTTTGCCTTCCTCTGCAGCGGTGAGCCAGCCCCTTGACAGGCCTCCTTTGGGCTATTGTGGCCCAAAGGCTGCTGCTCCTGCTCCACGCAGGTGGCCCCTCATGCCCCCACGCGGGGGGAGGAAGCTTTCAGCACTCCCAGGGTAGCCCCTGGACGTTGCTGCTTCTCCTCTGTAGCACTGAGCACAGCCCCTTGGCAGGGCTCCCCTTTGGGCTCGCTTCTTGCCCGCTGCTCTCGCACCTCCAGGGCACCACTCCTGCCCTGGCGCTCTGGCTCCACTGCCCACTGCAAGCTCGCACACGGACCCACTTCTGCTCTTCCCTTGGCTCCACGTACCTGGGGCTTCTGGCCTGTGTGCCGCAGCCTGTGCTTGGAAGGCCCTGATGCTTGTGAGCATCAGCTCTGAAACCAACCCAAAACAAAACCCCAGACCTTCCTGGAAAATTCGGTCAAAATAAGATAACCTAAGGTAAAAGATAAGAAACCAAACTAAAATCAAACAGAATCCTAACATAAAGTCTTTTTTCCACTTGTAAGCTTTGAGTTTTGTGTCCTTGAAAGTGGTTTTGGAGCTGAAAAGCCCTGGCGTTGCAGGGGAATAGCAGTGCCCTTGTTATTCAGCTCGGGGTGGGTGTAGGGAATGGCATGGCATGGGAGGGAATGGCTTGGCATGGAATGGAGAGTCATAGAATGGAGCGGAATGGACTGGAACGCGCTGCACTAGACTAGACTTGAAATGGAAAGGGCTGTGCTGCGTGACGCCTGCAAGTGTGCATGACAAGTGGTGCCCAAGGTCTAAGGGGTCGAGCCAGGAGGGCAGCAGTTCCACTGCAGCCTCTGCAGTGCAGGTCCCAGAGCCATCCCGCAGACAGGGACAGGCTCAGCTACATCATGGCTCAGGCAGGGACTGAAGGCCCCAGGCTGAGCTGAGACACGGCCCCTGGGCCCTTGGCAGGAGGCAGCGGGCTGGGGGTCCCAGCAGAGGTGGGTCCCAGCTACTGAGGCCTTTGAGTACCCCCAGTACCCTGGCAGAATTGGCCCTGCTCTGCTCATAGGCTCTCCTTGAGCCATTGACGGTTGGCCTCTTTGGAGACCAACTATTGGCCATATGGACTTTCTCTCTCATGCACTACTGCACTCCTTCGGCTCTTGTGTCTCAGGATGTTTTCCCAAGGGAAACAACTCGGGCATTTCTCAAAATGAGGGCAAGGCAGTCAAACCAATCCACGGGGAGCTGAACAGCTATTGCTCTCCTCCAAAAGATCTGCAACCATTTGCTTGAGGAGCATGTCGTGCTTCAGACTGAGGCTTCCAGCCTGGCTAGTGCTAGAGATGTGGGGAGCCCCGCTCAAGTGGAGGAACACCCAAGACTTCCATGATATCGCACACATCTTTTTCTACTCTGGGGCCTGCCTCTGGGGAGATTTAGATTAGACGTTAGGCTGAAGTTCTTCCCTGTGAGGGTGGCGAGGCGTTGGCAGAAGTTGCCCAGAGATGTTGTGGCTGCCCCATCCCTGGCTGTGCTCCTGGCCGGGTTGGACGGGGCTTGGAGCAACCTGCTCTCGTGGGAGCTGTCCGTGCCCCTGGCAGGGGGACTGGAACCAGCTGAAGGGAGAGCCTCTGCCCTCCTTTTAGCTACCCTTGAAGGGCTGGAAACCTGTGATGAGCTCCCCCCGCATTTTTAACCCATGGTCAGATATATTCTGCTCCACTCCATTCCATTCCATTCCATTCCATTCCATTCCATTCCATTCCATTCGGTTCCGTTCCGTTCCGTTCCATTCCATTCCATTCCATTCCATTCCATTGCATTCCATGCCATCACCTGGCAACACAGCAGTCACAATGCCCTGGGTCAGTATAAAAGGGAGCAGCCTCCTCCCTCCTCTGGCCTCCAGTGCCCTGCTGGGCCAGGGAAGCCCAAGACTTCCTCCAGGAAGTCCTTGAGGAGCTGCTGCAGTTCCTTGTTTGGAGGTTCTAGCCGGGGAGCGCAACTACTGTATACCCGTGACTGACGAAGGGGACCGCCTGTGTCGGGGAAGGTTGTCCTCTTCCCGAGCACGCAGTTTGGGGTGGGAGGCGTGTGGAGTGTCAAGGGAGGAAGGGGCACCTGCGTAGCCTGCCAGATCAGCTGATTCAACCCCATCGATCAACAGGGTGACAGATATCGCCGGCAGACAGCCCTGAAATCCAGGCAGAGCTAGAGGGTGGGGGCAGAAGAGATTCAGAGTTCTTTGCTGCAAGGCCAGATCCTGCAGGAGCAGCTTCTCTGCTCACGGCAGGGATAGCAGTCCTTTTCAGCTGGATAGGCAGGGCTAGGTTCTCGGAATGCCTTTTTGAGGAGCACCGCAGAGCTCCCCATTCTCATGCCCCACGGAGCCAAGGGCAGCAGCCATAAGCAATGGGATGCAGAGATGTTTCCAGGTATCCCAGCGCTTCGGAGCAGCCACTGATGCCCTGCCGCATGTAGGAAGGACTCTTGCCCCCAGGCTGGATTGGGCCGGGGGCCTTTGGCCACACTCAGCAGCCGCTGGGGTGGCTCCAGATTGCCGGAGAATGGGGCTTGGGCATGTCTGGGGAGGCGTGAGCAGCCTGTGCACCAGGAGCAGGTCCTGCTCCCACGCTCAGGGAGAGCCGATCGCCAGCGCTGGGGTCAGGAAGGAATTTTCCCCCGCGCCACATTGGCACTGGTCGCGGGGGTTTTTTGCCTTCCTCTGAGCATGGAGCAGGACCACTTGTCAGG
The DNA here is from genome assembly GCA_028858755.1 of Ara ararauna. Classification (NCBI taxonomy): domain Eukaryota; kingdom Metazoa; phylum Chordata; class Aves; order Psittaciformes; family Psittacidae; genus Ara; species Ara ararauna. Next base: position 82,346,283 of record CM054410.1, read on the forward strand.
GCTCCTCTGGTCCATTCTGGCTGCGTTACCGCCTGCTGCTCGTGCACCATGAAGGTGGCCCCTGGTGTCCTGCAGCTGGGGGATGAAGGCTTTTTTTCCCCCATGGAGGGCCTGCCATGTCCCCGGGGGTTTTTTGCCTTCCTCTGCAGCGGTGAGCCAGCCCCTTGACAGGCCTCCTTTGGGCTATTGTGGCCCAAAGGCTGCTGCTCCTGCTCCACGCAGGTGGCCCCTCATGCCCCCACGCGGGGGGAGGAAGCTTTCAGCACTCCCAGGGTAGCCCCTGGACGTTGCTGCTTCTCCTCTGTAGCACTGAGCACAGCCCCTTGGCAGGGCTCCCCTTTGGGCTCGCTTCTTGCCCGCTGCTCTCGCACCTCCAGGGCACCACTCCTGCCCTGGCGCTCTGGCTCCACTGCCCACTGCAAGCTCGCACACGGACCCACTTCTGCTCTTCCCTTGGCTCCACGTACCTGGGGCTTCTGGCCTGTGTGCCGCAGCCTGTGCTTGGAAGGCCCTGATGCTTGTGAGCATCAGCTCTGAAACCAACCCAAAACAAAACCCCAGACCTTCCTGGAAAATTCGGTCAAAATAAGATAACCTAAGGTAAAAGATAAGAAACCAAACTAAAATCAAACAGAATCCTAACATAAAGTCTTTTTTCCACTTGTAAGCTTTGAGTTTTGTGTCCTTGAAAGTGGTTTTGGAGCTGAAAAGCCCTGGCGTTGCAGGGGAATAGCAGTGCCCTTGTTATTCAGCTCGGGGTGGGTGTAGGGAATGGCATGGCATGGGAGGGAATGGCTTGGCATGGAATGGAGAGTCATAGAATGGAGCGGAATGGACTGGAACGCGCTGCACTAGACTAGACTTGAAATGGAAAGGGCTGTGCTGCGTGACGCCTGCAAGTGTGCATGACAAGTGGTGCCCAAGGTCTAAGGGGTCGAGCCAGGAGGGCAGCAGTTCCACTGCAGCCTCTGCAGTGCAGGTCCCAGAGCCATCCCGCAGACAGGGACAGGCTCAGCTACATCATGGCTCAGGCAGGGACTGAAGGCCCCAGGCTGAGCTGAGACACGGCCCCTGGGCCCTTGGCAGGAGGCAGCGGGCTGGGGGTCCCAGCAGAGGTGGGTCCCAGCTACTGAGGCCTTTGAGTACCCCCAGTACCCTGGCAGAATTGGCCCTGCTCTGCTCATAGGCTCTCCTTGAGCCATTGACGGTTGGCCTCTTTGGAGACCAACTATTGGCCATATGGACTTTCTCTCTCATGCACTACTGCACTCCTTCGGCTCTTGTGTCTCAGGATGTTTTCCCAAGGGAAACAACTCGGGCATTTCTCAAAATGAGGGCAAGGCAGTCAAACCAATCCACGGGGAGCTGAACAGCTATTGCTCTCCTCCAAAAGATCTGCAACCATTTGCTTGAGGAGCATGTCGTGCTTCAGACTGAGGCTTCCAGCCTGGCTAGTGCTAGAGATGTGGGGAGCCCCGCTCAAGTGGAGGAACACCCAAGACTTCCATGATATCGCACACATCTTTTTCTACTCTGGGGCCTGCCTCTGGGGAGATTTAGATTAGACGTTAGGCTGAAGTTCTTCCCTGTGAGGGTGGCGAGGCGTTGGCAGAAGTTGCCCAGAGATGTTGTGGCTGCCCCATCCCTGGCTGTGCTCCTGGCCGGGTTGGACGGGGCTTGGAGCAACCTGCTCTCGTGGGAGCTGTCCGTGCCCCTGGCAGGGGGACTGGAACCAGCTGAAGGGAGAGCCTCTGCCCTCCTTTTAGCTACCCTTGAAGGGCTGGAAACCTGTGATGAGCTCCCCCCGCATTTTTAACCCATGGTCAGATATATTCTGCTCCACTCCATTCCATTCCATTCCATTCCATTCCATTCCATTCCATTCGGTTCCGTTCCGTTCCATTCCATTCCATTCCATTCCATTCCATTCCATTCCATGCCATCACCGGGCAACACAGCAGTCACAATGCCCTGGGTCAGTATAAAAGGGAGCAGCCTCCTCCCTCCTCTGGCCTCCAGTGCCCTGCTGGGCCAGGGAAGCCCAAGACTTCCTCCAGGAAGTCCTTGAGGAGCTGCTGCAGTTCCTTGTTTGGAGGTTCTAGCCGGGGAGCGCAACTACTGTATACCCGTGACTGACGAAGGGGACCGCCTGTGTCGGGGAAGGTTGTCCTCTTCCCGAGCACGCAGTTTGGGGTGGGAGGCGTGTGGAGTGTCAAGGGAGGAAGGGGCACCTGCGTAGCCTGCCAGATCAGCTGATTCAACCCCATCGATCAACAGGGTGACAGATATCGCCGGCAGACAGCCCTGAAATCCAGGCAGAGCTAGAGGGTGGGGGCAGAAGAGATTCAGAGTTCTTTGCTGCAAGGCCAGATCCTGCAGGAGCAGCTTCTCTGCTCACGGCAGGGATAGCAGTCCTATTCAGCTGGATAGGCAGGGCTAGGTTCTCGGAATGCCTTTTTGAGGAGCACCGCAGAGCTCCCCATTCTCATGCCCCACGGAGCCAAGGGCAGCAGCCATAAGCAATGGGATGCAGAGATGTTTCCAGGTATCCCAGCGCTTCGGGGCAGCCACTGATGCCCTGCCGCATGTAGGAAGGACTCTTGCCCCCAGGCTGGATTGGGCCGGGGGCCTTTGGCCACACTCAGCAGCCGCTGGGGTGGCTCCAGATTGCCGGAGAATGGGGCTTGGGCATGTCTGGGGAGGCGTGAGCAGCCTGTGCACCAGGAGCAGGTCCTGCTCCCACGCTCAGGGAGAGCCGATCGCCAGCGCTGGGGTCAGGAAGGAATTTTCCCCCGCGCCACATTGGCACTGGTCGCGGGGGTTTTTTGCCTTCCTCTGAGCATGGAGCAGGACCACTTGTCAGGGCTCCTCTGGTCCATTCTGGCTGCGTTACCGCCTGCTGCTCGTGCACCATGAAGGTGGCCCCTGGTGTCCTGCAGCTGGGGGATGAAGGCTTTTTTTCCCCCATGGAGGGCCTGCCATGTCCCCGGGGGTTTTTTGCCTTCCTCTGCAGCGGTGAGCCAGCCCCTTGACAGGCCTCCTTTGGGCTATTGTGGCCCAAAGGCTGCTGCTCCTGCTCCACGCAGGTGGCCCCTCATGCCCCCACGCGGGGGGAGGAAGCTTTCAGCACTCCCAGGGTAGCCCCTGGACGTTGCTGCTTCTCCTCTGTAGCACTGAGCACAGCCCCTTGGCAGGGCTCCCCTTTGGGCTCGCTTCTTGCCCGCTGCTCTCGCACCTCCAGGGCACCACTCCTGCCCTGGCGCTCTGGCTCCACTGCCCACTGCAAGCTCGCACACGGACCCACTTCTGCTCTTCCCTTGGCTCCACGTACCTGGGGCTTCTGGCCTGTGTGCCGCAGCCTGTGCTTGGAAGGCCCTGATGCTTGTGAGCATCAGCTCTGAAACCAACCCAAAACAAAACCCCAGACCTTCCTGGAAAATTCGGTCAAAATAAGATAACCTAAGGTAAAAGATAAGAAACCAAACTAAAATCAAACAGAATCCTAACATAAAGTCTTTTTTCCACTTGTAAGCTTTGAGTTTTGTGTCCTTGAAAGTGGTTTTGGAGCTGAAAAGCCCTGGCGTTGCAGGGGAATAGCAGTGCCCTTGTTATTCAGCTCGGGGTGGGTGTAGGGAATGGCATGGCATGGGAGGGAATGGCTTGGCATGGAATGGAGAGTCATAGAATGGAGCGGAATGGACTGGAACGCGCTGCACTAGACTAGACTTGAAATGGAAAGGGCTGTGCTGCGTGACGCCTGCAAGTGTGCATGACAAGTGGTGCCCAAGGTCTAAGGGGTCGAGCCAGGAGGGCAGCAGTTCCACTGCAGCCTCTGCAGTGCAGGTCCCAGAGCCATCCCGCAGACAGGGACAGGCTCAGCTACATCATGGCTCAGGCAGGGACTGAAGGCCCCAGGCTGAGCTGAGACACGGCCCCTGGGCCCTTGGCAGGAGGCAGCGGGCTGGGGGTCCCAGCAGAGGTGGGTCCCAGCTACTGAGGCCTTTGAGTACCCCCAGTACCCTGGCAGAATTGGCCCTGCTCTGCTCATAGGCTCTCCTTGAGCCATTGACGGTTGGCCTCTTTGGAGACCAACTATTGGCCATATGGACTTTCTCTCTCATGCACTACTGCACTCCTTCGGCTCTTGTGTCTCAGGATGTTTTCCCAAGGGAAACAACTCGGGCATTTCTCAAAATGAGGGCAAGGCAGTCAAACCAATCCACGGGGAGCTGAACAGCTATTGCTCTCCTCCAAAAGATCTGCAACCATTTGCTTGAGGAGCATGTCGTGCTTCAGACTGAGGCTTCCAGCCTGGCTAGTGCTAGAGATGTGGGGAGCCCCGCTCAAGTGGAGGAACACCCAAGACTTCCATGATATCGCACACATCTTTTTCTACTCTGGGGCCTGCCTCTGGGGAGATTTAGATTAGACGTTAGGCTGAAGTTCTTCCCTGTGAGGGTGGCGAGGCGTTGGCAGAAGTTGCCCAGAGATGTTGTGGCTGCCCCATCCCTGGCTGTGCTCCTGGCCGGGTTGGACGGGGCTTGGAGCAACCTGCTCTTGTGGGAGCTGTCCGTGCCCCTGGCAGGGGGACTGGAACCAGCTGAAGGGAGAGCCTCTGCCCTCCTTTTAGCTACCCTTGAAGGGCTGGAAACCTGTGATGAGCTCCCCCCGCATTTTTAACCCATGGTCAGATATATTCTGCTCCACTCCATTCCATTCCATTCCATTCCATTCCATTCCATTCCATTCGGTTCCGTTCCGTTCCATTCCATTCCATTCCATTCCATTCCATTCCATTCCATGCCATCACCGGGCAACACAGCAGTCACAATGCCCTGGGTCAGTATAAAAGGGAGCAGCCTCCTCCCTCCTCTGGCCTCCAGTGCCCTGCTGGGCCAGGGAAGCCCAAGACTTCCTCCAGGAAGTCCTTGAGGAGCTGCTGCAGTTCCTTGTTTGGAGGTTCTAGCCGGGGAGCGCAACTACTGTATACCCGTGACTGACGAAGGGGACCGCCTGTGTCGGGGAAGGTTGTCCTCTTCCCGAGCACGCAGTTTGGGGTGGGAGGCGTGTGGAGTGTCAAGGGAGGAAGGGGCACCTGCGTAGCCTGCCAGATCAGCTGATTCAACCCCATCGATCAACAGGGTGACAGATATCGCCGGCAGACAGCCCTGAAATCCAGGCAGAGCTAGAGGGTGGGGGCAGAAGAGATTCAGAGTTCTTTGCTGCAAGGCCAGATCCTGCAGGAGCAGCTTCTCTGCTCACGGCAGGGATAGCAGTCCTTTTCAGCTGGATAGGCAGGGCTAGGTTCTCGGAATGCCTTTTTGAGGAGCACCGCAGAGCTCCCCATTCTCATGCCCCACGGAGCCAAGGGCAGCAGCCATAAGCAATGGGATGCAGAGATGTTTCCAGGTATCCCAGCGCTTCGGGGCAGCCACTGATGCCCTGCCGCATGTAGGAAGGACTCTTGCCCCCAGGCTGGATTGGGCCGGGGGCCTTTGGCCACACTCAGCAGCCGCTGGGGTGGCTCCAGATTGCCGGAGAATGGGGCTTGGGCATGTCTGGGGAGGCGTGAGCAGCCTGTGCACCAGGAGCAGGTCCTGCTCCCACGCTCAGGGAGAGCCGATCGCCAGCGCTGGGGTCAGGAAGGAATTTTCCCCCGCGCCACATTGGCACTGGTCGCGGGGGTTTTTTGCCTTCCTCTGAGCATGGAGCAGGACCACTTGTCAGGGCTCCTCTGGTCCATTCTGGCTGCGTTACCGCCTGCTGCTCGTGCACCATGAAGGTGGCCCCTGGTGTCCTGCAGCTGGGGGATGAAGGCTTTTTTTCCCCCATGGAGGGCCTGCCATGTCCCCGGGGGTTTTTTGCCTTCCTCTGCAGCGGTGAGCCAGCCCCTTGACAGGCCTCCTTTGGGCTATTGTGGCCCAAAGGCTGCTGCTCCTGCTCCACGCAGGTGGCCCCTCATGCCCCCACGCGGGGGGAGGAAGCTTTCAGCACTCCCAGGGTAGCCCCTGGACGTTGCTGCTTCTCCTCTGTAGCACTGAGCACAGCCCCTTGGCAGGGCTCCCCTTTGGGCTCGCTTCTTGCCCGCTGCTCTCGCACCTCCAGGGCACCACTCCTGCCCTGGCGCTCTGGCTCCACTGCCCACTGCAAGCTCGCACACGGAGCCACTTCTGCTCTTCCCTTGGCTCCACGTACCTGGGGCTTCTGGCCTGTGTGCCGCAGCCTGTGCTTGGAAGGCCCTGATGCTTGTGAGCATCAGCTCTGAAACCAACCCAAAACAAAACCCCAGACCTTCCTGGAAAATTCGGTCAAAATAAGATAACCTAAGGTAAAAGATAAGAAACCAAACTAAAATCAAACAGAATCCTAAAATAAAGTCTTTTTTCCACTTGTAAGCTTTGAGTTTTGTGTCCTTGAAAGTGGTTTTGGAGCTGAAAAGCCCTGGCGTTGCAGGGGAATAGCAGTGCCCTTGTTATTCAGCTCGGGGTGGGTGTAGGGAATGGCATGGCATGGGAGGGAATGGCTTGGCATGGAATGGAGAGTCATAGAATGGAGCGGAATGGACTGGAACGCGCTGCACTAGACTAGACTTGAAATGGAAAGGGCTGTGCTGCGTGACGCCTGCAAGTGTGCATGACAAGTGGTGCCCAAGGTCTAAGGGGTCGAGCCAGGAGGGCAGCAGTTCCACTGCAGCCTCTGCAGTGCAGGTCCCAGAGCCATCCCGCAGACAGGGACAGGCTCAGCTACATCATGGCTCAGGCAGGGACTGAAGGCCCCAGGCTGAGCTGAGACACGGCCCCTGGGCCCTTGGCAGGAGGCAGCGGGCTGGGGGTCCCAGCAGAGGTGGGTCCCAGCTACTGAGGCCTTTGAGTACCCCCAGTACCCTGGCAGAATTGGCCCTGCTCTGCTCATAGGCTCTCCTTGAGCCATTGACGGTTGGCCTCTTTGGAGACCAACTATTGGCCATATGGACTTTCTCTCTCATGCACTACTGCACTCCTTCGGCTCTTGTGTCTCAGGATGTTTTCCCAAGGGAAACAACTCGGGCATTTCTCAAAATGAGGGCAAGGCAGTCAAACCAATCCACGGGGAGCTGAACAGCTATTGCTCTCCTCCAAAAGATCTGCAACCATTTGCTTGAGGAGCATGTCGTGCTTCAGACTGAGGCTTCCAGCCTGGCTAGTGCTAGAGATGTGGGGAGCCCCGCTCAAGTGGAGGAACACCCAAGACTTCCATGATATCGCACACATCTTTTTCTACTCTGGGGCCTGCCTCTGGGGAGATTTAGATTAGACGTTAGGCTGAAGTTCTTCCCTGTGAGGGTGGCGAGGCGTTGGCAGAAGTTGCCCAGAGATGTTGTGGCTGCCCCATCCCTGGCTGTGCTCCTGGCCGGGTTGGACGGGGCTTGGAGCAACCTGCTCTCGTGGGAGCTGTCCGTGCCCCTGGCAGGGGGACTGGAACCAGCTGAAGGGAGAGCCTCTGCCCTCCTTTTAGCTACCCTTGAAGGGCTGGAAACCTGTGATGAGCTCCCCCCGCATTTTTAACCCATGGTCAGATATATTCTGCTCCACTCCATTCCATTCCATTCCATTCCATTCCATTCCATTCCATTCCATTCCATTCGGTTCCGTTCCGTTCCGTTCCATTCCATTCCATTCCATTCCATTCCATTGCATTCCATGCCATCACCTGGCAACACAGCAGTCACAATGCCCTGGGGCAGTATAAAAGGGAGCAGCCTCCTCCCTCCTCTGGCCTCCAGTGCCCTGCTGGGCCAGGGAAGCCCAAGACTTCCTCCAGGAAGTCCTTGAGGAGCTGCTGCAGTTCCTTGTTTGGAGGTTCTAGCCGGGGAGCGCAACTACTGTATACCCGTGACTGACGAAGGGGACCGCCTGTGTCGGGGAAGGTTGTCCTCTTCCCGAGCACGCAGTTTGGGGTGGGAGGCGTGTGGAGTGTCAAGGGAGGAAGGGGCACCTGCGTAGCCTGCCAGATCAGCTGATTCAACCCCATCGATCAACAGGGTGACAGATATCGCCGGCAGACAGCCCTGAAATCCAGGCAGAGCTAGAGGGTGGGGGCAGAAGAGATTCAGAGTTCTTTGCTGCAAGGCCAGATCCTGCAGGAGCAGCTTCTCTGCTCACGGCAGGGATAGCAGTCCTTTTCAGCTGGATAGGCAGGGCTAGGTTCTCGGAATGCCTTTTTGAGGAGCACCGCAGAGCTCCCCATTCTCATGCCCCACGGAGCCAAGGGCAGCAGCCATAAGCAATGGGATGCAGAGATGTTTCCAGGTATCCCAGCGCTTCGGAGCAGCCACTGATGCCCTGCCGCATGTAGGAAGGACTCTTGCCCCCAGGCTGGATTGGGCCGGGGGCCTTTGGCCACACTCAGCAGCCGCTGGGGTGGCTCCAGATTGCCGGAGAATGGGGCTTGGGCATGTCTGGGGAGGCGTGAGCAGCCTGTGCACCAGGAGCAGGTCCTGCTCCCACGCTCAGGGAGAGCCGATCGCCAGCGCTGGGGTCAGGAAGGAATTTTCCCCCGCGCCACATTGGCACTGGTCGCGGGGGTTTTTTGCCTTCCTCTGAGCATGGAGCAGGACCACTTGTCAGGGCTCCTCTGGTCCATTCTGGCTGCGTTACCGCCTGCTGCTCGTGCACCATGAAGGTGGCCCCTGGTGTCCTGCAGCTGGGGGATGAAGGCTTTTTTTCCCCCATGGAGGGCCTGCCATGTCCCCGGGGGTTTTTTGCCTTCCTCTGCAGCGGTGAGCCAGCCCCTTGACAGGCCTCCTTTGGGCTATTGTGGCCCAAAGGCTGCTGCTCCTGCTCCACGCAGGTGGCCCCTCATGCCCCCACGCGGGGGGAGGAAGCTTTCAGCACTCCCAGGGTAGCCCCTGGACGTTGCTGCTTCTCCTCTGTAGCACTGAGCACAGCCCCTTGGCAGGGCTCCCCTTTGGGCTCGCTTCTTGCCCGCTGCTCTCGCACCTCCAGGGCACCACTCCTGCCCTGGCGCTCTGGCTCCACTGCCCACTGCAAGCTCGCACACGGACCCACTTCTGCTCTTCCCTTGGCTCCACGTACCTGGGGCTTCTGGCCTGTGTGCCGCAGCCTGTGCTTGGAAGGCCCTGATGCTTGTGAGCATCAGCTCTGAAACCAACCCAAAACAAAACCCCAGACCTTCCTGGAAAATTCGGTCAAAGTAAGATAACCTAAGGTAAAAGATAAGAAACCAAACTAAAATCAAACAGAATCCTAACATAAAGTCTTTTTTCCACTTGTAAGCTTTGAGTTTTGTGTCCTTGAAAGTGGTTTTGGAGCTGAAAAGCCCTGGCGTTGCAGGGGAATAGCAGTGCCCTTGTTATTCAGCTCGGGGTGGGTGTAGGGAATGGCATGGCATGGGAGGGAATGGCTTGGCATGGAATGGAGAGTCATAGAATGGAGCGGAATGGACTGGAACGCGCTGCACTAGACTAGACTTGAAATGGAAAGGGCTGTGCTGCGTGACGCCTGCAAGTGTGCATGACAAGTGGTGCCCAAGGTCTAAGGGGTCGAGCCAGGAGGGCAGCAGTTCCACTGCAGCCTCTGCAGTGCAGGTCCCAGAGCCATCCCGCAGACAGGGACAGGCTCAGCTACATCATGGCTCAGGCAGGGACTGAAGGCCCCAGGCTGAGCTGAGACACGGCCCCTGGGCCCTTGGCAGGAGGCAGCGGGCTGGGGGTCCCAGCAGAGGTGGGTCCCAGCTACTGAGGCCTTTGAGTACCCCCAGTACCCTGGCAGAATTGGCCCTGCTCTGCTCATAGGCTCTCCTTGAGCCATTGACGGTTGGCCTCTTTGGAGACCAACTATTGGCCATATGGACTTTCTCTCTCATGCACTACTGCACTCCTTCGGCTCTTGTGTCTCAGGATGTTTTCCCAAGGGAAACAACTCGGGCATTTCTCAAAATGAGGGCAAGGCAGTCAAACCAATCCATGTGGAGCTGAACAGCTATTGCTCTCCTCCAAGAGGTCTGCAACCATTTGCTTGAGGAGCATGTCGTGCTTCAGACTGAGGCTTCCAGCCTGGCTAGTGCTAGAGATGTGGGGAGCCCCGCTCAAGTGGAGGAACACCCAAGACTTCCATGATATCGCACACATCTTTTTCTACTCTGGGGCCTGCCTCTGGGGAGATTTAGATTAGACGTTAGGCTGAAGTTCTTCCCTGTGAGGGTGGCGAGGCGTTGGCAGAAGTTGCCCAGAGATGTTGTGGCTGCCCCATCCCTGGCTGTGCTCCTGGCCGGGTTGGACGGGGCTTGGAGCAACCTGCTCTCGTGGGAGCTGTCCGTGCCCCTGGCAGGGGGACTGGAACCAGCTGAAGGGAGAGCCTCTGCCCTCCTTTTAGCTACCCTTGAAGGGCTGGAAACCTGTGATGAGCTCCCCCCGCATTTTTAACCCATGGTCAGATATATTCTGCTCCACTCCATTCCATTCCATTCCATTCCATTCCATTCCATTCCATTCCATTCCATTCCATTCGGTTCCGTTCCGTTCCGTTCCGTTCCATTCCATTCCATTCCATTGCATTCCATGCCATCACCTGGCAACACAGCAGTCACAATGCCCTGGGTCAGTATAAAAGGGAGCAGCCTCCTCCCTCCTCTGGCCTCCAGTGCCCTGCTGGGCCAGGGAAGCCCAAGACTTCCTCCAGGAAGTCCTTGAGGAGCTGCTGCAGTTCCTTGTTTGGAGGTTCTAGCCGGGGAGCGCAACTACTGTATACCCGTGACTGACGAAGGGGACCGCCTGTGTCGGGGAAGGTTGTCCTCTTCCCGAGCACGCAGTTTGGGGTGGGAGGCGTGTGGAGTGTCAAGGGAGGAAGGGGCACCTGCGTAGCCTGCCAGATCAGCTGATTCAACCCCATCGATCAACAGGGTGACAGATATCGCCGGCAGACAGCCCTGAAATCCAGGCAGAGCTAGAGGGTGGGGGCAGAAGAGATTCAGAGTTCTTTGCTGCAAGGCCAGATCCTGCAGGAGCAGCTTCTCTGCTCACGGCAGGGATAGCAGTCCTTTTCAGCTGGATAGGCAGGGCTAGGTTCTCGGAATGCCTTTTTGAGGAGCACCGCAGAGCTCCCCATTCTCATGCCCCACGGAGCCAAGGGCAGCAGCCATAAGCAATGGGATGCAGAGATGTTTCCAGGTATCCCAGCGCTTCGGAGCAGCCACTGATGCCCTGCCGCATGTAGGAAGGACTCTTGCCCCCAGGCTCGATTGGGCCGGGGGCCTATGGCCACACTCAGCAGCCGCTGGGGTGGCTCCAGATTGCCGGAGAATGGGGCTTGGGCATGTCTGGGGAGGCGTGAGCAGCCTGTGCACCAGGAGCAGGTCCTGCTCCCACGCTCAGGGAGAGCCGATCGCCAGCGCTGGGGTCAGGAAGGAATTTTCCCCCGCGCCACATTGGCACTGGTCGCGGGGGTTTTTTGCCTTCCTCTGAGCATGGAGCAGGACCACTTGTCAGGGCTCCTCTGGTCCATTCTGGCTGCGTTACCGCCTGCTGCTCGTGCACCATGAAGGTGGCCCCTGGTGTCCTGCAGCTGGGGGATGAAGGCTTTTTTTCCCCCATGGAGGGCCTGCCATGTCCCCGGGGGTTTTTTGCCTTCCTCTGCAGCGGTGAGCCAGCCCCTTGACAGGCCTCCTTTGGGCTATTGTGGCCCAAAGGCTGCTGCTCCTGCTCCACGCAGGTGGCCCCTCATGCCCCCACGCGGGGGGAGGAAGCTTTCAGCACTCCCAGGGTAGCCCCTGGACGTTGCTGCTTCTCCTCTGTAGCACTGAGCACAGCCCCTTGGCAGGGCTCCCCTTTGGGCTCGCTTCTTGCCCGCTGCTCTCGCACCTCCAGGGCACCACTCCTGCCCTGGCGCTCTGGCTCCACTGCCCACTGCAAGCTCGCACACGGAGCCACTTCTGCTCTTCCCTTGGCTCCACGTACCTGGGGCTTCTGGCCTGTGTGCCGCAGCCTGTGCTTGGAAGGCCCTGATGCTTGTGAGCATCAGCTCTGAAACCAACCCAAAACAAAACCCCAGACCTTCCTGGAAAATTCGGTCAAAGTAAGATAACCTAAGGTAAAAGATAAGAAACCAAACTAAAATCAAACAGAATCCTAACATAAAGTCTTTTTTCCACTTGTAAGCTTTGAGTTTTGTGTCCTTGAAAGTGGTTTTGGAGCTGAAAAGCCCTGGCGTTGCAGGGGAATAGCAGTGCCCTTGTTATTCAGCTCGGGGTGGGTGTAGGGAATGGCATGGCATGGGAGGGAATGGCTTGGCATGGAATGGAGAGTCATAGAATGGAGCGGAATGGACTGGAACGCGCTGCACTAGACTAGACTTGAAATGGAAAGGGCTGTGCTGCGTGACGCCTGCAAGTGTGCATGACAAGTGGTGCCCAAGGTCTAAGGGGTCGAGCCAGGAGGGCAGCAGTTCCACTGCAGCCTCTGCAGTGCAGGTCCCAGAGCCATCCCGCAGACAGGGACAGGCTCAGCTACATCATGGCTCAGGCAGGGACTGAAGGCCCCAGGCTGAGCTGAGACACGGCCCCTGGGCCCTTGGCAGGAGGCAGCGGGCTGGGGGTCCCAGCAGAGGTGGGTCCCAGCTACTGAGGCCTTTGAGTACCCCCAGTACCCTGGCAGAATTGGCCCTGCTCTGCTCATAGGCTCTCCTTGAGCCATTGACGGTTGGCCTCTTTGGAGACCAACTATTGGCCATATGGACTTTCTCTCTCATGCACTACTGCACTCCTTCGGCTCTTGTGTCTCAGGATGTTTTCCCAAGGGAAACAACTCGGGCATTTCTCAAAATGAGGGCAAGGCAGTCAAACCAATCCACGGGGAGCTGAACAGCTATTGCTCTCCTCCAAAAGATCTGCAACCATTTGCTTGAGGAGCATGTCGTGCTTCAGACTGAGGCTTCCAGCCTGGCTAGTGCTAGAGATGTGGGGAGCCCCGCTCAAGTGGAGGAACACCCAAGACTTCCATGATATCGCACACATCTTTTTCTACTCTGGGGCCTGCCTCTGGGGAGATTTAGATTAGACGTTAGGCTGAAGTTCTTCCCTGTGAGGGTGGCGAGGCGTTGGCAGAAGTTGCCCAGAGATGTTGTGGCTGCCCCATCCCTGGCTGTGCTCCTGGCCGGGTTGGACGGGGCTTGGAGCAACCTGCTCTCGTGGGAGCTGTCCGTGCCCCTGGCAGGGGGACTGGAACCAGCTGAAGGGAGAGCCTCTGCCCTCCTTTTAGCTACCCTTGAAGGGCTGGAAACCTGTGATGAGCTCCCCCCGCATTTTTAACCCATGGTCAGATATATTCTGCTCCACTCCATTCCATTCCATTCCATTCCATTCCATTCGGTTCCGTTCCGTTCCGTTCCATTCCATTCCATTCCATTCCATTGCATTCCATGCCATCACCTGGCAACACAGCAGTCACAATGCCCTGGGACAGTATAAAAGGGAGCAGCCTCCTCCCTCCTCTGGCCTCCAGTGCCCTGCTGGGCCAGGGAAGCCCAAGACTTCCTCCAGGAAGTCCTTGAGGAGCTGCTGCAGTTCCTTGTTTGGAGGTTCTAGCCGGGGAGCGCAACTACTGTATACCCGTGACTGACGAAGGGGACCGCCTGTGTCGGGGAAGGTTGTCCTCTTCCCGAGCACGCAGTTTGGGGTGGGAGGCGTGTGGAGTGTCAAGGGAGGAAGGGGCACCTGCGTAGCCTGCCAGATCAGCTGATTCAACCCCATCGATCAACAGGGTGACAGATATCGCCGGCAGACAGCCCTGAAATCCAGGCAGAGCTAGAGGGTGGGGGCAGAAGAGATTCAGAGTTCTTTGCTGCAAGGCCAGATCCTGCAGGAGCAGCTTCTCTGCTCACGGCAGGGATAGCAGTCCTTTTCAGCTGGATAGGCAGGGCTAGGTTCTCGGAATGCCTTTTTGAGGAGCACCGCAGAGCTCCCCATTCTCATGCCCCACGGAGCCAAGGGCAGCAGCCATAAGCAATGGGATGCAGAGATGTTTCCAGGTATCCCAGCGCTTCGGAGCAGCCACTGATGCCCTGCCGCATGTAGGAAGGACTCTTGCCTCCAGGCTCAATTGGGCCGGGGGCCTATGGCCACACTCAGCAGCCGCTGGGGTGGCTCCAGATTGCCGGAGAATGGGGCTTGGGCATGTCCGGGGAGGCGTGAGCAGCCTGTGCACCAGGAGCAGGTCCTGCTCCCACGCTCAGGGAGAGCCGATCGCCAGCGCTGGGGTCAGGAAGGAATTTTCCCCCGCGCCACATTGGCACTGGTCGCGGGGGTTTTTTGCCTTCCTCTGAGCATGGAGCAGGACCACTTGTCAGGGCTCCTCTGGTCCATTCTGGCTGCGTTACCGCCTGCTGCTCGTGCACCATGAAGGTGGCCCCTGGTGTCCTGCAGCTGGGGGATGAAGGCTTTTTTTCCCCCATGGAGGGCCTGCCAGTGTCCCCGGGGGTTTTTTGCCTTCCTCTGCAGCGGTGAGCCAGCCCCTTGACAGGCCTCCTTTGGGCTATTGTGGCCCAAAGGCTGCTGCTCCTGCTCCACGCAGGTGGCCCCTCATGCCCCCACGCGGGGGGAGGAAGCTTTCAGCACTCCCAGGGTAGCCCCTGGACGTTGCTGCTTCTCCTCTGTAGCACTGAGCACAGCCCCTTGGCAGCTCCCCTTTGGGCTCGCTTCTTGCCCGCTGCTCTCGCACCTCCAGGGCACCACTCCTGCCCTGGCGCTCTGGCTCCACTGCCCACTGCAAGCTCGCACACGGAGCCACTTCTGCTCTTCCCTTGGCTCCACGTACCTGGGGCTTCTGGCCTGTGCGCAGCAGCCTGTGCTTGGAAGGCCCTGATGCTTGTGAGCATCAGCTCTGAAACCAACCCAAAACAAAACCCCAGACCTTCCTGGAAAATTCGGTCAAAGTAAGATAACCTAAGGTAAAAGATAAGAAACCAAACTAAAATCAAACAGAATCCTAACATAAAGTCTTTTTTCCACTTGTAAGCTTTGAGTTTTGTGTCCTTGAAAGTGGTTTTGGAGCTGAAAAGCCCTGGCGTTGCAGGGGAATAGCAGTGCCCTTGTTATTCAGCTCGGGGTGGGTGTAGGGAATGGCATGGCATGGGAGGGAATGGCTTGGCATGGAATGGAGAGTCATAGAATGGAGCGGAATGGACTGGAACGCGCTGCACTAGACTAGACTTGAAATGGAAAGGGCTGTGCTGCGTGACGCCTGCAAGTGTGCATGACAAGTGGTGCCCAAGGTCTAAGGGGTCGAGCCAGGAGGGCAGCAGTTCCACTGCAGCCTCTGCAGTGCAGGTCCCAGAGCCATCCCGCAGACAGGGACAGGCTCAGCTACATCATGGCTCAGGCAGGGACTGAAGGCCCCAGGCTGAGCTGAGACACGGCCCCTGGGCCCTTGGCAGGAGGCAGCGGGCTGGGGGTCCCAGCAGAGGTGGGTCCCAGCTACTGAGGCCTTTGAGTACCCCCAGTACCCTGGCAGAATTGGCCCTGCTCTGCTCATAGGCTCTCCTTGAGCCATTGACGGTTGGCCTCTTTGGAGACCAACTATTGGCCATATGGACTTTCTCTCTCATGCACTACTGCACTCCTTCGGCTCTTGTGTCTCAGGATGTTTTCCCAAGGGAAACAACTCGGGCATTTCTCAAAATGAGGGCAAGGCAGTCAAACCAATCCACGGGGAGCTGAACAGCTATTGCTCTCCTCCAAAAGATCTGCAACCATTTGCTTGAGGAGCATGTCGTGCTTCAGACTGAGGCTTCCAGCCTGGCTAGTGCTAGAGATGTGGGGAGCCCCGCTCAAGTGGAGGAACACCCAAGACTTCCATGATATCGCACACATCTTTTTCTACTCTGGGGCCTGCCTCTGGGGAGATTTAGATTAGACGTTAGGCTGAAGTTCTTCCCTGTGAGGGTGGCGAGGCGTTGGCAGAAGTTGCCCAGAGATGTTGTGGCTGCCCCATCCCTGGCTGTGCTCCTGGCCGGGTTGGACGGGGCTTGGAGCAACCTGCTCTCGTGGGAGCTGTCCGTGCCCCTGGCAGGGGGACTGGAACCAGCTGAAGGGAGAGCCTCTGCCCTCCTTTTAGCTACCCTTGAAGGGCTGGAAACCTGTGATGAGCTCCCCCCGCATTTTTAACCCATGGTCAGATATATTCTGCTCCACTCCATTCCATTCCATTCCATTCCATTCCATTCCATTCCATTC
The DNA here is from genome assembly GCA_028858755.1 of Ara ararauna. Taxonomy (NCBI): domain Eukaryota; kingdom Metazoa; phylum Chordata; class Aves; order Psittaciformes; family Psittacidae; genus Ara; species Ara ararauna. The sequence goes on from CM054410.1 coordinate 82,362,507, forward strand.
CATTCCATTCGGTTCCGTTCCGTTCCGTTCCGTTCCATTCCATTCCATTTCATTCCATTGCATTCCATGCCATCACCTGGCAACACAGCAGTCACAATGCCCTGGGGCAGTATAAAAGGGAGCAGCCTCCTCCCTCCTCTGGCCTCCAGTGCCCTGCTGGGCCAGGGAAGCCCAAGACTTCCTCCAGGAAGTCCTTGAGGAGCTGCTGCAGTTCCTTGTTTGGAGGTTCTAGCCGGGGAGCGCAACTACTGTATACCCGTGACTGACGAAGGGGACCGCCTGTGTCGGGGAAGGTTGTCCTCTTCCCGAGCACGCAGTTTGGGGTGGGAGGCGTGTGGAGTGTCAAGGGAGGAAGGGGCACCTGCGTAGCCTGCCAGATCAGCTGATTCAACCCCATCGATCAACAGGGTGACAGATATCGCCGGCAGACAGCCCTGAAATCCAGGCAGAGCTAGAGGGTGGGGGCAGAAGAGATTCAGAGTTCTTTGCTGCAAGGCCAGATCCTGCAGGAGCAGCTTCTCTGCTCACGGCAGGGATAGCAGTCCTTTTCAGCTGGATAGGCAGGGCTAGGTTCTCGGAATGCCTTTTTGAGGAGCACCGCAGAGCTCCCCATTCTCATGCCCCACGGAGCCAAGGGCAGCAGCCATAAGCAATGGGATGCAGAGATGTTTCCAGGTATCCCAGCGCTTCGGAGCAGCCACTGATGCCCTGCCGCATGTAGGAAGGACTCTTGCCCCCAGGCTGGATTGGGCCGGGGGCCTTTGGCCACACTCAGCAGCCGCTGGGGTGGCTCCAGATTGCCGGAGAATGGGGCTTGGGCATGTCCGGGGAGGCGTGAGCAGCCTGTGCACCAGGAGCAGGTCCTGCTCCCACGCTCAGGGAGAGCCGATCGCCAGCGCTGGGGTCAGGAAGGAATTTTCCCCCACGCCACATTGGCACTGGTCGCGGGGGTTTTTTGCCTTCCTCTGAGCATGGAGCAGGACCACTTGTCAGGGCTCCTCTGGTCCATTCTGGCTGCGTTACCGCCTGCTGCTCGTGCACCATGAAGGTGGCCCCTGGTGTCCTGCAGCTGGGGGATGAAGGCTTTTTTTCCCCCATGGAGGGCCTGCCAGTGTCCCCGGGGGTTTTTTGCCTTCCTCTGCAGCGGTGAGCCAGCCCCTTGACAGGCCTCCTTTGGGCTATTGTGGCCCAAAGGCTGCTGCTCCTGCTCCACGCAGGTGGCCCCTCATGCCCCCACGCGGGGGGAGGAAGCTTTCAGCACTCCCAGGGTAGCCCCTGGACGTTGCTGCTTCTCCTCTGTAGCACTGAGCACAGCCCCTTGGCAGCTCCCCTTTGGGCTCGCTTCTTGCCCGCTGCTCTCGCACCTCCAGGGCACCACTCCTGCCCTGGCGCTCTGGCTCCACTGCCCACTGCAAGCTCGCACACGGAGCCACTTCTGCTCTTCCCTTGGCTCCACGTACCTGGGGCTTCTGGCCTGTGCGCAGCAGCCTGTGCTTGGAAGGCCCTGATGCTTGTGAGCATCAGCTCTGAAACCAACCCAAAACAAAACCCCAGACCTTCCTGGAAAATTCGGTCAAAGTAAGATAACCTAAGGTAAAAGATAAGAAACCAAACTAAAATCAAACAGAATCCTAAAATAAAGTCTTTTTTCCACTTGTAAGCTTTGAGTTTTGTGTCCTTGAAAGTGGTTTTGGAGCTGAAAAGCCCTGGCGTTGCAGGGGAATAGCAGTGCCCTTGTTATTCAGCTCGGGGTGGGTGTAGGGAATGGCATGGCATGGGAGGGAATGGCTTGGCATGGAATGGAGAGTCATAGAATGGAGCGGAATGGACTGGAACGCGCTGCACTAGACTAGACTTGAAATGGAAAGGGCTGTGCTGCGTGACGCCTGCAAGTGTGCATGACAAGTGGTGCCCAAGGTCTAAGGGGTCGAGCCAGGAGGGCAGCAGTTCCACTGCAGCCTCTGCAGTGCAGGTCCCAGAGCCATCCCGCAGACAGGGACAGGCTCAGCTACATCATGGCTCAGGCAGGGACTGAAGGCCCCAGGCTGAGCTGAGACACGGCCCCTGGGCCCTTGGCAGGAGGCAGCGGGCTGGGGGTCCCAGCAGAGGTGGGTCCCAGCTACTGAGGCCTTTGAGTACCCCCAGTACCCTGGCAGAATTGGCCCTGCTCTGCTCATAGGCTCTCCTTGAGCCATTGACGGTTGGCCTCTTTGGAGACCAACTATTGGCCATATGGACTTTCTCTCTCATGCACTACTGCACTCCTTCGGCTCTTGTGTCTCAGGATGTTTTCCCAAGGGAAACAACTCGGGCATTTCTCAAAATGAGGGCAAGGCAGTCAAACCAATCCACGGGGAGCTGAACAGCTATTGCTCTCCTCCAAAAGATCTGCAACCATTTGCTTGAGGAGCATGTCGTGCTTCAGACTGAGGCTTCCAGCCTGGCTAGTGCTAGAGATGTGGGGAGCCCCGCTCAAGTGGAGGAACACCCAAGACTTCCATGATATCGCACACATCTTTTTCTACTCTGGGGCCTGCCTCTGGGGAGATTTAGATTAGACGTTAGGCTGAAGTTCTTCCCTGTGAGGGTGGCGAGGCGTTGGCAGAAGTTGCCCAGAGATGTTGTGGCTGCCCCATCCCTGGCTGTGCTCCTGGCCGGGTTGGACGGGGCTTGGAGCAACCTGCTCTCGTGGGAGCTGTCCGTGCCCCTGGCAGGGGGACTGGAACCAGCTGAAGGGAGAGCCTCTGCCCTCCTTTTAGCTACCCTTGAAGGGCTGGAAACCTGTGATGAGCTCCCCCCGCATTTTTAACCCATGGTCAGATATATTCTGCTCCACTCCATTCCATTCCATTCCATTCCATTCCATTCCATTCCATTCCATTCCGTTCGGTTCCGTTCCGTTCCGTTCCGTTCCATTCCATTCCATTTCATTCCATTGCATTCCATGCCATCACCTGGCAACACAGCAGTCACAATGCCCTGGGGCAGTATAAAAGGGAGCAGCCTCCTCCCTCCTCTGGCCTCCAGTGCCCTGCTGGGCCAGGGAAGCCCAAGACTTCCTCCAGGAAGTCCTTGAGGAGCTGCTGCAGTTCCTTGTTTGGAGGTTCTAGCCGGGGAGCGCAACTACTGTATACCCGTGACTGACGAAGGGGACCGCCTGTGTCGGGGAAGGTTGTCCTCTTCCCGAGCACGCAGTTTGGGGTGGGAGGCGTGTGGAGTGTCAAGGGAGGAAGGGGCACCTGCGTAGCCTGCCAGATCAGCTGATTCAACCCCATCGATCAACAGGGTGACAGATATCGCCGGCAGACAGCCCTGAAATCCAGGCAGAGCTAGAGGGTGGGGGCAGAAGAGATTCAGAGTTCTTTGCTGCAAGGCCAGATCCTGCAGGAGCAGCTTCTCTGCTCACGGCAGGGATAGCAGTCCTTTTCAGCTGGATAGGCAGGGCTAGGTTCTCGGAATGCCTTTTTGAGGAGCACCGCAGAGCTCCCCATTCTCATGCCCCACGGAGCCAAGGGCAGCAGCCATAAGCAATGGGATGCAGAGATGTTTCCAGGTATCCCAGCGCTTCGGAGCAGCCACTGATGCCCTGCCGCATGTAGGAAGGACTCTTGCCCCCAGGCTGGATTGGGCCGGGGGCCTTTGGCCACACTCAGCAGCCGCTGGGGTGGCTCCAGATTGCCGGAGAATGGGGCTTGGGCATGTCCGGGGAGGCGTGAGCAGCCTGTGCACCAGGAGCAGGTCCTGCTCCCACGCTCAGGGAGAGCCGATCGCCAGCGCTGGGGTCAGGAAGGAATTTTCCCCCACGCCACATTGGCACTGGTCGCGGGGGTTTTTTGCCTTCCTCTGAGCATGGAGCAGGACCACTTGTCAGGGCTCCTCTGGTCCATTCTGGCTGCGTTACCGCCTGCTGCTCGTGCACCATGAAGGTGGCCCCTGGTGTCCTGCAGCTGGGGGATGAAGGCTTTTTTTCCCCCATGGAGGGCCTGCCAGTGTCCCCGGGGGTTTTTTGCCTTCCTCTGCAGCGGTGAGCCAGCCCCTTGACAGGCCTCCTTTGGGCTATTGTGGCCCAAAGGCTGCTGCTCCTGCTCCACGCAGGTGGCCCCTCATGCCCCCACGCGGGGGGAGGAAGCTTTCAGCACTCCCAGGGTAGCCCCTGGACGTTGCTGCTTCTCCTCTGTAGCACTGAGCACAGCCCCTTGGCAGCTCCCCTTTGGGCTCGCTTCTTGCCCGCTGCTCTCGCACCTCCAGGGCACCACTCCTGCCCTGGCGCTCTGGCTCCACTGCCCACTGCAAGCTCGCACACGGAGCCACTTCTGCTCTTCCCTTGGCTCCACGTACCTGGGGCTTCTGGCCTGTGCGCAGCAGCCTGTGCTTGGAAGGCCCTGATGCTTGTGAGCATCAGCTCTGAAACCAACCCAAAACAAAACCCCAGACCTTCCTGGAAAATTCGGTCAAAGTAAGATAACCTAAGGTAAAAGATAAGAAACCAAACTAAAATCAAACAGAATCCTAACATAAAGTCTTTTTTCCACTTGTAAGCTTTGAGTTTTGTGTCCTTGAAAGTGGTTTTGGAGCTGAAAAGCCCTGGCGTTGCAGGGGAATAGCAGTGCCCTTGTTATTCAGCTCGGGGTGGGTGTAGGGAATGGCATGGCATGGGAGGGAATGGCTTGGCATGGAATGGAGAGTCATAGAATGGAGCGGAATGGACTGGAACGCGCTGCACTAGACTAGACTTGAAATGGAAAGGGCTGTGCTGCGTGACGCCTGCAAGTGTGCATGACAAGTGGTGCCCAAGGTCTAAGGGGTCGAGCCAGGAGGGCAGCAGTTCCACTGCAGCCTCTGCAGTGCAGGTCCCAGAGCCATCCCGCAGACAGGGACAGGCTCAGCTACATCATGGCTCAGGCAGGGACTGAAGGCCCCAGGCTGAGCTGAGACACGGCCCCTGGGCCCTTGGCAGGAGGCAGCGGGCTGGGGGTCCCAGCAGAGGTGGGTCCCAGCTACTGAGGCCTTTGAGTACCCCCAGTACCCTGGCAGAATTGGCCCTGCTCTGCTCATAGGCTCTCCTTGAGCCATTGACGGTTGGCCTCTTTGGAGACCAACTATTGGCCATATGGACTTTCTCTCTCATGCACTACTGCACTCCTTCGGCTCTTGTGTCTCAGGATGTTTTCCCAAGGGAAACAACTCGGGCATTTCTCAAAATGAGGGCAAGGCAGTCAAACCAATCCACGGGGAGCTGAACAGCTATTGCTCTCCTCCAAAAGATCTGCAACCATTTGCTTGAGGAGCATGTCGTGCTTCAGACTGAGGCTTCCAGCCTGGCTAGTGCTAGAGATGTGGGGAGCCCCGCTCAAGTGGAGGAACACCCAAGACTTCCATGATATCGCACACATCTTTTTCTACTCTGGGGCCTGCCTCTGGGGAGATTTAGATTAGACGTTAGGCTGAAGTTCTTCCCTGTGAGGGTGGCGAGGCGTTGGCAGAAGTTGCCCAGAGATGTTGTGGCTGCCCCATCCCTGGCTGTGCTCCTGGCCGGGTTGGACGGGGCTTGGAGCAACCTGCTCTCGTGGGAGCTGTCCGTGCCCCTGGCAGGGGGACTGGAACCAGCTGAAGGGAGAGCCTCTGCCCTCCTTTTAGCTACCCTTGAAGGGCTGGAAACCTGTGATGAGCTCCCCCCGCATTTTTAACCCATGGTCAGATATATTCTGCTCCACTCCATTCCATTCCATTCCATTCCATTCCATTCCATTCTATTCCATTCCGTTCGGTTCCGTTCCGTTCCGTTCCGTTCCGTTCCATTCCATTCCATTTCATTCCATTGCATTCCATGCCATCACCTGGCAACACAGCAGTCACAATGCCCTGGGGCAGTATAAAAGGGAGCAGCCTCCTCCCTCCTCTGGCCTCCAGTGCCCTGCTGGGCCAGGGAAGCCCAAGACTTCCTCCAGGAAGTCCTTGAGGAGCTGCTGCAGTTCCTTGTTTGGAGGTTCTAGCCGGGGAGCGCAACTACTGTATACCCGTGACTGACGAAGGGGACCGCCTGTGTCGGGGAAGGTTGTCCTCTTCCCGAGCACGCAGTTTGGGGTGGGAGGCGTGTGGAGTGTCAAGGGAGGAAGGGGCACCTGCGTAGCCTGCCAGATCAGCTGATTCAACCCCATCGATCAACAGGGTGACAGATATCGCCGGCAGACAGCCCTGAAATCCAGGCAGAGCTAGAGGGTGGGGGCAGAAGAGATTCAGAGTTCTTTGCTGCAAGGCCAGATCCTGCAGGAGCAGCTTCTCTGCTCACAGCAGGGATAGCAGTCCTTTTCAGCTGGATAGGCAGGGCTAGGTTCTCGGAATGCCTTTTTGAGGAGCACCGCAGAGCTCCCCATTCTCATGCCCCACGGAGCCAAGGGCAGCAGCCATAAGCAATGGGATGCAGAGATGTTTCCAGGTATCCCAGCGCTTCGGAGCAGCCACTGATGCCCTGCCGCATGTAGGAAGGACTCTTGCCTCCAGGCTGGATTGGGCCGGGGGCCTTTGGCCACACTCAGCAGCCGCTGGGGTGGCTCCAGATTGCCGGAGAATGGGGCTTGGGCATGTCCGGGGAGGCGTGAGCAGCCTGTGCACCAGGAGCAGGTCCTGCTCCCACGCTCAGGGAGAGCCGATCGCCAGCGCTGGGGTCAGGAAGGAATTTTCCCCCACGCCACATTGGCACTGGTCGCGGGGGTTTTTTGCCTTCCTCTGAGCATGGAGCAGGACCACTTGTCAGGGCTCCTCTGGTCCATTCTGGCTGCGTTACCGCCTGCTGCTCGTGCACCATGAAGGTGGCCCCTGGTGTCCTGCAGCTGGGGGATGAAGGCTTTTTTTCCCCCATGGAGGGCCTGCCAGTGTCCCCGGGGGTTTTTTGCCTTCCTCTGCAGCGGTGAGCCAGCCCCTTGACAGGCCTCCTTTGGGCTATTGTGGCCCAAAGGCTGCTGCTCCTGCTCCACGCAGGTGGCCCCTCATGCCCCCACGCGGGGGGAGGAAGCTTTCAGCACTCCCAGGGTAGCCCCTGGACGTTGCTGCTTCTCCTCTGTAGCACTGAGCACAGCCCCTTGGCAGCTCCCCTTTGGGCTCGCTTCTTGCCCGCTGCTCTCGCACCTCCAGGGCACCACTCCTGCCCTGGCGCTCTGGCTCCACTGCCCACTGCAAGCTCGCACACGGAGCCACTTCTGCTCTTCCCTTGGCTCCACGTACCTGGGGCTTCTGGCCTGTGCGCAGCAGCCTGTGCTTGGAAGGCCCTGATGCTTGTGAGCATCAGCTCTGAAACCAACCCAAAACAAAACCCCAGACCTTCCTGGAAAATTCGGTCAAAGTAAGATAACCTAAGGTAAAAGATAAGAAACCAAACTAAAATCAAACAGAATCCTAAAATAAAGTCTTTTTTCCACTTGTAAGCTTTGAGTTTTGTGTCCTTGAAAGTGGTTTTGGAGCTGAAAAGCCCTGGCGTTGCAGGGGAATAGCAGTGCCCTTGTTATTCAGCTCGGGGTGGGTGTAGGGAATGGCATGGCATGGGAGGGAATGGCTTGGCATGGAATGGAGAGTCATAGAATGGAGCGGAATGGACTGGAACGCGCTGCACTAGACTAGACTTGAAATGGAAAGGGCTGTGCTGCGTGACGCCTGCAAGTGTGCATGACAAGTGGTGCCCAAGGTCTAAGGGGTCGAGCCAGGAGGGCAGCAGTTCCACTGCAGCCTCTGCAGTGCAGGTCCCAGAGCCATCCCGCAGACAGGGACAGGCTCAGCTACATCATGGCTCAGGCAGGGACTGAAGGCCCCAGGCTGAGCTGAGACACGGCCCCTGGGCCCTTGGCAGGAGGCAGCGGGCTGGGGGTCCCAGCAGAGGTGGGTCCCAGCTACTGAGGCCTTTGAGTACCCCCAGTACCCTGGCAGAATTGGCCCTGCTCTGCTCATAGGCTCTCCTTGAGCCATTGACGGTTGGCCTCTTTGGAGACCAACTATTGGCCATATGGACTTTCTCTCTCATGCACTACTGCACTCCTTCGGCTCTTGTGTCTCAGGATGTTTTCCCAAGGGAAACAACTCGGGCATTTCTCAAAATGAGGGCAAGGCAGTCAAACCAATCCACGGGGAGCTGAACAGCTATTGCTCTCCTCCAAAAGATCTGCAACCATTTGCTTGAGGAGCATGTCGTGCTTCAGACTGAGGCTTCCAGCCTGGCTAGTGCTAGAGATGTGGGGAGCCCCGCTCAAGTGGAGGAACACCCAAGACTTCCATGATATCGCACACATCTTTTTCTACTCTGGGGCCTGCCTCTGGGGAGATTTAGATTAGACGTTAGGCTGAAGTTCTTCCCTGTGAGGGTGGCGAGGCGTTGGCAGAAGTTGCCCAGAGATGTTGTGGCTGCCCCATCCCTGGCTGTGCTCCTGGCCGGGTTGGACGGGGCTTGGAGCAACCTGCTCTCGTGGGAGCTGTCCGTGCCCCTGGCAGGGGGACTGGAACCAGCTGAAGGGAGAGCCTCTGCCCTCCTTTTAGCTACCCTTGAAGGGCTGGAAACCTGTGATGAGCTCCCCCCGCATTTTTAACCCATGGTCAGATATATTCTGCTCCACTCCATTCCATTCCATTCCATTCCATTCCATTCCATTCCATTCCATTCCATTCCATTCCATTCCATTCCATGCCATCACCTGGCAACACAGCAGACACAATGCCCTGGGTCAGTATAAAAGGGAGCAGCCTCCTCCCTCCTCTGGCCTCCAGTGCCCTGCTGGGCCAGGGAAGCCCAAGACTTCCTCCAGGAAGTCCTTGAGGAGCTGCTGCAGTTCCTTGTTTGGAGGTTCTAGCCGGGGAGCGCAACTACTGTATACCCGTGACTGACGAAGGGGACCGCCTGTGTCGGGGAAGGTTGTCCTCTTCCCGAGCACGCAGTTTGGGGTGGGAGGCGTGTGGAGTGTCAAGGGAGGAAGGGGCACCTGCGTAGCCTGCCAGATCAGCTGATTCAACCCCATCGATCAACAGGGTGACAGATATCGCCGGCAGACAGCCCTGAAATCCAGGCAGAGCTAGAGGGTGGGGGCAGAAGAGATTCAGAGTTCTTTGCTGCAAGGCCAGATCCTGCAGGAGCAGCTTCTCTGCTCACGGCAGGGATAGCAGTCCTTTTCAGCTGGATAGGCAGGGCTAGGTTCTCGGAATGCCTTTTTGAGGAGCACCGCAGAGCTCCCCATTCTCATGCCCCACGGAGCCAAGGGCAGCAGCCATAAGCAATGGGATGCAGAGATGTTTCCAGGTATCCCAGCGCTTCGGAGCAGCCACTGATGCCCTGCCGCATGTAGGAAGGACTCTTGCCTCCAGGCTCAATTGGGCCGGGGGCCTATGGCCACACTCAGCAGCCGCTGGGGTGGCTCCAGATTGCCGGAGAATGGGGCTTGGGCATGTCTGGGGAGGCGTGAGCAGCCTGTGCACCAGGAGCAGGTCCTGCTCCCACGCTCAGGGAGAGCCGATCGCCAGCGCTGGGGTCAGGAAGGAATTTTCCCCCGCGCCACATTGGCACTGGTCGCGGGGGTTTTTTGCCTTCCTCTGAGCATGGAGCAGGACCACTTGTCAGGGCTCCTCTGGTCCATTCTGGCTGCGTTACCGCCTGCTGCTCGTGCACCATGAAGGTGGCCCCTGGTGTCCTGCAGCTGGGGGATGAAGGCTTTTTTTCCCCCATGGAGGGCCTGCCATGTCCCCGGGGGTTTTTTGCCTTCCTCTGCAGCGGTGAGCCAGCCCCTTGACAGGCCTCCTTTGGGCTATTGTGGCCCAAAGGCTGCTGCTCCTGCTCCACGCAGGTGGCCCCTCATGCCCCCACGCGGGGGGAGGAAGCTTTCAGCACTCCCAGGGTAGCCCCTGGACGTTGCTGCTTCTCCTCTGTAGCACTGAGCACAGCCCCTTGGCAGGGCTCCCCTTTGGGCTCGCTTCTTGCCCGCTGCTCTCGCACCTCCAGGACACCACTCCTGCCCTGGCGCTCTGGCTCCACTGCCCACTGCAAGCTCGCACACGGAGCCACTTCTGCTCTTCCCTTGGCTCCACGTACCTGGGGCTTCTGGCCTGTGTGCCGCAGCCTGTGCTTGGAAGGCCCTGATGCTTGTGAGCATCAGCTCTGAAACCAACCCAAAACAAAACCCCAGACCTTCCTGGAAAATTCGGTCAAAGTAAGATAACCTAAGGTAAAAGATAAGAAACCAAACTAAAATCAAACAGAATCCTAACATAAAGTCTTTTTTCCACTTGTAAGCTTTGAGTTTTGTGTCCTTGAAAGTGGTTTTGGAGCTGAAAAGCCCTGGCGTTGCAGGGGAATAGCAGTGCCCTTGTTATTCAGCTCGGGGTGGGTGTAGGGAATGGCATGGCATGGGAGGGAATGGCTTGGCATGGAATGGAGAGTCATAGAATGGAGCGGAATGGACTGGAACGCGCTGCACTAGACTAGACTTGAAATGGAAAGGGCTGTGCTGCGTGACGCCTGCAAGTGTGCATGACAAGTGGTGCCCAAGGTCTAAGGGGTCGAGCCAGGAGGGCAGCAGTTCCACTGCAGCCTCTGCAGTGCAGGTCCCAGAGCCATCCCGCAGACAGGGACAGGCTCAGCTACATCATGGCTCAGGCAGGGACTGAAGGCCCCAGGCTGAGCTGAGACACGGCCCCTGGGCCCTTGGCAGGAGGCAGCGGGCTGGGGGTCCCAGCAGAGGTGGGTCCCAGCTACTGAGGCCTTTGAGTACCCCCAGTACCCTGGCAGAATTGGCCCTGCTCTGCTCATAGGCTCTCCTTGAGCCATTGACGGTTGGCCTCTTTGGAGACCAACTATTGGCCATATGGACTTTCTCTCTCATGCACTACTGCACTCCTTCGGCTCTTGTGTCTCAGGATGTTTTCCCAAGGGAAACAACTCGGGCATTTCTCAAAATGAGGGCAAGGCAGTCAAACCAATCCACGGGGAGCTGAACAGCTATTGCTCTCCTCCAAAAGATCTGCAACCATTTGCTTGAGGAGCATGTCGTGCTTCAGACTGAGGCTTCCAGCCTGGCTAGTGCTAGAGATGTGGGGAGCCCCGCTCAAGTGGAGGAACACCCAAGACTTCCATGATATCGCACACATCTTTTTCTACTCTGGGGCCTGCCTCTGGGGAGATTTAGATTAGACGTTAGGCTGAAGTTCTTCCCTGTGAGGGTGGCGAGGCGTTGGCAGAAGTTGCCCAGAGATGTTGTGGCTGCCCCATCCCTGGCTGTGCTCCTGGCCGGGTTGGACGGGGCTTGGAGCAACCTGCTCTCGTGGGAGCTGTCCGTGCCCCTGGCAGGGGGACTGGAACCAGCTGAAGGGAGAGCCTCTGCCCTCCTTTTAGCTACCCTTGAAGGGCTGGAAACCTGTGATGAGCTCCCCCTGCATTTTTAACCCATGGTCAGATATATTCTGCTCCACTCCATTCCATTCCATTCCATTCCATTCCATTCCATTCCATTCCATTCCATTCGGTTCCGTTCCGTTCCGTTCCGTTCCATTCCATTCCATTTCATTCCATTGCATTCCATGCCATCACCTGGCAACACAGCAGTCACAATGCCCTGGGGCAGTATAAAAGGGAGCAGCCTCCTCCCTCCTCTGGCCTCCAGTGCCCTGCTGGGCCAGGGAAGCCCAAGACTTCCTCCAGGAAGTCCTTGAGGAGCTGCTGCAGTTCCTTGTTTGGAGGTTCTAGCCGGGGAGCGCAACTACTGTATACCCGTGACTGACGAAGGGGACCGCCTGTGTCGGGGAAGGTTGTCCTCTTCCCGAGCACGCAGTTTGGGGTGGGAGGCGTGTGGAGTGTCAAGGGAGGAAGGGGCACCTGCGTAGCCTGCCAGATCAGCTGATTCAACCCCATCGATCAACAGGGTGACAGATATCGCCGGCAGACAGCCCTGAAATCCAGGCAGAGCTAGAGGGTGGGGGCAGAAGAGATTCAGAGTTCTTTGCTGCAAGGCCAGATCCTGCAGGAGCAGCTTCTCTGCTCACGGCAGGGATAGCAGTCCTTTTCAGCTGGATAGGCAGGGCTAGGTTCTCGGAATGCCTTTTTGAGGAGCACCGCAGAGCTCCCCATTCTCATGCCCCACGGAGCCAAGGGCAGCAGCCATAAGCAATGGGATGCAGAGATGTTTCCAGGTATCCCAGCGCTTCGGAGCAGCCACTGATGCCCTGCCGCATGTAGGAAGGACTCTTGCCTCCAGGCTGGATTGGGCCGGGGGCCTTTGGCCACACTCAGCAGCCGCTGGGGTGGCTCCAGATTGCCGGAGAATGGGGCTTGGGCATGTCCGGGGAGGCGTGAGCAGCCTGTGCACCAGGAGCAGGTCCTGCTCCCACGCTCAGGGAGAGCCGATCGCCAGCGCTGGGGTCAGGAAGGAATTTTCCCCCACGCCACATTGGCACTGGTCGCGGGGGTTTTTTGCCTTCCTCTGAGCATGGAGCAGGACCACTTGTCAGGGCTCCTCTGGTCCATTCTGGCTGCGTTACCGCCTGCTGCTCGTGCACCATGAAGGTGGCCCCTGGTGTCCTGCAGCTGGGGGATGAAGGCTTTTTTTCCCCCATGGAGGGCCTGCCAGTGTCCCCGGGGGTTTTTTGCCTTCCTCTGCAGCGGTGAGCCAGCCCCTTGACAGGCCTCCTTTGGGCTATTGTGGCCCAAAGGCTGCTGCTCCTGCTCCACGCAGGTGGCCCCTCATGCCCCCACGCGGGGGGAGGAAGCTTTCAGCACTCCCAGGGTAGCCCCTGGACGTTGCTGCTTCTCCTCTGTAGCACTGAGCACAGCCCCTTGGCAGCTCCCCTTTGGGCTCGCTTCTTGCCCGCTGCTCTCGCACCTCCAGGGCACCACTCCTGCCCTGGCGCTCTGGCTCCACTGCCCACTGCAAGCTCGCACACGGAGCCACTTCTGCTCTTCCCTTGGCTCCACGTACCTGGGGCTTCTGGCCTGTGCGCAGCAGCCTGTGCTTGGAAGGCCCTGATGCTTGTGAGCATCAGCTCTGAAACCAACCCAAAACAAAACCCCAGACCTTCCTGGAAAATTCGGTCAAAGTAAGATAACCTAAGGTAAAAGATAAGAAACCAAACTAAAATCAAACAGAATCCTAACATAAAGTCTTTTTTCCACTTGTAAGCTTTGAGTTTTGTGTCCTTGAAAGTGGTTTTGGAGCTGAAAAGCCCTGGCGTTGCAGGGGAATAGCAGTGCCCTTGTTATTCAGCTCGGGGTGGGTGTAGGGAATGGCATGGCATGGGAGGGAATGGCTTGGCATGGAATGGAGAGTCATAGAATGGAGCGGAATGGACTGGAACGCGCTGCACTAGACTAGACTTGAAATGGAAAGGGCTGTGCTGCGTGACGCCTGCAAGTGTGCATGACAAGTGGTGCCCAAGGTCTAAGGGGTCGAGCCAGGAGGGCAGCAGTTCCACTGCAGCCTCTGCAGTGCAGGTCCCAGAGCCATCCCGCAGACAGGGACAGGCTCAGCTACATCATGGCTCAGGCAGGGACTGAAGGCCCCAGGCTGAGCTGAGACACGGCCCCTGGGCCCTTGGCAGGAGGCAGCGGGCTGGGGGTCCCAGCAGAGGTGGGTCCCAGCTACTGAGGCCTTTGAGTACCCCCAGTACCCTGGCAGAATTGGCCCTGCTCTGCTCATAGGCTCTCCTTGAGCCATTGACGGTTGGCCTCTTTGGAGACCAACTATTGGCCATATGGACTTTCTCTCTCATGCACTACTGCACTCCTTCGGCTCTTGTGTCTCAGGATGTTTTCCCAAGGGAAACAACTCGGGCATTTCTCAAAATGAGGGCAAGGCAGTCAAACCAATCCACGGGGAGCTGAACAGCTATTGCTCTCCTCCAAAAGATCTGCAACCATTTGCTTGAGGAGCATGTCGTGCTTCAGACTGAGGCTTCCAGCCTGGCTAGTGCTAGAGATGTGGGGAGCCCCGCTCAAGTGGAGGAACACCCAAGACTTCCATGATATCGCACACATCTTTTTCTACTCTGGGGCCTGCCTCTGGGGAGATTTAGATTAGACGTTAGGCTGAAGTTCTTCCCTGTGAGGGTGGCGAGGCGTTGGCAGAAGTTGCCCAGAGATGTTGTGGCTGCCCCATCCCTGGCTGTGCTCCTGGCCGGGTTGGACGGGGCTTGGAGCAACCTGCTCTCGTGGGAGCTGTCCGTGCCCCTGGCAGGGGGACTGGAACCAGCTGAAGGGAGAGCCTCTGCCCTCCTTTTAGCTACCCTTGAAGGGCTGGAAACCTGTGATGAGCTCCCCCCGCATTTTTAACCCATGGTCAGATATATTCTGCTCCACTCCATTCCATTCCATTCCATTCCATTCCATTCCATTCCATTCCATTCCATTCCATTCGGTTCCGTTCCGTTCCGTTCCGTTCCATTCCATTCCATTTCATTCCATTGCATTCCATGCCATCACCTGGCAACACAGCAGTCACAATGCCCTGGGGCAGTATAAAAGGGAGCAGCCTCCTCCCTCCTCTGGCCTCCAGTGCCCTGCTGGGCCAGGGAAGCCCAAGACTTCCTCCAGGAAGTCCTTGAGGAGCTGCTGCAGTTCCTTGTTTGGAGGTTCTAGCCGGGGAGCGCAACTACTGTATACCCGTGACTGACAAAGGGGACCGCCTGTGCTGGGGAAGGTTGTCCTCTTCCCGAGCACGCAGTTTGGGGTGGGAGGCGTGTGGAGTGTCAAGGGAGGAAGGGGCACCTGCGTAGCCTGCCAGATCAGCTGATTCAACCCCATCGATCAACAGGGTGACAGATATCGCCGGCAGACAGCCCTGAAATCCAGGCAGAGCTAGAGGGTGGGGGCAGAAGAGATTCAGAGTTCTTTGCTGCAAGGCCAGATCCTGCAGGAGCAGCTTCTCTGCTCACGGCAGGGATAGCAGTCCTTTTCAGCTGGATAGGCAGGGCTAGGTTCTCGGAATGCCTTTTTGAGGAGCACCGCAGAGCTCCCCATTCTCATGCCCCACGGAGCCAAGGGCAGCAGCCATAAGCAATGGGATGCAGAGATGTTTCCAGGTATCCCAGCGCTTCGGAGCAGCCACTGATGCCCTGCCGCATGTAGGAAGGACTCTTGCCCCCAGGCTGGATTGGGCCGGGGGCCTTTGGCCACACTCAGCAGCCGCTGGGGTGGCTCCAGATTGCCGGAGAATGGGGCTTGGGCATGTCTGGGGAGGCGTGAGCAGCCTGTGCACCAGGAGCAGGTCCTGCTCCCACGCTCAGGGAGAGCCGATCGCCAGCGCTGGGGTCAGGAAGGAATTTTCCCCCGCGCCACATTGGCACTGGTCGCGGGGGTTTTTTGCCTTCCTCTGAGCATGGAGCAGGACCACTTGTCAGGGCTCCTCTGGTCCATTCTGGCTGCGTTACCGCCTGCTGCTCGTGCACCATGAAGGTGGCCCCTGGTGTCCTGCAGCTGGGGGATGAAGGCTTTTTTTCCCCCATGGAGGGCCTGCCATGTCCCCGGGGGTTTTTTGCCTTCCTCTGCAGCGGTGAGCCAGCCCCTTGACAGGCCTCCTTTGGGATATTGTGGCCCAAAGGCTGCTGCTCCTGCTCCACGCAGGTGGCCCCTCATGCCCCCACGCGGGGGGAGGAAGCTTTCAGCACTCCCAGGGTAGCCCCTGGACGTTGCTGCTTCTCCTCTGTAGCACTGAGCACAGCCCCTTGGCAGGGCTCCCCTTTGGGCTCGCTTCTTGCCCGCTGCTCTCGCACCTCCAGGGCACCACTCCTGCCCTGGCGCTCTGGCTCCACTGCCCACTGCAAGCTCGCACACGGAGCCACTTCTGCTCTTCCCTTGGCTCCACGTACCTGGGGCTTCTGGCCTGTGCGCAGCAGCCTGTGCTTGGAAGGCCCTGATGCTTGTGAGCATCAGCTCTGAAACCAACCCAAAACAAAACCCCAGACCTTCCTGGAAAATTCGGTCAAAGTAAGATAACCTAAGGTAAAAGATAAGAAACCAAACTAAAATCAAACAGAATCCTAAAATAAAGTCTTTTTTCCACTTGTAAGCTTTGAGTTTTGTGTCCTTGAAAGTGGTTTTGGAGCTGAAAAGCCCTGGCGTTGCAGGGGAATAGCAGTGCCCTTGTTATTCAGCTCGGGGTGGGTGTAGGGAATGGCATGGCATGGGAGGGAATGGCTTGGCATGGAATGGAGAGTCATAGAATGGAGCGGAATGGACTGGAACGCGCTGCACTAGACTAGACTTGAAATGGAAAGGGCTGTGCTGCGTGACGCCTGCAAGTGTGCATGACAAGTGGTGCCCAAGGTCTAAGGGGTCGAGCCAGGAGGGCAGCAGTTCCACTGCAGCCTCTGCAGTGCAGGTCCCAGAGCCATCCCGCAGACAGGGACAGGCTCAGCTACATCATGGCTCAGGCAGGGACTGAAGGCCCCAGGCTGAGCTGAGACACGGCCCCTGGGCCCTTGGCAGGAGGCAGCGGGCTGGGGGTCCCAGCAGAGGTGGGTCCCAGCTACTGAGGCCTTTGAGTACCCCCAGTACCCTGGCAGAATTGGCCCTGCTCTGCTCATAGGCTCTCCTTGAGCCATTGACGGTTGGCCTCTTTGGAGACCAACTATTGGCCATATGGACTTTCTCTCTCATGCACTACTGCACTCCTTCGGCTCTTGTGTCTCAGGATGTTTTCTCAAGGGAAACAACTCGGGCATTTCTCAAAATGAGGGCAAGGCAGTCAAACCAATCCATGGGGAGCTGAACAGCTATTGCTCTCCTCCAAGAGGTCTGCAACCATTTGCTTGAGGAGCATGTCGTGCTTCAGACTGAGGCTTCCAGCCTGGCTAGTGCTAGAGATGTGGGGAGCCCCGCTCAAGTGGAGGAACACCCAAGACTTCCATGATATCGCACACATCTTTTTCTACTCTGGGGCATGCCTCTGGTGAGAACTTTGGGGCTTGTGTTTCCATGTAACTTGAATGCTTTTTGAAATTTTCATCGAGATGTCTGAGTATGAGCTCAGCAGCCTCTGTAAGGCTCTTAGACAAATCTG
Source organism: Ara ararauna (assembly GCA_028858755.1). Classification (NCBI taxonomy): domain Eukaryota; kingdom Metazoa; phylum Chordata; class Aves; order Psittaciformes; family Psittacidae; genus Ara; species Ara ararauna. Next base: position 82,379,522 of record CM054410.1, read on the forward strand.
TTCTGCCTGTACTTCTGAAGTTAACCGTAACAGCTAAAAGGCTGAAAATCAAGATTACTTTCCTTTCTCAAGGCTGCGCTGTTTTGTTGTGATGGAACTAAATCTTGTGAAGTTAAAAAACTAAAAAACTTCACTCCTGATACTGCAGTAATTATACTCATGCTTAATTTTAAGTACAGAAGCAGTTTGTGGAAGACTTTTTGAATAACTATGTGAGTAACATTTCAATAGTGTCTGGTTTGCCCACTGGGTTTGGTTATTGGTCTCTCTTTAGTTTCCTTCATTAGAGATATTTAGCTAGAATTAGAGCAGTGCAATTGTTCAGGTGATTTAAGGCTTTGAAAAAAAATAGATCAATTATTTTTTTTTAGATTGAAGTAATAAAAAGAGAAAAATGGAGCTGGCTAGGTGCAATCACTGCTCTTCATCTTTTTCAGTCATTTCCCTCCTCTACCGCCTTTTCTTTGTTTTCTGTTCAGTTCCCTGAGGCCGTCTTTTTTCTTGTCAACCCATTCCCCAGTTGCTGTGTTATTTCTTATCTTCATTTATTGGCTGATGCAGCATTGCCAGCTCCTTTGGTTTACTTAAACAAACTGTACTGCAAAAGCAGTACCTGTCTGCTGCCGCTTGGGGAGGAAAGTGTGGGACCTGTCCAAGGCCCCATTGTCCTTCAGCATCAAGGGTAGAAAATATTTTAAGGACATGCTGCTCAGCAGTGTGGCGTGTTATCTTTTATGACTGGTCAGCAAGAATTTCCCTCTAGACTTCGATCTGTATACTCATAAACTCTTTTATAAAGTGTCTGGCATCTGCTCTCCAGAAAGTGATTCAGGGGTAAGCAAGACCTGCATCAGTTAATGAGATTATTCATAGGTGGTTTTTAATTGGTGATCTTGTATGTTGAATAGCAGATGTAATTAATAGTGTTTTTCCCAATTGTGGTGGAAGTGTTCCTGGAGCAGAGATAATCAGTTCACAGCCACACTAGTGCAGACATACCTGGGGTGCTGCTGCTACTTTTCAGTCAGAGCAGTTGCCCTGGTAATTTTAATAACATTGCCAGGAAGCTCACAGGGAATTCAAGGTGAATGAGAAAACCAGCACACAGCAGAAACTGCACCATCTCCCAGCACAGCCCCTTTGCTTTGGATCTGAGAGAAAGCAGGTGACATAGGTCAGGGTAACCCATTACCTGTCAGAGAGCAGAAGTAGCCCAGGACCTGTTGCTGCCCGTCAGGCCACAGTGGTTCTGTGGATGTGCAAGAAAGAGGAAGGCCAGGCAAAGCAATATGCTGGGGAGTAGAAAGAGCCATGCCAGTTGCTCATCTCCTTTGTGAGAAGGGGTGAGGCATCTACTGTCTTTCTTCCAAGAGGTCCAAAGGCCTCTCCCTAGGAGATGAGCCATTAGGAGGGAACGTGAGATAAGGAAAATATCTTTTTCTACCATCCTGAAGATAGATATTTATTCAGGCTAGTTCCCTCTTGCTGTGCCTTTGCTTTAAGAATTAATAATGATGGTAATACTGAAGCTGTCTACAGCAGGGAATGCACAGTCTTGGTGGCTTAAAACATTTTGATTCAACAAAATTGGTCAGGCAGTCCTACAGCAAAGTAATTGGAGCAGGACTGCCATCCAATTTATCTCCAGCTGGTGTGGCTTGATGATTCCTGCAGATCCGACCTTTGCTGCAGGAAATACAGAGCAATAGCCATTTGTCCAGAGGGGGTCAGAGGTGCTTTGAAGAGGTAGCACCTTGCAAGAACTAATTCAAGGAAGTTTAAGTAATTCCTAGGTTGATACAGAAAAGCTGTATTGATTTATATATTTGAATACTAAGGTAATTGTGAACTACCCGCATGTGCATAAAAACAGCAATCATACAAAATGCAGAATGCAGCCTGAATTAGACCTAAAAGCCAGCAAATCCAGCAAGCCAGAAGAAAAAAAAATTCTGGTGGGGATTTTATGGTCAAAAAGCCAATTACAGCTTTACAGAGTTTACGGAGGAGATTTAAGCTTAAAACCTCCATGAAAGCTTGCAAAACATATTCAAAAGCGGAAAATTAGCAGCAGTTTGCAATAGCTAATTCTTTTATTCAGAGTGAACTCTGTCATCTGAAATTGTTACTGTTTATTTTCTGAATTGACTGCACTCATTGGAAAAGGAAAAGCTGAGGTGAGATACATAATGGGGAAATACACAGGAAACTGCATGTGACCAAACAACAAAAATAAGTAATCCTGATCTTCAGGTGGTGGCAGAATGCCAAGTTCAATTAATGATACTGACAAATCTTGCTGAAAAATGGATTCTTGTGTTGTAATTTGCCTGCAATTCTTACAAAGGGCTATAAATCTAGTAAAAGTGTGTTTGCTCCAAAATGGTTTCTGTTACCATTTGCGGGGGGAGAACTGGATTTGTGAGCTGAGAATTCATAATCCCAGCACTTTGAAGGATCCTCATTTTTCCCTCTTCTCTTTCAAGAAGCCCCCCTGCCAACCCAATCATTTTCGTCATTTTCACCCCTGCTCGCCTTCATCCTCCACGTTCCACCACTTACTTCAGTACTTCTGGTCCAAGCAGAGCTGTGGTACCAGGTTATTCATGAGTGTGAACACTGCACACAGCCTCTCCTGCCCTGAAAGACTGTTACAAAAGATGGAGCCTGACATCATGGACTGGGTGGACTCAGCAGCTTTGTAGGGATTGGTCCATGCACTAAGGGATGATGTCTCTCCCTCTGTGTGTGTGTGTGTATGTATACATATACCTGGCTGGTTGGAAATGTGATGCTCCAGGGCAGCCTTGATTGCAGTGATCATGAGATGGTCGAATTTGAGATCCTCAGGACAGTGAGAAGACTGTGCAGCAAGCTCGCTACCCTGGACTTCAAGAGAGCAGACTTTGGCCTCTTCAGGAACCTGCTCAGTAAGATTCCATGGGATATAGCCCTAGAGAGCAGGAGGGCCCAAGACTGTTGGTTGATATTCAAGGATCACCAGCTGCAAGCTCAGGAGCGATACATCCCTACTAGAAGGAAGCGCTGTAGGAGGGCCAGGAGACCTCCTTGGAAGGATAAGGAGCTGCTGAGGAAAATTCAAAGGAAAAAGGAGGCTTATAAAAGGTGGAAGCAAGGACAGGTAGCCTGGGAAGAATACAGAGATGTTGTCCAGGAAGCTAGGGATCAGGTTAGGAAAGCTAAGGCCCACTTAGAATTAAACTTGGCTAGGGATGTTAAGGATAACAGGAAGGGATTCTAGAGGTACATGGCAAATAAAAGACAGGCTAGGGACAACATGGGCCCTCTTCAGAAGCTATCGGGAGAACTGGCTACCCTGGATTTGGAGAAGGCTGAGGTTCTTAATGACTTCTTTGCCTCGGTCTTCACCGGAAAATGCTCTGACCATACCACCCAAGTCGTGAAAGGCAGACACAGGGATTGTGAGAATGAAGACCCTGGGCCCACTGTAGGAGAGGATCTGGTTCGAGACCATCTTAGAAACCTGAACGTATACAAGTCCATGGGACCTGATGAAATCCATCCGCGGGTCCTGAAGGAGCTGGTGAATGAAGTTGCTAAGCCACTGTCCATCATATTTGAAAAATCATGGCAGACAAGTGAAGTTCCCGATGACTGGAAAAAGGGAAATGTAACCCCCATTTTCAAGAAGGGGAAAATGGATGAGCCAGGGAACTACAGACCAGTCAGCCTCACCTCTGTGCCTGGCAAAATCTTGGAGAGGATTCTCATGGAAGGCATGCTGAGGCACATGAAAAACAACAAGGTGCTTGGTGACAGCCAGCATGGCTTCACTAAGGGCAAATCCTGCCTGACCAATCTGGTGGCCTTCTATGATGGGGCTACAGAACTGATGGACAGGGGGAGAGCAGCTGATGTCATCTACCTGGACTTGTGCAAAGCGTTTGACACTGTCTCACATGACATCCTTGTCTCTAAGTTGGAGAGACATCAATTTGATAGGTGGACCACTCGGTGGATAAAGAACTGGCTGGATGGCTGCACGCAAAGAGTTGTGGTCAATTGGTCAATGTCCAGCTGGAGATCAGTAACGTGTGGTGTCCCTCTGGGATGGGTGTTGGGACCGGTCTTCTCTAACATCTTTGTGGGTGACATGGAGAGTGGGATTGAGTGCGCCCTCAGCAAGTTTGCCGATGACACCAAGCTGTGCAGTTCGATTGATACGCTGGAGGGAAGGAATGCCATCCAGAGGGACCTTGACACGCTTGAGGTGGGCTGATGCCAACCTGATGAAGTTTGGCCATGCCAAGTGCAAGGTCCTACACCTGGTTGGAATAATGCCAGGCACAGCTACAGGTTGGGCAGAGAAGAGATTCAGAGCAGTCCTGCAGAGAAGGACTTGGGGGTGTTGGTCAATGAAAAAATGAACATGAGCCGGCAGTGTGCGCTTGCAGCTCAGAAAGCCAACCGTATCCTGGGCTGCATCAAAAGGAGCGTGACCAGCAGGTCGAGGGAGGTGATTCTGCCCCTCTACTCGGCTCTCGTGAGACCTCCCTTGGAGTATTGTGCGCAGTTCTGGTGTCCTCAACATCAAAAGGACATGGAACTGTTGGAACATGTCCAAAGGAGGGCCATGAGGATCATCAGGGGACTGGAGCACCTCCCATATGAAGATAGACTGAGCAAGTTGGGTCTGTTCAGCCTGGAGAAGAGAAGGCTGTGTGGAAACCTCATAGCATCCTTCCCGTATCTGAAGGGGGCCTATAGGGAGGCTGGGGAGGGACTCTTCATGAGGAACTGTAGTGAGAGGACAAGGGGTAACAGGTTCAAACTTAAACAGGGGAAGTTTAGATTGACTATAAGGAAGAAATTCTTTACTGTGAGGGTGGTGAGGCACTGGAATGGGTTGCCCAGGGAAGTTGTGAATGCTCCATTGCTGGCGGTGTTCAAGGCTGGATTGGACAGAGCCTTGGGTGGCATGGTTTAGTGCAAGGTGTCCCTGCCCCTGGCAGGGGGGTTGGAACGAGATGATCTTAAGGTCCTTTCCAACCCTAACTATTCTATGATTCTATGATACTATGTGATGGTATATTGAAAATGTGGGATCTGAGCATGACGTGAATAGTATGGAATAAGGGGTGGATGCTGTCCTGCGTTCAGCAGTAGCAGCCATTTTTCTCCTTCCTGTTAGCTGGTGCAGCGCTGTGTCTTTGACTTTCAGCCTGGGAACAGTACTGATAATGCCAGTGTTTTCAGTTACTTCTTGGTAATGTTTTGGTTGACCAAGGTCTTTTTGAACCTCATGCTCTGCCAGGGAGGAGGGGAAGCCGGGAGGAAGCAGAGACAGGACACCTGACCCAAACTTACCAAAGAGGTATTCCCTACCACAGCACGTCATGCCCAGGATGTAAAAATGGAGGGCAGAGACCTGGAAGGGGGGTTCTCTGCAGGGTCGGCCTGGGTATCAGGTGGTGAGCAATTGTATTCTTTTCCCTTGTATTTCTCTTGTCATTATTATTATTGGTGGTAGCAGCAGTGATTTGTGTTATACTGTAGTTACTAAACTGTTGTTATCTCAACCTGTGGGTGTTGCATTCTTTCGATTCTCCTCCCCATCCCCCCGGGAGCTGGGGGGGAAGAAAGAGGGGGGAGTGAGTGAGCGAATTGCGTGGCTGAGAGGCTTAAACCACAACAATTGGGAAACACAAAATATTTGATAGCTTTTAAAAGAACAGTCTGTTGTTAAACAAGCTGTAGCTCTGTAGAATGCATTGTTGTGTTGCTCCTGAGCATACAGAACTGGAAAAGGGATGCAACCAGATGCTTCAGCAAGAGCTTTTCAGCAGATGACCCTAATTATTTTCAGTAGGTGATGGGAGCAGCTGCTAATGCAAACAACCAAAAGTGTTTTCATCAGTAATGGGTAGTGGAGGCATCACCTATGGGCAAAGACACTGCTCCTGTTCATTTCATAGGGAGTGCCTAATACAATATTTTACTCCTCTTTAGACACAGAAAAAGTATGATTAATTTTAAAAGCAATAACAACATCTGGCTAATAGAAGCTTTTAGTAACTAAGACTATTGGGAGAAAAGAAACCCAAGAAAGTCTCAGGAATGTTGTATCTCTGTACTCCACTGTAAACTTTTCTAAAAAAAAGTTCTCAGAGATGCAATAGGAGCAACCCAAGGACAATTGTCCATATGGATTCTGACAAATACCAAATTTGTATTCAGCTGGGTCAAGTTGCTTTCCTTGTCTTTCTTGTTACTGCTGCTAGATTTGTTAGGATGGATCAGTGATACAGACTCTGTGTTCATCCTCTGAGTAACTGGCATTATCTACTTTAGTTTTGAAAGGTTGTCTGAAATGTTTTTCATTTGTTTTTAACACTTTTTCTTATCAGCATTATTACTGAAACTCAAATGATCAGCCCAGAATTATTATTTCAGTACAGTGTTATTCCATTTTCCCTGGTTCTGCCACTCACCTTTATCTTTTCATTATAAGAAGTCCTTGTCTATTCTCAGGAAATAAACGTTTAAAATGGGATGTGCTGCTAAATGTTTGCTTCCATTTACCAGCTGAATGTTTCTTTTAAATAATCTGACAGGACAAAAAAAAAAAACCCTTATTCTTAACAATTCTATTGATTTTGATGGGAGATAGACTTAGGAGCTTACTTTCTAATAATTTCTCTTATTGCTATTTGGAGGAAAATGAAAGACTAGGATCCATAAAACAAGCTAGCAGAACTGTAACTGAGATAGCACAGTTAAGAATGAGTCTGCAGTCTGGAGACAATGAACGAATGGCCCATACGTGGCTGTGAAAGTCAGACATGAAGGCAGTTCTTGGCATAAAAAGAAACCAAACCAAGACAAAACCCAGAAGAGAAGTCTGGTTCTGGTAAAATTATCTGGAAATGTGGTCCAGGATTTATGAATCTCTGCATTCCTCAACGTTAGCAAACAGCTATGAAAATCTGTGTGTGCCTCATGTTAACTTGCCTGTGCTAGTTATGTACCTGGTGTCACTTCTTCCACTAGTTCAAGTTATAGGAAGACAGTGCATCCAGAAAGATTTCAGGTGGCTTGGTGAGTAAGGTTTCAGTAGGATGCTGTGACATTAATTTTTTTGCCCACCTTGCTTTCCCTTTAGAAGCAGCAAAATACAAAGAAATGTCCATTCAACTTGAAACAGCTGAGATCCTCCACTTTTCTAATTTGCAAATGCCAGGAAATAAGTTGCCTGTACAACCTGGACGTGATCCATTGTGTGTACGTGGAGTCATCAGGGTCCCTGAATGCAGGCCACTGCAGGCACAGGTGGCCAGTCAGCAGCTGGTTATGTCAAAGCTTTACATCTTTTCCATTACTTTTACTCATCACTGGCCATAAAATACTTTTGATTTTGTAATTACCTTCCAATAAACTTTGGATATTGAAAAGGACCAAGAAATGTGCCAGTAGAACATTATTATCCTGGTGCAGGACACTGCTCATGTTTTAGGTCCTGCACTTGCTGAAAAACTGTAAATTAAATTTCCCATAGACCACACTACAAAGGAGGGAGAAAACAGTCTTGATATTCTGGGCCCAGTGTGTGGCATACAAGACACATCAGTCAGGTACATGAGAGATTTGAATGTTGCTGGCAATGCCCATGCTATAGCTAGCTATAGACATGTTTCTGTCTACAACCAATCTCAGAGGAAATGAGAGAAAACCATGTTAGACTTGACAAGAGGAAAACTATCAGCTAACTAGGAAGAACTCATAGAATTGGTGAAAGCAACATAGAATCATAGAATTGCTAGGGTTGGAAAGGACCTTAAGATCATCTAGTTCCAACCCCCCTGCATAAATATGATGCAAATAAATGTCAGCAGCCATCTACAAAAATGTTGCAAGTCTCCTGTAGCAATCTGAGCACTGCTCTGTCTGTATCTACCACACAGTTGTTTATTACATCTCTCCATTGCTCCACGACAGGAATAAACTGCAGCTGCTATTGCATGTGCTCCAGGAAGCAAGTACAACAGTGTTATACATATTGAAGAGGTGCTAGATTTCTGTACCACCCACTCAGCTCCCTGCAGGATAGAAAGCTGAGCAGCTATGTAGAGCCTGCAGGTCTGTATTCAGAAGAAGGAGGCTCAAAGTATTTGTACAACAATGGATACAGATTCATACCTGTGTCTCAAGGTGCTACTACGGTGAGCTCTGGAAGGAGCTGATATTGCAGGCTTTCATCAGCATCCTCCTATGGTCTGCTTTATATACTTCTCTTGTTTATGTGGTACAGATAGAGCTGTTGCTTCAGAGTCATTCATTGTAGCAAAATAGAGTTTTGAGCAGGTGAACTAAATGCAGAATTTATTTAAAAGGCACATGCTGGGCTGGGTATTAGAAAGTCCTGAACATCTCCTTTAATGAAAGGCCGCTAAAGCATTCAAGCAATGAAAAAGAAATAAAACCACATCTTAGCATTTCTTAGGTGGCATGCCCTGCAGCTTGCTTACATCCCTGTACTGAGTGCCATAGTTTTAATTTGTTTGTTGTTGTGGGTTTTTTTTTAATCCATGAATACATGCTTTCTTTATAAATAGACATACTTACGCAGAGGAGCATGCTTTCTTATTTACATAGCTTTGTGTGTAAAGCCAGTTTGAAGTTTTATGTAATCTAATATGTTCATAAGAATATTAGTATCTTGCATATGAACCAAATGTTGATCATTCAGATTTTTAATTCTCCTTCGGCAGGAAATTTTAGAACTGTGTTGCTTTGTTGTCTTTTTCACAGTCAAGCTAGAGGTTTTCCAAATCTGACCGGGTTTGTTACAAGACGTAGGAAGTGATTTTGTGGTTAGAGATTATTTCAGTTTGTTTTAAGACCACAGGTAAAAATTCAGAAATCCTGATACTTCATATGACCCTGTCAGGAATAGAAGTGTGTAATGAGCATTTGTGTACAAGTCAGAAAAAGTGTGTGACCAGTCATATTTGCAGACTTGAAGGCACAGCTCTTCAGAAGACTTTTAAAACTGAGGTTTCTTCTTGCCTTAAGATTTTCAAAGTAGTAATTATTCTAGAAGTACAATAGTTGAGTAATATTTGAACAATTTTCAATTTCTGAAGGCTGAGGCTGTCACTGAAAAGTGACTGAATTCACAATGGCATATGTTTTTGTATTTAAAGACAAAATCACTGCTCTTCTTAACTTGCCATATGCTGAATAATTACTTTTTCCAGGGATATAGAATAACTGAGAATAAAAAAAAAAAAAATCCAAGAAATGTATCCCTCTTTTTCAATTTGCTTATTTCATTTTGCAGACAAATTTCTTAGGTTTTCTTGTCACAAAAGGAACATAAAACAAAGATTATACAGAGATTGAGGACATTTTTAAAGAGGTGAAACATGAGTATCTTGCTGAATAAGAGAGTAAATACTGTGTCTGTGAAGCTTATATGTAATATAAGCTACGAATGACTTTGAGGAGAGAAAATTGGACGGGAGTATAAAAAAAAAATCTTTGAAAAATGCATGCTAATACAATGGGAAATTTGAAAATGAATGAGTTTGAAGCTCAAATTTATCAGGAGAGATTAAGGAGTAGTCTCATGAGCACATCTGCAAATACTTTGCGTTAATCAGAAGCTATTATGACCTCTTTAGGCAAGGAAAGTATTAAGAGTATTTTTCTAGATTACATGTATTTTGATGTTTTATGAGGAAAATATTACTACTATTTTTTAAAATATGTGTGAGTGATAATATTAGTGCAGACACACTGGATTACTGCAAATGCAGAGTTTATGCTCCAGATTCTCCCATTTTCATGCCTGGTATTCAGTCTGGAGTAAATCATAACTGAAGGGAGTTTGGTGCTCTCAGTATTGCCTTTAGCCTCCCCACGTGTCTCAAAGGCAGTACAGACTGCAATACATTTATGTTCTGTTTGCAGCCGTCCTCTGGAAAGCTTCATAAACAAACCCAGTCTTTAGATCCACTGTGTGACCATCACAGACAGTTCTGTGAAGGAACTGGGGGCTATGGTTCCAGTGTGAAACCTCTCTTTACACAGCACCCCACCCTCACTGGGTCTAACTCTTCTCTTGTACACACCTTCATAAATATCTCCACTTATAGCATTCTCCAACAAATATTTTTTCAAGAGTAACAGACCTATATTGTACATCTCATCTCACCCTCCAGTGAAACTTCCATTTAGTGTAAACATTAGGCAAGTGTGTCAGCCTTCTTCCTGCAAAGAAGATGATGAATTCTGACTTCAGGGGGAAACACAGCTCAGTTACAGTCAGTGGCAAAACTTCAACTAACTAAGCGGAACTAGGATTTGGCCCTTGGTGTCCATCTCATCTCTAGCTACCTAAGAACAGAATAAAGCCTGGAAATGCTTGTGTTTATACTTTGCATTTGTTCATTAGACAGCTTTCCGTCAGCTACTTAGAGCTATCTGTGGGGGTTTTTCAACTCAGGAACTTGAACTGCTGCCATATTCACCCTTGGAAAAACCCAAGGCTTTTGGGGTAGTCCTACCCTGAAAAATGAATATGTAGCTCAGAGAGGTATGGCCATGGGTTTTCGTTTTAGAAGTCAAACCATGTTCTCAATTTTTGTTATTCCTGCTTGCATTATAGAGTCGGCAGGTATACATTCTGTCCATCATTGTCATAAATATGTCATTCCTTTTCTTTTTCTTCTACAAACCCCCTCTTTCCACTGAACCTTCAGTTGATGGCTCAGAAACCCCCTCAAACCATATGAGGTAAAAACAAGGAGATTGTACAATTCCAGTGTTGCTCAGATTTTGCCAGCAGAACCTTGGAAGGGAGATGGAGGCACAGGATGCTCCTTGCCACTGCTCTCTTCTTTTACTGACTGCAAGGTCAGGTACGCACCTTGTTTCTCACTTGGTGCATCTGTATGTGGCCTAAAGCAAACCATGTCATGCATATAGAAACATAATTTCGTGGGAGAATCAGAGATTTCAGTTTTATCCCAGGAGTTCAGAAACTAGGCTACTAAACATACGTTTTGGAGTTAGAGGACCAATTCTTTCAGTCCAGTGAATCAGAGATTAATTCAAATTATACCCTTGTCAGGATTATTTTGAATTATATTGAATATTAATAATGGCAAATGATGTTTTATCATTTGGATTGATGTTTACATTATCTTTAAGCTCAACGGTTATTTCTCCTCCGTCTCCATGAAGTGCCACAGGCGTTTCTCAGTGAGTAACATGTCTGTAAAACTGAGGTCTAAATAACATGTTTCTGTTAGGAATAATACATTAGTATGATTTGCAACTGGTAGTTGCCACTAAGATTAATCTGTTCTCCCAGCTTGTGTCACATTTTAGAAATAGATCCTATATGCAAAGGGTGGGGATTAATAAACACAAACTCTATGTTAAAATTAAATGAAAGAACACATCTCTTACTTCAGGCATCTTTCTGTATTTATGTCTGGTGGCTGAATACATTCTAAAACACATTTTGTGCTATTTCAGTAAAATTTGGGGAAAAAAAACCCAACAAGTTTTTGTTATTTTATATATGACTACAATTAGACTGAGTCATGATAACCACTGTAACACGACGGCCATTAATTCACAGATGTTTCAGAGAGGTCTGCTAATGTTCTATAGAAAGACTTAAAATAAGTTTAAAAGAGACAGAAATCTCTGAATCTGTTTAATGTGTCTTTAGTGAACTGTTCTGCGAGGGAAAACAGACTTCTCTGTGCAGATAGAGTCTAATTCTCTGCTTTGCTCAACAGGAAAAAACCTGTTGAGAGATTATGGAGGTTTGATATGTATTTTAATTTTTAGTATGACAGCTGATTTTAACATTTCCCTGAAATCTTGAGGTGTTGGAATGAAAAATACCATTTGTTTGAATAACTGAAGAATTTTAGCATGGCATCATGGGTAGCTTCAGTCTTTTTGTATGCTATTATATATAATTGTTCAGTTTTCTGATAAGTCTAAGTAAATGAGTTTTTTTCAAGACCTGATAGTAATAAGTATGTGTAAACGTGAGCGTACACGAATGATAAAGTTTTCAAGACCAAACTATTTTTCAACAGAGGTTTAGCTTCTTTCTGATAGTGTTTCTCAGGTACTTACATAAAATTTTTGGTCCTCCTCAACGTTTGTAATCATCTTGTGTGTATGTTGTCTTTTGAGTGCTTTCTTTTGAAAGCTGATCTGTCAGGATACTTTGGCAATGTTTGTTCAACCATTTGCCATAACTCTGAAATTGTATCTCCAGAGCAATATGGAGGAGAATGTTTTAGTCTCTGCAAACCTGTCAGATGTTTTCTGACCCAATCTATGGACACTGAAGGAAATGACAGATCACAGATGCCCCTAAATGTGTTGTTTCTCAGAATGGCCATTATCAGGTATTTGGAGAACAAGGCAAGAACGGTACACATAAAATAGGGATTTCCAGATTATGGTCTTGGGCTTTTGCAGGGAAGAAGAATATACCAATACCTCAGGTTTTTTAAGTGGGAGAAGAGAAAGCAGCCTGACTGTATGAAAAGGGAGAAACGGCTATGGGCAGCAGCTGCTGGGTAAAACGTCAGGATAGCAGAACCCTTCTGAGCATAGGTCAGTCCCAGAGACTATTGAATGCTGTGCCTCTTCCCTGCTTGGAGACCTCCTGTGCTTGAGGTGGTTCACAGATGAAGCTCAGCACAGCTAATGACAGGGCAAAGACAACTTGAGCACAAATTAACAGGAACCCTACTGCTGCCCAGGCAAATTACCACAAGTGTACTGATGCATTTTATAGTCATATTTTTTGTTTTCTTTACAGAACTATCTGCACATAGAATCATAGAATCATGGAATAGTTAGGGTTGGAAAGGACTTTAAGATCATCTAGTTCCAACCCCCTGCCATGGGCAGGGACACCTTGCACTAAACCATGCCACCCAAGGCTCTGTCCAGTCCAGCCTTGAACACCGCCAGCAATGGAGCATTCACAACTTCCCTGGGCAACCCATTCCAGTGCCTCACCACCCTCACAGTAAAGAATTTCTTCCTCATATCCAATCTAAACTTCCCCTGTTTAAGTTTGAACCCGTTACCCCTCGCTACAGTTCCTCATGAAGAGTCCCTCCCCAGCATCCCTATAGGCCCCCTTCAGATACGGGAAGGATGCTATGAGGTTTCCACGCAGCCTTCTCTTCTCCAGGCTGAACAGACCCAACTTGCTCAGTCTATCTTCATATGGGAGGTGCTCCAGTCCCCTGATGATCCTCATGGCCCTCCTTTGGACATGTTCCATGTCCTTTTGATGTTGAGGACACCAGAACTGCGCACAATACTCCAAGGGAGGTCTCACGAGAGCAGAGTAGAGGGGCAGAATCACCTCCCTCGACCTGCTGGTCACGCTCCTTTTGATGCAGCCCAGGATACGGTTGGCTTTCTGAGCTGCAAGCGCACACTGCCGGCTCATGTTCATTTTTTCATTGACCAACACCCCCAAGTCCTTCTCTGCAGGACTGCTCTGAATCTCTTCTCTGCCCAACCTGTAGCTGTGCCTGGCATTATTCCAACCCAGGTGTAGGACCTTGCACTTGGCATGGCCAAACTTCATCAGGTTGGCATCAGCCCACCTCACAAGCGTGTCAAGGTCCCTCTGGATGGCATTCCTTCCCTCCAGCGTATCAATCGAACTGCACAGCTTGGTGTCATCGGCAAACTTGCTGAGGGCGCACTCAATCCCACTCTCCATGTCACCGACAAAGATGTTAGAGAAGACCGGTCCCAACACCCATCCCAGAGGGACACCACACGTTACTGATCTCCAGCTGGACATTGACCAATTGACCACAACTCTTTGCGTGCAGCCATCCAGCCAGTTCTTTATCCACCGAGTGGTCCACCTCAAATTGATGTCTCTCCAACTTAGAGACAAGGATGTCATGTGAGACAGTGTCAAATGCTTTGCACAAGTCCAGGTAGATGACATCAACTGCTCTCCCCCTGTCCGTCAGTTCTGTAGCCCCATCATAGAAGGCCACCAGATTGGTCAGGCAGGATTTGCCCTTAGTGAAGCCATGCTGGCTGTCACCAAGCACCTTGTTGTTTTTCATGTGCCTCAGCATGCCTTCCATGAGAATCCTCTCCAAGATTTTGCCAGGCACAGAGGTGAGGCTGACTGGTCTGTAGTTCCCTGGCTCATCCATTTTCCCCTTCTTGAAAATGGGGGTTACATTTCCCTTTTTCCAGTCATCGGGAACTTCACTTGTCTGCCATGATTTTTCAAATATGATGGACAGTGGCTTAGCAACTTCATTCACCAGCTCCTTCAGGACCCGCGGATGGATTTCATCAGGTCCCACGGACTTGTATACGTTCAGGTTTCTAAGATGGTCTCGAACCAGATCCTCTCCTACAGTGGGCCCAGGGTCTTCATTCTCACTGTCCCTGCATCTGCTTTTCACGACTTGGGTGGTATGGTCAGAGCATTTTCCGGTGAAGACCGAGGCAAAGAAGTCATTAAGAACCTCAGCCTTCTCCAAATCCAGGGTAGCCAGTTCTCCCGATAGCTTCTGAAGAGGGCCCATGTTGTCCCTAGCCTGTCTTTTATTTGCCATGTACCTCTAGAATCCCTTCCTGTTATCCTTAACATCCCTAGCCAAGTTTAATTCTAAGTGGGCCTTAGCTTTCCTAACCTGATCCCTAGCTTCCTGGACAACATCCCTGCATTCTTCCCAGGCTACCTGTCCTTGCTTCCATCTTTTATAAGCCTCCTTTTTCCTTTGAATTTTCCTCAGCAGCTCCTTATCCTTCCAAGGAGGTCTCCTGGCCCTCCTACAGCACATCCTTCTAGTAGGGATGCATCACTCCTGACCTTGCAGCTGGTGATCCTTGAATATCAACCAACAGTCTTGGGCCCTCCTGCTCTCTAGGGCTATATTCCATGGAATCTTACTGAGCAGGTTCCTGAAGAGGCCAAAGTCTGCTCTCTTGAAGTCCAGGGTAGCGAGCTTGCTGCAGTCTTCTCACTGTCCTGAGGATCTCAAATTCGTCCATCTCATGATCGCTGCAATCAAGGCTGCCCTGGAGCATCACATTTCCAACCAGCTCTTCCCTGTTGGTGAGGACGAGGTCAACATAAAGCACAGTTACTTTTCTGTGACAATAGGCAGTGCTCTATCTAAATGATATAGACAGTATTTTATGATATGTAATGCTTTCGGGCCTATGCATTCTTTTTAGAACATTATATCTTATATTAAGTTGTTGTCTTCCTTCCATTACTTCGTACTTCTTATATGCTATAGCTTCCATATCTTTAGCTGGAGGCAAAAGCCTAACTGATGTCTTGAAAATATATAATTGCTTCTCTCTGTATTGTAGCTGTACAGGACTAGTTACATCTCACCAGGAAATAGTCTCTCGAATGCTGTAGATATTAGATGTAAATGCTGCTGGATATCAAATGCATGCTAAGGGATCAAACAAAGTCATCCAAAACTTAGCTTCAGGGAAAAGCATAAAAACTGTCACTGCTTCACTATATAGGATATGTCTGAATGTACAGTACCTGACAAAAGACTCACTTCTTTAATGTTGTCTGTGCCTCCTCTTTCTTTTTTTTTGGTTGTTTTTTTTTTTTACGTTCTGTTTCTGCCCAGATCTGAGGGAGTGAAAGCATGTGCACAGAATGTGTAGTATAATCCCCCCTGAGTGGGTATTTCGTGTGCAAGAAGAGCTATACTTGGTCGTATCAATGGTCCATTTCCTTCAGTATCTTCACTCCATCAAACAAGTATACAAATTCCTGAGTAAGATCGAGACAAGTGCATATTGGCACCTCTTTTTAATACTCTGCCAGCATTCAGCGTCTTCATCTCAGCAACTTCCAGGCCAAGATGTTATTTATTATACCTAATGAGCTTTTCCGTGAGCTTGCCAAATTTCGCCTTTAATTCTCGTAAGCTTTGCGCATCCTACAAAATCCTTTGGCAAGGATTTCTACATATCTACTACACAGTCTGTGACAAACCGCTTGCTTTTGTTTGTTGTGAACTTGGTTCCTACTAGCTTAATTTGATTCCTGCTAGCTCTTCCACAGAAGAGACAGTGAACACCAATCCCTGTCTCCAGTCTTTTCATGACATTTATGATTTGGGTAGATTCTTTTCACATTCCTCAGAGTAATTTCTATTCCTGGCTGAAGAGGTGTACCTTAGGCATTTATTTCCTCTATAGAATATTCTAGCATCAATATCCCTTTTTCCCTTCTCTAAACCTTTTTCAGTTCTGCCATTCCTTTCTCAGGTAAAGGGATGAAAACTGCGTCCAGTATCCAGGGTACAGCAACAACAAATTTGCATAAAGGCATAGCGATGTGTTCATCTATTCCCTTGCTAATAATTCCAAATATTGTGTTGCCTTTTTTGCCTGTTGCTGAGCATTGAGCTGTTTTCATGATCTGTCATGGTCTCAAGGATCTCACTTCTGGCTGATAATGATCACTACAGAGTCTTTCATTTTATGTGTGAAGCTAGGATTGTTGTTTGGCATGTGCACCACTAATGTACATGAATACACATGAGCTTTTAAAAGTTCAGTCCCCTGTAGATATCCTGGGTATTTGTCTAGATTATTAAAATAATTTGAGTTTGGAGTTGGCTACTTTTTATCTCATTTTACCCATCACCTTAGGATAGTGAAAATGACTACCTTAAGTAGTTAGGATTGACTAGACATTCTCTAAAATACATGTCCCAGCTGGCTAGGAAAAAGGTACTAACCTGCATCTGAATGAGGAAGAAGATCAAGCTCGGGTCATCGCTAGTGGTGAAAACAAGTTAGCTAACAGCGACCTGTTCTGAGCCACCTGTCTGCATCTTGACAGATCTATTGTCTGAGTATCTTTTTTAAGTCTCCATTGGTTGCTATACAATAACATGGCCAGCCTTGATTGGATTTTTTAATATATTTGGAAATAAGAACAAGAAAATGAATCTGAATAGTTTCTAGAATCCATGTATCTGTCCTCCAATGTGAGTGCATTGGCTTCTCTAGCTTATGCTCCCTTTTCTGTGTCCCAGGGATATACGGTTGTTTTCCACAACCTGTTAACATTTTACAAGTAGGAATGGAAAATCCTCACCTTGATTCCAAGACTTTCTGTAAATCAAAGTCAAGGCACTCTACTGGGCTGTGCACTGGGAAGGAATCTTGCTCTGACTGTGCTAAGTATGGTAATGACTGTGTCATGGGGAGCCAGCACCAGCTTCTGCTGTGTCCTCTTCTCCCTGTCAGTGGCTTAACTACCTAATTTTGGGGCCAGTGCTAATCTGTGTGCCTCATTCTGACACTCCTCCCCAACTTTATGGACATGGGCTGGATTTTCTCTGAAAGCCCAGCATCATCATATCTAACATCCTTTTGTGAGGCCTACCCTAACTACATTTTAAACTCTGAAAGCAGAGAAGTGCAAGCTAAAGACATTTTAAAGCCACCTTGTCATGTCAGACTCAGGTAGTTGTTAGCAGGTTAAGCAGGAGTATTTGTGCTAACTTTTGGTATCTCATAAATAATTCAAATAGCCAATAATAGACAATCTGTATTCTGTAGGTTGCTCACAGAGATTTATTCTTTTGTAATTCTCAGGGATGAGCCATGAACTCTACTAGAACAAAATGCACTTCATGCATGTAGACAATAAAGGCACCAAAAAACTCCAGACGACTCATTTATTCAAATTTCCAGGAATCAAAAATAAGGTGAAGCCATTTCATTATGCATGAAAAAAACTTAGTAAGCATCCGTATCTCACCCACTTGATTGTTTTTTCTTTGTACTGGTTTTCTTGAGTGAGTACCGCTACTCCAGCGGTAAAATAGATGTGTTCATCATTTGAAACAATACGTAATGTGAACTCCAAATCATGAGCACATCAGCTGCACAGGCAGAAAAGCAGTCAAATACTTGTTTGCACCAAGGTAATTCCAGTTAGGGTGAGAATACGGTGTGGTCTTTAAAAGATAGTGAACTAACTGCTGTGTTATGGTATTGCTTACCGATGTGAGCTGAGCTTCTCCTCTCTATCATGCTTGTACCAGGTAGGAGAAGTGAAGTGGAGGCTTTTGAGGACATTTCACCCAGGACAGAAGGCAGCATGAAACCCCACTGAGATTTCTGGTCTGTATTACAGAGAATCTGGTGATGACAACCCTGGCTCAAATTCCAGGTTCCAACACTGTCAGTTATTTCAGGAGTTCTTTCTGGCCCCTTAGCAGCATCAAAAGGGCCCCAAAGTGTCCTTAAGCCATTTAGTTCCCAATTTCTCAGTTGTGTGCCATACTGTGTTTCTGGAAGCAAAGCACCAAAAGTTACCCTTAGGTAGCTTTTTTGTGAGGCATGCGCAGCACCGCAATTAAAGGTGTTTTAATACAGGTAAAAACAAAAATTAAGACATAATTAAGTTACAACTAAATAGCTTTACTAGGCAGTAGAATTGTGTAAAAAGTCTGAACAATTTGTATTTAGACAGGTGCTTGGAGAGTTTAGTCAAAACAGGAAAAACTATGTTGTGTGCACTTACAGACCTCTTTAATGCCCTTTAGTATATCCTGGCCACAAAATTCCCTCCCAGGGAAGTAAAGGCCCTGGGAGCTACTCCTTCAGGTTCTTCAAAATGTTTTTAGTGCCATTTCCACATGAAATAAATAGCTTCATCGAACTGATAACAGCAAGAACCTGTTCCACATATAACTTTATATATCATATAATTGTACTCCTTCCTAGCTGATACAGTAAAGTTCTTACTAAGCCTGAGTTCATTGCTTCCTTCATTGAAGTCTACAGAAGTCTGTCTTACACCTCCGTGGGCAGCCATCCCCAGTGAAAGAGTGAAACATGATTAACTTCTGACAGTGTCATAAAGCTGAAACAATTGTTCTATAAACACAGAGGTTGTCTGATTTTGTGGTTTTAGATTCACAATAATCTCTAATATTTGTTTCTAAATGTTACATGTAAATCAATTCACTTTAGATATTTTACGAAAGTACAGCCAAGACTGTATTGCCTGTAGATACCTGTGTGATCATCTTAATTCTGAATGCCATGAACACTATCAAAACAGGTTTCACCCACAATAGCATCATTTTAACTACACTAAAAATGACATAATCATAGATTACTGACAGTTTCAATGTCATTTAACTGTGGAAAGCCATCTTCTACAGACAGCTGGATTTTTATCACTAAAAGTAATTAAAAAACACCAAACAACCTTTCATTAGAGTTGCCTTGATAGTTATGATTTACAACAAATGTGTAGCTATCTCTCCTTAACCATGCAAGTTAAATCACAGTGCACATCTTACACCAGTGGTCTCATTCCCTTTTTCAGAGCAGGTTATTCATGGTTTTATAATTCAGAAGATCCTACCTCTGTGCTGTTTGTAAAGCTATTCCTCAGTGTGCTTCTAATAGTTAGCTAGATGATGCTGGTTTCAGGATCATTTTGATAAAGAAACTTCTTCACTGGATTATCATCCTGTGTTTTCCCTGCAGTGCTGCAGAGAAGCATATAAAACTTGTGAGAGGCTTCCTCTTGAGTGTGCTCTTCTTTTAAATTGCAGCAGTTAAGATAACAGCAACGTAATTGTTGATGTAGGCCGTGTATATTCTCTTAGTATTGATCTTCGTGCTATTGCTGGAATTCTTAGTAAATTTGAAAAGTAGTATGGTGATTAGAAAAACCCAAAACACAACCCCCAAGCTAGAACTTGTTATAGTCTACCTCTCAGTGGCATCCATCTTCTCCTTGGGTCGTCATAGTCTCTTGTTTGCAATCAGGAATGTGTCTTCAAGTTTCTGCTGCTGTTTCAGCAGTCAGTGATAGCATAAGCCATTGATCTTCCTTATCTTTACTTTCAGTCGTTCAGTTCAGAATGAAAAATGACTGTAGATCACTAAAACCAACAATCTTGTTTTTTCTTTTTCTCCTTATTTCTCTAGTATGGTTCAAGGTAATTTCCTGGCGTTCTCTTCCAGTGTTTTTTGTGTCAACAGCATCTCTGTCTGAGGATACACTGATATTGATGCTCACCTGTTTCTTATCAGAGAAGGTAGAAGTTTGTAATTCTCGGCTGATCTAAGTGCCAGATCTTCGTTTTATTTTATATCCTTTCATTATTATAAACACTTCATGGGAAGATTTGTTTGCCTTTGTCCTGTATTTTGCTGTTTTAAATGTTCATTTAAACATATTGAGGAGAGATACAGCTGGCATTTGGTGAACTGACTCTTCACAGCATGATTTTTAACAAAAAGAAATTTAATCTGCACACTCCTTTTCTTCCCTTAGAAGGAATCAGTATCTTTTATGTGTGCAGGAGTAGTAGTCAACTGCCCTTAGCACAAGAGTAAGTACCCTCTAATCTCCTACCCAGGAGTGGATTCTTGAGGTCAGAAGTGTGCTTCAGGTATTGGTCACTGAATTTCAACTTTGAGATTACAGAAAAGAGAGCTCTTCATTAATGGATCAGGTGAGATCATGAAATTTATCCCATCTCAATTTTGCACCTGAACAACATCATGGAAGGTTTCTTATGAAAGTTAATTTGGTCTAAAAATTTCAGACTCAGGCAGACAACCAAAGTTATTCCACCTGTAAGTGAAATAACATCCATGAAGTAGCACTTCATGTACAACAGGATGTACCTGTTCTACCTGATGGCATAGCTTTTAACAGTCTTTTGACAGGAAAAAATCCATCATTTTTAACATGAATGAATTTATCACCTTGTAGTTTTCTTAGTTTAGGTCGGATTTCAAATCCCTTAAACTTAGCCTGGCTATTTTATCACCAGTCTTCTCAAACTTAGAGTAGTGATAATTCCAATCTATGATTTGAATATATTGATGCATGGTTTACCTGTAAGTGCCATCCATGTTAGGAAATTCCTCATGTGCTGCACCTGAGTACACTGAAGAGGTAAATAGCTGAAGACTGAAGTGGAGAAATGAAGTTCAAAGTGGAGGCGTGGAGTATAATGATTCTTTCTCCCCTTCACTCTGTGACAGTGTATAGTAGCTGAGGGTCCAGTCATTAACTTCGATGTCAAACAGCCTCCAGAAGCTTTATTTCATAACACGCTAAAATAGCAAAGAACCATCTCTTGATTTACAATGTTATTAAACAGATATGTATTTCAAGGTTACATTAAGATGAATTTATTAGTGAAATTAGTGTTCTGAAATGGGAGTCAAGGAGGTACAGCCTGCCAGTGAGTTGGCTTAATATCAAGCAGCATAATTTTTCTAGGTCACATAAACAGTTAAGCTGTCAGCATCCAAACCAATGTATGCACAGTTAGCCACTTTCAGCCTCTTTGAACAGTGTTTGTGCATAAATCATATGTCTTAGACCTCCCGTATGAAGATGGGATGAGAAAGCTGGGGCTGTTCAGCCTGGAGAAGAGAAGGCTCTGTGAAGACCTCATAGCAGCCTTCCAGTATCTGAAGGGGGCCTATAGGGAGGCTGGGGAGGGACTCTTCATGAGGAACTGCAGTGAGAGGACAAGGGGTAACAGGTTCAAACTTAAACAGGGGAAGTTTAGATTGACTATAAGGAAAAAATTCTTTACTGTAAGGGTGGTGAGGCACTGGAATGGGTTGCGCAGGGAAGTTGTGAATGCTCCATTGCTGGCGGGGTTCAAGGCCAGGTTGGACATAGCCTTGGGTGGCATGGTTTAGTGTGAGGTGTCCCTGCCCCTGGCAGGGGGGTTGGAACTACTTGATCTTAAGGTCCTTTCCAACCCTAACTATTCTATGATTGTATAATCAACAGTTGCGTAACTGGGATTTAAATTTTTTTTGCAGATTGAAATACCAGCAGTTGCAGGAAATGCTCCTCATTTGGATTATTTGAATTGCTTTCTGGCCATCTGAAAAAGTTATTCTGGGTGAAAATGTAGTATTGGAGCATTCAACTGCTCAAAGCTGTAAGAAAATGCCACATACTTCACTGCGGTTTTAAGCGTTTCATAAAATATTTACTTTGCACATACACATTATTATTGCCTGTTCATGCAAAATATTTGGAAACTAGATTGAAAATAAAAAAGTGTTTTGCTGGAGCTTATTGAATTATTAATGATAGTTGGTGGTATGTTGATGTGTAATTTCACTCGGAGGTTAATTTCCTTTTTCCAATTTGTATTACAAGACAAATTTGTATTGCAAGACAACAAGAAATTAACTTTGTGAAAGTTAATTTCTGATTTTGCTTTATCCTAGACTTTACCTCCTGATGTCTAGAAAATTGCCCATTAAGAAGTCTAGAGGACATAAAGCAAGGTTTTCTGCTTAAATACAGAATATAAGTTAATTTATTTCTAGTGATAGCAAATTTAAAAAAAAAATCAAGTTGCTTTTTAAAGAATCTGTGTACTTTATAAGACTTCCTACAGAAATTGACCTGTTCTAGGTGAAATGAAAACAAGACCTCTCTTGGTTAATTCTGCTTTCATCTGGCCCTTCCATTTGGAGAAATTCTGTTAGCTTAAAAACCTGATTTCTGGCTCAAATATTTTCCTGCCTGTAGTGATTTCTTAAACTTCTCTAAATCAGAATGGAACCTAGAAGTAGATATAGCATTTAGCAGTCCCAGCCTGCCATGTTTTTTTTCAATCTGCTAGTGTTTAAAGTTCAACTAATGGTTGAACTTACAATCAAAAGTGGTGAAGCAGAAAATAAACTTATCTTTTATTCAGAATATGCTCACTTTGCATAATATGGTTTATAAGGAAGTTACCCCATGCATTCAATAATTTTCCATTCTGATTTATTCCAATTTCTTATTTATACAAATGCCGGTTTTTTGAAGAGAAATGGGGAAAAGGGAGAAAATGGTAAAATAAATAGTACAACTGCAAGTGCTATCTGGTGGAATTAGACTTAAATTGCAGCTTTTTTTCTTTTTTTTATTCCTAAAAATATCACTAAAATGTAAAATTCACCTTTACTTTAAAACTAGCCTATATTTAAACACTCTTCTCTCTTCTTCAAAAATGGTGTTCCTTCTTTTATATTGTACTTCATTTTAATTCATCAGCTGTCCAGAGTATGTTCAGATATTTTGTTATGAATGTACATTTTGCAATATTAGGGGATTGGGAGTCTGATCAACCTAGATAAATATTTCAATGTATGTCCCAACGTTTATCCAGTTATTAGTTATGAAAATAAAGAAGACATCTTAATAATCCATGGGATAATTGAATCTTGCTTAACCTTGCTCTTTGGGTAGGAGAAGCTGTCTATATCCTAATCTGAAAGGTACTTAGGTGATAACTCTTGGCTGTAGAAATTGCAGTAGAAATTACACTGTACCTTTGGAATGAAAAACTGAAGATTTGTGGTTCTTTTTTACTCAGGCTGATGATTTAGTAGGTTTCTTAATCTCAAAAATATGGTTTTAGTGGCCAGGTGGCACAGAAGATCTGACCTTTGCAGTGGCAGTAATAGTCATTGTTGTGTGCAAGTCTGTGGCTGTAGTTCCGGCTTCAGCACTATATTTCTGTGCATAGAATCATAGAATAGTTAGGGTTGGAAAGGACCTTAAGATCATCAAGTTCCGACCCCCCTGCCATGGGCAGGGATACCTCACACTAAACCATGTCACCCAGGGTTCTGTCCAACCCGGCCTTGAACACCGCCAGCGACGGATCATGCACAACTTCCCTGCGCAACCCATTCCAGTGCCTCACCACTCTTACAGTAAAGAACTTCCTCCTTATATCCAATCAATCTAAACTTCTCCTTTTTAAGTTTTATGTATATGTATGTGCTGTTTTGAAGTTAGGACGGAAGGCAAGGGCTGTTAATCTTGATCTGTCCTGCTGTGGATGGAGCATTAGTGACATCTATGGCCTGGTTTACCTAGGCAGTGCCCCTATAAACTATCCTATGGAAAATTCCAAAGTGTTCATTGTTTAGGACTAAACTTCCAAAACCCTGTTTCTGCCTTTTTCTTTTGTGATTTTTATCTGGGCACCCACCACATCAAACTGGGTCATTGGTAAGATGGAAATAAAATTTTAAAATGAGGTCTCTTTTCTAACAATTGCAGCATTAAAACAAGACAGATCTTGGAGGAGGAATGTTTCCCTGGCTTCAAGCATCTCTTTAAAAATTTCTGGTGTAAGTCTTAGAGCAAGTCCTTGTCAAAATGGATTAGTGAGCATGGAATATAGGAAGCTGTCAACAGGGCATTAGGACGCAAGAATGGCTGTGCCAGTTCAGACCAGAGGTCTATCCAGCCCAGTATCTTATCTCAAATAGTGCCAGCAGCAGACTGTGGGGGCAGAGTGGCAGACAGGGCAGGCATGCAGCTGTAGCTCCTCAGCTCCTGAGGTTTGTGACTTAGGGATTTTCTGATGAAACGTAGTGTATACTTGTATTTGGCTGCCTTTGACAGGCACTGTGAATGTGTCACAAAGTCCTGCCTGGGCATCTGCCCTACAAGAAAGCTTGCATGTGTATTAGGACACAGCTGGTCACTGAACCTAGTGTGCCCTATAAGGAAACATGCGTATGTATGTGGGTTAGGAGACAGAGGCAGGTCACTGAACCTGGTCAATCACTGTGAGGCATGGCTCGTGTGCCCAGATGCTGCTGTGGTTACTGACACTGGTGTGAAATTCATGCTCATGTTTTATTGTCCAAGATTTTAAGAAAAAGGAAAAGGTGTTTGGTGTTGTTTGTTTTGGTTTTTTTGGTTTGGGTTTTTTTGTTTGTGGTTTTGGTTTCATTTTGTTTTCTTTTTTAATAATCATATGCATAGATGTCACACACTTATTTTCAGGATTTGAATTCTGGACCTTACATACTTTATTAGATTCTGGTCACTTGAACTTCAAGTGCCTTTAGGTGGCTCCCCTTCTTCAGTTCACTATTTAGGACCCAGAATTGAACAGAGCAATGTGGGATGCTTGCCCCCATAATTTACAGCAAACTTAATGAAAAGGAAAGCCCTATAGAAGCTGAGTCATACCAGGGTGAGAGCCAGCTGACTGGTTGGAAATGACTGTACCTTACTGTCTAATTCACATTAGGTACTGCATCTGCACTGACTGCAAAGATGAACTACCTGGGTAGACAAGTCCGTAGCTGGCATTCTCCTTCCCTAGCAGGGAGGATGTGACAGGGAGAGGATTTGCATCAGTCTTTTCAATTTAAACAACAGCGATAACAGTATCTTATTGATTCTGTGAGATACTTGGGAGCTACTGGTCTTGCCTTCCTTTTTTTCAACTGCGTGTTTCCCAACCCTTTGTGCTCCCTGAACTGGTGGGAGAACATATTTTGAGTCTAGTATGGAATGTGAATAGGAAGATTCTACCCTGGTTTTCTTCCCTTTTAAACATAAGGGATACTACAGTGTTTCTACACTGTATGCACAAACAGAAAGAAACTACATCTTACTTTACACATCTGTGAAAAAAGAGGGGATTGAGAATATAACATGAATCTTATGTTCACTTTTCAAAGTGGATATAAACTGCTTTCCATGGTCTAAGCAGAAAAGCATCAAGAATCAGAACTTAGAAATCTGGCAACTACAGTGAAAGCAATTAGCCAAGTATGCCTGTAGATAGAGGTGGTTCTGTGTTGAAAGACATTTCCTCTTGGGAGTGATGCCGGAGCCAGAAATATTTTTAAAAACAGAAAGTCTTTTCTAAATGTGACCATGCTACGTTCACTGAACTGCATGTGACATGTCTTTATCTTCAGGGATTCCTTGAATCCTAACCCTTTCACTGTGCATTCATTTCTTGCTAATCAGGGTCTGCGAAGTCCTCGGTTGTTACCGCTTCAGAGACTATTCTTCTCACATTCTTTTAATCTAAAGGTCTGGCACGCTGTGAATTATTCCTTAACCATGATGTCACACTTATAAAGAACATTATGTTATTGATTTTTATATATATATATATATATATATATGTATGTATTTGGTGCTTACCTCTGCACTATCTGAAGCATAGCAGCTTAATACATTGACAGGAAAACTTTAAGACAGTGTTTCACACAGGGTCATTCTGGAAGCAATTTTAAAAAGAAGCTCTGGTGGCATGATAAAGGGCATGGAGGAGGAAGAACAGAAAGGAGAAAGAGGAGGGAAGGAAACAGGAAAGTAGTCATTGCTTACATAAGGAAACAAAAAAACCGGTTGATAGAGGAACTAGCACAGGTAGTAATTACTCACAGAGCTACAGGTTTTTTCACACAGGCTTGAATCAGGGAATAGTAAAATGTGAAATGGGAATGGTAAATGAGTTTTAAAGAACGGTGTCCAAAGTCATACATTCAAAAATACTGGGTTTGGGGAATTCTTTAGTTTGGTTTGTTGTTTGTTGGGGTTTGTTTGTTTTGGTTTTGATTTATTTATGTATTTATTTAAGAAAAGGCGTAATGACAGCTTGTTTCCTTCTTGGCGTTACCCTGATTTGTAGGTTTATTTTATCTATCTTTATAGCTATATCATATTTATCTACTTCTTTTCATCTATCTGAAATAATGATAAATGTTCCATAATGCACAATATGTTTTTATCACATGCATATATATAATTCTGGAAATGAGCAAGAAACAAACTCTTTGACAGTATGAAATACCCTGCTTTGGGCAGCTCCACAGCTAAAGCAGAATTGCAGGTTGCATATGAGCAGGGGGCCATACTACACAGATGTGGCCACAAACCCAAGGACATGGTCTATGACACCTCCATGCAAGTGTTTTGTATGATATGTGCTGGGCTTTTACATCATTTAGTTTGCTAAAACTGCCAGATAAAAGGGTCCTGACTGCTTCTATCAGATAGTGCCAGAAGCATTTTCTGGCTGACCATGATGGCTCTACCTTTTCAATCTTTTGTGAAGGGCTGGGCTGTATTTGCAAAAGGTACTTAAACCCATTTAGTGCCAGGGAGCAAGCACCACTGGGATTTGAAAACATTTAAGCAAAGAAAGCACCACCTCTGAAGCCATGGCCTTTTGTAAATTGTCTTGCATTTATCTTTGCTTTTTTTCATGTGTCAGCTAAGGAGCTGTATATCTCATTTTCTGTTCTTCTCAAAAGACCATGAATCTGTAAATCACAGTCTTTTACAAGGTCTCCTGCACTCGCTGAGAACTTGAGTCTACTGTGGGAGTAGTAAAAAGAGTAGGTCTCAGCACTTGCAGGCCCCTATTTAGAAAATTGCATTGTTACACAGCATGCAGAACTATCAGTCTTCACCTGGAACTTCCAATGTGAATAGCTCAAAACCAGAAAAATTGGGTTGTTTCTTTTTTTTGAGCCTCAGAGTGCTCAAGCAATGAAGATGTAAATGATTATGTAAAATTTGGCAATGTACTAATGAGATCTACATTTGATGAATATCCTGATGCATGTAGTCCCTGCATATTTAGCTGAAGAACTTCAGTGGTGCTTTTGCACTCGTACCTTATGCATAATCCAACATGTGTACCAAATTCTCCAGAATAAAAGAACTAAAGAGTACAGAAAGGATATGGTCAATTAATTTTGGAAAACTTCACACTTTTCAGTGTGAAAACCATGGGATGTGAGACACCATCATAGAACAGCTCAAATTGGAAGGGACCTCAAAAGATCATCTGGTCCAGCCTTTCATGAGAAAGGGAGCCTAGATGACATTATCTATCAACTTGCCCCACTTGGAAACCTGCAGTAGTGGTTGTTAAAGACACCCTGAGCCAATTAAGGGTGACAATATAAAATTTTATTGTGAGCAAGTGGTAAGCAGACAAAACAGCGCTGGGTGCGTGGGGAGTCTCTGCTCCACCAACACGCACACCAATTTGTCTTCTGATTGTTCTTTTATGCAGTTTAGTTTCGTTCTCCAGGTAGTCCACTCCTTTTCTCGCAAAGTCCATCCCCCGTTGATTTCGTAACTTGAGCATGCGCCATTTCATCCTCTTGAGGGTCTTGAGGGACGTGAAGATGAAGCTGGTAGTCTTCCTCGATGACCCTTAACCTACTTTTGAGATTGAACTCTTTCTCCTCTCTATCTCATGCATGCGTGTACCAGTAAACACCCGTATTGTCTTCCTTATCTGGGAGTTGCAGAAAAGCTTAACCTGTTAACTTGTGGGTTTCCATTGTGGTTTAACATTTGCACACATATCACACATGTCTTGCTTAACTTCGCAAACTACTTACAGAGTTTTATTACAGCCACACCATCTTATTTGATGAACAAAATCTCCACATATTACAGTGGTGACTCCTCTCACCATGTCCTCGCTATGCTGAATGACATCTTAGAATCTGGTTACGCATAGCCCAGGAGGAAGCATTCAAGAAGAAATGCTGAGAATTACCTTAAGGGGGATGTAATACCACTTCATCCTTGTTTGGGTTATGTGTTAGGATTACCTAAGCAAACCAAATACCTGCTAAAATGAGGTGTCTTGTTAACTTGTGTTCAATTCTTGAGTACAGAAAGGATATTTTGCATCTTATAAATCATATGCTAGATTTCACATCAGGCAATTAAATGGGTACTGAAAGCTGGTAAAATGCCATTCCAGAAGGCCAACAGAATGGCTGCAGGTTTTCAATGCAGGAGGAACTTCAACACTGCACTATGCCCATGTTTACTTTTTAATGCAATAACTCAAATTCGGAGGAGGAAACTAATTGTGTGTGGTCTTGATTTTAGCACGATTCCACTGAGATAATGTGCTGCGGTAGGCTTAAAATTACGTTGCTCTGACAGGCTAGAATCTGTCTTTTCAGATTACAAGGAGATGATTCTGAGACCCAAAGAGTCTTGCTAAAGCAAAACCAAACCAGATTAAGAATTACATTCAGTGCTTCAGGCCAGTGAATGGGTGGCTTTTACCCTCAGAATTTACTTACTAGTCTGCACTTCACACACTGCACTCAAATCCCATGTGGAGCTGGTGCTGGAGAAAATGGCCAGGCTGGTGTAAATTCTTGATCTCCAATTAAAGATCAGATCTTCTGTCATATGGAGATTAGTTTCCCACCATTAGAAAGGAGAATCTGTGCTGAATCTGAAAAGATGAAAGGTCTATTGGGAAAAAAATGCATATCTTTAATTCATAGTCAGCATTTAGTTATAATAGCTGCAAGTTTATCAATCACATTCTGGACCAGCTTCTCTGGAAATGAAGTCACAAATATTATCCTAGAAACCACACCTCAAATGACGTCAGTCAGTAAAGAAAAACCTGTGTGAAATATGTGAGAAAATGTGCGAGAAAATAAGTGAGAAACCTCATAATGGCCATGTGATGTTGAGGGTCACCCAAGAGAAGAAGGCTTATAAAGATTATCTCACAGTTTAGTAGATTTCAAGGGTCTCCATGAGGTCAAGGGCCTCTCCAGACAAAGAAGTTCTCTGACTGGAGTTCTTCATTTCTTATGCCTGAAGAGCTCAATTGTGATGTTTGAGATCTAATTTTGCACTGAAACCCAGTTGCTTCATGTGCTGGATTGGGCTTCGTTTAAAAAAATGAATTGCCTTAGGCTGCCTTCCTTAAAATACAACTCTTCCAGATGCCACTTCTCCTTAATGGAAAAAAAAAAAAAAAAGGCTGGTATCTAAATTTGCTATTTTTAGCAAACACTCTCCCCAGAATTCCTGCAAAACCACTTACAGCAGAGCTGCCCAGTTTCAGCCCCTGGCTTGCAGGAGATTTGCCTAGCACTTGAACAGAGATATGAGCTATTTATTAGGTCAGCTTATTTTTTTATTGTGAAATACTAAACCCCACAGTTAATGAATGCAAGTAAAAATACAAGCGTATTTAAGGTAATATCCAGAGACAAACATTGTTGGAACTCTCTTGACAATGGGGCATCTCTATAAGGTTAATATATTAAGGGAGAACGGCGATCACAATGAAAAATCTCCCAAGTGCTTCTCCATATTTCTGCCTCCAAGTCAGCTGCAGATGCCAGCCATCTGCCTACTCCTTATATCTTTCAGACAAACACATTGTTCTTGCTGTGCTTGCAAGGTTCAAACTGCCTCATTACATTCATTCTATCATCCTTTATACTTTCGATTTTTGTCAATCTGCAAAAGTCATCAGTGGATAGTTTGTGTAGCTACTCCTTATCTTGCTAACCAACAGCACACTGTGAGCACTGTACATAACCTTCTGTTACTTCTTGCCTCATGCCTAGATCTTAATCTGGACTGAACCCAGCAAAGCTTTAATTATTCCCAGGGACTCAAGACAACTGTTAGATGCAATATTGAGAAGTGGATATTCAGGTGAACTTTTGGGTTCTGTGCACATTTTTTGGGCTGACTTCAGAAGAGATTTCCAGCAGTGTTGCTTGCGGTTGTTCTCATGACAAGCAGAGGGTGCATTCACTTTCTTAGTATGATTCATAATTTTATGTATTTCTTTAAAAAAAGATTGTCTCTGTGCTTGTGTTGCAGGAAGAATATAGAATCATAGAATCATAGAACAGTTAGGGTTGGAAAGGACCTTAAGATCATCTAGTTCCAACCCCCCTGCCAGGGGCAGGGACACCTTGCACTAAACCATGCCACCCAAGGCTACGTCCAGTCCAGCCTTGCACATGACCAGCGATGGAGCATTCACAACTTCCCTGGGTAACCCATTCCAGTGCCTCACCACCCTTACAGCAAAGAATTTCTTCCTCGTATCCAATCTAAACTTCCCCTGTTAAAGTTTGAACCCATTACCCCTTGTCCTCTCACTACAGTTCCTCATGAAGAGTCCCTCCCCAGCATCCCTATAGGCCCCCTTCAGATATTGAATAAGCCTTGCAGCTACTATCAGCCTCAAGACAAATAGGTTGCGCCCAATGCATGGTTCAGCAACCTTTGGCTGGCAAGGGGGGAAGCATGACATGAAACATCCTGCAATTCTTGTGACCTTTAGCATTTCAGGTACTTTGTCTTCTCTTAAGAATATCTTGAGTCTCAATCCTTTTAGAAAAGCTATAAATTGCTCCACTGAGAACAATGTTTATGTGCTTTGAATGTTTCCTGATCTTCAAGACCTGTCTCTAGACTAAATGGTGTAGAACTAGGTTCTGTAGCAGTGACAGCTCACAAGCAGAACTGTCAGCTTCTACAAGAAAAGCTGCAACACCATTAGAAAAGGTGTAAATATTTGCAAGTGGCATCTGTGTCCTGTGATGGTGATACATATATGAGTAGCCTGTCATCAAGGAGAAAGATTCTTCATGGTTTAGAGATCAGATGAGAGCTTACTTATCTGTGGCTTTACTGAAAATCCTAGTTCCCCAACCTCCTTTAGGTTTCTTAGGTACTTTTGTATTCATGACTTGAAGAGGTAAGAACGCATTTCTCTTGTCTACAGAAATACACTCTGTACATTCAGTAGGGGTAAATGCCTCTGCTGGGACCTTTTAATGTCTAGTCAGAAAAAACAGCAGGAAACCCTCTTCCTAGCAGAGAAAAGCCGTACAGTTTTTAATCTTTACTGCCATATACTGAATGGCAAGGAGCTTTTTATAGTGGCGCAAACCCTGAATTTCCTGGTTTTGTCCAAGGTGCTGAGGGGGGCCTTTCAAATATTTTCTTGAGAATCATCCCAACACACACTGTTTAAAAAAAAAAAGCTATGGAGACTTGGGACTTTGGGCAAACAGATGAGTGCTGACCATCAAGGTCTTCCACATCCAGCTTCTTTGCTTTTCTACAGAACACCTGTCAATGAGGACATACTGTATTCTGTGTCATATAAACACTCATCCATGGAAATATTTTTATACGAGGCTGTGCTTATCTCTGAGCTTCCCTTGGGAGCCACATTCACAGAAACCCAACAAGGAGTTCTAGATGGTTTCAAATTACCTCAGACATCACCACTGTTGGAGGCTTCTCCTGGCAAGCCTGAATTACTGGCTCTATCAATTGTAGGTGAAAAGGGATTTTTCATCTTCTCAACCAATTTTGCTAACAAGTATAGCTTGACAGTTCCATTCAGGATGCTAATAGCTTTTATTCCAGGCTTCAGAACACAGTGCCCCAGGGAACACTTGGGGAACTACAGCAATTACAACTTTTATCTGTGTTTTCTTCACCTCTTAGTTTCAAGAAGAGGGATTATCTGACTAAAGTCCTACTCTGTTGTTGGCTGACACATTTGCTTTCCAGGGTCTCAGATCACTGCTGTTGGCACACTGGTGCACACATCAGATAATATCAATTCAGCTTTAAACAAATTGTTCTTATGTGCCCAGTTGAGTGTAGGCTCTGAAAGCCCTATAGCTGTGTTCACGGAGTGCTCTATCTAGCCTTATTTACCCTGTCTCTCAGAAAGGCTATTTGGCTTAGGTGCCATATTGAGTGCCAATACTTTGCCCAGGACCCAGTTTAGCTAATTAAAAATTAGCTGTTATGTCTCCACAAAACTGCATCATGCAGAGTAGAAATTCTCTTGATTCTTTTACAGGTTTTGAGAGACAGAACTGTGTATTTAGTACTCTTTATTAATCATAGAGTCATAGAATCAACCAGACTGGAAAAGACTTTTAAGATCATCAAGTGCAACCTTTACCCCAGCATTGCCGAGGCCACCACTAAACAATGTCAGTAAGGGCTTCATCTACACGGTTTTTAAACTTTCCCAGGGACAGTGATACCACCACTGCCCTGGGCAGCCTGTTCCAATGCCTGATCACCCTTTTGGGGAAGAAATTGTTCCTAATATCCAGTCTAAACCTCCCCTGGCACAGCTTGAGGCTGTTTCCTCTTGTCCCATCACTTGTTACTTGGGAGAAAAGATCAGTCATCTCCTGGCTCCATCCTCCTTTCAGGTAGTTGTAGATGAGCAGTAAGATTCCCCCCTGAGCCTTCTCTTCTCCAGACTAAAACCCCTCACTTCCCTCAGCCATTCCTCATCAGACTAGTGCTCCAGGCCCTTCACCAGCTTTGTTGTTCTTCTCTGAACCTGTTCCAGCACCTCAATGCCACTCTTGTACTGAGGGGCCCAGAACTGAACGCAAAATTCAAGGTACAGCCTCACCAGTGCCAAGTACAGGGGAATGAATGGCACTGGTGAGATTGTGATATCAGGATTTTTCTTGTCTTCTTGTAGCTTGACACAGGCATGAATCTTCAAGCCAATGAGTACCTCTGAGTTGAAAGTTTTCTGTCATGAGGAAGAATCACATGAGTTGATAAGTAAAGTGTTTGTTCATATGTTTCGTTTCCCTCAAGATTATTAGATGGTTTTGACCTATGTGTTCCTTCCTGGCAATGAATGGCTTTAGTAATGGTACTTGCATGAGAAGGAAGTTGTTCAGATTTGTTAATAACTGCTGCTTTCAGAGGCCAGCAGGTTATGTGTTATGCTTAATTACCACTGCCTCTGCCTGGCTGGAGATTTTAATTGCAGATACAGACTAGCAGGGTCAAGATTATGAAGTAGTCACCCACTCTACAGTCCTACAATTTTCCTTTTAAACACTTGTTCCTAGCCACAGCATGTGGGAGGTAATACATTTGATGGACCTGAAAAGAAGTAATGTTCTCTCAAAAGGATGACGCTTTCATCTCTTATCTGGAGATTAATGTTCTGTACTTCCTGAGGACTCCTGAGAAACATTGTCACTATCCAAATTAGTAGTAGAGACTTTCTTACTAAGTACAGCTCTTTCACAGGTGAAAAGCATTACTTTCTCTCCAGCAATATTAATGACATTTGCCTTGGGATTTTCATACTGTATTAAATATCTCAAGCCTGCCTTTTGATGTCAGCTAATGGTAACAATTTTTCCACCATGACTCAATTCTGAATTGCTTTTCCTACTGCCTTCACAGAAATCCATAACATTCATAGCTTTTAGAAGTCTGTTTTCAATGTTCTTACCTTTTTCTTTTGCCATTTATGCTTTCTGATGTGAGTGGACGTGATCTAAAGTTCAGGAATATTGCATCCAATCTGAAAATAAAACTGTGTTAGTATGTCTTAGTCTTGGTAACATACACTTGATCAGCAAGAGAGAAAAAGAATAAAAGTTTGTGAAGGTATACTCCGTACCTTGAAGCATCCAGGGGAAGTTACGCAGGGCAATGTGTTACCTTGCAGAGGGCTGCACATTAGCCCTGAAAGAGTCTGCTTCAGAGCCAGAGGCTCTGAAATAATTTCAGCAGAATGCCAGCTTCAGTCAATATGACCTTATCGAGGGATGGAGGTGATAATCAGCCTATTGATGAAATACTATTTCGTCTCATCAGATAACTGTCTCTGCAGAAGTCCCTGTTATTTGTGTAGAGCTACTGGCCCATGTGGGTATTCCCAAAACAGTGCTAGCCACTCTTGAGATACACCCACAGAGGTCTTTCAAGTCAGTCCTTTTCCACCCACACAGCAAAGCAGTGCATAATGAGTGGTCTGTTATCATGTGTGATGTCTCATTAGAAGACCTTCTTCTGGCTTTCCAAGCGCAGCGTTTGCAAGGAAGTGGTGCACACAGTCTACTAGTAGATAAATTGGAAGATGCGCAGGGGCAGGTGACAAGAGTACAGGGTTACGATGCTTTGAAGATTATGCTGAAATTCATAGATTTTTTTCACATCTCTTTGATCTTTAATTTCCATTTGACTATGTAATCTCATAGTATTGTTCTCAAAATGAGTGGAGTTACTGGTATGTGGTGGTCATATGAAAGACATGAATTCAGGACAAGGTGTATTCTATCCTCTCAAAAGGCACATATAACACTTTAGGCAGCTTGAGTGCTGTTCTCATTTGCATTAAAAGCTCATTCTGTAATTCCAGCAATGTGAAGAAATGCTAGAAGATATTTTTACATATAGTTTGTACCCAGATAAATATAAAAGGATGAAGGGAGCTGGCATGAATGTAATTAAGACTTTCAGTGGAAAAATGGTTCAAGGTGAGCATAAGGCTCCATAGACAAGCACAGAGCACTAGTACTGACTTACTAGATTCCGCCATCCTAAAGATAAGTTGGGAGGTCAAGCTGCTTGCTCCAAAGAGATGGCAGAGGCAGTGTTGAGGAAAAAATTTCTTCTGTTTTCAAGCCTCCTACATGCATGTTTCCTGTAAGGACTTTGGAAGCTGGTGAGGCAGCTGCAGGGGCTGGAAGTTGGCCGCTGCTGCAGACCAGCATTCTGAGCTGCTGGGACAAAGCTGTAAAAGGTGGTGGCAGGAAGGACAGAGAAGTCGTAGCAGTAGGGAGTGGAGAAGCAAGTAAGAAGTGGCTTGAAGGCTGTGCTTAAGAGGAAATAATGATACATTTTTTAGCACATTTCTGTTCCTTGGTATTAAGTTTGTTGCTTTAACATTGAAAGGTGGGTAAATGTAAGACTCAGAGGTTCCAGGAAAAGTAGTTTGATATAGCCCATTGAGATTCATGCTGAAATGACTTTACAGCATCCTAGCAGTTTCAAGAACTCCTTAAAATTGATGGAAACATTGTTCTTGTTCATTGTTATGCTTCTTCACCCAACCAGAGCACTTGGAAATGAACTCTATTACTCAGGATCAAGTATGTTTCTCCATACCTAAAGTGGGCAACTAAATGGGTCATGTATAACCTGACATGAACCGCATAGGTTCCTGTTTCTATCGCTGGACACCATCTGGGGAAAAAGGGACATTTACTTTCTTCTGAGGACAGCAGCACTGAATACTGGCAAACATTACTGTGCAATACAGGAGCAAAATATTATACCCTCCCAAACCCCAAATCCTTTCCTTCATTCTGAGAAAACTGGCTGTTGGTGCTGCTTTGTGACAATGTTCTTGATAGCTCCCTGATGCTCCTCGCAGTGGGATTGCTGCATAGTTTCTATTAATAATCACCTTCCCAGTCAAAGTAAATGAAGAAATGGGCTGGTACATATACTGTAAGACTTATGCAGGTGGTGACGCAGGATTTGTATATATTTTCCAGGTAACTTCCAGCTGTAGAACTGAATGAGCTGACTAGGATGAGAGATGACAAATTAATGGGGAAGTGAGGAGGAGTGGGATTTGATAGCCTTGTCATGAAGTCTGAGTCTTAGTGAGAGACCTTGCTATCCTGCCATTGCCATTTTTTGGTACTTACTAGCTTGGGTGCTGGGAAGACGAGTAATGAGAAGGCCTGCATGCTGCTTGGAAGCTCTGTCTTTAATTTCCAGTTTTGGCTAACTGGTTCTCTGGGGAGCTTGAGGATCTCACACCTTTCAGCTTGTGGTGAAAGTGGAGATATAGATTTTTCTTTACTCCTCTCTGTCACAGGGCAGAAGCCTTTCTGGTCAGTTGTGTCCACAGGCACAGATTTTTGGGACTACATGCCTAAGCCTGTATTTCACTTCATACTGTGCTAGTAAATTCAATACCTATATCTACTACTTTCTTGGATGTGTAGTATTTTAATCACTAAGCTATCCAGAGCTACCAATCAGAAATCCTGTGAGGAGGGCTTGAAAATCAGTAGATATAATAATAAAACAACATTTTATTGCTCTATATCTATTGTTTTTGTCATCTTATGGCTGAATACCAGAGTGCATATACATCAAGTTTTCAACCTTTCCCATCTAACCAACAGCAGTAGGAATGTTTTTAAAGGTATTTCAGATTCTCACAAGGACACATCCACAATTGTGGTGGAAGCAGAATGGCAGGTGTCTTGAGAATCTCCATGAAACTGGGAGAATTGACAACGCTATAGATTTCCCTCAAAGTCTGAGTTTAATGAAACTGATATGATTCTTTGCACAAAGATTTCATTGTGTTTATTGTTGTACTGGGACTTTTTGCAGCCAAAAGCACATGCTTCTTTTTTGGTACTGTGTCACAATACCAATAGACGCATTGATGCTTCCCTCTCCTTTGTAAACTAGCTAGTGGGCAGCTGGTTTAATTTTCTTTTAAAAACCTGAGACTTCCAAAGGTACACCTCACAGGCCCCCGCATACTGTAAGAGAGAGCATCCCCATAGGATGCTCTTCTTGCTGTAATATACCCTGCCTGTCTACTTTCTAATCACACAAGACGGTTTAACGCCTTCTCATCACTGAGACAATATGGTTTTGAGGCTATGACAACAGCGTGGGAGTCAAGCATTACAGATTATAGCAGCCCAGAGCAATTCAAACAGCCATGTAGCTGCTCTGCCTGGGCTCAGAGCCTAGCAAATGGAAGATGGTTCAGTCTGTAAACTGTAACCACATTCAGCAGAGCTGAGCCCTGCAGCAGGTGCACAGCAGTCTGCACACAGCCCTGGGCATAAACCCTGAGATTCTCCTGCTGTTGTCTAGCCAGAGGTCACTGCTGCATCTCCAGTGTCTGAGTGTTCTCACCTGCAAAAAGAAGAATTCCTTCCTTCTTCATAAAGGGGTAGAAATATTCACTCTGCTATTAGATGTGGAAAATGTACGTATGCACAAATACATATATTTACATATATATATTTACGCACAGCGTGTCTAGTACTCCAGGTTTTATTTTGCTTAAGGATTGGAAGTCATAACTCCATGTTTTAGGGGTTGTTTTTTTGTTGTGTTTCTGAAGTAACCATAAATCGTGCCTGATTTTGACCTCTCATTTCTCAGGCCCCAAATCGTCATACATTTATCATCAGATCTCACACATTATGTGCTCAGGAGTGTTCTGAGTTTCCAGACAGCTTCCCTAAATTATTTAGAGCCGAACATGGCACGCTAAAAAAACTAAAAGCAAATAAACAGAGCATCTCAGCTAATGATGGAGCCCTGAGAGCAAAAACAAAGGGGCTTGTGCTCCCTCTTCAGGCCATGCCGCGGCAATGACCGGTCAAAACATCCCAAAGCTCAGGACGGCAAAATCTTTGACGTGGCTGAATGCTGAGGGGGTCCACACATCAAGAGACTTCTCTAACTTCAGGAGTAAAGCTTTCTTTTATAGCCACAGTCTGAGGTTAGAAAGAGAGAAGACGGCAGCTTTCTTGCAAAGAGATTGCTAGCATTTGGATTGAATCATAGACTCATGGAATAGTTAGGGTTGGAAAGTACCTTAGGATCATGGAATCATAGAACAGTTAGGGTTGGAAAGGACCTTAAGATCATCTAGTTCCAACCCCCCTGCCAGGGGCAGGGACACCTCACACACTAAATCATGTCACGCAAGGCTCTGTCCAACCTAGCCTTGAACATCGCCAGGGATGGAGCATTCACAGCTTCCCTGGGCAACCCATTGCAGTGCCTCACTACCCTTACTGTAAAGAATTTCTTCCTTATATGCAATCTAAATTTCCCCTGTTTAAATTTGAACCCATTACCCCTTGTCTTCTCACTACAGTCCCTAATGAAGAGTCCCTCCCCAGCATCCTTATAGGCCCCCTTCAGATATTGGAAGGATGCTATGAGGTCTGCATGCAACCTTCTCTTCTCCAGGCTGAACAGCCGCAGCTCTCTCAGCCTATCTTCATATGGGAGGTGCTCCGGTCCCCTGATCATCCTCGTGGCCCTCCTTTGGACTTGTTCCAACAGTTCCATGTCCTTTTGATGTTGAGGACACCAGAACTGCACACAATACTCCAAGGGAGGTCTCCTGGGAGCAGAGTAGAGGGACAGGATCACTTCCTTTGACCTGCTGGTCATGTTGCTTTTGATGCAGCCCAGGATACGGTTGGCTTTCCGGGCTGCAAATGCACACTGAAGCTGGCTCATATTCATTTTTTCATTGACCAACACCCCCAAGTCCTTCTCTGCAGGACTGCTCTGAATCTCTTCTCCACCCAACCTGTAGTGTGCCTGAGATTGCCCTGACCCAGGCGTACAACCTTGCACTTGGCTTGGTTGAACTTCATGAGGTTGGCATTGTCCCGCCTCTCAAGCGTGTCAAATTCCCTCTGGATGGCATTCCTTCCCTCCAGCATATCAACCAAACCACACAGCTTGCTGTTGTTGGAAAACTTGCTGAGGTCACACTCAGTCCCACTGTTCATGTCACCAACAATGATGTTGAACAAGGTTAGTCCCAGTACTGACCCCTGAGGGACATCACTTTTTACTGGTCTCCAATTGGACATTGAGCATTTTGTGTGCAGCTGTCCAGCAATTCTTTATCCACTGAGTGGTCCATCCATCAAATTGATGTCTCTCCAGTTTTGGGCTTTCTTTGGCACCCTGCTCTCTATGGCTTTATTCCATGGAACCTT
Organism: Ara ararauna; assembly: GCA_028858755.1. NCBI lineage: Eukaryota > Metazoa > Chordata > Aves > Psittaciformes > Psittacidae > Ara > Ara ararauna. Next base: position 82,418,750 of record CM054410.1, read on the forward strand.
ACTAAGGAGGTTTCTGAAGAGGCCAAAGTCTGCTCTCTTGAAGTCCAGGGCAGTGAGCTTGCTGCACGCTCTTCTCACTGTCCTGAGGATCTCGAACTCAGCCATCTCACGATCACTGCAGCCAAGGCTGCTCTGGAGTGTCACGTTTCTAACCAGCCGTTTCCTGTTGGTGAGCACAAGGTCAAGCATGGCACCTCTCTTTGTTGGCTCCTCTATTGCTTGCAAGAGGAAGTTGTCTTCCACGCAATTGAGGAACCTCTTGGATTGCTTGTGCCAGGCTGTACCGTCCCTCCAGCAGATATCAGGATGGTTGAAGTCCCCCATGAGAACAAGGGCCTGCGAGCGTGAGGCTGTTCCTGTTTGTCTATAGAGCACTTCATCCACAGAGTCCTCTTGATCAGGCAGTCTGTAACAGATCCACACAGTAATGTCTCCCATTGCTGTTCTTCCTTTGACCCTGACCTACGAACTCTCAGTTGACTGATCACCTGTCCACAGACAGAGTTCCATACTCTCTCACAGGTGTTGAAGGCATCTTCTCTGCAGTTACCTTGGCAAATGACCCAGTGCTTGATCTGCTAAAAGAGTAGTCAGTATATACATATGTTTAGTTCAACATATCCAGGTGTGCAAATATAACTGAAATTTTACCAGCTGCAACAGGAGTAAGCAAGCGCAACCTTAAAGTAGCTGAATCAGCTGAATCTTTTATCTCACATTTGGTCTCCTTCCTATCTTGCTTTTTGCGCTTTTTTGAATCTCACAGTTCTTTAAAATAACTATGTTGTTTGGTGAAGGAAGGGCTCACACGTTCACACTTCAAATACTTGAAGTCCTCTTAAAACTTAATAAAGTTGCACTCCAGAGTGGAGGCGGGAGTAAGAACTGCCAAGTGCTGTGTGTTATCTCAGCTGCTTGGGCTGGGAACACTCTCATTTCTCTGGCAGTGTTGGCGAAAGCCTTGGAGAGCCAAACTGGGGCTTTATGGTGAGGGCGGTGGAACACTGGCATAGGTTGCCCAGAGAATTTGTGGTGTCTACATCCTTGAAGATTTTCAAAAGACATTTGTATGTGGTCCTGGGCAACTGACTCTAGCTGACCCTACTTGGGCAAGGGTTGGACTAGATCATCTCCAGATGTCCCATCCTACCACAGCCCTTCTGTCAGTCTGATGAAAGTGGCCTTTCATTATCCATCCTCCTGGCTGGAAATGGCATCCAGCAGACTGTCACCAGAGTGAGGACATTATATGGGCCCAGAAGTGCTGAGACACAGCAGGTCAGCACTTAGCAGCGTCCAATAACAACATTCAGCACCCGGTAACAGCCAAGGCATGGCAGGTGTTGTGGCTGCTCATGATTCTGAATCATAGTGCCATCTCCTGGAAGAGCAACTCCATGACTCCTCCTGCCTCAGCTACCTGAAACCTCCTGCTTGCCCTTCTGTCCTTCCTCAGCTGCAGTAAATCGCAGTACGTCACAGTAACTGAGATCAGTAATGTCAGTGAGGATGCTAACAGGTCATGGCCATTGTATGTGTGCTATTTTGGAAGGTCAGTGCCCGGGGAGGTGCTCCTGAGTTGGATTAAATACGGCTTTTAAGAATCTCTGCCTCATGTTGCTCGATTTGTTTTTCAGGACAATGATCATATAACTTTGGCACTTTGGAAGGGATATTCTTGTTAAGTCCCTTCTCCAGAGCAGCCTGAAAGCACTGCAGGCGTGAACACTGCATGTTGGCACGCCTTAGACAGAGTGTGGCAGAGCAATTAACTGAAGCATTTAAGCTTCTCAAATCCTAGATGAGTACCAAGTGGTGCTGCGTGTTTGATATTCATGACTACAAAGAACAAAATGGAGCCCCATGTCCAGCTAAACCCTGTGCACACCCTCAACTTTCCATAGCGCCTTATAGGTGCATGTTCTATCCCTAAGCTCTAGCTTAGGTGCACCACTGGTGTCTGTGCTGTCTGTGGAAACCATATGTGCTCAGGAAGTCCACGAGCTGTGATGATTAAACTTTAAAAATATACCTAAATGTAAATAACATAAATACATAAATAAGTAAATCTGCTTTCTGGGTTTGAGAGGGGCATCTAGTTCCTTATGATACTGATGAAACGATCATGAAGTGCTGAACTTCAATGGAATTCTCTCAGTTGTGTTACTAGTTTGGGAACATTTTTCAGGGTTTTTTGGATAATTATTTCCTCCACTTTCCCCACTGGGCTGGCCTAGAATTCTGCAAGTTTTCCAGTATAGAATAAAAGTGTCCTACTTTAGTGTTGTACTGCATAGAGAGTGACTGCTTGCTTTTTCTCACCAGATTTTTGGCAGTTAGAAATGAGTTGTTTATAAATTCCAATGCTCCTCTATGTGGAGAGAGATTAAATCTGGATCTGTGCTCGTATATAGAGCTTTGTGACCTATTGCAATCAGATTAACATAATTTGCTTAAATGTTTTCTGCAACATCCTTTTCCTGGAAATTCTAAAATCTGACAAGTTCATCTATTCTCCAGGGAGTTTTCTCATTTCCTAGTTTATCATGGAGTGTCCTGACTGTGTGGTGCTGCTGTGGCTTGAGGTTTTTCTCAGCTCTAGAAAAATCTGACCTCTGAACCAAGGCCCCTGGGACTCCAGGAAGTTCCAGGAAGGAGGTTAATACTAAAATGTGTGAAGAGCAGCTTCTCTGATGTCCAAGAGGATACTGTAGTTGCTAAAACTTATCTTAGGGTGAATCAGTTTCCAGGGCTGGAAAGCCTCTTTGGCACAAATAAAGGTCGAGAGGTTGTTAGGATTATCAATTGTATTGGAACACAAGGTGGCACTGCAGGAATTAATTTGATACTCCTTAATTAATTTTCTGAGTTAATGCTTTTTGTGGTGCTTTTAATGGGCACACAGAGATCATTTTTGCTTTCAGATCTGCATTTTCAGGAATTGGTATGGGCATATTTACTGTAAAATGAATAGGAATCAACCACAGACCCATGGTTTAGCTGATCACAGGCTCCAGTTTTGCTCTGAGAAGTCTGAACTATCTCAATGCAAAATCCCCACCCTGAGAACTCTTTCTTTGTTTGATGTTTACAAAAGTGTGAAATTGTGGAGACTGTGGAGCATCCAGGTGTTGACTAACTTACTGACTTGATAAGATGGACTTGTTTTCATGTTCTTTATTATCCATCTCCTGTTCCTCCCTGTTTTGATTTACCCTTCACACAAAGCGTAAGATCACTGGGCCAATGACATTATTTTCATTCTACTTTTTATGATACTTCACAGTGCTATCCAATATGTGATAGGACTTCCAGCAGCTGTTAGAATAGACACCAGTCACAAGTGAAAATCCATTATTATAGCTGTTGCCTGTCTCTCCAAGTTTATCTCAAGGACAACATATAAGCAAGTCTTTGATAGCCATTTAAAAACTTATAAGTTTAAGAAAACTTACTTTATTGCCAACTTGGTCTGGTGATTTCAGATCTCCTTGGTTGGAAACATAGCAGAACAAGATGTTCTATGGACTTTGCAGCTGATTTTCTGAAGAGCTTCTCATTCTTTCATTGCTGTGTCATGTGATGCTTATGGAAACACATCTGGTCACTGTTTTCCTTGTTGGATGGCATAAATGTGCATGCATATGCAGCATTTGTGGTGGGTGCCTAGTATTTTTTCTCAAGGTTTTCATGCATCCTGCTTTGATTGATAAAGCAGCCACAGAAGCCATGAGTTACTTTTCACAGTTAAGGCATTATCTCACTAAACCCTATATGCTGATTTCTTCTTACAGTCCTGAGCCTAAATGTTCTATATTTTTTTGGCCCTGGTTTCTAAAGACATAAAATTATGCTTTGATGGTGGTTTCAAGCTTTTTTTTCCACCGTTATGGTTTATAAACATTTTTGTTGCAAAATCTTGAAATGCTCATTTGATCAATTAATTCAAGAGGTGGAACTTTAGCAGAAGAAAATTTGTGATGAAATGTAATACTTGTTGGAAACATTCAAGATTTTGTTCACCCAGCTGCCGTAGCACTGAAGTGGGTAGCTGTGACTTTCTCTGTATCTTTTGAGCAAGATGCCTTTTAGCTATGAATGATTGCATTCAGTCAGTTAGAGGGTACTTTAAGTCTCCATAATTTTTTAGTCCCATCACTTTTTGCATTGCCTGCCGATCATGGTATCGCACAATTCTGGTATTGGCAGAACGGCTAATGCCCTTTTTTATGTGGTACCAGCGCCTCCCAGGGTATTACACATTAGGGAATAACACATTCCAGGTAGTACTGAGAAAGGTTAGAGTCTAGCTACTAACCTAATGATGCTAGTATAGACGAAATGGAAGAAGAATGGAGCAAGGTTTGCTTGATGTGACACTCTTCCTGTAACATCTGGGCACACTGCAGCTAAAAATGAGGATCAAAGGGAAGGCAAGGAAAGAACTGTGAAATCACAAAATAAATTACTAAAACTAGACCTTTCTTAAAACATGTGAAGCTCTGTCAAGAAAGACTGAGAAGCTCACATCAAGGTAACAGGGTCACTCCAGATTTTTCCTTTAGAAAGTACTTCTTGTTGTGACAATAGAAGTCAAGACACCTGTCTTGAAATGGTGTAAATATGTGATATAAGAAGCCCCATCATCTGGACAATGCTCTTACTCATATGGTTTAGATTTAGGTAGTCCTGCAATGAGCAGGTAGTTGGAACTGATGATTGTTACGGTTCCCTTGCAACTCAAGATATTCTGTCATTCTATATTTAACAGAAAATTTACAAATTTACAGCTGGAAAGGGACTACTAAACAAAGAGAGGAAAATAGTGTTTGTCATACAAAGCTCTTAACCTGCAGACTGCTGGAAGTCAGAAGTATATACCAGTGCTATCATTGTGTATTCGCCCTCTTGTTGCTCCTTCCTAGAGCTCCTGTGCATGAAGTATGTGCCTGAGAGCACATAGGCATGGAGACACACAGATGCACAATGCATACTAAACAGTTTTGTTAGCTGTTTCTGCTTTTCATGTGCAGAACACTGGCACAGGCCCCTGTTTCCCTAAAAACTGCTCTGCCTGGCAGCAATGTCCACTCTTTAGCTGACCACATTTCCTCGCAACTAAGAGGTGGGACTCTGATGTCACACATCAGCTCAGTCAGTCTTGCAGGAAGCTTAGTTCCTACAGTCCTTTACTACTTAACTGTGTGTGGTGCTGTTTCCCACTAGGTAGAAAGTTGAGATTCTCACCAGTATGCAGGGAACAGTAGAGAGGCCTGAAGTGAGTTGTGCGCCTTGGGCTCTTTTACGGAGATGTCTACTGAATCCGCACATCCTGAGTTCACAGTCAATTTTGGGGAGGCCTTGAATCATAGGAAGTAATTGAAGCTGCTGTGTTTGGGTAGTCTGTAGGCCTTTACAGAAAATTTATATCATCCATAAAGATGAACAGTATAGTCTGTAGGCCTTTACAGAAAATTTATATCATCCATAAAGATGAACAGTATAAAAACAGCTTGCATCTGAAGAGCTATAGTGATGTTAGAGCTGAATTGGTTTTGAGGCAGTCAAACAGTCCTCTGAACTTTTCAGGTTCTGAAAAGTGAGAAGAATCATCTTCCTCTTTCTTTCTGATAGTCACTCACCTCTCACAAAAGCAAGGGTAGATTTCATCTGGAAAAAAGGCAATAATGCTACTATTCATTGCACTACATTCCTTAGGGCATTGCAGACCTCTTTCTTTCCATTCTAAGGTCTTCAAAACTTAGTTTTCTGCTTTGCTAACAATTTTTTGGTAGTAAGTAGCCTTTGACTTGGCTGCTCTGACAGTGCCAGTATTTATCACTGCCTGTTCAACAGCCTTCTCAACAGCTGGAAGAACATCCCGGATATGGGCAGTGATAGTTACGAAGCCAACTTCAATAGCAACTGTCCCATTGTGTGTATCTTATGAGCAACAACAGAAGTATGGTTTTCAGCAAGGTCTGTTTACAAAGGGAGAATGCTTGACTTATTAGTAAAGTGGCAGCTAAAGTATGCATGTCAGACAGGTATCTATTGTGTTGATCTAGTAAAACCTACAAACTGCAACATCTTATCACAGGAAGATCAGCTGGAAATGGGTATGGTGGGTGAGCAAGGGTGAACTAGAGCAGGCAAAATTCTGTTTGAAACATCTGGGGGCTTTAGCAACTACAGTAATGATCTCTTCATGAAGGTCTGACAGTTATTTGCTCCTTCTGGCGGTGTCGTCCTATTCTGATGGCCCAAAGAATCCCCATAGATGCTGTTAGAAACTTTTTTATTTTCTTGATACTGATGTCCCCAACATAGTGGCTTATGTGCAAGAATCTTTAATTACTAAGGGGTTAAATTTTGCAGACTTAAGGCATTTTGGCATCCCTGTGTTATAAGATTATATTTTAATCATCCAACTCTTTTTTGCTCCCAAGACATTGGCATCCTACTTTATGTTCACTTTCAAGTATAGATCTTTTTTCACCATTCATGACGGGTTAAGCACACAAATTGCTGCATTTGTATACTAGTTGTCTAGGCCCAATTGAATTGTAATGAAGGAGGAGCATGTACGCAGATCTGATTATTCTATCTCAGTTGGCAGCGAGAAGTAGTTCTTCAAATGTGCTTGTCATATTAAGTTTATTCAGGTTTTCCGAAGTACACAGAGCAATACTACAATATCTTAACTGTTACTGACATGAAGCTGAAGATTTCTTTTGAGGAACTGGCCCATAACAGGCAACTGAGAAGGTAAAGTAATAAAAAAAAGAGAGAAAGGAGGAAGATATTAGAGTGGACAAAAATTCTGCACCTTCAGCAGCTAGAGTGCAGTGTATGCTTTTGGTTGATCATTTTAAAGAGCAGGATCCTGTTGGCAGTTGTTCCAGTATATTTGCTTTAATCTTCAAAATACTGAGTTGACAGGAGGTGTGGCAGAGTCAAAGAATGTGAATTAGGAACTCTGAGGAAGCCTTTTAAAGAAACTCTTCAGAAGCTTTCTAAAGAGAATTTTCTCTTTGAGTTTCTTGGATTTGTTTTCTCTTCTTTCACAATCTTCCTTAAAAGATTATTCTGTTAAGTAGGTAAAATGTTAGCCCTTTTAGCACCGTACTGCTCTTGTTCTTATTAATCATTACTCTTTCCGTATTACCTAATTTGCACTGTTTAAATATTTTTTGTTAATATTGATTCATTCCCCCAAATACATAGATATTCACTTCGCCTCATCACATCATATTTAGAAGACTTGTCTTATGTCAAACTGTTCTCATTATTCATTTACTGCTGGGTGCAGTGGAGCTCTTGCTCACAGATCTTAAAGAGCTCATTCTCCACAGATCAGGATCTCTGAGGGGTAAGCCACCTGGAGGTATTTACAAAGCAGACTCAGTAGGTAACCACTATGGTAGCCAAACATTTTCCCCTGAGAGCGGGCATCTTGTGCACCTGCTGTGTTCTGCCCTCAGCTGTGTGTGTTTATCTATTTGTAGGTGCAAGGACAGGTTTTACACCCTGTTGCATACTTAGTGATGAGTTTGTGTTGTTGACAGCTTATGTGCTGTGGACTACTTAGGGGTTTCCTGGCGGGCCTTCAACTGTGTTGGGGCACTAGGAGGTATAGAAGTGACCTCTGAAGGATCTCAAAAACCAAGGCAATGTCTGTGCTCTTGTTCTGCAGTCTCCACTGCAGGCATGTGAAGCGCTGCCAGATGTGCGTGAAGTGTTAGGCAGCTGATGAAGCTTCCAGAGTAAGCGCTGCCCTTGAAAGCATGGGGAGGAGCAGACTTCACTCAAATGAAAGGATTACAGATGTAAAAATAAAATACATGCAAATGACATAGAATAACTCTTTGAAATTCAGATTGTGATCACTTACTTCCACAAAGACAATTACTTTCTGAAAAAACCCTTCCCAAGTGGTTTAAGTTTTAAAAGTTTACAACAATAGGTTATTTCAGTGATACAATTCGTGCCATATTCAAAGGTTTGATCTGTTGTTGTGAGAGATCACTAGCAAATACTTAATGTGTGTGAGTACTATACCTTGGAAAAGTCACTTTCAAAATTAGTAAGTCTAGTAATATGTAATTCAGAAAGGAAAGCAGATTTACTTCCCAGAATACGCATTAATTTTTGGTGAGTAGTGCTTCATAATCACAGAGTGATTAGTTGTATTTTTATATCTCCCACAATTTATCATAATTAAACTCACCACCAATGCCAAGCATGTTCAGATGTATTCTCAGGACAGCAGCTTTTGCTTGACAAAGCTATCTGCAAAGCACTGTTACTCCTCTGATTCTAATCAATTGTTATTAATGAGACTTCCAAGTACTTCTTTCCATTGCTTTGGAAGATATTCCAGCACTCTATTGCTTCATTTTACTTGACATCTTGAGGGCTTTTTAACAATATAAAATACAGATAGCAACGTTACCATTTAACTGTCCTTTTAAAAGAGGTATAGCCCTTCTTTCTGCGGCCCCATGAGCATAAATTCAGCCTAAGTGTTCAACATAACATCTAAGAGAAATGGGAATGTGTGGGAAGTGCAACCTCTTGCGGAGCATTTGCAGAACAAGAGCTGGGATATAGCAGGGGTCTGAACAGCAATCCAGTCATCTGCTACCATCTAAATAGTAGCTGGTCAGCTGAAAACCTCTGATACAAACATTTCTTGTTGCAAAAAGAAACAGTTTTATGCAACACACAGAATAGATGTACTTTTGTTGTGAGTGAAAATATTGGTTTACTAATAGTGAAGTGTTTCCTTTGATTTTGCTATATTAGATTTTAAGTTTAGTGTATTTTTTACTACAGTCATGGTATTTTATGCTTGAGCGATGGGAGTGTTTCATCCAAATTTTGTATCATTTAGTTGCTTTCCAATTTCAGCTCAAAATTCTTATCTTGAAATTATTCTCTTTCTCATTGTCATTCTCTTTCTCTGAGCTTCAAAGCGTATGCTCCTTCATTCGTTTGGGTATTTATGCTTCCTGACCTCCTTTTACTGCCTGTAGTTCCAAGATGAAGTTGTCTCATTATTTTGCTTGTGTTAATCCAAATACAGCTTCGAATTCCAGGCTCCAAAACTTTTTGTATCAAGCTGTTTCTCAGGTTGACAGAATTTTCCTTACCTCCTTAAATGTTTAATATTTAATAAATCATATATATTTAAAATAGCTCAGGATTTTAATGGCCATATTTGAAGGCAGAAAGACCACTGGGAGAGTTTTCACTTTAAGGCCATCCTACTTTCGTGAAATGTTAATCACATGAGATAAGATCCAATCCGCCTACCCAGCTTGCATCTAGGTATTGCAACTCTGCATCTGACTGTCTAGCTTGGATCTGAATTTTAGATGTCTAGCGAAGAAAGCCTCCTAAAATAAACACATGTATTCCTTGTCAAATGAATGGAACTCTCAAGTGCTCCAGAGGGAGATACTGTCTGCTTGAATTCAAGCATCTAAGCGGGTGTTTTTCCCTCAGCTCAGCAGCTGAGTTGAAAAGATAAATTTTACTTTAGTAACTCAATAGGTGATCTCTCACTGGGTGCAAAAATGAAATGAGCAAATAGAGACCTGTTTATGCAGCAGTCACACCACTGGCATGTGTAGAAGTTAAGTAAGGATGTGATCTGTCCATAGTTACACCTAGAAACATTACCAAGGGCATTTTATCCTATTACTAATGTAGTTCAAAAAATGGTTATTTTTGAAAACTTGCTTTACCTGGAAACCAGATGAACCAAGATAATTTCTTAGAAAACACATTTGCCTCACTTTAAAGGTATCTTTTAAAGTTATTTTTCTTTAAGTATCATGTGTAACAAATGAACTATGGTTTCTATGCTAGTTCAGCAGCAATACCTATGCATGTGACTTTCACCTTAAAGATGTAGAGTTTTTTGTAGTCAACCAAAGGGAACACTGTCAGCAATCAGAACTCCATTTGTACAATAGTTTCTGATTGACAGAAAAAAGACTTAAGATTTTTGTTGGTATTTGGTGTTATAACCTTGGTAACTTTAAAATAGCTTTCAGCAATATTTTCCACTTAGAGATATGGGGGTCCACCCTCAGCAAGTGACAAGCGAAAAATAGATAAAATTTTAAGATACAAATGTGGGTCTTGGTAGAATTTTCAGCCTTGGTGATATGAGGCTAATCTGTTTTCCAAAAGGTGATGGACAGCATGGTTCTCTAAGCCAATTATTTTGAATAGATTTCAGTTTGACATGGGTTTACATTATTAGCTTCATGGATCTGAAAAAGCTTGAGTCCAAAGAACAAACTTGAGTTTTAAAATAAAGAATGACAGAACGCCCACAATCAGAATTTGACTGATGAGTTCCTGTTACTTTGAACAGGTTTTGGTACTCAAGTTTTCTACAGTAGCTCTCAATTTCAAGAAAAGTTGCCATTATAATGAAGTCCATAAGCAAAATAGAAGATGAAAGGCTGTGTCATGACCAGTCCTGCACCATCAGAGCCCAGTGTGAAGGACAGACACCCTCCTTGGCAATGACCAGCTGGTTGCTTGGGTCTGTAAGCTGCCTGAACTACTTTAGTAGCTGCCTGGGAGGGCAAGAATTGGTTTCTTTGGCACTGCAGGGCCTGTTTCTGACTTCGGTTTGAAGCTGCATATAGCAGAGTTCTGGGCCAGGAATGCTTTGCTGCCTAGGGTCTGTCCAGAAATGTGTGCAGAAACATGTCCTCCCAGCGCAGTTTGTTCCCTTCCCCCCTGCATCCCCCTGAGGCTGGCCAGGAGCATCGATATTGGCAAGCAGTAGCAAGGCTGAGAAATTCATGGGCATATGGAACACAGCCTGTAGAGAGACTACTGCGAGGAATTTGTACTGCTTTTTCCCATTCCTGCTTTGTTGAAGAGCAAAGGATGTTGTCCATGATGCAATTTCATGTTGCTTTCAGATAAAAAGTAATTAACTTTTAATCCATTTACAAGGTGAAATCAGCATTCTTTTACTTTAATAATTGTATGTTTCTTTCAAGTTTTCAATGTTTGGAGCTTTATTCATGAGTTAAGTATGATTTAGCAATAAGCATTTTAAGTCTATGGAAATGTGCATCAGACCCATTGCAAGTTAGTTAAGATGATAAGTATGAAGCATAGAAGTAAAACTATTGATTTGAAATGTTTATTGGGAAAGAAGCTGAGAAGCTATGTGGATATTTATAAATTATGGATGCTTTACATAGCTAAATGTTGCCGGTAAGCTTAATGTTTCCTCTTTAATATTTCATTTCCTTTTTTATATGTTTTGTGACACATCTGAGGATTTAAATAACCCAAGTAATTTCTAAACAGGATAGTCATTGGTATGCTCCATTCTGAGATGAATGTCAGTTCGAGTGCAGAAAGCATTAACTGTTAAAGAGGATTACAAAAGTCAATATTTAGACTATTAATTGTGTCTAATACAGCTACTTCTGGAACACATCTAGTGGGTCTATCAAGTGTATTGAAGCAATGGGCTATTTGTCTACAAAACACTTAAAAGAAGAATATTGCTGGCAAATATTTTCAGACTAACTAGCCCTACAACAATCCCTCCTGCTTGAGGAGTGTGTGTGCTTATATGAAATTAATCAAATTGTGTTGATATTTTCCTCTTTAAATGGATTAAGACCAATTCTATTAATTCAGTAAGCATCTGTCTATCTCTATGTCTATCACTTGAAAAATTTGGCCTTCAGTTACTGTTATTTTATAAGAACCTTCTGCTCCTGAATTAGTCAAGGAACATTTGACAATATGTTTCTTTGTAATTTTTTGGATTATTTTTTGTAAAGATATTTTTAAAAGCTTTTGTGTGCCTAATCCATCTAACACATGGAATAAACTGCTGAAAGCTGGATTTTATGCTTTTAAAGCCATGCAAAGTTATTGAAGCATGTGAAGATGCAGAGTGACACCTATTGTTATTGATAGTGTTTCGGGGACCTAAGTCTCTTCACTTTCCATTAATTTCAGTGGAAATCTGGTAAATTACCAGCTTCCAAATTTGTACCCTGTGCATACCATTACCTTCAGATTTCTGACTTTCAAACATCTGGTTCTCAAGGTACATTGTGTTTAGTTAACTAACCTTTATATTTTGTTCCTTGAACTTAGCCATTCTAGATTCTTTTCCGCAAGATCAGCATTAGGGTTGCAATTACTTGATCTTACAGCATTTCCCAGTGGGAAGGTGAAATACTAAGACACCAGCACTAATACCTGTCCTTCTTGGTCCTGCGTGCTACAGTCCTGACTTTTGTTCAATAAGGGTGCTGTGCCCTGAACAAACTCTTGGGTGTGAAGGTATTGCAGAAGCATGTGTTCACGCTGCCATGTAAGCAACTCCTGTCCTTGGAAGGCGGTCTGCACCTGTACGGGACATTCACAGGTTAGAACCGCGAAAGTGAGAGGAAGAGACAACAGAATAAGTGATGGAGAAATTAAGAAAACAGGGTGAAATATTTTATCCTTCTAAAGACCATTTGTACTCTACACAGAGCATGTATTGGAATGCCTCAGCCCAGCACATACCATGCAGAGATATTTTAATAGCCTGCCACCTCTCTTCTTCACTGCAACTATAGAGCATCCCTGCTTCTACTGTGGCACACATACACTGAGAAGTAAAACATGGTTTTGTGTTTTCTACTGTAAAACTGAATTTCATTCAATGACTAATTTCTTTTGAATTATCCCCTAAACTCTGTCTCTGCTATAAGTTTGAAAGCCAAGTCTAATGGTGGCTTGGGTGCTTTCTTTTGTTCTTTCCTTTTGTTCTTTTTGATCAAACCTCAAATAGGTTTGATCATTTCCTATTACTACCTTAACAGCTAGCCCCTTTCAGCAGTTCAGTAGACCAGAACCCAAGTTCTATGTGGTCTACCCCAACCGCAAACAAAAAAAAAAATAAAAGGAATTTCAATTATTTGTTTCACACAATTCTGTGAAATCAGAAAAAAAAAAAACAAAAAAAAAAAAACAAAAAAAAAACTTGGAGTAAGAGGCAATAATAGATTTCAAGATTCAAATTAGTTTTCTCATGACAACTAATAACTGCTGCTGCAGCTCAGTTCTTGGGTGTGACAGTACAATTGGAATGAATGAGAAATCAGTGAGGGGAGGGAGAATCATTCTTTCATCAGACTGCATTAAAGGGAGAATCCCATTTAAAAAGAAATCAGGAAACTCTGGCTGTCACCTTTTAAGATGAAAACCAGTTAGTTAAGTGAATAGGATTGTGTACACTCAGAAGTTATAATAAACAGTAGTACCTAACCTAAACTATTTGTGGTAATGAAATTATCTTGAAGTAACACATTTTAAGTCTCATGGATAGTACTGGAAGACACTGCGTATGCTCAAGGATCTCTGAGGATACAGTGCACCTGAGGATACAGCTGTTAGCCATTGATTGGATTTTTTGTCTAAAAGAGATCTGATACAGCACCAGATATATTTGTAAAAGTCAAAAGACAGTGCATGTGTCACCACCAGCAGATCGCAATTATAATGCTCAGTTTGAAGTATCCGGTTATGGATTGCTGTCAGGAACTTCAGAAGGAAAAGTAGCCAGTAGGTTCAGGTTGTGCAACTTCTCAGCACATTTGCTGAGGAGAAGGCTCTCTATTGCGGTTTAAGAACAAGTCTGGGAGCCAGGAGGTCTGGATCTATTCATGGCCATGTGCTGTGACCTTGAATAAGTCAGGTTAACCTCTCTGGGCTTCCGTACATTTGGTATTATATCTATGCTTGGGTAAAAACATTGCAAAATGTTACTGCTGTAGTCACTGCACTTCTCTTCTAAGGGCATCTTTGCTTTCAAGGCAATGGGAATGCTAGGATGAGCAGGAGAAAGTTTGGGAGTTTTGCCATGTGTAGTCCCTGTTAGTAACCTGTCTTAGTTTGCATGCGCTCAGCTTCAGTGTGACATGTCTTTCCTCTACGGAGTGTCACCCTGCATGCAGGCAGATCAGGACCCCTTTTCCTCCGCACCACCCCAGAGCTTAGGGTCTGTGAGGAAATGCCAGACCTTCCCTTTATGGGTCATCTTTTTGGTCCTCCATCCAGACCTCAGTCAGCCAGAATACATCACACAGAGCTTCTGCTTCAGCCTGATGTGTCCCCAGGGCACCTCTGTGCAGGAGGATGATGTGAAGAGATGGCTTGTAATCTATTGCTGATCTCAACAGGTTAAACAAGCAATGCTGCTTATGAGGATGTGTGGTTTTATATTGGATAGTCCTCACAGATTGCTACAAGGCAAGTGTTTCATGTTCTCACATCCACTAATAGGTCCCCATGCAGATGACTAGGCGTGTCTAGACTTCTAAGGCACCTTGCTACAAAGTCCCTACATTGTCCTGGCCAGCTTTGGTAGGGACTTGGCTGTTCCCCCCACGCAGTCTGATGGGAATAGGTGGGAATGAAGCTGAGCCTGCCAGCCTGGTCTATACCAACAGTGTTTCTGTTATATTTTACTTGATTTAATGGAAGTATAACCTTGATACAGCAGTTGCAAATGCTGTGATTGTGTGACAGCTGAGCAGTGCATGTCTAGTACATAATAGTTTGAAGCCTTTGCATGCGCCTCAGCAAGACGTGAAACTGTGAACTTCCCTGCTGAAGGAGAAGTGCTGAGATGAAGCAGCAGTAAGATATTCTCGCTCTTATTTGTCGACACTAGAGGGCAATATAATAATATAGTCCCATAAATTTCGACAGCAGTGCTTGCAACTCGAACGTTTTAATAGGTAGGGATCGACATTTTTAGGTGCTTACCTGAATTGTTAGCAATCCATGCATTGCTAATCATACAACTCTCTGGTGTTAGCTACAAAGGACACTCAATCTTGGTTCTGTGTTATAAAATACATGACTAAGTAACATTACTGCATCTGGCAAAATGAAAAGAAGGGACACGGATTTATTTGTTCTTCTCGTGTTGTGGCTGGTTCTGGACCCATCCCCTTCTGCACTGTGCTTCCAGCTCAGATGGTGAAGGAAAATTTGCAGAGAGGTGACTGCACCTTTCCCTTCCAGCCACAGAGAAGGTGGAAGCTGGCGTTTTGCTTTGTCTCTAGGCATGCACTGGATAGTAATAGCTACATAGGAAGCAGAAAAAAAATAAAAAGAAGTTGGAAAAACTGGATCCCTGAAGCTGCTGGAAGATGACTGTTCCCTGTGCGGCGCCGGGGGTGGCTCTTGTGCAGGAGGCCGTGGGTGGGTTTGATTTTCTGCTACCCCATGACGATAGGAAAATAGTAGTTGGAACATGAAAATTAAGAGCTGTTTTCTTCACTGTCTGAGACTGGGAGCTGTGAAATTCTGTCAATATTAATATCACAAGAGGCAGAGCAATATTTTTACTAGGCTGTTCTGCTACAGTTTTTTCTCTCCTGCAGCAGCTCTGACAGAGCAGCAGCAGGAGGGAGAAAAATAAAAGGAGTTAACATGAATTTTTACTGCAGGGTTTTCATCACAGAACAAGAGTAGGAGGCAAAAATAATAGGAGCACGCTGCCATCAGGTAGGAAATTATTAATATAGAGAACTGCGTAAGGTCTCAGACATTTGACATCACATGCTGTGTAATGGGGTTTAGCTCCCCCGATGCTCGTAATTTTCAAAGAGCAGCTGACAAGAGGCCCTAATGCCAGAGATCACTGTGAACTCTGTTTTTTCAACCTGATGCAACTTCTGGAATTCCTATGAGAGTTGCAAATTTTGAGTGCATTTACTTTGTGCTTGCATGAAACAACATGGAATATTGAGATAAAGAAAACATTTCACTTTCGCAAAAATGGCTTTTGTCTGGTGGTCTGGACACCAGCCTCAATATATTTGCCCCCACCTTACTGCCATGTCAGACTGATCGTAGCTGGAGTCCTTAGTTGTAATTCTAACCCAAAGACTAAATCCTGGCCCCCCATCAGTCATGCTTGCTACTGTCTCTGCTTTAGGAGACTTGCATCTTTGGCAGTTCAGAGTTCTGTGACCAGTGGGTCGAGTGCACATCTTTTACTTGGAATTTAAAAACAGGTCTTGATTTCCTTTTTTTTTGTTTTTTGCAAGCATTGGCAAACTCAGCCTTGGTCTCTACTGAAGAATGTTTTGCAGATGCAGCTGCACTGGCAGAGTGCGACCCTCCTAAATTTACTTCTTACCAGGAGGGGGGTTTGCCTGTAAAGCTTAATACAGAAATGAAGTAAGGTAGGTCAGCAAAAGGTTTCCTGGCAGTATGACAGCTATACTGGGCCATTTTCTGGTAAAGTTGGATGCTTTGTGGACAAGATAGATACTTTTTTATGGTCCTGACTGGTGCGATCATTCTATCGTGAAATCTCTGTGTGGAGGTGAGGTCTCACTGATGCTGAATACTACTGAATGCTACTGAATAGTAGCAGCTTCTCCACTTCTCTGGGGCCTGAAGAGGAGAGGCAGGCAGTGCTTCTCTTTCCGTTCGGAAGGCAAGGGATGAAACAAGGCCCAGAGACCACAGTCTCTGCTGGAAGAAACAGAGGCCATGTGCATCCATAAAATGAAGGTGTGCTATTAGCTCCTTTTTGTCAGCTTGCTCCAACTTGCTATAAGGACATGGATTTTAGCACATAATAGCAACCAACCTGCATACCAGGATCCCCAGAGGCTTCTGGTCCCATCGCTATCTCATGCAGAAGCACCCACTGCTGCTGTCCCTTCCCTGCTACAGTTATCCAGGCTAGAGCGGCTGGCCTGTCCCTGGCACTGGACGAGCCTGCCATGTTTTGAGGTGCTGGCAAGCTCTCAGCACCCTGTCCAGAGGGAAAACAACCTTCTGCTCCACCTGTGTAATGACAAGAGTTTAAGCTTCTGAGTCTGTGTTTTAAAGATTTGGGCACCCACGCTGCTCCCCTGGGCAGCTGATTTTTCCCTCACATCACCTTGCATTTCGCCATAGCTAGGAAGGGCTGCTGTAGTTTCTCTTTTCACACAGCAGGCCAAATGGTGATAAGCTCCTTTGCACCTGCCTTGCCATCAAAGCCTGCTAGATATTTACTTACCCCTCAAATTATAGTTTAAGCATTTTGTTTATCCTTAAGTTTCAGGCTGAAGCCTTTTCTCAGGTGGCATTGCAAATGTTATTTCAATTACACATTAATGTGTTAGTGGCACTTTCAGTGGGGGGGGATTACCTGCCAGAGGAAAAAAATGTCATTTACAATAAAGATGCTTATGGCATATGCGTCTTCGTAATGTCATATCTGCATGACTGTTGTTGAAAGCCGAGGTGGGCAGCAAAGATTTCTTCCTACCTTTAACTCTCCCACTGTTTGGCAGAGGGGAGCAGACAGCCTAGCTCTCAGAAATACTAAACTGATCACCCTTTGTATTGCACAGAAGCAAGGGAAAGAGGCTTTCAGCTGGCATGTGCATGTTACCCATATTTTAGCTGCTTGAACGCATACAGAAAAAACTATGGTAACAGCAATTAATTATGGATAAAATGTCCTGGAGAGTATTTCCTGGAAACAGTCTTGAGGTATTTTCCTTGAACTGTCTGAATAACTTCAATCCCTCTGCGGTGCTTTTATGAGATCATGTTCTGCAGTGTGGTTTTGCTACCATGCATTATGTATTACTGGTTTAATTCCTACCACAAAAAGGTGCCAAGGAATTTCCAAAGATGCACAGGTACTCACATGAACTTAGACAGGAAAACTGAGGTGACAAACCCAAAGTAAGCAATCTAATCACCAGTAGATTTACAAATCAACTGTGGTATGGTAAATGTTGTCCAGGCATGCATTCTGAGAATTTAAAGTGCGTGAAAGTTTTTCCCATCACTATCTCAAATTCATTTCCTATAGAAAATTAGACTGGGACTAGAATGTATCTCCACTAATGCTGAGAGAGGGTTTTACTCAGTGAATCACTGTAAAGGGGCAAAACCTGGAAGTCATATATGCTGAAGTAAAATGGTATAGTAGTGAGCCATATGGAAGCAGTTGTGTTATGAACAACTAATAGGATACAAGTGGCTTTTTTTGTCTCTTCCTCTAGTAAACACTTACAGAGAACCCAGCTTCAAATTATACACTTGCTTTATGTTAGCAATAAACAGCCATTTGTTAAGAACGATCTGTTTTGATAACTCTGTTCTTTGACATTTCAGAGTTTCTTTCTTTGAAATTATTCCCCTGTGCTGCCCAAACTGCAGTTAACTCTTCTCATGTCACTTCTAGAACAGCTAGAAGCTCTTCTCAAATTCATCCATGTTGCTCCACATTCAGTTTATTTAATAATCTCAGTTTTAACATCTGCTACCCCAGGGTGCTTCCCAGCACACTCAGCTGTGCCTTCCATGGCTCAAGAATAAGGAAATGTGGCTTTTCAGCCCTTTGTATTCTGGGAAGGATTGGAGGAGGAGAGGGCCAAGCTGCAAAATCATTGACTTGAAATTAAGGGACAGAATTGTGGTAGAAGAATGGGACAGGAACGAAAGGAATCACGTTTGTCATAGGCTGAGGCAGAAAGGGGTCACCCAGCAGACACGTAGCACAGATCATGACCTGCCATGGGATGATCCAGAGGAATGCTAAGGAGGAGCTCCACTTCCACTGCGTGTGGATCAAACAGGAAGGATGAAAGCCAAAGAGCAGGCAAAAGAAAGGACACAGGGAACCATAATGCATAAATCTATCAATCACTGTGACAAGGTTACGTGTTATGGACCGCCATGCAGGTGCCTCATTGTCTCTCTCTTGACTCAGACTGAATGCTGGAGGGTAAAGCCTGTTAGGCTGGGTAAAACTGAAGGCAGCAGTTGATGGTAGAAGATGGTTCAGGATTTTACAGCCTGCAGTATTAAGTACTTGCCTAGTAGTATTATAGAGAAATTACAGAGATAGATACACTGGAGAACTTTTTGAAACTTTTCCCATACTTGTAAAGTGTCTGAAGACGGCAAGGTCACCCAAGAACTTTGTGTTTTCACGCTGAACATCATATCGCTACCATGGTGACTTCTAACAATGCTTTGCACTTTCATGAGCACTCAGCTGATTCACAGTTTCGTGAAACAGTTAAGAAATAAGGGGATTTATATTTATTTCTGGTTGAAGGGTGAAATCTTGAACAGAACAACATTTGCTTCCTCTGTTTATATTTCAGTTGCTTTTTTGAAACTGAAGCTCAAGGCAGAAGGCTTTGAAGCTTACCTTTGGTTGATTATTTTAAGCATTTTGTGGGCTGCAGCAGAGTAGGAGGGTATCACTGGCAGATAAGCTTTGTATTTTTGACAGGGAGTCTTGTGACATTTCAGTAAGTTGGATCCTTAAGCAGCAGAAAAGACTGATACATGTAGCAGCATTTCTCATGTGTGAGCTTCTTCATCTGGAAAAGAAACTCCTTCCTCTTGTAGTAAGGCAATTTTTGCATCATACTTGTAGGATGAGAGAGGGCGATCAATCTGCTGGTTTAGATCCTGTACATGCTAACATCATACACCTTGTCAAAGAGGCATATCATTGATTTTGTTCGAGGATTTATTGTCAATCCTTAAAAATTCAGATCAGTGTAAGTCAATAGTTTAAGGACATTTTAAAATAAAAGGATTGACACTGCTGATCAAAGCTTTGTCTTAGGATAGCTGATTTTTAGGGATTCCATGAGTTTGAACATTACAAATGAATCGGTTTCTCAGTGAAAGTGTCCCCTTCCCCCTCCTCTCCAAAATACAGAAAGCTTAAAAAGTGGCCAGCTTCTGTTAGTCTGTCCATGCATCTTTCCCACAAGGTCTACAGGGGTTTCAGCTCAAATCGCATATGAGAGAGAAATACTAAGTATGTTTACAAGAAAAATATGTTGTTTTCTTTCTGAACTATAAAGTCACTGGGGATCTTATGCAGGGAAGATTTTAACTCAATTACCTGTAATACAATTACCCATACGAAAGATTTTTTTTAAAGTGGAATTTACCTGGAAAAGATTGTTGATGATGTGCAAGGCAGAAGACAATCTCAAATGGCTGTCCTTAAATGTCTGCCAGCTCTGTGGAGCTGAGACAAATAGAACTTCAAATTGGCATTTTCATCTGAAATGAATGAGGAATAGGGCAGGAATGTGTATTTTAATAATCACTTTGCTATGACTCAGCAACAGTGGAAAAGGAAAGTTTGAGATTCACTTGAATTCTGGGCTCTTCAGTTCACCATGGCCAGGAGATGCGAAACAAAATGAAGGACACTTTAAACATAGAGGGTTTGAGATATTTGCACCCAAGTGCCACTGAAATTAAAAGTCAGGTGCACTCATTCATAAAAGCAGAACTTGGTTTACGAAAACTATGAGTCAAAATATATTTTTAGACAGTCATTAGACAGTTTTGGGGGTTTATTCCCTTCCCATATATTTGTTTCACATTACTTGTTTTTCTTACCTTATAAAATCTGTCAAACTGTTTTTTTTATTTTCTTTTTCTTCATATTTCTTCTAAAAAATACCTAATTAAAAAAAAATAAATATGAAGATGGATGACTAGTCCTTAGTGTAAGGAGTGGAATTCAGACCATTTTCTCACATAGTTTTCTTAGTGCTATCAGTTATATAGCTCACTCAAGCTTTGATTGTTCATACGTGTAAGAGAAAGCTTCCCAGAACCATACTGCGGGTTTGCACCTACTGTGCCTCTTAAGAAAACTCTTTATTCGCAAGATCTTTAGGAGAAGCTCCTGATGATTTCCAAGAGACAACTAAAAGCAAAAGGTGGGGAGGAGAAGGGAGATGTGTTATTTCTGTCCGATGTGTTCACTGAATGTAACCCTTTCATTGGATGTTGTCCTGGGTTCAGCAGCAGCAGTCATTTTTCTCCTTCTTAGTAGCTGGTGCAGTGCTGTGGTTTTGACTTTTGGCCTGGGATCAGTGCTGATAACACCAATGTTTTCAGTTGCTGCTCAGTAATATTTAGTCTGACCAAAGACTTTCTGAGCCTCATGCTCTGCCAGGGAGGAGGGGAAGCCAGGAGGAAGCAGAGTCAGGACACCTGACCCAAACTAACCAAAGAGGTATTCCATACCACAGCACGTCATGCCCAGGATATAAACTGGGGGCAGTTACCTGGAAGGGTTAGATCACTGCTGGGGATCAGGCTGGGTATCGGTTGGCAGGTGGTGAGCGGTTGTATTCTCTTCCCTTGTTACTTCCCTTATCATCATTATTATTGGTGGTAGCAGCAGTGGTTTGTGTTATACCTTAGTTACTGGAGTGTTCTTATCTCAACCGATGGGAGTTGCATTCTTTCGATTCTCCTCCCCATCCCTCTGGGAGCGGGAGGAGGAAGGGAGGGAGTGTGCTAACTACTGCGTGGCTGATTTACGGCTGGGCTAAAACCATGACAGATGTTCACTGGATCAAATC
The DNA here is from genome assembly GCA_028858755.1 of Ara ararauna. NCBI lineage: Eukaryota > Metazoa > Chordata > Aves > Psittaciformes > Psittacidae > Ara > Ara ararauna. The sequence goes on from CM054410.1 coordinate 82,440,184, forward strand.
CTTTCCCCCATGACTAAAGCATTTCCTCTTCACTTCAGTGCAGACACAAGTTTCACCCAGTTCTTTCCACTGGTGCTGATTATCTTTGGGTCATACTCACTGCATGAAAAGATTGTCTTGGGAAACAGTAGAAAAGTAATTTTAACTTCTAACAGCTCTTCAGAACAGTATTTGTAGTATGATCCTCTGATCTGGTTTTAATACAGCCAGCAACTGATGTATTTCTACCCTTTGCTGCCATGTAGCCTACTTGCAAACTAATTGATGTACCCTGTAACAGCTTGGCATAACAAAACTCAGCTTCTGTCTAGTCTTGTTAAGAGGGCTTTGTCTTCTAGCCTTAAAAGTTTGTCCCCTTTTCTAGGTTTCTGGAATATTCTTTGTGTAGCTTTGTAAGGCAGTAAATAATATATGGGAGGGCTAATTTCTCCTTAACGCTTGGCAATAAGCACCTCAAGTGCCTGTGGGTCCCTTAATAGATACCTGGCTGCAGGCAGGGGGCTTCTGCACACCTCTCTTGCTTTGGATTTCTGACTACCCAAGAAGTAGGAAAATTGAAGGGCACTAGGTTGTGCCAAATCTGTTTCAAATATTAGCCTAAAATACAAACAAGTTTATTCTAGTGAAGCGTGGTGCTCTGGATAATGGAAAACAAAACCAAAAATAGAAAACAGCAGCATTCTGCAGTGTCAGAGTACCCCATCTACAGGACAGCCAGGGCTCTGAGTGTAGACTTGGCAGTGATAGCCAAAATATCCTTTTGGCAGCAATCCCATGCCCAAGGAGTGGGTCTCCAAAATTACCTAGCAGAACAGGCAACTTAGTTGGCCACTCTGATTTGCTTTGGGAGCTCTCCTACAGCTTGAATCTACTCTGTTACTCTTTTTAGGATGGATTTTCCTCTTCCGATCTGTCATCTCAGTCCTGCCACCCACCAGCAGGTGAATATTGTGCTTATGAGTGAGGCATCCTTCCTTTCACCCCACTGTTTCTAAATTAGCTCATTCCTTCAAGTTTGAATGGTTACTGCCTTTTGTGAAATAATAACTGTGCTAGTTACTGATGGTAACTGCATTTCCAGGACTGGATGATATTTATAAATCATGTATCTGAAGTGTTCCCTACGCATACACTAACAAACTCTTAGCTTTCTTTTTCTTTTGTGTTATTCAAAGACAGCACAGACAATACACAGTAACACAGATGATGTTCTTACCAGTACTCTTTCCATGTCCGTCCTCTCCCCACTTTCTGTCAGGGATTCACTTCCATCACAGTATCATAGCCCTTTCTGTGCTGAGTATCTGCTTATATGGCTCCATGCTAACAATAGCCATGCTTGGCCACAGTAAATGCCAAATGCACCTAGCAATACTGCAAGCAGAGTGTCTGCCTGAGCTCTAAAAGGGAGCCAAATCAGAACAATCTCAACATGATTGTAACAACCAGCCAAAACGGCTGAGTGAGGAGGAAAAGCCCTATTCTGCTTTGTGTGAAAGTCTAATGCATTTCATGACTTACAGTCCAATTCTAGTGCTTTGACAGAGATGTTTTATAAAAGATAGAGCAGCAGTTTTTATTGACTTTATGGTAAGGATCAAACCAAAGAGAAGTATTTGAGATAAGCCGTATCTTAAGTGCAAAATAAGTCACTATACAGTACATCATTGGTTCTGATCAAGTCTTCTCATATTTGTTCACTGTCATGCACTGGTTATGTATGAATACAAGGACATCATGAAGAAGCAAATAAAACTACATGTTGTGTCACTAGAACTACTAGAATAAATTTTTCAGGACTTTTTCTGTTGCCTTCTAGTTGTGCAAAATGGTAGTGAGTTTTCTATAAATAATGTGTCTGTGAGAAGTTTTTTTACATTTTAAAATATCATATGTACAGGTTATAAATACGACATTCTGAATACCTACACATTTTTCATATAGCTCCCATATCATCATTTTATCTGAAAATCACGTATCATGTAGCTGTTCACTGCTGAGACAGGGCTCTTTTAATCCCTTGTTCTGGTTCTTTCAGCCTCCACTAAAAATCTTCTGCACTTTCCAGCACTCCCGACATCTCACTGCTGAGAAAACAGTGACTTTATCAAATGCCTCCTGCTCTGGGACATTTTCTCTTCTGCTACAATTCCATGGACTTCACTCAGAATAGGTGAACTGAGCATTTGGTGAGTTACCCAAAGTGGCCTAAGCCAGGAGTGATATTTCCACAGCTATCAAGAACTGTCTTTCTGTTGGCAGCTGTGGAATTTGGATCTCACCCTTAAGATCATACTGGAGATACCTTACTTCTCAGGGTTAACAGACACAGTTCACACAGGAGGCTTGTGCAGATATGCTCAGGAAAGTCACGACATCTCCTCATGCAAATAACAAACTCTGCTTCCAAAGTGGAGAATGGAGTCTTTCTGATCTACTGAAATTCTTTGAACGCATTCACAGAAGCAGCAGAGGGAGAAGTACTCACCCACAAATTCTGCCTATCATCATCAAATGCTGTAGGAGCATTTGAGGTGTTCACCCAGGATGGCTGAGTAATGCATGTGCTTACAGGGCTCCCAGGTGCCAGGTGATCCCCTCCACTCACCCACCAAATGCCTGCAAGAGGCTTGTTATCTGTGCTGGATACTTGGCCTGGGAGATGGGGTACATCCATGCTCTGTCACAAACGGGTTTTCTGAAGACAGTGTAAGATGCCCATGCGCATATTTTGTAATGTATTTCCACACAGTTTTCCACATATTACAGTTCATGCACAGCTTCCACCATCTGCTGTTGATTGAAAGTCCAAGCCATGTCTTAGCTTCCAGGCATCCAGAGTACTGTAGTATTGCTTTATTTGAACCTTTTGCCTCTGAGAAGCTAATATATCTGTCTCACAAGATTTAAAGGTTGGGCAGGCATAAACTGAATGAAAACAAGTGTTGTCTAGCAAAACAATAGGATACATTCTAGATCATAAAGCTGAATACATAGTTATAAATAAGACTGTTAAGAATGAAGACATGAGATAAAGCCAAAGTTACATGTGAACTATTCTCACTGTCTTCTAAACTTTTTCTGAGACATCTCTTAGCTGTAATAGCCGAGGGCTAATCAACAGATCCAGGATGCTGCATTGTAGACTATAAGAAATTGTAGGCTTTACACACACTATCTCTGTGTTGGAGTTTCTCTAACACTTAACAGTTGTCAGGATAACAATGTGTATAAATGATATGTCAAAGCAATTCTAGGACCTCCACTTTCTAATTAATCAATTTAGGGAAATGTATTGTATTTGCAGCCTGGGCTGTCTGCAAATGTGCTTGAGATGTTATAATGGATATAATGAATGTGCTTATAACAGTGTTCAAGCCTGTCTAGGTTGGGCTGTGTGAAGCTTTTCTTCATAGGAGGGGTGACTTTTTACAACAGCTGTATCTCCCTGCTAATTACCTTGCTATCTCTTTCTGTCCAAGACAGAATGATTTGTTATGTGAACTTTTCATCCTTTTTGTAGGAAAATCTAATTCACATATTCTGAATGGCAGCATCTGTATAGCATTTTGGTCCCACAAATAAGCTTATAAGAAAGACATGTACCCAGCTCTCTAGATCCCTTAACATTGAAAACACTAAAATCGACTTAGTATTTTAAGTTCCTTCTTTTCTTTCTCTGTCTTTTGTCAGAGTTGTTGGCAGGACTAATCACATTAATCCAGGGTATTAAAGAAACACTCTTCTTACAGTCTTTCTGGGTTCCATACTGAAGTAGCGTAATTCCCTATCCATAATTTATTACATCAGATTTAGCTATCATAGACAGTTCTGGCCAACCTTTCATGGACCAGCTTTATCAGGAACAGGAGAAATATGAGGTGGGGAAAAGGCCAGAGTCATAGAGAAGTTCCAGAACAAAGAGAGGATAGAAAGACAGAGCTGTTTCATGTCGAGGAGTCTTAAATATTAGAGAACAAGATGAGTGCAGGCAAAACAAAAACAATGGTTCAGGGACCATGTGTCAGACTTCTGTTTGAATTTTCTCATAAACTAAGAAAAAAGGGAATTGTTCATGATTACTTACCCACTAAAACAGGCAGCAGCTGTGAAGCTGAGAGAAGTATTTTTCACCTGGGCTAAAGCTAACCTGTGTGACTCCTGCAATGAAAAATATGCTGAGACCATAAGTTCAGCAGTACTCAGGAGAGAATGGGACTTTTAAGGTGGAATTACTCTGTACTCACAACAGTGTCAACTGAAAGAATAGGAAACGTGCTCTAGGGTTGAATGAAATAGAAAACAAGGATGGAGGGAGGCTAATCAGCTTCAAGTAAAGCACTGATGCACATTCTTAGCTTCAAATATCTACTTAAACCCACTCAGCAAATCACTTTGTAAGAAGATACAGAGCTCTGAAGGTGTGCTCAAGTCAGTTGAAGTTGAAGCTTCAGTATTTGGTGCTCTGGTTATGTGCCTGGGCACTTTTCCATAGTATGAGGCCTGGAACTGGAACATGCTGAGGGGTAATGTCAGGCATACTATCCATGAAATTATAAACCTGCAGAACAGCAGGCAAACTTATAACACATGTATTTCAAAATATGTAACATTTGAAAGCAGTCCTCCCATTGCCATTGCCCTAGCTTCAGCTGATGAAACGTCCAGCTTGCTAATATATATGGCTATAGTCAGGAACCAGGGCACATTACTGACATGGGAGAAAAAAGTGGATGACTTACAGTATGCTAATTTATGTGGTTATAATATAAGCGGTTTTGCGCGATGCTCATTACTCATTATTCTTGTGAAACTGAGGCTCAGTTCAAGCCATTCTTGGGATCCACGGCAAGCCCCTAAGTCTCCTTCACATTAAAATATATGCTGACGAGGGAAAGTCTGAAAAAAAATAAAATACAGTAAAATAGGCACTTGGTTGAGATTAATAATAAACCATTCCGACACAGTCCTATATCTTATGTATTATCCACAGTTGTTTTGCCTTTCACATTCAGGTCTATTTTGATTCCTCCTTCATATTCAGCTTCAATTTTACTTAGGCTTCAGATTCTCATAATCTTCCTTAGTGCTGAACAGCAAAAAATTTTCCTGCAAGCCTGGAGGATCTTCTCTGTTTTCTTTCATCCGTCTGTATTATCTGCAGCAGAAGTAGCAGTGATGCTAATTGTGGAATTTCTGCAGTCATTGACATTTTATAAATTATCTGTTTCTTCTTTGAGATGGCCTACTCCAGCAGCAGATAGTCTCACATTCCCGCTGTTACTGGCAAATTGTGCAGAATTTGGCATCCTTCACTCAGTGGAGTTGCAAAGAACCTCCCTTCCCCCATGGGGTACATTCATGAGTACCACTTTTTCTGTTAATCTCTTTTTTAAATGTCATCTGTTAGTGCTTGTGTGCAGCATAAAAGTATGCAGGAGAGTATCAGAATCTTAGTATCTAAGAGACAAGCAGTAATGATTGCTGTTTGCTCTTTGGTGCCTTTAACCCAGAAGTTTACCAAATATTAAAACTAAAAAACAAACCCCTAACCTCTCAGCACTGATCAGGCAGTCATTGGCAGTCATTCTGGGTAGCAATTTCATCATATCAGATGCATTGTTCTTATTATGGGTTGGAAATAAAAATGAAAACTTAATTTCTCCAGGTGAAACACAGAAAAAACGCAGATTAGAACACTACCCTAAACCTCAAAGTGAATGGAGTAAAAAGAATGAGAGATAGGAAATGCAGAACCTAAGGATCCTGGTTGTTGCCAGTATATAATGACATCACATTTACATGGTCTTTTGGGAGGTTAAGTGACTTTCCCTGAAGCAGAGAAAACAATTTTGAAGCTATGAACTATCTGGAAGTGAGACCCGGCTGGCTGAATGTGTTATGCAGCTCTGCTCACTGAAATGCAGTCATTTTGCTGGTAATGCAATAGCACATGGTGTCTTTTCAGATAAGGACTCCTTTTCTGTCAAAATTTACCAAAAAAAAAAAAAAAAAAAATTAAGTAGGTGGGGTAAAAATCACTGTGAAATTAAATATAAAGTGTTTTTTTTTTCACTTTGCGAGCATTGACCCAGGAAGGGCATGATAGGTGGAAATGAAATATCCAGACCACAGAAAAAGATGTTTTTAATGTCTGCAGTTCCTGAACACTAATTTTGGTGGTATTTAATGATTGGAGCTTGTAATGAACAGATGACACTACTGTTTAAGGGTGAATTGTTCAAGATTCTTCCTGTGTAGCAATAAAATATGACAGTTATATTTGATAAGATATAGAGGAGATAAAAATGTAGTGAGAGAAAAACATATAGCTTGGCTCAATGTTAACATATTTACAACGATGAAATAGAATGTCATTATGTAGGTGTTGACTTCATGGAGCAATAATATCTGTTGAAGAAGCTGTATGATCCTCTACAAGATAACAAAGGCTGATTTTTAAACAAAAGGACTTAAACCAATCCTGCTCCTTAGGGATTTAGGCAGCAGTCAGGCATTAACTGGCAGTTAAACTGGGTGAAGCTTAATTAGGTGGTATAGATTGCCTGAAGTGCAAAGAGCTTATTTTCTTATCTTTGTATATATTATACACTGCCAGAGGAGGGAGAGCAGGGTCACAACCCTTCAAAAGATACAGCATTAACTTAGATGAAGCAGTCAGTATTATTATTATTCCTGTTTTATGTGCACTGAAACATAAAAATTTAGGGCCACATTTCACCTAAATGTATTCCCCTAAAAGTTAGAGTTGTAGTTTAGGAGCTTTCTCCTTAGTGCTTCTGGAGGTAATGTAAAGAGACTGGCCTGAGGGATCCACATCTGGATCCTATCCAGACAGCAAAAACATTCTTATTTTTTAAAGTGAGTTTCAAGTAAGGCTTTATACTCCTAAAATAATAAAGTGGATGCAGGCTATCTGTGAATATGTATTTGGATGCTGTTTTGGACTGAGCACTGTTGCATATCTCTCAGGAAAACCAACTTGCACTCACTCCAACATTTGCCTCGCTAGTGTTTCATGCCCTCCCTTTCTGCAACCTTAATTGCACTAATAAGTTCTGTATGCTCCTGCCTGTCTTCTGCCTTTGGATTGTTAACTTTAGCTGATACCTGATTTGCTTTGTCAGACACAAAAGTATTATTCAAAAAACCATCTCCCACAGATATGCCTCCATTGCCTTATTTTACACAGCGATTACATGAGTACCTTTTAAATGCTGGAATGACAAAAACTATTCTGAGTTTCTTGTTAACAAAACCAAGCATCTTTCCTCCTGTTTGACTGGCAAGAACTTATTTCAAGCCTAGTCATGCAGTGGTCTTAACTCCGTGTAGATTTAAAGCTGTGTTTTGATTCTTCTATCTGTCTATCTCACATAAGCCTTCCGGGCACAATTCTGTTTCTCTATTCACATGCTCCCTTTCTCATCCAAACAATCTGGAAAAGAGTACAAGATAAGCTTTCTGATGGCAAAAAGAAACCAATAAAAAGCTTGTCAATTCCCATATGTAATCTTGTGCCTGGGGAGTATGTATGTGTTTTCAATTAGGGTTTCTAAAGTTCCTTTAAATGCCCTAGCTATGCCCTATATGCCGATTATAGGCCTCAGCAAATAGGGCCTGAGAGGATTTACAACCTTCCAGTCTCCTATAAATGCATCTGCTTACTCATTTTCCCTTCTTTATGTGTGTGTTTGTTGTTGTTGATTTAATCCTCTCTAGCAAGTCAGTCCTGGAGAAATGCCCTTAGTAGGGGAAAGACTGAGCAAACAGCAGGTAATATGTTTACTTCTGAGGAAGTGCTGGCTTATTCCTAGAGGTGTCTGAAAGAGCCAGAGAGCTTGGACTCAGCCTAAAGCTCTAATTTTTAGGTCTCCATGAGCAATAATCAGTTTGGTTTACATTTTGCACTGGAAATGCTAATATCCAAGCAAGGTTTAAATTGACCTCATAGCAGCCTTCTGGTATCTGAAGGGGGCCTATAAGTATGCTGGGGAGGTATTCTTCCTTAGGAACTGTAGTGATAGCACAAGGGGTAATGGGTTCAAATTTAAACAGGGGAAGTTTAGATTGTATATAAGGAACAAATTCTTTACTGTAAGGGTGGTGAGGCACTGGAATGGGTTGCCCAAGGAAGTTGTGAATGCTCCATCCCTGGCGGTGTTCAAGGCCAGGTTGGTCATAGCCTTGGGTGACATAGTTTAGTGGGAGGTGTCCCTGCCCATGGCAGGGGGTTGGAACTAGATGATCTTAAGGTCCTTTCCAACCCTAACTACTCTATGATTCTATGACTCTATGACACTGAAGAGTTATTTCTATTCAGTGAGTTACTACATGAAACAGCTAGAAGTTATTTGCAAGGTGTTTTATACATAGTTAATCAGAAAATAATCGCTTGGCAGTTGTGCTCTTTACTTCCATTAGTTGGAATGGGACCTAGATTTATATTTTGAAGCTTTGAGGAACTGTGTATTGCACTGCTGAAGGCTGTGGGCTGTTCTATGAAAGAAAAGCAGATGAAGAAATACACACTGTTGCCTCAATTATTACACATCTCTGAATAACAAGGCCCCAGCCACATTTGCCTCCTGCCTGTAAATGAAACAATGACTGTTTCTCCTGCAATAAAAGGTACTTGTAATTTTAATTACTTAGAGCAAAATTCAAGTAATTTATTAATATCAACAGAACCCTAGGACAGAATTATAGTAATATTTTATGTACACTTGGAGGAACACTGATGGAAATAATATGCAGGATACAAATCTGCTTTCCCACTGCTTCACAGTTCAATGGAAATTTAACCTGAGATCTAGACCTGCATCTGCTGGGTGTGGGAGAGGAAAGAGGAGCACAGACAGGCACTCCAGGAGGTTTCATTGTTCCATATGTCAGGAGAATAATCCTGTTATCAATGCAGAGGCTGGAGCCTGCTTAATGTATGTTCAGTACAGTCAAGACGAAGATGGATAGACTATCTCTTGCATTCAGGTCTCTTATCCTGCCATCACCTAGTCATCTGTCCAGTTCCCAGCAAAGATCAGAGCATGCCTCATCTTACTGTGACGTCAGAAGCTGATGTTCCTCTAGGGTTACATTAAGACCATAGGGTACCAGCCAGGGATACCTCAGATGAAGTCCCAGTCTTCTCCCCACTACTCCTGCTTTGTATCCATGTGCCATCCAGTGAACACTCCTGTGGCCATACCTGGCAGGTTTGCTTTGCATGACAGGAGGGATACAGATCAGCAGGATTCTCCAAAGAATTTGGCCTGTGGCCATGGTGAAAGGATTAAACTGCAGCTCAAGAACAAGTTGGAAGTTTCTTTGCACAAGGATATATGCTAACCCAAAACAACATATTACAAGGAGCTTCCTTGTAATAGAAATCTGTGCTTTTAGTAGCCTACTTTTTATTCCATCTGAAAGGAACATAATCTCCTGAATTCCCATGCTCTATCTGAAGCACACATGGACTTTCCTTACAACAGGCAGGTGCTTCAGTTTTTCTGAATTAACCCAATATTATCTTACTTCTGATTCCAAGTGTGTTTTGTATTTGGGTTCTGATGCTTTCCTGAACTAGTGTGCATCTGTCTTTCGCTTATCTTTTCTAGCAATCCTCTCTTTCTTTCTCCACCTTTGGTATTTCTGTCTAATGCTTTGCCTTCTTTCAGCTTCCCTATGGAATCACAGTTTATCATGACCTTTTCTTCTTCTACTCCATAAACTAATATTTTTGTCTACTTTTTAAATTTAGTTTCCTCTTTAGTTGTTTAATTATTACCATTTTATCATCAATGAGAGTTCCAGCACTGAGTACATTGAGTGCAATGGCAAAGTTGCCATTAGTTCAAAAGAAAATCGACTGAGTCATGGGAATGTAAAACCATGTGCATAATCTTATTACAGATATCCCTGGTACTGTTAATTAATGATCCAGATTCATTCCCCAGAAGCATTAACCAAATCCAGTCTAGAAGTTGAGGGATTAATGATAAGCAGCAGCGTGTCTTTATAGAGCTGTCTTGTTATTGCGTAAAATACAGGGCTTATAGCATGGAACGACACATCTTCAGTGCTCACAGCCATTGTCATGTTAGCACAAAACTTGAAGTTTCTATTCCAGCATATTCAAAATCGTCATGCCTATTTTAACAAAATCTATACAGATTCAGCAAGTACTGAGAACCCACTATACCTGCTTTCTTCTCATACTGCAAGAGAAAAACAGACAAGATCCAACAATGGACTTGCATGTCCGAAGGGAGATTGTAAAAATTTGTGCCTTTTGTAATAATGCGTAAATTGCAAACTCCCAAAGTTGGCAAAAATCAAGCTGACAAAGGATAAAAATTGTGTATCATACAGAGCCTCCACAAATAGAGCACGTATCTCGTGCCTAGCAGGAAGGGAAGAAGGTATCTGTAGTAAATTTATGCGCCATAGCATAGTTCTTGCTAAAAAGAGAGAGAAGCTTGAGAGTGACTAAGAGAAACCATCCCTTTCTCCTTTCCTGACCTCCTTCACAGACCCTCAGTCTGTCATTTCCCTATATCTGCTGAAATCAAAGTCTCTGTTGGACCAACTGAGATTAAACTGATTATTTAAACTGATTTAAACTGATTTAACTGGTCAGTATATATGAAATTTTTTAGAGCTAAGCTGATATTCTCTGAATTTGCAATCTCAAGAATAAAAAAACTCCACAAGGTTTTTGTTTATTTTAGACTAAATAAATTCATCAAATAGAGAACATAACATTACAGTCTTGCCTTGTTTATTCAAAGTATTTTTGTTAGAAAAAGTTCCAGTTTTCCTCAGACCTCATAACTGTTTTTTGAGGGCTACTACAAAGTTAACATTATAGGCTAAGTAAAAGGCCGAATTCATTGAAAGATATTTTGGGGGCTGCTGTGCATCCAACTGACATGGCTGCATTGGAATCTGTGGAATTATTCTGGGTTTCCACTGTTACCAGTCTCCTGACTGTATCTGTGGTCCTTCATATAAAGTACCTTCTTTCTAAAGGGACAGAGCAGACCTCCTAACTTGCCAGTCACAACCTCAAGCGTGTTTCTAGTCTTTAACCCCACTCTGTCATCAAAACTCACATGGCCTTGAAGCAGCCCAAAGGACTTAATCTTCCTCTGCGGTGTTTCCCATGAATATGAGGTGATGCACATTTGCTGTAGGTATTCATCTGACATTTTATTGTTCAGCAATGCATTTGTGAGGTTAAAATCATTCACTCTGTAAAGATATATGAGAGTTTGGATCAATTTATGAACATCTAGAATATTAAGAGAGGTACTTCTTGGTCTACAAAAAGCTGTTCCACTGTAATTTCAAAAACCCAGAGTCAGCATATCACCCAAAGATTTTAGTTATTCTTGCAGTAGTGACAAATGGCAGTAACAATACATTCATTCTCTGCACTAGTAATAAAGCCATCCTCTTTATTAAGAAAGATTATAAAAAGTAAGCCTGTTAGATGTACTCAAGTGTTTAATAATAATGCTTGGCTATTCTCAGGGTTTTTCAGCATAGGATGTCAAAAGCATATAGATGAAGCAGCTAAGTTATGTCCCAGGGTACTCATGAGTTTGACAAGAGCTTAACTCACACCCTGTGTCATGGTAATGGCAGAGCCTGAAATGGAGTAAAAAGATTGCACTGCCACTGCTCATAGGTACTCTTAGATTTTATAATAGTCCTTCCCACCCCAGCATTCTCTTCCTTTTCCCAATATCTGAATGCAGATACTCTTCTAGGGAACAGGCTTATATTGCTGTCTCACATTATAATAAAATAGCCAGGGCTCAACTGTATTAGCACCTCCCTTAATAGTAGTTGAAAGAAGCAAGAGGAAAAGCCTCCAAAAAAGAGTGAAGTAGCCATACAGCTCAAGAAGAAGCAATTAGCCTCTCCAGGAGTGGGAGACTGAAGTGATTAGGATAGCAGGGTTGGAGGATATAATTGTAAAGCACTTGGTGCTAAAAGGTTCATCCTGTATAATGCTTTTTAAATAAAATCTACCTTGAAGGAGTAGATTTTATTTAAAAGGCATTAAAGGATTCAGCTTGCCAAACTGAATGGTCTCTCTGAGAGCAATCAGCCCAGCTACTTACTTGAAGTGTTTCTGTGAGAGGTCCCAGGAAAATTGACCTGTTGCCTCCAGGGATCTGACTTGCTGCTTCTCAAGAATTAACCAAGAAGCCTGCTCTGCTGGACCTTGCTTGGAGCTCCTGTAAGGAAGCAGGGAAGACTTGGAAAATCTGGTGAGAGCCTGTGCCTAGGACATTATTTTTCACTCTCATCTTGAATTCTTCTGGACATAGCACCAGTAGCATGCACAGGCAGAAACTTAAAATCACAGAGCAAAGGGTAAGATTTTGAAGCTGTAAATTGTGAGGTCTAAGACACCTTCAAAAATCCCAGTGCTAGCTATAAGGGTTGTGATGGACATGAACAATAAAAACCAGAACCCACAGTTGAATGGAGTTTTAGTTTGTTTATCTGTGTAACTTTATAAGTGAATGTGGTATTCAGTTCATACTGCAAGCTTTTTAGTATTAGCACTGGGAGAAATTTGACATAGGAAGGACATCACAGGGGAAAGAAAAACAAAGAAAAAAGGAACAGAAGAAATACTGACATAAAAAGTAAGAAGACAGACAAAGTGCAGAGGATACACAGGAGAACAGGAAAGATATCATTATTTAAAGTGTTTAAAATCACTCTTCCGGGTAAAAGGGCAACACAGGAATCAGTCTGGACCTGCTTGCTGGCTCTTATGCATCTTTGGAAAGGCAGCAATTTTCTTCCTGGCAAATATCTAGCAAGTTATTTAAGTAGGCTGAAGCCCTGTCCATGCCACAGGCCACTGAGAGTGCTTACAATCCTACCTGATTCAAGCGGCTGACAGTAAAACGTAGATTTGATGGATGTCATGATTTTCATCCCAGAGCACAGAGTCCATAAAAAGGGTGACTTGAAATACAGAATATATTTGCTCAGAAGTGTCTTTACTACTATTTTCAGAAAGATCTTTGGATGTCCCTTTTTCACCTCTTTTTTTTTTTTTTTTTTTTGCTCTTTTTCTGCCTGATACCACTTGGTAGGGCAGTGCAGAGGTCTGCAAGTATTCAGGTGAGAAGGAGAAAAAAATGTGATTCTGTCTTCAGTTCTCATGGTCTCTGTTGGTGTGTTTTTGGCTGGGAGTATATGCTTATTTGCTCAGTCAATTCTGAAAGAACCTGTTCTTTGACCACAAAAGCTTGCCTCACAGATTCAACTTCTTTCTTTCAGATCCAGCATCTGAACAATAGATGTTTTTTTTAATCTTGCTTTTAGGTTTTATATTTTTTAATTTTGTTTTCATATGTCCCAACTTCAGATTTTTTCCACCTATTCTTTTACAATGCTAGAATTGTGAGCAGCTGCCAAACATGGTCTCCTGGCCTTTGCATCTTTACTAGAGGAGTTAGATCCTCCCAAGCTGGGATGTTACAGCAGTAGAGGTTTCACACAGCTTACACACTGTTTCTGATGGTGGAAAACATGTACAAGTACATTTAAGTGCACCTCATATCCAGTGCTTTACAAACACAACTGGCCAGGAGCAGGCTGGTGGTGAAGACTGTAGAGATTATGCCCAGTTAATTTTTATATATTTCATGTATTCTAGGTAATTAAAAGGTCAAGAAATAGCTGTTACTGACTTATTAATATTGATGGCATAATGACCTATTTCATATAATTTGGGGTCATTGAAGTGTTGTAGGTAGACAGCATGTTATATGCAAATATGCAAGGAAAAGCAATTGCCTGCTAAGTCCAAAAAGGTCATTACAAAAACTGCCAGGCTGTTAGGATATGAGACACTACTTTCTCATCGTCAGCCACAGCTGCACCGGGTACTGATACCTTTTTGGGAATTGACATTTGAAATGGCTAAAAAGTGACAAGAGATAGAAGGAAGGTTGGTAGAGTTGTCAGGAGCAGCTAGCAAAGGGCAGCTTCTGCCAGAAAAAAATGTTGAGCCTTCGGAAGTTCCCAGGGGAAGACGAACTGCAGGAAGACAGTTTTCCTTCTGTTCCCTCAACTGATATCAAGATATGCTATATATTTAGGTAGTCTGATGGCAGGTGGCCTCACTGAACAATCACAGTCGCCACATCATGGGTTGTTCCTAAGCCACCTGGTCCAAAATTGGGCAGGTCCCTTAAACTGCACCAGTAGAGAGACAGAGGTGTAGGCAAAGGTCCACTGAAGGAGCTACATGGGTATCATATAATTATGACAAGAGACATGCAAATTCGTGTTGTATTTGTGGGCCATTCACCTTTAAACATCTTTTCTCAATCTGCTGTTGGTTGTAGGAGATCCAGTGGCCTTCAGAAAATGAACATTTTCTTGGTCATATTTCTCCTACATGTCCATTTTTGAGGAAGTATTGCCCTGGGCTAATATCAGTGCTCATTTCCCCTGCGTTGCTGAAGACAATGAAGACTATGACTGAGTGGCTTTGGGATGCCCTTAATCCCCAGCAGTGTCAGACAGGTTTGAAGCAGCTTGGCAAACATATGATTCCCTTGTAAATGTAAGGCTTCATACACAAAAACCTCACAATTCCATTCCTGCCCATGGGCACTGAATTAATTTTTCTTTAAAATTCAAAGGAACAGAAAAACTGACAGAAAGTTTCCCTTCAAAAGCATGGTTAAGACATGAATGTTTCCTGTCAAAATCCTAAAGCACAAGTCTGCACATTAAATTCATATAGTCCAGTGTTGAAATTTTGAGACTTCAGCTAGCTTTATTTCTTATATTTTGTGGAATTCAGCAGTATTATTTGAAATGCAGCTGTTCTGTATGCACAGAACCACGAGAGCTTCTCAGAAAATATTGGGAATTGTTAATGTTTTATTATATTTGGAAATAAAATTGATCAGTGCTGTCCCCTCCAGTAACATAGACAGAAGGTTAAAAAAAAATGTGAGGAAGGAATTCTCACCAGGGTTTTGCATCTGTGTCTAGGAACTGTTGGATAAATGGTCACATATACAATCTGCAGCCTTTGTGGACACCTCAGATTTGACTGTTATCTGCAGCCTTGTGTATATGATCAAAATTGAAAATAAGACATTCAGGTATAGCAGTCTCTGCTTGGTGCAGCCTGGCAAACACCCCTAGCCAGACAGGTTTTAATCCTTTTTCCTTCACTGCCTTGTTCTGTGAATTCAAGACATGATACCGCAAGAAGCTGAACTGTTTTGGCATAGGAAGGTTTGGAAAGACATCATCATCCTTACAGCTTGGCTAATATTGCAGAGAAAGACTGTATGTAAATGTAACAAAATGTGAATTTCTTCTGAGTGGAGGTTGTGAATGTAGGAGGTGTGCAAACAGAACAGTGGTGGATGGTCACCAGACAGCACATCTAAATACAGATTTCAGAATGATTGCAAGACAGCAAACGTCACTTCCAAAATAGCTATTATTTGTGTTGGAAATGTGCTTTTGACATCTATGTTTGGGTTTTTTTTTTCAGTTGGGAAATAAAAGAAGATTAGAATATTATTAGATGGTAGCCGAACAAAACTAATAACAGCATTCAAGCAGAACAAGCCCCTCACAAGCAGACTAATAATTATTTGTGGAGGATATTCACCAGATCACTTAAACTAAAGGAAAGGATGATCTGTTTCTGACAGATTGTGGGCAGTGCTGGTTTCATGCATGCATTTGACTCCTGGCAGATGAATTCATCCTGGCATGAGATGGAATCTATTAGAAAATTGGCTAGACAAATTAAAGTCCACACTCCATTTCCTTTAGGGTTGCTAAGCACAATTACTGTCCTCAGTGGTGAGGCAAGCACTTAAATTAATAAATGTCCTATTAATAAGTACACTATACACAAAAATGTCTGAACTGGAAAAATACTAACTGTGAACATTACCAACTGTGCACGTGTTTCATAAACTAGCTATTAGGAAAAAAGTTAAAGGTTGTAGCACACATAACTGAGAATTTAGTTTTGCCTTGACTCTACTTTTTCTATGTCAATAAGAAATCTTTCAGAAAAGTGGTGATGATGCATGAGCTTAAATGCAGTATTTTTTCTGGATGTTTGCACACTTGTATGTGGGTTCATGTGACTATAATTTCTTAATCTAAAATGAAGAAGGGTAACTGACTGTAACAAAACCAGTTCCATCAAATTACAGATTCTACAAATTCCTTAAACTGAGCAAATTCTAACGATCTTATCCTGGATTTTTAATCTGACCTTGCCTTTTTCATACGGAGCATCATTGTTCTTGACTGGAAATGAAAGTCTGCTTTCTCCAGTTTTGAAGCCTCAAGAGTTTCCTATCTGCATTAGTTAACTTTCTGCAGCCCAAACATCCCCCAGCTCCTCCCCTGTTGCCACTTGAATACGGGAGTGGTGCTGTAAAGAAAAGGAAAAGCCATAAATTTGACTTGAAATTTTACCTGAGTGCATCCTCAGGGTTACCCGAGTTTTACATTGCTTATACTGTAAGATGCTTATTGTAAATTCAATTAAACGTAATCCAGCAGCAAATGTGTTAAGGCTTAGGGAGATGGGGAGGCTGTAGCATGATGCAAGTTACAGAAAGTAAGAAGCCTGCTGCCAAATGTAGCTCTCACTGCAGAGCCCTTGGAACACAGTCCTCAGACACCCTGGTCTTCATTAAACAAACACAACTTTTTGTTATTGTGATACGTGGCTGATATTTTTATGTACAGTGTAAGACAGGGGCCTAGTGTGGATCACTGGTGTGAGTGTGTGTGCCTGTAAGGGCAGCAAGAGAAATCAGAGACTGACAGAGTTAAAATCTCTGGGATGAGGGTCGAGCAGAGCCATATTGGACAGTGTCAGTCCCAGGCAGCTATACTTCACACACACACTGGGCAAAAGATTTACAAAAGCCTGCAAGGAGTTGGATGTCCTAACCCCAATTTGAAACCACTCTTAGTTGGATACTAATTATCTTTGGTCCCTTGAAAGCTTCCTTGGGTTGACTACCGTGGACACTGAAGAGGCTTGAGTGATGTGGTTGTGCAAGGCATCATCATCATCATCATCACCATCATAGGAGAAAGGCGGACAGGAGGTTTGAAGGCTTAGATGCCTCCTAGTTCTCTTGCAGCGCCACTGGCAGAGGTGCACCAGTCTCTGCTAAGCAGCGCCCTTGGACACCACTTGATCTAGGCAAGCAGAGGTCCAGCCAACTGCTGGAGATACCGCCATACAAGTCTGACATTTGGAGTTCTAGGCTTTAGTAAAACATTGCAGGCCTGGAACATGTTAACAGCTGCACAAATCCTGCAATATTAAACATATTTGGAGTTAAAATAACATGCCATTAAAAAAATAAGCCTTGTTTTCAGTGTGATTCTCTAGGTGAGCAACACCATCCTCCAAGTAAAATAACGTTGTTACTATGCATACATAGCGTACTTACTTTCCTTTAAAATATGAGGGCACAAACCTTGCAGAAAGGAAAGAGTGTAAGTACCCAGCAACAAAGACTTATTAATAAATATCCTTTAGATTTTTATGAATGTCCCATTGATTTCAAGATACAGCCAGTAGAGAAGGCTGATAGTCTTGCCTTGCACAGCCATGTACCTGAAGGAAAAATAGGTAAAATTTGAATGTAAAATGCTGATTTAGTAGTTTCCTGCTTACCTAGCAGAGGCTCCAATGATCCTAGAAGGCAAGCTCAGAGCAGAAGCCAGTCAGGGTTATCCGTATTCTGACGTTACTGGTCATCTGAACCTGAGGGAGTCACTTAAAATCTGTGGTTGTATTTTACTCACCAGTGAGCCTGACGTTTCTTTACAGAGGCAGTGCAAAATTAATTAAAATTTTATAACATACTTTGAAATCCTCAGATAAAAGGCACTGCAACATTGCAAAATATTTCATGGACAGGACCATCCAAGGTGAGATCTGCCTCCTTTTTATGTAACTTCTTTCAAAGATCAGAAACTACTCCAAGGTGAAATAGTGCAATGAAACAAGATGAACCCACAGTTTCCTACATACCTATGAGCTGTAACATCACAGGAAGCTGAATGAATCAGGTACTTCTACTCAGAAGGCCTGGAAATAACCATGAAAGTCAGGGGTTTTTTCATTTGACCAAGCCAAGCTTTTGTGGTCTTTGCACTAAGCACATGGATATACTCTCCAAAAGGATCACTTTGAGAGGAGCCTAATGATTTTTATTGTAAAGCTCATCCCAAAGGCTGACACAGAAGAGGCATAGAAAATGCAAACCACCCCTGAGCTTCATCAGACCACTGATCACGAGGTGAGACCTGTGCAGACTAACAGTTCACACTTGACCCCCACAAGAAAGCTCACCTCTCAAATACAAAGAGCTGTCCTGCTGGTACAAGTAAGGTGGTATTTTCCCACGGTTTGCTTAATGGTCTGTCAGGGCTGCTTTTTGGTAGCTAGTACTGGTATAATTAACAAGTACTTTGGAATGTTTGTGGAGTATTGATGGCTGCCCAGTCTTGTTTGCAAAGTCCACTCTTCTAATTTAACCAAGTCTTAAGAAATGTTGAGCATTTGCTTCTTTGTCTGCTGATGCATCTTGTATTGGAACCTGGTAAATGCACTAAGTATTTTCATGTCCATGGAAGAAATCACGAGGTGTAAAGCGCGCTGAGCTCACCATGCTCAGCAACTTTTATGCTTGTAGTGGTACAGTCTTTCTTACATGTTTCATATTCATTCAGATGTGTTCTCTCCTGGATCTGCCTTTGTTAAGTCTTGTTAATTCATAGCAGTTAGACTTCTGCATATTGACAGAAGGGTAAATCTGCCACGCATTATTTGTGTGTCATGACTGCGAGTCTTAAAATTATTGATGGAAAAAAAAACACTATAAAAAGTTGCTACATACAAGTGGCATCCAGCTGTGGAACGCTGCATTTTATTTAACTTGTATGTTGGTATGGAGTTACTTTGTTTCATGCCTCAAAAAGAAGTTGGTAAGCTGTGTTAAGAAAGCTATAGAGTATGCTACTGCAAGTATTGGGATATTATGGATAGAACAATGGTGTATCCTCATCTTGACTGCTGCGTCTAATTTTGGCCTTCCTCTTAGAAAGGACACAGCAGGAACAGAAAAGCTGCAGAAAGGATGGGAGAAATTATTAACGGCATGCATGAAAATCGACTCAGAGCAGTAACTAGATTTGAAGGAAAATAGAGGAGGGATAATACGGGCAACTAAGAAATTGGTTTGGAAAGTGTCAACTCCCTTTCCCGTAAGACAGTAAGAAGGGTACTAAGCAGATTGCGAAAAGGCAGCAGAAATCACCGGGGCCGTGCGCCCGGCTCGCTCCGGGAATCCCTGGCGCACCGGCGGCGGCAGCAGCGGCGGCCGCAGCCGCATTACGGGCCGGGCTCGCTGCCTGCTCTGCCGGAGCGGCGGTGCCCGGGAAGCGCAGCCCCGGAGCCAGGAACGCCGGGAACTGTCGCTCCGAGGCCGGACCGCGGAGCAGGAGCCGACCGGAGAGGGGGAAGGGAGCTTCGCAGAGCGACCCTCACAGCGGCGTCCGGGCTCCACCTCCGCCTCGACCCGAGGGAGTGAGGGGGGCGGCCCCGGGAGCACTGGGGGCGGTCGTGGGGGGGCTGTGCCGGTGACGTCGGGTTTGCAGCAGCCCCGAGCGGCAGCGGGCGGGCGAGCCGGGAGCCGTACCGGGGGAGCTCCTCCGAGGAGGGCTCCGGCGGCGCCAGGGTGTAGGCTCGGGGCGGCGGGGAGCTGCCGCCGGTGACGGGCTCGCCATGAAGAAGCACTCGGCCAGGGTGGCCCCCCTCAGCGCTTGCAACAGCCCCGTCCTCACCCTCACCAAAGTGGAAGGTAAACGACGGCGCTGGGAGCGGGACGGGGAGACCGGGTACCGAGATGAGGGATGATGCTCCGGGGAGACCGCGTACCGCGACGGGGCGATGCCCAGCTGCGGGGGAGTTGCGCGACCCTAGAGTCCCCGCCGCCCGCCCAAGGGTCGCGCAACTCCCCCGCAGCCGGGCATCACCGGCATCCATCCGTGTCCCCCGCCGCTCTCTGCTCCGTCTCTTTCCTCCCCCACGCTCCGGAGTCAGAGCTCCTCTCCTGGAGCTCCCTTCGGGGCGCCGGAGCATCACCCAAGCCCCTGGACAAGTATGTGCCAGGCGGGACCCTTCGGGGAAGGAGGGAGGATGCTGGACAGATTTACCCTCCCCCATCGGAACACGGTCCCGTGTCCCAACCATCTCTCCTCATTTCTAATCCAGGTGCGTGGTAGCAGTGGGGTTGGGGAACGGAATCAAAAGAATCATAGAACCAAAGAGGTTGGAGAAGACCTGTAGGATCATCAAGTCCAACCTTTAGCCCAGGACTGCCAAGTCCACCACTAAACCATATCATGGAGGGACATTAGGAGCCCAGCAGTAGTGAGGGGTTGGCAGACCTTCAGGGATCATTGGAAACTTTCAGGGATCATGGCTGGGTACTTTGAAAAGGGCAGTGATGTGCCCAGGAGGGTTTTCTAGAGAGTTCTGAAGCTCTGGGTGTAGCTGGTGGTGAGGTCTGGGGTGAGGAGCTGCTATCTTGGGTAGAAACCTATAGGCCATGCCCTAAGAGAGGCAGAACAGGTAAGGTGAAGGGGGTGATGTGGAGGCAGTAGGGTTCAGGAACAGGGGCCCATCTGAGGGGTGGATATGGATGTCAGTTCCTGAAGGAAGGGCAAAGAGGAAACCACTGGTTTGGGGCATCCACTGGGGAATGTGGTAGTTGGTTGAGAGAATGGGATTGATGAGAGGAAAAATATTGCCTGAGAGGAATGGAGGGAGGAGAGGGAGAAAGGGATGAGCAAGATGAGGCAAAGAGGAAGAATGACTCAAAAAAGGAAGTTATTGAACAGGAAGAGGTGAAGTACAAACTTGAGACTCCATAGAAAGCTCACGAAGGAGAAAAAAAGTAATAAGGAAAAACTGAGGAAGAAAGAAAGGAAAAGAAGAAATGCCAGCAATAGCTCTGTGGAGGAGAAAGTGAGAACATGCAGAAATGCCTTATAGGGGGAAAGGAACTGAAATCAGCAAGGAAAAGTGGAAAATCAGGAGTACCTGAAGGTTGTTATTTCAGTTCATGAAGAACACAGCTGTTGCATTTCCGCAACATAAAAAGCACCTGCTGTAGAGATAGGAAAAGGGATCTCGGTTTTCTGACCAGAAGAAGAACAGGCCTGATCTTCATTACACTATAATTAGAATTTAAAAAAAGCCCTTGGATTTAGTCTTGTGCATAGTAGAGGGTTTCTCTCAAGGTTTGCATTGGAGGCTCCTCTGGGTATGGAGCATGTCTCCCTTCCTTTTGGTGCACTGCACATGCTTTATGAATCATAAATAATAATAACCCACCAGGTTCCAGCTTTGAAATGTGGGTCATCTCACTCCTCTTCTCACAGTTCAAATATAGTTTATTACCTACCTTTTTTAGAAACAGAACCAGTGCAATCTTTCCCTATGCCGTAAAATTGAATCCTTTCAAACATTTCCATGTCTGCTCTGCATACCAGCTCTCAGACACCCTATTGCCACTCACCAGGGACTTTGTTGACCTAGTTGGACTTTTCCTTCTTTACTTGAGACTCTTTTTTCATTTATCATCAGGGGCAAAATCTAAATTGCCTTGATGGTGTATGATAGGGCCCAGAGGTTGTACAGAGGCAGATGAGAGTTTCCTTTGCTGTTTGCTTCCTTTTAATGAAACAGACTGGCTTTGTTCAAGAGCTTCTTTTTTCCACATCAATTGACAACATTTCCTTTCAGACTAATATTGACTAGTTTTGGCGGCTGCTGTTTAGAGCCATATGAAAAAGCCAAGTGTAGTTACAGGTAAAAATAAAGCAAGGCAGTGGGCACACTGTGCACTGCCTGCTTACGTTGGTCTGGCTGCCAGATCTCTGGTAAAGATTTGCTTTCCTAAACTTCTCCGGTAGCCTGAGTCCCCTGCAAAGGCATAGCCAGTGCTGCAAATGCAAGGCAACAAAAACTTCCCTCTGCTTCGCAGTTATGATTATTTTCTTGCCAATCAGCCATCATCAAAGTGTTTCAAGGATCTCTGGCAGAACCACTAGGAATACATTTCACTCTGCGATAGTTAGCCAAGAGGAGCCTTTTGTTGATATGCATTGTTGTAAAGCCTTCCAGCAGTCCCTCTATTTTCCTGTTGGTACAGTATCTTCTTTGCTTTAAAAGGGAGATAAGGACTTGTAAGTCTTCACAAGCATGACTGCCATTTCGAATTACTTCAGAGATTGAATCATCAGTATGCTCTGAGCCTGCTGTAGCAGCACTTCCCAAGATGAGTGTATCTATATGCATCAACCAGGCAGGCAGTAACCATACCATGTGTTTTGCATGCCTGGCACCACTGCACACTCTTCATATTTTGAGAAATGTTGGCTCGGTGCCCGATTTGTGCTTGTTCTTCTTTCTGTTGTTTTTCTCACCAGTTTCTGTCCATACTGGAGGGGCCATTCCTTTCAGACTAGCCAGTTGACTGGTTTCACCCTGTTTGTACACGAAAGCACACTGGACTTTGAAGACTGACTTGCCTTCCTTAGGAACGTAAATATTTCACTCCCTGCTCTGCATCTTCCAGAGACAGGTAGCATCAGCTTTCATGAGGAGCTGTGGGACAATCCCCTTGCCAGAGAAAAACCATCCTTCACTTAATTAGTCCATACTTAGAGCTACTTATTCCCAGGTTTCCAGCACCTAGGAAATTGTATTTCAGCCTCCTAATACAGCACATTTCCTCTGCACTGTTATCTTGGAAAGAGTGACTGGTGATGTTCAAAGTTGCTAATAATGCAGATAATAACCTCTCTACTTTCAATTATTACACATAAATGTCTAAACTGAGTTTCTGTGGAACCAGATTCTGCCACATGCTCAGATGGAGTAACTTGTCTGCATTGCTGGAGTTGCAGGGAATTATACAAGTACGAATGAGAAATGAGTTTGGCCTTTTAACATATTTGCATGCCTGCAGGGGATTCATCACAAGCGTACCAACACTGTAATAACTTCAACAAAAAATCTTCTTTGCTTCCTCAGCAAGCACGAACTGAACATCCCAAGCACAGCAAAAACTTCCATGAGTGGTAGTCTGATTCCTTAAGAGATGCAGTTCTTATTATCCTCATTTTGCAGATGGAGCAGCGGAGAAACTGCAGAATGAAGCAACTTGCCTAAAACCAAGCAGCACGTCATTTCACTGAGCAGGCAAGAAAAGACTGACAGTACATAGGAATGAACCCCCAAACTTCCCACACGTTTTCTTGACCACAGGAGGGCACTGGCATGAATGGATGCAATATAGCAGGGATAAGGCTTTCTTTACTGAAACCAGTGACTTCAGCTTCCTACTAAAACTTCCTTTTTGGGAGATAAGCTCAAGTGCCGCATAAATATATCTCTGGATAAGTACTGTGTAACTGTTAGCAGTGTTCTGCTGCTGGCATTGAAAAATTCTGGTAGTCGGGCAATACTTGTTTATACGTTCAGCACTTGGGTAGACCGTGTGCAAAATCGCATCTGTCAGCACCTGTAGAAGAAACAATTGTGCCCACTGGTCTTTCTTATACAAGAGCTGGACATGATAGAAATATGCACTACTTGTATGTTCTTGAAAGCAGAAGCAGCTGGAGAGCAGGAGGTGACTGTGGCTCAGCCAGGGCATTTAGTTTGTGTGTGCTTCCGCACTGAAGTGGCCTTCATGAGGAATGCATGCTGGCTTCTGTGCTGAGTAATTAACTTGCAAAATACTCACTTTTGTTCAGACAGTCTTCAGTGTGAGCATTCACGATTAGGGCAGAGCATCAAACCCACCTGGTGCTTGCCCCATAGTTGCGGTAGCAGCTTTTGCTGATTCCTGACCAGAGCTGTGATGGGGTGAATGACCTAGGGGTGAAGGTAATACTAACAAGTTTGCATGCAGCTACAGGAATGAACAGGAGTGTAAATTTGTTGTGTATCTGCTTCTCCATGGTACTACCAGCATGCACTGTGATATGACAGGGTGAAGTCAATATGACTTATCCCCTGATAGAAAAACAGTGCACTCTTCCACGTTTACTGTGAGTACTGAGTGTTAAGTACACATAGGCCGTAATTACACTCTGGCTTTGCCACAGGGCGACTTTTGCCCATATTTCCTATTCCTTGCAGTATTTTCAGTTAACACAACAGCATATCTGAGCAGATGTGCAAGCTCCAAAGGCGTGAGGAGTTTCTTCTTGCATAACCCCTGGCTCCCTTCCCAAATGGCACCATGCTTTCTTAAGCTTTAAACATCCTCAAAATGAGCCACTCTTAGCTGTGCTAAGCTTACCCACTGGGGATTCCCACCAGCTCCTCTTTGATCATGTCCCACCAGTTATTTCATATACTATCTTGCCTGTGCAAACTCATGAGCTATAGTTTGGAGGTGACTCATTACTTCTGCACTCTGTGTCCCCTCCCCAGATGATACAAAAATAAAATGAGACTATTTTAATGTTGCTAAACAAATGCCAGAGCGGAAGCTTTAATGTATCACGAAGCTGGAAGATAAATTATTAAAGATGTATCCAAGGCTCCTTACTTCAGTGTCTGAAAAGAGCCAACATGTACGTGCTATGGACAAACAATAGTTTCATTTACAATGACAGAACTTACGGATAACAGCAACCACTGGATCATCATCTCGGACTTTCTGTAGATCACAAACCATTATGTTTAACCCACTTGCCCCTAGATGAAGCAAGGTGCATTTTCTAGTCATCTTTAATCAATTTAGGCATTTGCTTTCAAAAAATCAGAAAGTTAGTAATCCATCTATTTAATTACAGATTTCTCCCATGAGAATTTGGAACAAGACATAGTAAAAAATAAATATTAAATCACCACAATGAGTCATTCGTTGTCTCCTATTTTAATTTTATAATTCTCATTAAAGAAATCTTGTCTCTCTTTCCCAATGGCTGACAATTGCAAACAACAGGATTTGTAGCATAGAAGTAGTTCAGCATAAAAGACAGAGTTCAAACAAGATTAGTAGTTCAACATAAAAGTCTATGGCAGCCCAACATGTATTCCCCAGGAATCTCCCAGTTATAAGTCTCATATACAGCATTATTTATGTTGTAGCTTTCCTAGCTCATTATACTCAGGACAGCACATTCACTTACATACTAAGCAGCTCCCTCCACTTGGATGGAGTGCCATTGACAGCCTTTAGCCTACAGCCCAGTTAATCTTTGTTAATTATAAACCATGAGATGCCACTGCAGACCTGGAGAATATGCCACAGAAGCAGGAATTTGTCCAGTAAAGAAGTAGATTTACTTTATAATCTTCACTGAGTTTTGGTGACAGCCACTACAGAATACGATCAAAGGCAACAGGAGCCAAGGTGTTTTTAGCTGTGCCAAGATGGCTTGCTTTTACACAGGGCTGCCCACCGACTGTGTAGATACCATATACTGGAGAAGCCAGTCGCCTTCTCTGATGTTAACTGCCCAGTTCCAGGAACCTGGCTCCACTCTACCTGGGCATAATGCAGAGCATAATAACCTGGCATGGAAATTTTGTGAGTCCTACTCAAGGCATGGATTTTTCCATAGGATCTAGCACCTCTTGGTTATACACTGACTTTTCTTGACGTAATAGGTACACATTTTACTTAGTATCATTACTTCTGTCCAAAACCTCCTCAAATGAAAAAAAAAAAAAAGTGAGCCCTGCAAGTCTTGTAATTCAGTCATGGGGAATACAGAATTAAAGAAGTATGATCTAGAGATGCCCTTTTCCACAGTTACTTCAAATTCTCTAGTGCAAGCAAGGATAATATTGTATTTATGGCTGACAAAGGCATGAGTCTGTCTTCTATAGTGATTGAAACAAGTGAGGAATAGTGGATTACAAAAGCCTTTCTCACTGAAAAGAGGACGAGGCAAGTATGAGAGAGAATACAGAAACTAGTTTTTTTGCATTGGAAAGGAATATGCATGAGTGTCTAGGCAGAAAATTAACTCTATCCCAACCAAAATCAGGACAGTAATGTATTTTTTGCTAAGAATTATACTGAGTCCCTTTGTGCCACCATGGGTCTAACCAAACCTAGGTTTGTTATCAAAGGAGACCCAGCATTTGCTGAGCTTTCTGGTGAGAGGTGAAGAGCATCCTCTTCTTTTTTCTGGTAGATCTTTGAGCAGCAGAAGGGGGGGGGAGCTTGTCTGGATTACATGTGCGTTACTCCAACCACTGTGAACACGCTCAAGTCCATGTCAAGTCCATGCTAATATCTGGTTATTGGTTGACAGAGAGCAGATGCTCCAACTATCTTGTTCTGAATGCAGGAACTAAAAAAACATTGTATTTGAGGTTCAATAGCAGGTTACCCCTTTAGCTTCAAAGAGATCAGTTGGAGTTAGAATTCAGTATGCAAGAAACCAATGGGCTATAGCAAGATCTTCTGTCTAAAATTGCATTTACTTGAGAGCCAAGCAGCTCTGTGAAGCTCCATAAGTGAGAAAGAACATCACCTTGGTTTTGATAAAATGCAGCCAGCATAGCCTCCACAGTTAGCATAAATTCACTTACCTCTTAATATAAATACCTGAACATATGTACTGATATAAATGTGCTATTTATATAAGTAGTTGGATTCCCTTGGAGATAAAACTGTTACTCAGGAAAGATGCGATGCACTCAAATGCCTGGTTAATTAATACAGTAGTTTCCCTCAGAGAATTCAACCTGTTTTTTTCACCAGAACAGACAATCATCTCTCAAACCTTTGTTCAGAGTGAAATTTGCACAGACTCTGATCAAAATTTGCCCAGAATACTGTTCTGGTCGTAAGTTATTTTTGTTCTAATGGAAGTTCTGCTTCCATAGAGATGCTGATCTCCTCACAGTAAATGGCAAAACTTCCAGTGACATTGCCAGGTAACTCATTGTAAGCTTCAGTCCAATTTTTATTCAAGAAGGGAATAATGAGGAAAAAAAAATCTTCT
This sequence comes from Ara ararauna, assembly GCA_028858755.1. Classification (NCBI taxonomy): domain Eukaryota; kingdom Metazoa; phylum Chordata; class Aves; order Psittaciformes; family Psittacidae; genus Ara; species Ara ararauna. The sequence goes on from CM054410.1 coordinate 82,467,307, forward strand.
CCATACTATCAAGAATATGAACCTTATAATCAGGATTATTCCTTACCTGCTTTTACAGTTGCTACTTTCCAGTGCCACAATGCTGATACTGTAATAAGCACCCAGTATCTTCTATTTTTACTCTGGATTCCAGTCATGAATTCTGATTGATAACAAAAAGGACAGTATTTAGGGGAGCTCCCTACCCCATGAAATTCAGACTTGGAATGTCATAATTTAATGAGGCCCATTCAAACGCAGCAGTTTTAACAGACTTTCTAAGCAGTTGCCTCTGAAGATAAATTAGATGGATTAAAGTCCAAATTGCTGTGCTATGGAGTTGATAATTTTTCAGCTCACTATCGCTAGCAGGAATTAGAACATATATTTTGCAGGAAGCCTCACTGGAGTATTTGGCAGAGGAAGGAATATATGTGTATGCTGAGGAGGAGAATTTAGCATATCTTCAGCAAATATGTGAGATTATTTAATTCCAACTATTAATAAGCTTAGGTATAATATTTGGTGCAGGATAAAACAGGAATGAATATGTAATAACTATTAGTGATAGAAAACACTATATCTGTGGTTAATAGTTTAGGATTTGGGTGTACCTGTTACAAGAAATTTATGCCTGTTTGGTAGAAGTTAAGCTATATGGATGATTTGGTGATATCAGTGATATGGGACAGATTTCCATAGACAAGAGGACAGGAGAATCAACTTGCTTGCTGGTGAGCCGGTAGACCTATTTTCTAACCTGCAGAAATTAAGGTGAGACGATAAGGCAAGTTTGAAAATCCTGCATTGATACACTTCACTTTGTATAATTAGTTAATTTATATTATTAATTCCAATAGCAAAAGTAGGTCTGAACTCAGAATGCATTTGTCTCATTTTGAATCTGTCTTCATGCAGTTTTCCGTATTTCCAGATACCTATATCCCTTATTATTGCCTTGAGCAAATTCAGACCTTCTGACCCAATAGGTTAGTATCCTGGTTTTGTTCTTTAAAATAACCTCTACTGTGGATTTTAAAACTATCTGCTGTATCGATTTATTCTTGATTTAGTCATTCCATTCCATGATCAAATTAAGTAAAATTATTTTTATCTGTTACTGTAAAAGCAAAGTATTTAAAGAAAGTGCTTTAAACTTTTACAGTTTCCCAAATAGCATCTAAAAATCCATATATGTGATGCCATTTTGACCAAATATTCCCATTTAAAAACTGATTTAATAAAGGTTTATGGGGTTTTGTAATGTTTCCATTACGATACATTAATTGGTATTCATTAAAAAATATAATACTGGTCTCTTAGACCTTCAGCACTGACCATGGTTGGAAGGTTGGAGAAATGTGTGCAAACCCAAAGACATTGTGACACTAAGTGTTGCAGTCTCACCCACCAGCCACCCATGGGGACATAGGAAAAAACCTTTTTTCTCTGTTTTCTGCTTTGTTCCTAGTAATTTTTGGCAGCTATTTTGGGGATTTTTGGCTGCTCCTGAACACTGAGTTGCCCTTTTTGTGGAGTAGCCTGTGAAGGGCTCAGGATCCATGATGGCAATGGCTGAAGCCCGTTGCTGGGTATGCAGCATATGGGTTGTTTACTCCCACCTGCAACTCTTGATTGGCAGGTACACTTCTCCATCTGCTGGTATATGACTCAGTCACATAGCCTGCCATCCTCACAGCTGACCTTTACCCTCGCTGACCTGCCCAATTTCAGGTCGTTGGGAAACTCTTACCTCGCAGCTTGCCCCCTGGTCAGGTCACCCGTGGTTATTGTGCAAAGCACGGACCCACAGCAGACCTCTGCAGAGCCTCAGCTACTTCCTGCATTACTGCATTTACTCCTCACTGGTTTCCTATCTTGTACTGGGCCTTTTATCCATTCAGCACCTTCCCCGGGTGCTTGTTTTCTGTAAGACCTTTATGGTGTGATTTTGTCAGAAGTCCCTTAAAAACCTAGGAGGGAAAACTGCATCTCCTTTGTCAGTGTGCCTGTTGGCCCCCATCAGAGGACACCGGTGAGGCTGCAGGTTAAATCGTTTAGTTTGCCTTATAGGTAACAACAAGTAGAATCCTGTGGTTTATGCTGTGATAAGATCCCTGTTCCTCACTATGGCTCACTCTCTCTAGCACCTACTACTCTGTTTCAGAGTTGAGTTGGCAGCTAAGTGGCTGAACTCTTTTCCTTCAAAAAGTGTAGGTGGAGTGTGTGCTCCTCTTCAGTAGCTCAGAACATGGAGCAGCCTTCCACCCCCTGTGCTAAATGGAGCAGGAATCCCATCTACCCAGAAGGGTGCCTTAATCCACTGATTCTCTAATACCAGGGAAACCCAAATATCAGCGAAGCTGGTTTGCTCACAATAGCAAACATCCTTATTTATTGGGAAAGCATGAAGTGAGAAAGTCATGTGCTCAGAAGATAAAAAGTGAGGGTCTAGGCCTTGCTCCAATGTCTACTTCAAATACAGTATGGAAATATTTCTTGGAGATTACTCTTGAAATGAGAGATGGAAGCTCTCAAATGTGTATGATTCCTGACAGGGTCTGCATGTGAGAAAGGCACACACTTGCTTAGGAGTCACGGTGTTTAGGCATGCCCAGGAAGAGATTCTTTGGCATCTGAGGAGCTCTAGTGGGACTGGGAGGAGGATACAGCTGATGCAAGCAGGTAAAGCTAATTTGGAGAAGGACAGAATGGCCCTTGATGCAGAAGTTAGGCTGTATGTGTTGTCATTTCTGATTTGTGCAGCGAAGAGGAAGGCCTTTGGAAAGATTGATACGTGAAGATAACTGGCTTCTGAAATCAAATAACAGTTCCTTAAAACCAGTTATCAGGATGACCTATGGAAGGAGAGGTCGTCATTTGCAATGGCATGATAAAGCTGCACTAGCTACTAGGTGATCTGCCAGGCAGCAGATGAGTCTCTAAGACCTCGAGCTTTAACCTGAGCAACTGGCCTGGGCCACATATCTGAATAAATACCTACATTTCAGATTCAGACTACAGTGGCAATCAGAGATATAAATCACTTTGTGGATTTGGCATTTCATCTTCACAGGAGGATTCCTAAGCTGTTTTTTAGCAGCTTAGCTCAAAAATCCTGGACAGCTAACTAATGCATAGGTAGTATGGTAGACAGGAATGGGCTAAAAAACACTTTGAGGAGCTCGGAAGTCTGCTACTGAGGCAAATAGTATTTTGTACCACCACCAGAAGTCATCATGTGTGTTCTTAGGTATGTTTGTAACTAGTAGGTTATTGTATTGGAACCGTCTACCACTGATCCACGTGGTAATTATTGGGTGAAGAGGAACTCACACAGCATTCAAGGTCGTGAGAATACACTTTGGGTAGTGCTCCAGCTCTGATCCCCCTGCATGCCATTGGTTTCTAGAGCTCTAAACACACTGGTGGTCAGATGCCGTGTTACAGGGCTTGCCTCAGGTCCTTCTCCTCTGTTTATGATAAGCATATATTTTTGCAAGCTTTACAAGCTTGTTCTGTGCAATGCCCAAGCAGCCACAAAAAATCTGAGGCTGGCAAAATTGAAATGCCTTGAGGATGGCTCATTTGTATTTGTCAGTGAGACCTGTGAGGATTCTTCCTGTTGCCAGAATTTTTTCCAGAAGCCGGATTTAAAATGCTGCTTAAGAATATGTTTACATTGAAGGACAAGCATAGCATGGGGAAGCTGGTGGAGTTGTGCATTATCATTAGGCACATGTTTCAGTCCCTACTAGGCAGGGCCTTAGTCTGTGAGGTCGCTTTCTCATTCTGAAGGGTTAACAAGGACATCCAGCACCTTTGTAATATGTCTTTCACTCATTTGCTGACTAGCTGGCATCAGCTAAAGCAGCTCACTGGTGACAGCTAAATATGTTTGCGTGTCATGGCCCAGCACTGAGCCCACTAGTGCTGTCTGCAGCAGCTATACTCTGTGTTCCTCACAAAACAGAGGTGGAGAGGTAGGATTTGTCTCACCCAGCTTCAGACACCTACGCTAGAGACACCTGCTTCTGAGCGTGTTGCCCCAGACTGTTTAGAAGAGCTGGTGGAGAGAAACAAGCACTTGGTGAGGGTGATTCATCTGGCTTGCTTTAATCATCTACTTTAGGAGGAGATAAATCATGCTATGCAAATGTCTTTTTGCTGTCTATTAACTATGCAGAAAGTGTAAATCACTGTCTCAGATATACAAGTCTGCACAGTAGAAGTCTCAAACTGAGAAGATGAATGCTACCCTCGGTTTTTATCAGTATCACATTTTAATATCTACAGTGAGGTATAGTGTGGTGCTGTGGTAAGTCTTTAGCTGGCTAGCTGTGCACAGGAGCCTCAAGCCTTGAAGCACTTTTGAAGTGGTCTGGACAGGCTGTTTAAAGGTTGCCTCTGCTGGGACGGATTTTTTCTAACACAGTACAAGCATCTGTAGTTGGTGAGAAAGGGCATGTCATCCAGGGCATCTACCTTATGTGGGGTGTCTACGGCCTTCCAGTGCCTGTTTTAATCCATGGCCTCAGCTGTGAGCATGGACTAAGTATATCAGGTATAGCTGTCCCTACCACAGGTATCTGAAGTCAGCTGAGAGGGGTCTCACCCATAATGGAGAAACAGGACAGCTGTCTCCCAGGGTTGGGAATCCCCATGGGTAACAGCACTGGCAGTAGCACGGGAGGAGATCTCTTCCCTTTGCTTCTGAATGCCATGGGAGAGAGGTTGGGCTGAAAGGGAGGGAGGAGGAGTGGTTCCAGTTGGGATTTATGAAACAGGAGAATGAATGAATAAAAGGAAAAATGAAAAGCCAAAATTAGTAAAAGCAAGATAGGCAATTTTCCTCTATCTCAGCATCTTGATTTGTTCTTTTGGGGGATACAGGAGCATACAGAGCAGTCTGCTGCAAGGAGCAGTGGAAGAAAACTGGTAAAAGTCTGGAGAAGAGTGTCCAGAAACAAAATTCTTTAATATTGTGTCATCCGTTCTGACAAGAATTTTTGCCATCTTTAAATTTGTATGGATTCTGTTGCCGGCTGACCGTGGTGGAATGTTAGAAAGAGAGTGAAGAGCTTTTCATCCATGTGTGGGTTTGATGTCACCCCATCTGGGACCTGAACTATGGTTTAAGTGAGGAAAATGTCCCCATCTGGACACAGGGACTGGGCAGGGAAAGCTGCAGCTCTGGGTATTATACATGCCAGCTGGCAGGCAAGTCCCCAGCACAGTAAATGAGAGATGAGACCACATGGGTGTGTAACATCTGTGGTGTCCACCTCTTCCAAAGACAGCCTGGCTTTTGGGGGCAGATTGTGTCCCAGATATCCTGCAGAACAGCACCACTAGAAAAGGCTGTGTCCATTTGGCATCCAGGCCTCAAGCAGCACAGGAAATTATATGGGCACAATACAGTTTCACTGACAGATACCACAGATACTGACACATGCTTTAAGCCTCAGCTTGTAACTGTGTATTACCAGGCTAGTGGGTTTTACCACAAAATATGGGACCCATCATCATGAAACCCATCATACCTGGCCTAAGTTTTTACTTCATCCAGCATATGAAATCATCCAAAGAATGAGCATCCCTAAAAATTTAACCCTTGAGCTGCAAGATCACTTTAGATGTGATACATACAGTATTGTCTTTTGCTGAAAGTTCATGTTTCTGTTGGTGTATTTAACACAAAATTAAATATATCTGGACAAGTAATTTTGCCTATGGAGCTGAGAAAGCATCAGTAAAGTTCAGCTTTATTTCATAGGGAGTAATTGCCATGGAGTAGAGTTAAAAGGCAGTCCCTTGCGAGTTGTCCACATGAACTGCTGACTCATGCATATGTGCACAGTAAAAGGGGGAGCAGAGCAGGCATCATCTTCAGCCTTGGTGGGGATAAGATTTTCACTACAGTGTGTGTCGTGGGGTGTCCATCAAACACTGCATTATTTTATGCAGAGTATCTGGTATATCAGATGGTATAGTTGTGATTTCCTCGTTTCCTCCCCCTACTAGGCCAGAGGGACAGACATGATATCTTGCGGTCTCAATGATCAAATCTGATCTTAGAAAACACAGCTTCAATATTGTGATTCAGAGCACCTACTCATCTTGAGATATCATACACCCTAGTGGCTTAAGGCATGCTCACTAATCTTAAATATCTTCAGCAGGAGGGGTTTAAATCCTGATTTCCTGCTTCCTGGGGGAATAATTGCAGAGAAGACAGGTACTGCAAGTAACCTGCTAGCTGTCTTCTACAAGGAGGAACATTTTTGCCTACTTCTCCAAGTAGTTTCAAAAATGTAAACTGTGAGTGGGGCAAGGCTGTTCTCTGCACTGACACAGTGGCACAAACCCCTCCTAAGCTCTTGCTTGGCACTCTGCCTCCCTGAATTTGGGGTTTCTGTGCATACAAATACCCCTGGACTGTGGGAAGGATGCTGGAGTTTGTTAGGGTGTGTGAAGAGTTTGGTGTTTCAGTGACAACGCTTAGTAGAAAAGCTTGAGAGGAAAGAAAAAAAATCAGTAATCATTATGGGATTTGGTGAAGAACAAAGAGCGCTGAGCCATTAGATGGTGAAGTTAGAAGAAATTAATGTACTGTTGTCTGGTAAACTGAACCCTGAGTGGTTTGTGCAGCAAGTGAGGCAAGAAGCATTAGTTACAAGCGGTGTATTATGAAGAAAATGTATTTAAACGATTTTGAATGAGCTAAGGGTTCACAGACAGTCTTTTCTCAATTCTAGCTTCTTGTAACTTTTAGCAGGTAGCAGTAGCCCTTCCATTAGGTGTTCAATACAAAGCCACATTAACTTCGGAAAATTCATTGGTCTGCTGGTGCATCTCCTATTACATAGGAAGCTGCCCACACAATCTTCTGTTGAAATAACTGGAGATCAGCAAAGTGCCCAGCTCTCTTAAAGCCACTCAAAAAGACCAGATGTTTATACCTGTGCTGCTATTCACTCTTTTTAAGACACCAGAGGCCAAAGATTTTCCTGTTACAAAATACAGGTTTACTAGGCAAATTCAGATCTTAGCGAGATCATGCATTTGTTATCTATAAAGAAATAAGTAAATAGTTCTCTCCATTGGAATAATCCTTTTCTTTAATAATGTATTAGCTCATATAAATACAAATATAGGTTAACCTGAAATTAAAGTTTTTAAGCAATTTTCCATTCCAAATATTGATTCTCATCAGGATAAGGAAGGATTTTTTGTGTATGGATCTCTCTTAAGTCTGCCTTGAACATATATAAATATTTGGCAATAATACAGTCTCTCATTGTCGTGGCTGCACTTACATTTCTCTTTTCACCTTTCAATGCATGCAGTGACCTCTGGACACTTTTGAAGTTGTAGGTTCCTGGCTTTCAACATGAACTACTAATACATCCTCCTTCAAGTGAATGGACCAACTCAACTGAATCATCCTTTAGGAGAAATCACTGCTGAGTGTTGCATGTGAATGGGGTGAATTTAAGAAAGGCAGGTAGAAAGCCCTAAAGGGTCTGCTGCTGAGGTCTCCAGCACATTTTGACCTCCACGAGAACTGAACCACCCTAACCTCACTTTGCTCATTCATTCACAAGCTGGATACAGTATCTGCTGATAGTGGCATGATGCCAGGGCTATACCAATCCATGTTTAAGGGTTTAAGGATTTAAGGGATGAGGTTTCTTAGGAAAGAAGTTTCCAGCAGCATTTTAGGCTCAGTTATATACTGGGGCAAAGTTCCAGTCCAGTCTCATTTGGTGCAGGGCTGGAGCTAAAAAAGAGTTAATCGCCTACTCTGAGATGCTCTACGGGGCAGCCTGTGTGGGTTGGTCTAATTTTTGCCATCTGGCTACAGCCTCAGGAGAGCTGTTTCTCTAAGGATCACTGAAATTCTTAGTGATCCAAGTTCAGTATTAATCGTACTATTTACATTGCTGTGATCGTGCTTAACTGCAAGGTTAAATACATTGTCCCCCCTCTCCTTTTAAGAAACACCGTATTCCATAAGCTGTCCAATTCCACATTTTCCAAGACTATAACAATTCCAAATGTTGTTGTAATCCCCGTTGATGCTTTATTAAACTCGATGTGTATTTTTCATTCATTTATGCATCCTAACATCATCAGTTTAAGTGGTATGTTAAGCCTTTCTCTGTATGTCAGAGCAACATGTAATTTTCATTTCAATTTTACCCAGTGGCTTCTAAATCTAGAGGTGATAATTATTATTTGCATTGTAATTACATCTCAGTTGAAAGAGAGGCTTTGCAATGATCTAAAAACAAAGGACGTTTTGTGTCAAGATCTGGTAGGTTCTTTTGCTGGTAAAGCTCCACATCACTGCAGAAGGGCCTAGGGTGTGAAAACTAAACTGCAGGCTGGCTTTCCTTAGTAAGCCTTGTGTTCTCTTCTCCACAGGGGATGAGCGCTCCCGGGAGTCTCCAGCCCCAGCCGAAGCGCAGATGCAAGCCGGGGTAGGAGGTGGTGGAAGGGTGAACCGCTGTTGCTGGAAATGCTCTGTGACACAGCTCAAGAAGATTGTCTGGGGTGTGGCGATGGTCCTGGGTGTCTGCTCCTCTTGGTCAGGTTCAACCCAGCTAGCAAAACTGACCTTTAAGAAATTCAATGCACCCTTCACTCTAACATGGTTTGCAACAAACTGGAACTTTTTATTCTTTCCTTTCTATTATCTTGGACATGTTTTTAAGTCAGCTGAAAAGCAGTCTCCGAAGCAAAGATACAGGTATGGGAGCTTTCGGTTTTTTTTTCCCCTCTAGCTCTTGCATGCTGCTCTATGTCTAGGAGGTAATTTATTCATGTCATAGAATCATAGAACAGTTTGGGTTGGAAGCGACCTCTAATTCCAACCCCCCTACCACAGGCAGGGACACCTTCCACTAGACCAGGTTGCTCAAAGCACTATCCAACCTGACCTTGAACACTCCCAGGGATGGGGCAGCCACAGCTTCTCTGGGCAACCTGTGCCAGCACCCCATCACCCTCACAGGGTGGAGCTTCTTCCTTATATCTAACATAAATCGACCTCTCCCTTGTCCTCACCCTAAAGACTTTTGTAAAAAGTCCCTCTCCAGATTTCTTGTAGGCCCCCTTTAGGTACTGGAAGGCTGCTATAAGGTCTCCCTGAAGCCTTCTCTTCTCCAGGCTGTACCCCAACTCTCTCAGCCTGTCTTTATGGGAGAGTGCTCCAGCCTTCAAATCATCTTCAAATGTCAGTTAAATCAAACTTGCATTTGCTTTCCTTTCCAGGTTTGTTAAAGGATGTTCTGAATTAATTGTGTTTCCTGTGCTAGGTGCTATGCTATTATTCTTAATACAATTTCACTGCAACAGTAAGAAATCTTGGTTTATTTCCAATGCATACAAGTCACATAATGAATGTCCACATTTGCTGCAATTATTTCTCAAGAGCTTTCTGTTCAATACTCTGTGAACATCATTTTTTTATTAATACCTTCTTTCTCTACCCACAGCTGACTTTTATGGCAATCTCTGAGTAAGCTCAGTAAGCTTTTCTGTTCCAAACTCAGGACCAGTGCAGTGTCTTGAACAGCCAAGTAAAAAGTATTGCAGTATTTTCCTGGCATTATGCCCCTGACATCAAAGGCCAAGCTCCGATCCCGGTTAAACTCGAGCTGTTGTGTTTATTTCCGGGAGGAAGCACAGTCATAACCAAAGCCAGCACTTTGTCTTCAGCACACCTTGTCTTTACAGCAAGCCAAACCCACAAAGCCCATAGTGCCCGTCCTCTGTGAGGGGCTGAGGATTCTCTAGCTGCTTAAAGGACCGCTTCTTGATGAGTGCTCCTTCAGCTTGTCTCATTTTGGCCCGAGAGGTGTCTGGGACAGATGGGATGACTCAGCCATCAAGATGTCCTGTCTCAGAGAGCTTGCCTGATACATGGAAGGATGTGAACAATGTTTTCCCCTTCTGTTACACAGTGGGACTCACAGGCTTTTAATGAAGTAGCTCAGAAAGTAAACAACAAGAAGTGCACATTTCTCAGCTTCCAGCTGTGCAGCAGCAAGGTGGAAACTTACTACAGGAAAAGTCTAAGAAACCAGGGTACTCGGGAAATGCTCCACCTCAGATGACTATGGTTATGGTTAATGTTATCAATGCTGAAATTTTGCTGATCAGCCATTGTTACGGTTTCTTCATCTTCAGAATTATTTGTGGGCTGCAGATAAAGAAAATCTACTGTTCAATGCAGGTCCTAGAGCAGTGTCCCCAAGTTGTAAAGGCATTTTCATAAGATGCCATGTTTCCTGCATGTCAGTGTTCAATTTCTACTTGTTTACTCCACAGTAAACATGGTTGCTTCAGAGATGAGAGAAGTATAGAGGTTAGAGAAAGCAAAGTTTAATCTAGAAACAATAAAAAATGCTACCCCAAAAGAACTACCTTTTCATTTCTTTGGGTTTTAAGTATTTTTCTTCCATCTGCCCTCAGATAATGTTTTAAATACTGCTGAATTCTGGAATGAGCGGTTGTGGTTTGCCAGATCCCTGCGGTTAAAACCAGAGCATTATACGCATTGTTGCTGCAGTTAATTGATATGGTTGGTAGTTTTATGTCTTCCATTCAATTAAATGATGGCTGAGTTGAAGAGCAGGTCATGCAGCCTGTTGGGGGTGCATGGGAACATCACTAAAAGTAAGCTAACAGTAGGCTTAGTAAAGAACATGCATTTGTGTTTCTGACCAGCAGATTCGATAGGGTTTATTTACAGGGTTTTTTTCTAGGTGTCAAGGTAGACCTGGGCATTTGGAGATAAGGTTTTGGTTCCTAGCTTTGCTGCAGGTTTGTTCTGTGGTTTTGAGCAAGTCTCGATGGACATCTGATCTTGTACTCTGTTCATTTGGACGATGCAGTTCTTTAGAGAGGAGGGAGGACTGTCCCCTACCATGTGTTTACATCGTATCTGCCTCAGCATGTCTGCAGTCTAAACTGAGACCTTCCAGTAGTACTGCACTAAAAATTACTGTGAAAAGAATTGCTGTTCGTCTGCTTCCTCTATTACGGCTGTCACATGCATGTATGTCAGAAAACCCAAGCATTGTGTTCCAGCATCCCTTCTTAATTATTCTCCCTTTTTGCATATTTTGTATATATGTAAAAATACGCATAGAAAGACAGACATATACCGAGACTTTGCAGCTTTATAAGAGGCATTACCATCTTCAGGAAAACTTGAACTCTGGGCATACTGGACACCTTAGGGAGGCATTTTCTGTGCATCCGTGTAGTTACTATAAGACAGTTCTGACCTGGAACTAAGAGGAAACTTGTATAATCAGTTTCTGCTTCCTTTATCCTTCACTTTCATCTATATTTTATATATTATCTGAACTCTCTGGAAGACATTTGCAACAAGATAAATGAAAAGGTGGTACGGGGAGGTGGAAAAATGACATCCAAGTTACCTTAGCAGTGATGTAGTAAAGGAAGGGATTCTTAGATCTTGCCTACACAGATTGCTAAAACTCATAGGCACCCGATGTGTTTTGGCAGCTAAGCTCCCCAAGGACACCTGCACAGCTCCTCCTCCTCCTCCTCAGGACTGGGCAGCTCAGCCTCCTGTCACCATGGCACAGGCAGTGCCTTCCCACCTCCTCTTCCTCGGTGGGCAGCTTCATGGGGCCTAAGCCAGGAGATGTGCTTTGGTACGAGCAGGTACCTAACTGTGCAGCTAAAGAGCATGTAAAGATCAGAAACTGTTAGGAAAAATACACAAAATAGGGATAATAAAATGTGGCAACAGTGAACAGATGTATAGGCCCTCAGTGTAGATTATAGGATTTATTGTGGTTTTAAATTTCTGTTGTATTGTACCAGTATGTATATATACTATGCTGTAAACATATGGATTTGCCTGGTTTTTTAGTCTCACAGAAGAACATACCTGCAAAGAACACAAATCAGTTTAAAGCTGCAGATTTATTTTTTTACCCCATTTTATAGCACATACAATTGTAATGAATTTCCCACCAAAATTTTATAGCAGCACGTTAAATTTAAGAGCAGGTTCATTCAGTTTCCTTACAAGATTTTGAGTATTAGGCTGTAATATAAGGTATTAAGTATTTCTGACTGATCCATACAGCATGGTAAGGAACGCTATTTAAGCTGAAGCAGACTGTCAGTGGCTGCGTCCCCAGCATGGGGAGACAGTCACTCTCTAAAGCAAACCAAAACTCATGCATTCATAGAGTCACAGAATCGCATGTCAAAACTGCTTGAGGTTCCCTGTGCAGCTCCATCAGCTTCTGGAGTGCATTGGGAATTGCAGTGGAAATTGCGGCCAAGTGTAGACTGCTCAGAGAGACCTTGTGCCATGATCACTATCAAGGGTGCCACACACCCTTGGCACAGGACTGTGTGCGTGGGTAGTGACATAGAGAATGGTGGCAGGCCACAGAAGAGCACACCAGGATCATTGCTGCTCTTTTCTTGTGCAAGTGCGTACTAGCTTAAAATAAACTTACAGTAACTAAATTATCACTCATTTCAACCATCATCCAGTCCAGAAGTAACACATGTAATGATTTATGCTCCTAATGGATCGTCTAAGAGTACTTCATTTTGGCTTTATATTTTTTGCTTTCAAACTGCTTTTTAAAATGGCACATTTAATCTGATGAGCTACCCTTCATCGTACCTACATTATTAATTCATGAGGTAACATAAATTAAAAGCACTAGGCTTAAAGTTCACTGGCTACGTGAAAGATCAAATTAAAATCTCTGTGAGATACTGCTTAGCTTTGTGTATCTCTAGGAAGGACTAAACACACCTTTCATAAAGATTCACTCTGTGTGTGCCAACTGGGGGAATAACAGAGGGCTGTGTTCACATTTTAGGAGAATACCTCAAAAGGCTTGATTATTCTGATGGTACTGTCTTATCTAATGATTTTCTTGAGAATTAAACAGCAGGACTTTCTAGAATGGCTTGTGTCATTATTTATTTGTGCATCATTTAAATCTTGATTTTTGTTTCATAAAGCAACAGGGCTGAAGAAAATACCACAAGCTAAAACTGAATCTCTTTTGTAACCTAGAGTGCACCTAATATGTTGGGTGAATGAAAGAATCATGTCCTGTACCTGAACTGATCTTTACATCTTTAAACCTGCCCATTTTAACATGTTCTTTTTCACTGGGTCAGTTTTTATTTTATACTGCCCCCAAATTAGCTGCCACTAATCTTTCAGAATTTGAAAATTTTTCTTTGAAAAGAGGAAAAAAAGTTTCAGATGACACCAAAATATAGTTATTTCTTTTAAATGGAACCAGAATACTGGGAGCGACAACAGTGGAGGTCTAATGTAGATCTCACTTACTCTGATTTACCAACATTAATGTCACAAGAATCACTTTTAATTTATATGCATATGGGCTCAGAATCGAGTCAGTTCTTCAGTGGCCAAAAATTATCAGTGCCATAGTTTCACAGGATGTCCAGGAGAATGTGGGCCAGTTTCTAAAGGTATTTCATATGTATTTCTGCTAGCACAGAGGAGACAAGGCACTAGTATGGCATTCACAGCTATTCCAAGAGTTGGGTCCATTAGTTTGATCCTGACTAAAGCAAAAGCGCAACTTACTGCACCATGGCACTGACCTCCTCTTCTGCAGCAGGCAGAGAACCCAGCAACGCTCCACTGGTAACCAGCCACCTGGTCACCATGCAACTCTAAGGGGAAAGAAGGTCAGAGCCTGATTTGGCAAGACTGGATTCTTCTTCACTATTGATTTTTAGCATTTTGTATTCATGAGTCTCTCATACCCAGCAGCATTAAAATGTTGCAGTGTGGTTGACTTTTGGCATCCTACTGATTTATATTACTACTTAGGTGGGAGCTTCACCCCCAGAGCAGACAGCATTAACAGAGTCATAAATAAGCTTACAAAGGCATCAAGACATGATGAATTCAAGTGTTTTTGGCAAATGTCACACAGTGAAGCATGTTTGCTTTCAAAAATCCTCACTTTATAAACTCTATTTGTCTAATTTAGTACTTTAGCCTTAAAATAATACCTATTTACTTTGTGTTCCTCAAAATAAAATCACTTTAGAATTCAAGTTCCCATTACTTTCTTTGGGGAAAATAAAACCAACAACCAAAGAGCAAAAAGAACCCTTGAAATTAAAAGATACGCGTCGGATTCTTACTCAAGTTAGATACAAACCAGGAGTAACTCCAAATTAAATCAGTTTGGTCTCTAGAGCTGTCTGTCAGGACTTAGCTTTGTGCTTGATATTGAAGCGATTAATTAAAAGAACGTGTGGATATTGTGCAAGCACACTCGTGGTCATCCAAGTCTCTCCTCCAGATGTCTGAACTGTTGTCGGTGATGTGTTATTGATGGGCTACTGTATCACTTCTCAGACTGTTTTCACTGAATCTGCACTTGTAGCTGAAGACAAGGCCAAATTGTACTAGTAGGAAGTAGCAGTAGTAGCGAAGCCTTCTGCTGGAACAGTAGTATGTTGGTAGTAAGGGCAGTGCTGGTGGAAGTCCGTCTGATATACACCTGCTGTGTGTATAGCATCAAGCTCCATCATGGCACAATCACTTGGGCTTAGCTCAGCTGAAGCACAAGCCAGAGAGTTCAGCTGCTGTTGATAACTTCTGCTTTTCAAAGTTAAGTAATTACCTCTTCCTGGTGAAACCTGTGGTTGCTGCTGCATCTTCTCTTTTGAAAAGGAAAGCATGTCCACATGGGATGTGGGATAGGGGTGTGTTATCCTGTAGGAGTTTTGGAGGTGGCTTCTCACTGCTATACCTTGACATGATACAGCTATGCTGCATTATTGTCAGATGATCTGTAGATCATCTTTTCAGCTGCTTCTTTGGGAAGACTTATTTTCTTAGGTAAGTTGAAGATTAATGCCATGGTTTCTCACTCTTTGTGGATCTTGAAACAAAAATTTCTCTGCTAGCTGTGAAAAATGTGCTTTATAGGTTGCCTGTTCTTGGGAAAATAGGTGGTCTTCCAGCTCTAGAGTTTTTCTAGAGTAGCCTCCTGTTTACCTAAGTCTTCTCTACATACTGAAGACAGTACCAAAGGTTAGGTTAGCAAGGAAATTTGCCACATATAGATCCTCAGTGCCACAATGAATATTCTAGCACTGCTGGCTTGGAGCTGAATGCCCAGTTTCCTCCTAAAATGCATGAAGAGAGCAAACACTTGCAGCATAGACACAAACATGAGGCATATAAGGTAAACATGAGGTAGCTAACACTGCTTTTGAGAGCTTGTGTCTTAGCTTCTGTGAGAAAATGGTTGTGGGTCCTTCTTTAGGAAACCAGTCCTTTCTAATTTTAGCTTCCTAGTTTATGTTTGGAGACTGTGTATTTCAGGCCATGATGTTCTGAAAAGAATTTAATGTTCATGCCTGGTGAAAAGCTTTCTTTTAATCTGAAGATCCTTCATCTGTTGAGGGTCACCTCTTCTGGGCTTTTAGATCTTCACTAATTGAGCATAAAAATTGAATATTGCCTGATCAGGAGAAATACATATTGTTTAATCTTGAGCTTGGTTTGCAAAACTATTCCAAGGATGATTGAATTAAGTGGTGTCCTGTAATTTTGTTGTCTTCTTCCATTACTTCTGTCTTCTCTGCTGGGGCTTGATTCTGTAAAATAATTACTTTATATGCCTCCTATGAGGTAATGGTGCTTGAGGCAAGGACTAGAAAGAGAAATAATTGTTCTTGTTACCTGCAGACAGGGCATGAAACAATGTGTTTATGTAATGGCTTTTGCTTGGAAAAAATGTTGTGCCCTGCAGCACTGAATGATCTCTGGTCAGTAGTTAAACTGTGTTTCATTAACTGGCTCTTCCTCCGGTTAGTAGAGCAAGCTGCCAAGCTTCCACTCTTTTCTCAGGACACCTCAAAACAAGTCCATCTATACTGTGGAACCAAAGCAAGCTAGGATGAAGGGACCTCAGGGGTCATCTCCTCCCTTCCCTGCCTCCAGGCATGAGCTGCACACACAAATGGAAAAGTAACTGGATTTTGTGGCTGGCAAAGGAAAAAAGGGACAGGGAAAAGAGCGTGTGATGATATTTATTGAATGGGGAAAGAAGCAGAAAGCTGAGGTTAGCATGGATATGCTGGTTTTCCAGTCACCATAACATGGAAGACAGAGTTCACAGCTGATCTTCTTTTTGCAGAAAGTGTTTTGCCTTGGTTGTCATCAAGTACCTTGACACCCAGTGCACAAACTCATTGAGGACTATGCTAGACATGTTATCCCATATTCTTTAAACACCAACAAAGCCGACAAAATTTAGGAAGGAGTGATAAGGAATTCTGCATATTTTTTCAGCCCAGACCTGTGTCACAATATCTTGAAGGCAGCTACCTTTAAAGCTGCTTTATAAAAGGTATGTGCCTGTAAGGCAACAAACTTCATAGCTGTAATTAACAACTCTCAATGAGGACGGATGATACAGTGAGAAGTGTTGGAGGGTGGCAGTACTACAGAAGTGGAAAAACCCTTTTTGTCCAGCTGCCTACTGGTTATGGACCATGTCCAGATTTCCCAGGAATGTCTGTGTTTGTTTGAAAAGGCAGCCTCATGTATATGCACAAGTACCTGGCTGAAGAGCCTGTTCAGTCCAGGTCTGCAGGAGGTGGCCACCCTTGGTGTTAGTTAAAGCTATAAGCTGGTAAAAAGAGAGAAATAGCCAAAGTTAAAGGTTGGTAGCCACATAGGTATATAAACAGGGTGTCATAAATTGAACAACCCTGTCCAAAAACTGCATAATGTTGTCTGTAAACAACCATAGGGTTTGTTTTTTTTTTGAGGGGAAACAATCGTAATATATGAACTGATGAGCATTTTCATATATATATGTACTCACACACATATGTACAACTATTTCTGTGCTTTCAAGTGCTAAAACAGCTTTTCAAATGGTAACTTTCCAACAGATAATCCAAGCCACAGTGAAGAAGACAAACAAAATCTGGATTTATTACCTTGTTTGCCTGCTTTGGGTGGCAGTTAGTGAAGACGGCGTATCTGTGGAAAAAAAACAACCCTCCTGCTGGTCTGTTTTTTAGTCCTTGGAGTCAGGGCTAAAACTAACTGAGTTTAAAGAGCCTCATTTACTTTGTGGCCTTATGGTCACTGCTATATCATTTGGGGCTCATGTCTTCAGCATGTCTATACTAACCAAGTCCATTTTGGCTACCTCATCTGTTCCCTGTTCCTCATATCTCTGAGTGCTTCCCCACGTGGAGCTGGTGTCATAGAATAGTTAGGGTTGGAAAGGACCTTAAAAATCATCAAGTTCCAACCCCCCTGCCAGGGGCAGGGACACCTCCCACTAAACCATGCCACCCAAGGCTCTGTCCAGCCTAGCCTTGAACACCACCAGCAATGGAGCACTCACAACTTCCCTGGGCAACCCATTCCAGTGCCTCACCACCCTTACAGTAAAGAACTTCTTCCTTATAGTCAATCTAAACTTTCCCTGTTTAAGTTTAAGTCTACACTCACAGGAAAGAAGCAGTAATTTATTTACAATAGCCACAGTTCTGCTTTGTGGAAGACATCACAAATTAGTACTTCAGGCCCTGTCTTGTATGAATTGCTGCATGCAAGCAGTACAATTCTTCACATCCCCAGGTGACCATATTACACAGGATAACTGGAGATGACTTCCTCGCTACCCTGATGCGAGCTTGGATAGGATGGTTTTAAATCAGAATTTGTGTAAAAGGGCTTTACTTTGAAGACAGGTGGCTTCCTTTAACTTTTGTTACTAAGTGACAAGCAGTAACCAGCTCCCAGACTAAACAGTTGGACATGTCGCCAAAGATCACACATAGCACTGTGGATACCTGTTCAGTTATATTATCACAAGAAACTATGCTGCATGAATACAGATGTTTTTACCTTCATGCAGACTAAGTTATAACAGAACACCCTCAACCTTCACTGTTTTCTTATTATTTCCAGGATTTGCTGAGCTTTCAGGGACATACAGTTTGGTACAATCACTCTTCAGGTAGTACCTCAGTTTTCTTTCCCACATCACGCTTTAGTTTTAGTTATTTTAAAATCAAGCAAGGAAAGTAAGAAGAAAGGAGAAATGTTAAGTAGTCCACTGTGAGACACTGATGTAGTTTAAGATGGCCCAATCAACAAAGTAAGAAATCAGTAAAATACAGGCTTCTCTACCTGCTTTCTGACACAAAAGCATTTTCCTCATTTCCTTGGGAAGTTCCAGATTCCTGTCTCATCTTTCCTATCCTGGGACGTTTTAAATGGCTGCTTCATGTCCGAATGGAAGCAGGAGCTGTGTTAGGGTCTTAGGAAGAAAAAAAAAAAACCCACCACAAAATACTAAAATAAAACACCAAAATAAATGCCAGTGAACAAATGCAGTCTAAGATCTGCATATAATTCTTCCTCCTAGTACTTCATTAAAGCTGAGCCCAAGTAGAGCAACATTTCATTGCGGTACTTCTTTTCTGAATACACATGCATGGTATCTTTACCAAGACTCATAACAATTTTATCCAAAGTCCTCTGAAAGGTTTGAGTTGAGCCCCAGAACCTTGGAGGAAGGTATGGTTTTATACATTTTGGAGATGATTATGTGGAGACTGAAAGCAGTAAAAGAGCCTGCTAACCTATCAATCCACAGTAATCACAGTACTGGTAAATCAAGGTTATTTTTACCTTCAGATGTGCTTGCATGGACATCTGTTGATTCTTTACCTTTTTGAGATTCAGCCTGTGAAGAAAAAAAAAAAAAGCTAATGTTACTCCAAAACCTTCTGAACTGATTGAAATATCTTCATCTCCCTATCTGTGGTTGCATCTTTCTAAAGCACTATTTCGTAATAAAGATCCTATGGAAGAGCAGCTACAAGCATTCGCAGTTTAAGATGCTGACATGCATTTATTTTATCTCAAGAGATTTTTTTTTTTTTATTACATGGATGATTATTTTTTCTGCATTTTAGTTCTGACCTCAACACAGAAGGTAAGACTTCATAGTAACATGCCATTACAAACAATGATACCAAGCTTTTTTTCTTAACAGTTCTATTTATAGCAGATGCCCACACAATTAAATGCTAGAAGTCTTTTTTTTTGTTTCCCCTTTCAGTATAGGGGAGGTCATATACTACACTATTTGACAAAATACAGCAGGAAAGTTTAATTTTTGTATTGGCATTCCATTTTTTAGTCTTATTTTTACTGTGGCATGCAACGGAATACAGCAGCTCGTATATAAATAAAGAACAAACAACAAACCAAACAGAAAAACAACCTACAGAACTGGGTGAATCAGCAGTAATGCAGGTTACATGCAGAGTAAGCACAAGATGCTGTTTATTTCAGAGTTCCTTCTTCCTAGAGCTCTTTCTGCCTCTTGTCCTTCCCCACCATCCCAATGCTTCTATTTTTTTCCTGCAAGTAGCTGAGTACTCAGTGGTCAAGCACTTCATACTCTAAAGTGGATACAAGCTTTACACGTCTACAGAAAGATATGCACCTTGCTCTCAGCTGCTGGAAGTAGCCTAGAACTGGCAACAATCAGCATCCATAATGCTGTTGCATTTCCAGCCTCACTTCCAGTACCACCGAAGGAGGCCAACAAGAGGCAGCCATATACACATTCTGCTGCTTGAAGTAGTTTCAAGTGTGTTTTAAATACGTTAAGAATTTGTAGACTAATGACAAATTATTCTAGCATCAAAACATGTAAAATAAGAAGCACTAAATAAAGAGCAAAAAGGAAAAGTTGGAGAATAGAGTATTTTTTCATTGTGCATGAGAAGGTGGGGTATTTTTTGTTTGGTGGTCCAAAAGTTTTCAAAGCATTGCAGAACTGTTGGTAGATAGTGCAGATGCCAACAAAAGAGCTGTCAGCAAGTCTAACAAACTATGAGGAGTTGAAGCACTTTGGAATCTACCTTCTTTCTCTTCTGCAAGAACGTAGAGACAGGGCTAGAGTTCTTAACTCACAGCAACAAAAATCCTAAGAGCTACTGTTCCTCTGCTATCTTCTCCAAGTATATCAATGTTACCTACAATCAAAACATGCACATTTGTCCTGGTTTTGGCTGGGATAGCATTAATTTTCTTCCCAGCAGCTGGCGCAGTGCTGTGTTTTGGCTTTAGTCCAAGAAGAATGTTGATAATACACCTATGTTTCAGTTCTTGTTAAGCAGTGATTACCCTGATCAAGGACTTTTCAGTCTCTCACATTCTGCCAGTGAGGAGGGACATAAGAAGTCCGGAGGAAGCAGAGACCTGATCCAAACTAGCCAAAGGGGTATTCCATACCACAGCACATTCCATAAAGTTCTGAGAAAGCATGAATTAAGTGAGCAGAACATTAAATACAGAAACTGAGGATGAATCCACAAACATGCAACTTGAATGACAGCACTCATTTGGACATATAAAGAAAGCACAAAGATCAGAAGAATAAATTAAAGAGCTTGCCTGTGTACATGAAGGACGACAGTGGGTATCATAGGCCAAGACATTTTTCAGTGAAGGAATCCACAAAGTCTTCCAAAATGATTAGTCCAGAGTCTCTCTCACGATGCCTGGGTCTTACAAA
This sequence comes from Ara ararauna, assembly GCA_028858755.1. Taxonomy (NCBI): domain Eukaryota; kingdom Metazoa; phylum Chordata; class Aves; order Psittaciformes; family Psittacidae; genus Ara; species Ara ararauna. The sequence goes on from CM054410.1 coordinate 82,487,925, forward strand.
TGCTGTGTCTAGCACTGGCAGCTTATAATTCTTACCACAATTTGAGAACTACAAATACTTCCTGAAATAACAAGAGAGGGAAAAATATCCATTGCTGCAGCATGGATTTTAGCATATTCAAATACAGACTTTCATAATTTATAAAAATTATACCAAACTATATAATTGCTAGTCATATAAAATGATAAAAATCTATAACTTTCCTTAAAAATAAGTAATTGCTATCAGCCATTTATTGGTTCTCTGGGGAAGCTCCACAGTTTTGCCAAGATACAGCTATAGATTAATATACTAGAAAAAGTCTGTAGTACCAGAAAAGAATAGCAGAGAGAGGGGGGAAAGGCTCACTTTGTAAATCTAACTATACAATTCCATAGGAAAACTACTATAAATGAAGCTGACAGAGGGAGGAGGGAAAAGGAGAAAAAATTCTTAAATTGTACAGTTATGTAGATCAAGACAAGTACAAAGATCATAATTCAGCTCTTTGTTAAAGACTGAAAGAGTAATTCCAATTTTTTAAATTAAAAAAAAATCCTAAAACACTACACTGAAATTCTCCCATAAACAACACATTATCCATAATTAAAAAAAGATGAAACAGACTGTCATAACACAGAGGCACTTCAGTATCAGGGGATTCAAAGGGTAGCTATGGACTCAGTGGTGACAAAGGGATGACACACAACATCAGTAAGATAGCCCATCAATTAGCAAACTATTCAATCCATTTTCAAGACCTCATTTGCCCTTTCCTCTAACAAGGCCAAAGAGAAGCATACAGCTGTCTATGCAACATAGTTAGTCTTTGCAACATTGTACTTTTGGGACAAATGGAGGCACTTATCTGCATTTTCAAGCAAGAATAATGTGGGCAAAGAGGTTACATTCCTTGGGCACCCTCTGGGATACCAGTCAAGCTCCACCACTCTTTCCTAACCATCTATTTCCAGAGCTGTCTTTCTCCATGTAGACTACTCATTTGCAGAACACAGTACACTATCAAACATGGGTGAAAAATTGATAATGTCTTGAAAATTAGCCTTCAGTATTTGCTAACTCAGGACAAGCAAATGAGAGGCCATTGTGAGACATGTAACAAATGAGAATACAATGAGAATGTATTAGCTGGCTGCTTTCCTATCTTGATTGGTAGACCAAAATAGGTCAGTGATGCAGACAGTTTACTATTTTATTTTTAAAGTTTGCAAAGGCATGTACTTAGGTTAGATAGGGGAAGTCTCCAGCGAGCCTCTAGTACCATCATTAATCCTGAATCAGTTAATGCCCTCTAGTAGTGAAACAAAAAAGCCAGATTATTTCTTCTTGATCCAAATATTGTTATTCTTCAAACTGCTGTTAATGTGCTAAACGGCTTACCCAAATACTAAATTTCAGCCAGCACAAAATGAAAAACACAAATTCCAAAATAACTAAAGGGAAACCACAATGTTTTAGAAAAAGAGAAAAACAACAGGAAGTCTCTAACTTTAATAACAGAAACCTGCCAGTTCAATTGTAATCTCTCAACAAATGCACTGGTGGAAGGAAAGGGAATCTCTTCTTGTTATCACCAGGTGTAGCTGAAAATTACGCCTGTGAGCAAGTTTTCTATGCTATCATGTTATAAAACATTTAAGTGGTAATGTGTCATGGTTTAACCCCAGCCAGCAATTAAGTACCATGCAACTGCTTGCTAACACCACCCCATGTCCTGTTGGGAGGGTGAGTAGAACAGGAAAAAAATAGTAAAAACCTTGGTTTGAGATAAGAGCAATTTAATAATTGAAATAAAATAAATAACAATATGCTAGTAATGAAAAGTGAGAGAACCACAAGGAAGGGGGAAATAAAACCTAAGGCAGACAAGTGATGCACAATACAATTACTCACATCCCGCTGACCATTACCCAGCCTGACCCTAACAGCAGTCGGGACGTCCCTGTCACCGTCCCGCAGTTTATGTACTGAGCAGGATGCTCTATGGTATGGAATACCCTCCTCACTGGCAGCAGACAAGAGACTGAATGATCAGTGTAACAACTAAAACATCTGTGTGTTATCAGCATTCAGCATATTCTCAGACTGAAGCCAAAACACAGCAGTGCACCAGCTAATAGGAAAAAATCTCTGCAATCTGGAGCTAGATCCAAAGAAAACCTAATCCAAACAAAACACCAAGCACAGCCCAAGCCAACTGCAAGTAACTGCTCTACAGAAAGACAACAAGAAAAAAAAAAAAACAAAAAAAAACCAACAACAAAAAAAAAAAACCAAACCAAAAAACAAACTGACCTACCAAATCTCTACGGTTTTGTTTTGTATAATGTGAAGATTGCTAAAGCATGTAAGCATTTAAGCTAGAAATTTTAGTATCAAAATTTTGACGTTAAAAATTCTGATGTTTGACTGACTGCTTCTGATTTCAGGAAAACACCAATCCATAACGGCCTGCAAGGCTTATAAAGTCTACTAAATACAATATTCTCCAAATAAGCTATCTCCTCCCCTTTAACCCCTTCAAATCCCACAATATTCAACCATTTCACCTGTAGGTTTAACAGAATAGAACCCAATAGCCTCTCCTTCTTTCCACATGATCTTAGCATATTCATTGCTACGATGACAGAGAAATGGGATCTCATTTCTTTCCATTTCTTGCGTCCGATAGATAATTCGATTCAAAACAGAGAACAATTCTCTCTCCAACAGACTTAACCTAAGGAAACAGAGAACATATAGAAAAGTAGTCAGATTAGTTAACACTCACATATGAAGGACCTTATTTTTCAAAGCTGCCACTTAGCACTGTCACAGATGGAGCCCTGAAAAGCTGTAAGTGCTAAAGCAGGAGGAAGTTCTGGGGTTTGTTTGAAGGCGCAGAGATGCTTCGAAGCCATAGCAATAAGTCAGGTAAAAGGAATACCACAGACAGAGGATATTTCACAACTTCAACATCACTCCTTAGACAATGGGTAAAACTGAGAGAAGTGCTGGGAGTGTGATGGTGGGTGGAATATTTTGATTTCAATGCAAAAAAAATTTTGGATTTAAGGAACATTCACCAAACACAATAGCAGTACACTAGCCTCAGACTTCCCAGGCCAGCAGTTAACTGGAGTCCCACAAAGCAGGATGAACCCCACGGCATAGCGGGACTTGGCACACTCAATCACTGCCAATAGAGTGGCAGACAAAAGGATATGATGCAGTGGAAAAGCTAGTTACAAGTTTGAGGCATGAAATAAGGAACTCAATATACTTTTCTCTGTCCTGCAGGGTTCCTCTTACACATGAAATTTAAGTTCACCACTGTGAAGGAAGAATGGAGGAACCATGCTTTCTTCCCAGTGCCCACAGTCTCAGCTACCCTACCTGTAAAGAATTCAGCTTTCCTGATTTAATCACCATCCTACCATTAAGAAGCACATGGAAAACAAGGCTGATTGCAAAAATCTGTAGACTAAGTTAAAAAATACAGAAATCAGACAGGTGCCCAGATTTCATGAGCAGATATAAATTACACTCTTGGAAAAATATAGATTCCTAGTTTTAGAAAAAAAAAAACACAACAAAACAACAAAACAAAACAAACAAAACCCTCAAAACTCCATGCTACATAGCTGTCAGTAATGCTAACAAAGGTCAGTGATGAGCAGTAAAGCAGATACCAGGCAACTTACTTCTACAAACCTCATACCTTTCCACTGCAAGCCACCAGCTCCAGCTTGACTCTATCAACTCCATTCCCAACAATATTTTTAGCTTACTATTCTCCTGTTAAGGCCAACAGGTACTACTATCGTACAGTGCGCCACCCTAAGACATTTCAATACAACTACATATACAGTGTTCTAAACAGTAAAGAAAAAACTCATTAACTTCTAAATAGCCTACATGTGAATTTACTGTACAAGAATCACTTCTGCTTTAGACACTATCTTCACGAACAAGTTCCTTTCCTCCTACTACCTGTTCTTCTATTCCCACTGACCTTGCTTTTGACTTGAGACACCCAACTCATTTCTAAATGAAATGACAATACGTAATCTCCCACACACTAGCTATTTGCCATTACTTTTCACTACCTTGAAAGGTAGGAATAATTACGAGGTGCATGCTGGAGCACTTTACCTGATGAAGCCCCTGTCTAGCAGAGACAGATGTTCTCACAATGTCATCAACTGACCACCACTTGTCAGCAAGATACAGGGCTACAGCTTGAAAGAAACAAGGGGAAATAAAAAGTTAGTGATTCTTACCATATGAAGAGAAACACTCAAAGCTGCCAAACAATAAGGAATAACGCTGTAGTAACCAGGCATTACTACAGTATTGTTCAGTAACCATTCAGTAACCATGAAGTATACAATAACCGACTTCTAGCTGACACTATATTAATGCAGCTCTTACTACCCTAACACAACAAATGTTGTTATATATACCCACCATCTACAGTACTCCGTAGTCCAAACCTCATTTGAAAACTGAGAACAAAAAAACCAAATGCAGATTTTTGCAGTATGACATACAAAATCCTGTTTTTCAGACATAGGAACTATCCTTCACAACTGTGCTCTAGCACATCCTCAGACTAGAACTTGGGCCTGCCAAGAGCAGTCTCATTCACACATGTATTTTAGTTTTGGGTTGGTAACAGATAATATTATTGAAACTGTGTGAATTTCAGGGAGTCAGATGAATGTAAAAAGGCTGTTGGCTTTGTGATTAGCAATCATTAAGAATTTGCACATAGCATTAAATGGAAACGAAAGGAAACATGGAGGACTGCAAGGGAAAAAGGAAAAAAAAAAACCAAAACAAAATTAAAAAAAAAAAAAAAAAAAAAACAAAAAAACCCAAAACCCATGAGATGTCATAGAATTATAGAATGCTTTGGGTTGGAAGAGACTTGAAAGATCATCCAGTTCCAATCCTCCTGCCACAGGCAGGGATGCTTTCTCCACTAGACCAAGTTGCTAAAAGCCCCATCTAACCTCGCCTTTAACACTTCAAGGGATAGGGCGGCACTGCTCATCTGGGCAACCTGTGCCACTGTCTCAAATCTACCTTCTTTCAGTTTAAAGTCATTCCCCCTTGTCCCAGCCCTACATGCCCTTGTAAAAAGTCCCTCTCCACATTTCTTGTAGGCTGCCTTTAGGTACTGGAAACTGCCCTAAGGTCTCCCTGGAACCTTCTCTTCTTCAGACTGAACAAACCCAGCTCTCTCAGCCTATCTCCACAGCAGACATGCTCCAGCTCTCTGATCATCTTTGTGGCCTCCTCTGGACTCACTCAAACAGGTACATGTCCCTCTTTGTGGTGGGGCCCACAGCTGGATGCAGCACTGCAGGTGGGGTCTCAAGAGGGCAGAGTAGAGGGGCAGAATCACCTTCCTTGACCTCCTGGTCATGCTCCTTTGGCTGCAGCCCAACATACATTGGCTTTCTGTGCTGTGAGCACACACTGCCAGGTCACATTGAGCTTTTCATCAACCAATACCCCCAAGTCCTTCTCCTCAGGGCTGCTCTCAACCCAGCCTATATTTGTGCTTGGGATTGCCCCAGCCCAGGTGCAGGACCCTGCACTGGGCTTTGTTGAACTTCATCAGGTTTGCACTGGCCCACCTCTCAAGCACATCAAGGTCCCCCTGGATCCATCCCTTCCCTCCAGTGTGCCAACCGCACCATACAGCTTAGTGCTGTCGACAAACTTGCTGAGGGCACTCAATCCCACTACCCACATTGCCAATAAAGATGTTGAACAACACCAGCCCCAACACCAACCACTGAGAAACACAACCTGTCACTGATCTCCACTTGGACATTGAGCCATTCACCACAATTCTCTGAGTGTGACCATTCAGCCAATTCCTTATCCACTGGGTGGTCCATCTGTCAAATCCATGCCTCTCCAATTTAAAGACAAGGATGTTGTGCTAGGACAGTGCCAAATGCCTTGCACATCCAGGGAGATGACCTCAGCCTCTCTTCCCTTATTCACCAACACTGTGGCTCCATCACAGAAGGCCACCAGATTTGCCAGCACAATTTGCCCTTAGTGAAGCCATCACCAATCATCTGCTTATTGTTCACGCGCCTTAGAATAGTTTCCAGGAGGATCTGCTCCATGATCTTGCCAATCAAGGTGAGACTGAATGGTCTATAGTTCCCTGGGTCTTCCTTTTTTCCCTTTTTAAAGATGTGGGGTTGTATTTCTCCTTTTCCAGTCAGCAGGAACTTCACCAGACTACCACAGTTTCTCAAATATGCCTGATAATGTTCTGGCAACTTCAGCTCCCAGTTCCCTCAGGACCTGCAGATGCACCTCATCAGGTCCCATGGACTTGAGCACTTTCAGGATCTTTAAATGATCTTGAACCGGATCTTCTCCTACAGCAGGCAGTTCTTCATTCTCCCAGTCCCTGCCTTTGCCTTCTACAACATGGGCAGTGTGCCAGCAAAGACTGACACACCAAGGCAAAAACTTTACTGAGTACTTCAACCTTCTCCACATTTCAGGTAACCAGGTCATCCATTTCCTTCCAGAGGTGGCCCAAATTTTCCTTTTTCACAGAACCAACTAGATTGGAAGATACCTTTAAGATCATCAAGTCCAACCATTATCCCAGGACTGTCTAGACCACCACTAAACCATATCACTGAGGGCCTCATGTACAAAATTTTTGAACACTTCCAGGGACAGATATTCCACCACTTCCCTGGAAAGCCTATTCCAATACCTGGTAACTCTCCCAGGAAGAAGTTTTTCCTAGAACTTTTCCTTTGTTTTATCCACAGTGTACCTATAGAAATTTTTCTTGTTGCCCCTTGATTGATGTCCCTGGTCAGATTTAATTCTATCAGGTCTTTAGCTTTCCTAATCTAATCCCTGGCTATTTCTGTATATTCCTCCCAGGCTACCTGCCCTTCCTTTTACTACCTGTAGGCCTCCTTTTCATGCTGGAGCTTGTTCAGGAGCTCCTCATTCATCCACACAGGCCTCTTCGTGTTTCTGCCAGACTTCCTCTTTGTTGGGATGCATTGCTCCTGAGCTTGGAAGAGGTGATCCTTGCTTGGGCCCCTCTTCCCTCCTGGGCTTTATCCCATGGCACTTCACAAAGCAGATCCCTGAAGAGACCAAAGGCTGCTCTCCTGAAGTTCAGGGTAGTGAGCTTGCTGTGCACACTACTCACCACCCTAACGATATAAAACTCCAGCATTTCATGGTCACTGCAGCCAAAGCTGCCCTTGATCTTCACATTCTCCACCAGCCCCTCCCTGTTGGTGAGGGCAAGACCCAGCATAGCCTCTCTCCTCATCGGTTCTTCTATTGCTTGTAGAAAGAAATTATCATCAACACATTTCAGGAACCTCCTGGACTGCTTATGCCCTGCTGTGTTGATCCGTCAGCAGAATGTCAGGGTGGTTGAAGTCCCCCATGAGGAGCAGGGCTTGTGAACATAAGGCTATCTGTCTAGAAGGCCTCATCCACTCAGTCTTCCTGACCAGATGGCATGTAGCAGACCCCCTTCGCTAAAGCTATGTTATGGCCTAATCCTAAAGGCAATTTTATACTTGATGCTGATCAATAACTGCTAATAAAGAGCCTCTACATTTATGAGAGAATTAATAGATTCTATGAATGCTTAATAAATTCCTTTTGGAGACATGAGATGTACACAAAGAGACCAAGAGATATCCGTTGTACTAGAATTCAGACAAGCACCAAACTGTTTTGTTACACACCTTCTGAATTCAATGGGTCCACTTCTACTCTGATTAACATACAAAGTTCAATCACTTGTGTATATGAATCCACAACAAAAATAATAGTATGGGAACAAGAACACAGTGAACAACAAATACAACAGTGGCAAAGTTAGGAACTACACTAGCATGGAAGGAACAAGGACCTGGTTATCTCTCTTTGTCACAGAAAAATGAACAGCAACACAGATTAAAATCTTAAAATGAAACCTGTGATTGAGTCCCCTGGTGCAAACAAAGCAAGAACTTTGTGTGTCTGCTCTTCACCATAAAGAGGAACAAAGCCCACAGTTGACAACTTAATAGGAACCTGAAACAAAAGCATGCAACACTTCAACAGACTCTTGCTAAAACAACATTAGTAAAACACACAAAGATTGTTTAGCAGGGTAAGCATGACAAATGTTAAAACCAGAGTGCTTAACAGTTAACTGTAAATGACATGCATCAGACATCATCCCTCACTTTAGACATTTCTTCCTTAAGACAGACTAAATTATAAAGAGCTCTGGCTCTCAAACTCTTGCAGTTAGTTACAGCAATTTTTACTGTTACAGCTATCTTCTGTCAGCAGTTTGCATTTATGTGCACAACTGAAATAAGTTGTGCAAAAAGCCAGCAGTATCTCCACTTCAACTGTCCCAGCTATGCAAGCTGTCAAAGCCAACAGAAGAATGAAGAAGGCAGCCAAACACAGAAGCAAACTGCCACATTTTAAAAATTCCAAAGTTGTCTGCTTGATTTCCCCTCAGGAACAACATGAGAAGGATCAAATCAATCCACGTTTCAGGAGTTTCTTCATGGAAATGCATTCTGATATTTAAATTTACATGTTTTTCTATATATAATTAATGCATAAAGACCAGACAGACATTGATGGTGGGGTAAATAAAATTGCTTACCCAGTTTAAGAAGGTTATGATATGCTATGCCACAAACTAGGATGTCAATAACAAGTATTTAGGCATACAGAACCTGCAGAAAAGCAGAAAAGCACTCAAGACTCTGCTTCTGCCACAGAATCTGCAGCAGTGACCTTCTTTTCCCACAGAGAATCCTCTCAGGTCACTTTTCATTAATGCTATATACCATTCTAGTGTAATAGTTCTAATATAAATGCTCATTTAGACAAAACCAGCATTGACAAACTCATCGCACAAGGGATAAGTGTTTAATAGTGTCACAATATTTCAGATAAAAAGGAAAGAATCACTTCTGAAATTAGTGAAACTTGCGGATCAAGAACTGAACTCAACCATGAAGAACACGGAAGGACTGATATACAAAACCAGCCAGTTAGCTTCAGTAAATCATGAACTCCTTAGTTCACAATAGATTTTTGTGACTTTTAGGAAAGAATGACTCATTACAGAATCATAGAATCACAGAATGATTGGGGGTGGAAAGGACATCTGGAGATCATCCAGTCCAACCCTCCTGCTAACACAGGTTCATCACTAGCAGGTTGCACAGGATCATATCCTGGTGGGTTTTGAATGCCTCCGGAGAGGGAGACTCCACAACCTCCTGGGCAGCCTGCTCCAGTGCTCTGCCACCTTCATAGTAAAGAATTTTTTCCTCATATTCAGATGGACTTTTTGTGTTTCAGACTGTGCCTGCTGCCCCTTATCCTGTCCCTGGGCACCATTGAGAAGAGTCCTCTTGACAGCTGCCCTTAAAATATATGTATGCATAGATTTGTTTCTTTTGGACTTAGCAATCGGCCTATGTACTAGGCTGGACACAAACCAGTACCAGCAACAAGACCATCTGAATTGATGCCTGACACAGCATTACTCAAACCAAAGGCTTAATTCTGAGCAATGTTCACAGTGGCATGGTGCAGTGCTGGTCTGCAGCTGGCTTGCAAATTGACCAGAGGTCTATAGATCAAACCAAACATTTTAATTATCTTGTATTAGTTGAAAAGTTTTTTGGCTTTTTCTGGTGGTGGTGGTGATGGTGCAGTTTTTGTTGTTTTTTGGTTTCTGGGTTTTTTATTTCCTAATGCACACAGATCCATTGCCTAGAAGCCACGAATAGTCACTGATCTAATGTGTCAGATTAAACACTCAGATTCAAGTCCAGTTACAGAATGAAAAAAGGTATAGCTTAACATAAACAGGAATTTGCAAAATACAAAAGCTTTGCTAAAATAATTATGTCATTCAACAGTTATGGACTGGATATTTTAAATCTACAAGTATATCAAGAAAACTGGGAGTAAGGTATTTGCTGGTTCTTACTTTGCCGTGGACTGGCAGAGACAAGAATTCAGGACAGTTGGGACTTGCAGACCGAAGGTTAGACAAGTACTTGTCTGCTGAGTTCTTCAAGTCCTCATGACTGGAGTTGATCAAAATATCCACAGGGAATGACACCCTCTTGAGAAATAAATAAGATTATTACTGTAGGTAGTTTGAGAGACATGCACATTTTATCACATATTCCCCTCTACTAATTTCTAGAGCACTTTATATCCAAAACAGAAAGGAGAAACACTCCAAGCATTTAATTAGGATTAATACCCTGTCTGTAAATAAAAAAACAAACTACCTGAACCCAGTCTTGTGTTTATAATCAGGAAAGAATGGTTTTGTCCATAGATTCCCCCTAAACCCAAACACGGCAGACTTACAACATACAAATCCCTGTTTGCAGCACACCTACAGTAGTTCACATGCTCTCTTGAGGTGGCAGGCCGAGTTATCTCCCTCCCAGCTGATATTAGGCAATAACTGTCCAGTCAAATAAAAAGTATACAGTACGACAGGTCACAAAAAAGTTCATTTGTTTTGGAGACTGCATTTAAATCCACCTCTGAAGAAGCCACAGCAACACTCAGAACTTTTCTCAGCAACTGGCCAGTTAGTGTGCTTACCAGCTGTTTGTTTCAAAAAGCATTTCAACTGTGAAAAAATGATACAAGCTTGTTAAAACAAGAGACAACAATAGACTAAAAAGACACTTCAAGGAGGTGAGAGGACAAACTAAAGCACTGAAGATCAACCGTAGTGACAATAGCTCCTTTGAAAGCTCTTAAGATTCAAATTTTCATTGTCAGAGGTGTTAAAATTAAGATGGACAAGAGCCCCTGGAATCCACTGCGTGCTCTTCAGCTAAGGCTTTTCCAGGTCTATAAAACCATACACAAAACAGACCCCTCAGCTTCTTTCAAACGACAAGCATAAAGTACCACAAGACCATGTTCTGGAGGAACACAGGGATCTCCTTATCCATCTCAGCTCCCAGGAACTCATCACCCAACTCTCAAAATGGCAAAGCTTCACATAGGGGATCTATGGTTCCTAGCTTCCCCTACAGTCTTTTTTTTTAATTTTAAATATTAGTTTCCCATGTTTGTTTGGGTTTTTTTTCCTTTATATCCAGTCCCCCCCCTTTAATATACCAGTGCTCTACTGACACAGGTAAATCACATGCAAAGGAACTTTTTATTTTGACTAACCCAGTAACAGTTAAAAAGCCTGCATTTAAAAATCATTTTGACAGCAATAATATATAATTATTAAGGTACTTGAACAGCTGAGGAAGCTCCTTCTACAGAAGCATTGGGGTTTTTTGTTCTGTCAAAATATAAAAACTTGGACATGATGTCACTGAAATTTACAACTGCTAGTTTCATTGCTTTTGCTGACAAAGACACTACAGCTTTCCATGTACATTATTTAGACATACACACATTCCCCGCAGCCATTTCTTCTCAAATTCAGCTCATTCCTTCCTCTTATCTGACACACATTCCACACAGCCATTTCCTTTGGAATTCAGCTCATTCCTCCCCCTTACTTTATTTCGATTTCCTCTTGCTTTCCCCTCCAGTCTCTCACATTCCTTCTGTTATTGCTTATCTCTTTCAGGTATGCTTAGCAGCATCTCTTAATGTTCCAGCTGTTTCTTCCCACCTTCTAGATGCTGCCCTTGCTAACAGGCAGGAGACAACTGACAGCAGCCAGCTCCATTTGCTCCTCCAGCTTGCAAGCAAAGGCACTTCAGGAGCCAGAGGTGAAGCATGTATGTCTTCAAATCCAGCAACGATGCACAGCAGCCAGAGAAGCTGCTGCCAGGAAGAAATTCATCCAATGCTGGCCTACTTACCTCAAGCAGACAGGGTTTATCAACCCATTTACAGTTCTGAAATATAACAGCAACACTGTAGTAGATGGAAATGGACTAGCCTGATAAAAGCATGTTGCAAGCGGAACCCTAAGAGGTAAACGGTGATACTACATGTCACTGCTTTTTCAAGAAGGCGAGGCTTTAGCACCGGTTTAGCTGCAACAGGCCAGGTAAATTCTGATTTAATGGAATACAGACACATGAAAACCAATAAATTTTATTTTCTGTTTGCTGGCAGAAGGGGGAAAGACTCCTCCAATACTAAAGTAATTCCTAAGCACTTGGATAACTGAAAATAACAAGCAAATTGAGCTGAGCTTTTGTTACTACATGACAAACAAGCCACAAGCTATAACTAAAAGCCTAGGTAATAATTCCTGACATTTTTTGGAATAAAATAATGCAGGACCAGAACAGAAAACATGCAACAAAAAGTTCAGTAGATTATCCGAGTTCCATCCACACCACCACTAAGGAAATAAAAGAACCAATCTTATCTTTGCATTATGAGCGAAACAACAGAACACCCAAACACAAAAACGTCAATTCTGCTAATTAAGGAATTTTTTGAATTACCCTCAAAAATCAAAGACCTTTCTGTTTAGCTGTTTGAGCTACTTACCACTTTCATATAGCATCCTTTGGTTTTATCCACTCCTAACTCGCTTCTATTAGTTACTTTTGACTTTTCATCTTATAGCATTTACAGAGAAGTGTTTACATAGGGAAAAAAAAAAAAAACAAAAACAAACAAAAAAATACAGATCAAGACTGAACCAAAAAAATCTACCCAGCATCCCTGCTAACACCATAATTTGTACCATGCAGCAGACTAGTGACAAAGTATGTAAAATTACAAGCTCTCAAACACGTGTGACACAATTTGTCTCAGTGTTGATATGATCAGAAATATTTCACATGTAATTTCATTAGATCCCTGAAGAAATTAAGAACTACACACAAAGTTATCAAGTTACATTAAAAGCATTAAACAGGTGATAAAAAGAGAATGTTACATGCCAATCTACAGCAAAGCATTAAGGAAGTAATTCAACAGTCCAAAATACAATCATCATTTTGAAAGGCAAAATAACCTACCAAAGACAAACCAAATGGCTTCCAATAGCAATTAATGAATACATTTTCCTCACAAAACCACAACTGTTTTCTCAGGGTCTTTAAAGTAAAAAATACAGCTGTCCCGCACATCCAGCCAGTGTCATATAATGCAGGAGAGGAAAAGACAGAAAGGAGAATATAGGTTTTCAGTTTTTCTTGACAAGAGCATTTGTCTCTGCAGGAACAACACAAGTCTGCCACAGTTACTCATGCCTCCTTTTGTTGCTTTAAGCCTCCATGCACTGCACAACTGTAAAACTGTCAGGTCAAATCCTTGTCACACACTGTGGGATTTTGCTCTGTTCATGAGGTACCACTCCAATTGGTTATCACGGTCAGGCTGACCGAGCACATGCGATGTAGCCTTAAGCAACCAAAGTCATCATGACTGTTTCTACAGAAGGTTAAACATGTGCGTCTGAAGAGGGGGAGTAAAATCCATTTTATTGTTTAAACGAGGCAAATTATGCTTTTCATGTTACAAGCGAAAGAAAATAAATCTTACACTCTTCATAACCATATAATTTCACATAGTAGTATTAAAGACTGTATGTATTAAACTCACATACGCAACATTTGCTTTAATGAAGAACCATATGACTTTCCCCCTTGTCAGCACTGTGCAAACTACTGTGCAAAAAATGGCACATCTTTTTTAGGAACAGCTGCAGAACCAGAGGTTAACAGACATCAATTCAAGGAACATCAACAAAATCCACATGCAACAGGATGAGTGAACACATTCCTGTGCAACTGAGGCAGCTGCTTATTCATGAAATCTTTATTACCATAAGCGTTAAGGTTAAAAGAACCCCAAACGATTAAATGTAGAATAAGCGTTCAGTGTTGAAAAGTGATTTAATTACAAATGATAGCTGCAACCCCTGTTTCATCTTAGAAGTGCATGAAGGAGAGATGCACAGTTAAGTGCAGCTTCCAGCTCGCACTTGGATTTCAGCAGGAATCTCTCCATCCCCTTGCAGACCCACAATACTGAGTGCCATGAAATAGCAGATAGAAAAGAAACAAAAAGCTATGTTGCTTCTTACAGCATTTCAGAGGGCTTAAATACAGCTTAGAACTCCTTCTAGGTGCCTTTATCTTAGGGGAACTGAAGTCTAAGCTGCCAGCCAAGGATTTAGAGCAATCAAGATGAATTTCCAGCTCTAGCACAGATGTCATGTGACTGATCTGCCCGAACTCCTCATCTACAAAACACCAATAATTATTCCAGAGACATCAGTATGAAAAATATTTCAGAGACTGAGATACTTAAACACACATTGTATCAAACCTTGACCAGTATTGGAATAGATGGAAGACTTACACAGCACGACCTCTCTGCACAACTCATCTTCCTTTTAAAAAAAGGAATCACAAACAATCCACCAACGACTTTTTGACCTAAAGTAACTGGAACAAATAAACATGTCTGCCATAACAAATACATGTAAAACTAAAGCAGGTAAGCAATCTTCAGATTGTGCTTAACAATAAATTAATTTAATAAATAATTAAAGTATTCAGGGTTTAAGGCTGTTTTATTTTTGGCTTGTTTGTTTTGGGTTTTGTTTGGCTAGGGGGTTTGTTCCATGGTTTTGGGTGGGGTTTTTTTGCGCATGGTTTGTTTTATGGTTTGTTTTATGGTTTTGCGGGTTTGTGGTTTTTTATTTCTTTCTTACTATAACTTCAAGTTTAGAGACCAGACACTGGGTTGTTCAAGCGATGATCTTCAGAACTCTTCCACTAAACCAGGACAATTTATCCAGCCTCAGCATGCAGGATGTCAGCTCACAGAACTCCTAAATCACTGTCATGTACTTATGAATCATCATGGACCTTGAATCAAGGTCTATTTTAAAAATATGATCCTACCATGATCTCCCATACTAGCTATAAGCTACATCTGGGGTAGCACCATGACAAGATCACATGAATTAAATATATATCCCATATACACACTAGCTGCTGATGTTCCAGAGAAAATAAAGCCAGGACTGCAGAAGCGCCAAACCATGCTCCAGAACCAGATCTCATGACGCACCATACCAGCTTCTCAATCAGAGCTGCAGGAACATAATTTCCTTTTTTCTAGATTAGTTTACCCCCTTGCAATGTCCAATTGCTGGTTTGCTGAAAGCTGTGAAACTACATAAAAGTTGGAAGGAAAAAAAAAATTTAGAAGTAGTATTTTCAGTCTTCTAGCCTCAACTACAAGAAAAGCATCACATCTGCTACTTCTAAAATTGTTAAGTTCTACTAGCAGTAATTCTATTAACAGCAGATTACGTAAATGTTTCTTTGCTTAGACTACCAGCTGTCCTATATACAAAATATTTTCACTGCATTTGTTTCTTCTTTATTCACAAATACACTAAATTGGGAGGGGCTGTTTTTAAATGTTGGTTTATCTTGTTTGTATCCAAATATAATCTGAAACATTTAAGTAAAAAGGTTGTTCATCCTTTTCCAGTACAGAAATTAACAAATTTTAAACCTATGCTAAGATACTTACAGAAAGTACCATCTGATTTATTATGAGCTTTTTAGTTTAAAATACATAGAGAAAACCTGCCCCATAACTACATATTTAGATCACTACTGTGGTCTAAAATACAGCTTTTATGTTTTATGAATATCCTCAATTCTTAAAACAAAACTCATTTTAATTTGGAATGTATGTCTACTGCAGGAAGAGAAAGGCATTTTATGAAAGGGAAGTTATTTTTCTAAATAATCGAGTATATATCAATGTTTCTTGAAGGCTTGAGAAAGCAACAATAATATACTATTTGATCAACTCTAACTCTTCTTGCACAGCTACTTACTAAGGGAGATTTTCTTGGGTTTTAATTAAAAGCTTGCTTTCGTATATTCCTAACTAGTCTTCAAACTACACCAAGCCACCATTCCTAACTAGTCTTCAAACCTACACCATACCACTAAGGCATATAAATAAGATTTCCCTTCAGTCTGGCTTTTGCTAACCCTTTCAGAGACTATAGACGTATCCATCTTAAATACAAGTTCTTATCAACTCAAACAAATTTAGGGGTTTTTCCTGAAAGGAAAAAGTTGGGGGGCTTTTGTAAAAGAAAAAGAAAAAAGAAAAAGGAGCATAGGATTCCAAATAACATCTCCTCATACCCTAATAAAATCCTAAATAGCAAGTTCTAAAGGAAACCACAGGACAGTGATCTAAAAATTGTTGTAAACATCCACCAAGGGCTCTGAATTAATATGCCAACCACGTTATCCGTAATCTACATGAAGCAGCTTATGCAGCTCTGATTTTCTGTCAGAGACACAAATCAAAGCTGTCAATTTGAATGCAAATAAACAAACAAAAATAATCAATCCTTTCCATTAATTATCCACCCTAATTTAACTTAACACAATTCTGAGAGCTACATAAAGAATCAAACTCCCCAGTCCTAATATGAAACATAACTGCTGTGGAGATCAGCAAGAATTATAGTAGAAAGGTTTATGTACTGAGTACAATCAATCTCCAGTTGAATGAAATATGTAACAGGAAAGAGTTCTCCACATTAAAAATGAAAAAGTATTTGCACATTATTAATGCAAGTACAAGCAAAAACACTAAAGAGTGCTATAAATCAACTGGCAGTTAGATTTGCAGAAAACATTCTGTTAACAACAACAAACTTATGTCTTTAATGAAAACAGAAAAAAAAACCTAGCCAGTTATAAAAACTGATGCAGCAGAGTAGTATTAGAAAGACACATTATGCAATCTCACTCTCAAACCCACCTTAGGTAGGTAAAGTTATTAAGCATATATGTGATTAATCACCTGTGTACCACCACTAGCATTTTGCTCAAGTGATTAAAACTATGTATTTGATTAGATAGCCTATTTAATTAAAGGCCAAGTTCTTAGGTATACAAACTACTAACATGTTATTTACATTTTTCCTACAGTCTCACATTTTAATGATATTATAATCTGGTTTCTTGAAGAGCACTTTCTCCAGTACAGAGTTTTGGGAAATAAATGACAAGCCTTTCCCATGAGGAAAGCATATCATACCTTTACTAAATTAAAATTTTGTATTTGAGACCACTCAAAATAGCTGCAATTAATAAATCTGGGGGGGGAAAAAAAAAAAAAAAAAAGAAGTTTTTCTTAAAGAATTCATGCCTTTCCTTTCAGCTTCTCAGATTCAATATCACAAAATTAAATCCATCCCAGTTGTGTTTGAAAGTAATTAACATCTAAAAGATAAATATAATACCGTGATTACTTCTTCCTGGATCTGCCTCTTTGGCATATATTTGATCTCTCCTATGCTCAGCACTCACTCTTCTAATACTCATTTTTTTCTATCTCCCCTTCATTACACAAGGCAAAACTGTTTGGTCTTGAAAAATAACACAGATAAACCCCACACAGATACCCCAATAACCCACCTCTTCTCTCTGCTCACTGTTCTTTCTCCCTTCCATGCCTCAGCATTGAGAGCAGCTGGTCTGCAGTTCTCCAGCGCTATCCTCAGTTCCCTCCAGTTTTGCTCCTACGCTTCATACCCCACAGCATCTGCTCTTAAAGATGTTAGAGGCCTTTTTGCAGCACAGCACTTCTAGTCCACACTCAGCCTTCCTCCTTAGGTGTCTGGCCAGCTGGCTACCTGGGGCATAACCAGCCATGCTGCTCTTGCCCCTGCTCATCTTCCACAACTCTGCACCCCTAGGTTTGCCTCCTGCTTCTTCAGCCACCTCTTCAACAAGGTGACAAGTGATGCCCCCTCTCTGATTTTCTGCAGCTTTATTTCCCACTCCCTACCAGCAGACCACCACCCACTCCCTCTTGGCACCCATGTTTCTTGGCAACTGGTTCAGTTTTCGAACCTTTGTACATTTCTCTTAAGTCCTCCCTTTGGTTTGGAAGGGCCACCCCAAAAAGATCTAGTAATTTCAGACATAAGAACAATAAAGCAAGCTTTTCTATGGTTAGACAGATGGTGGACTACCTAAACAGTGAGAATGGTGCTGTGTCACGTTAGCGCACACTAATGAGTTAGTGCTCATCAGCCAAACAACAGCAACTCTCTTTACAGTTGCTTCAGGAAATTCCACATGCGCATTCAAATGTGATGGTGACCATGGTTACAAATGGTGAGCAGCAGATCATTAAATTTTGCAATCACACCCTCCATACCAAGGAGTAGCTAGAACAGTTGCCCGAGCTACAACTATGCCACATGAAATCTGTGGATGTCATGGCTTTCAGCAGAGGAGCTGTAGGAAATTCAAGAGTTAAGTGGCATTCAAGTTGGGTTTTCCTTTTTAAAAATACCATTTGCAGCAGCAGACCTATAACTAAGAAAGTAGCAGCTGCCTTGGCTTTGTGGGGGATTCAAATGAAAACGCAGAAAAAGGGATAGAAACCAACATCGGATCTTCCCAGGAGAAGGAAGAAGTCACAGAGCTGAAGCTGGGAAAACAAATAAAGAAGACTGCAACAACAGATGCCTGGCAGTCAACCCTAACGCTTGCAGACCAGCAAGCACACAGAACTGAGAAGTTTCGGAATCTGACTATATGGCCCTACAGCCCATTTGCAATAGCTTGAGGATCAGAATCCTGAAAACAGCACTACATTAAGTATAATGTATTTGGAGCAGTAAGAATTTAAAGAATTCTTTACAGTAAGAACTTCATCTTACGGTAGATTAAGAATTGCATTTTTTCCAAAAAGGGACTAAGCAGCTTTCTCCAACTTCCTGATCCAACTCCAGCATCTTGAAGATATTAAGATCATCTTCAGAAGACGACACTGTTTAATAAAAATAAATTCCAAATTTTACCTGCGATTTGTAATCAAGAGTTCTACAGTAGCAAATTCTTTCACTTGCACACAGCTGAAGGCTTGACAATGTACAACCAAATTATGAACTTCACAAGCAATGCAGTTTGTGAACTTACCAACGCAGGCTGGGATCAAAGAACACCAGAGGAGCTAGGTATACAGGTAACCACAAAGACCTTTACCTTACGATTCTTAAGGGAAACACAGGGTGAAAGTCAGATGACAAGAATGCCACAGACATCAAAAACAATGTTCAAACGAAGTAATAAGGGCTTTCAGATACCATCCTTAGGCCACAGACACAATGAGGAAGTCATTACTGAGTGCCAGTCTGAACCCAGTCACTTTGTGAAGAGATATTTCAAGCTACCATCCCAATCCCACAAATAGAGTAGGTAGGTGTAAGCATTTTTGTATGTCTATGCAAAACAGCACCACTACTTCCTTGCCCTTACAAAGGCCACACAGACAGACTACCCCAATCTAGCTCACAACTGGACTCAGCAGTATGTTTGTCTCCCTCATCACATCTTCAGAAGTATAGAAAAAAGGCACATGTGAACTGAAACTGAAAAACTAGAACTCCATCCTCTGACAAAAAAGCATCTAAGAAACACAAATACAAACTTAGCATCAAGACCACCAAGAAGCTAGGAAAATGTTGGGCATCTTGTAGGCTATTCCAACTAGAAGAAAAAAGCAAGTATCAAGGTCTGGTATTTCTTGTTTATGTAGAAGTCCTGCTCCCAGAAGAATCACAGAATAGTTATGGTTGGAAAGTACCTTGAGATTATCTAGTTCCAATCCACCTGTCATGGGCAGGGAGACCTCCCACTAAACCAAGCCGCCCACAGCTCTGGCCAACCTGACCTTGAAAAAAGGAAGAATAAAACATCAAAAGAGTACTTCACTGATCAGAGCCCCCGAGAATCTGTTCAGACATGAGATGACTTGCATCCCTCTTCTCTAAGGTTTCCAACAGGATCACACCATAAGCAGCAGCTCAGAGCATACCACCTTCCCCACTGTCCAAACTTAAATCATGTCAGAACTAATACTTAGCAAAATCCTTAGTAGACAGAGCGCATTCCTGAGCAGCTCTGCATTTGCCTTTGCCTTCAGCACTTTTATACTTTCAGGTGGTTCATTGTTTCCCACAGTTGTCTGCATATAGCCACTGCTGGTTTAGTTCAACCTTTCCCAGTTCCATTATGAAAAAGCCCCAAACATTTGGTAGCATGCATTCGCTAGCTATCAATAAACATGTTACTACAGGTCTGAAGTTCTATGTCTGAGAATGTTAGCAAGAACGTCTCTAGTAGTGGAAAGGAATTCACACACAAACACCTCCCTGGTATCATCCTGTCCTTACAGCCATCATCAACCATCTTGACATCCTTCCAAGACCTTACAGATTTCTGTAAATAGACCACATCTCCCTTGCTTCTCACTGTTAGATATAATAGGCAAGGGTCAGACTTCTAAGCTACACCTCCAAGTACCTAAGCTATCCTATTACAGATGTACTTGATTTTTTTTTTTCCCCAGAAGTGCATTAAAAGCTTTTCCAGAAAAAGAGACGTTACTTGCTTGTTAGGAGTGGGTTTAGAACTAAGATAAGTGAGTCATACCTCTGGACAGATCACCATACCATACTGTATAAAAAAACCTGGAAGAGTGTTAACATTGCCAATTAATTCTATTAGCCCTAAATTAGTGTTCAGCTTTAAGCCTCAGTTGCAGGCATCAGGTGGTTTTCTCCTGTTTCTTCAGAACTCCATTCTGCAGCTTCAGAGTAAAGGTTGACAACAAACTCACACTGCTGCAAAGGTTTCAAAAGAAATACTCCAACATTTTAAACCCTTTTAAGTTGTCTGTGCGGCACATTGTTATTGTTAACATTCCCAACTATTTTATCATTATCAACTCACAAATCATTCAAATTCCCCAAAGTTATGACTATTGCTGGCTAATTCTACAACAGCTGTGACAAACACTGTCCAAGCTAAAAAGCCTTTACAATTGCAGGATTTGCTACCTGCAGAAGAGATAAATAAAAGATTGGTCTTTTACCAATACATTTGCTATCCTGAACACATTTCTTATTTTTATAGCTGGTGTATTAGAAGTATAAAATCAGTTAGGGTTAATGCAACATTCCATACAATTCAAAGTTCATTAGTACTCAGGGCTTGTGAAAGGCTGGTGCAGCAGCAGGCTCACAACCACGGCTACACTCAAACTTCTGAACAGAGCGCAATCTTCAGGACTGCCTCAGGGGGTAAAGATTAGACAGAGACCACACCTTTTCCAATTATTTGTTCTCTTCAATGATCCACAGAATTAAAGAAACCTATCTAACCAACTTACTTGTTTTGATGAAGCCTAGAAGAAAGGGTAACTGCGAATTCAACTCATCCTGGCCTATAGACAACTTATAACCATAAGCAGAAGGTTATATGCACTGTAAATATGCAGGTCCCCTGTTCTACAGTTTATAATAAGCTCATAAAATGTTATCTTACAACAAAACAAAGTATAGGACCAAGAGAGGAACAGCTAAGATTTGAAAAATGAATAAAAAAGTCTAAAATGTGACTTTGAATAGCTAACACACAGTTCAGTATACAATTCAGACAAGTGCATCTTCCTAGATTTTCAATCCAAAGAAACATTTAGTGCATACACACATATATTTAAAACACTAGTAAGTTTCCCAGTTAACTTTGAAAACAAAGAAAGATACATTAGTCCTGACTATTCTCACTAATTTTAGTGAAATTTTAGCTCATCACTCTTTTGGAACAGAGCTCTTTTACGTATTTTAGGGAGATATTTAAAAGTTTATTCGAAATCACAGGCTCACTGGAGAACACCAACTAAATATATATAAATATATGCTGTCACATCCCATTGCTCAAAGAAGTTAAAAAAAAAAAAAGTCAGCAGAAGACGACAAAAAAAAAAAATCAAAAAATGCAGGAATGCCAGAGCAGAACTAACAAGACATTGCACATGCCGTTTCAGTCATATTTAAAACAACGCAGTACAGGGAACACATTAAAACAGGCTTTTCCACTCAGGATTGTTTAATCCATACTGTAGCAGCAGAAAGCAAAGGTTTGAGAGAAGGGGTGAATTTTGTTCGACCGACATTTTTTTTTCCAAAACCTGTTTCTATTGCATGAAAAAGGGTTTTTGCTTCTAAACAACCTATTAAACGATTGCCCAAGAGACATTCAATGATGAAAGCAGTTCCAAAGAAATCATGCACCTCTAATATTGTTGCCCCAACCTTTACATTTCACAAATCAAAGGATGATTATGGCTGTCTAGAATATATAGCTGGTACAATTTAATGACAACAATACAATCTTGCAAGTCCTGAGGAAGGTATTTATCTGTTTAGGAAATAAGAAACTAGTAACTTGAATAGAGAAATATTGAAGGAATAGCAATGTGAAAATAAGTCTAAGTACACATTATTTCAGCTCTAATGTCATGGTTTTATTTGAAGTTTAGAATCATAATTGGTAGCACCTTTAAATGATTACTACTGCTAGGTATTCACTGATTGGTAGGAGATGAGATTAATAACAATGCTAAGAATGCAAGCAAGGCTCTTCCACTCCAAAGAGTTTCTCTAACAGCCCCAATTTCCATGTTCTTCTTTTAGTGATTTCTTATCAAACATTCCCACTTTTCAGATTTAAACATGAAAAGAAAAGCATCAATAAGTGTCAGCCTTAACACTAAAATTAATTTCCACCTTTTGCTGGCAAAGATTCTGCACTGCAATAGGTATGCAGTTACCTATTACACATAGGTAGCTATTTAAACCAACCTGCACAGATAGGATGTTTAGATAAGCAAGGAGAATTTAAAGTTCATTCTGAGCTGTGTTATCTTTACAATACTAGTTAAAAAAAAGCCCACACAAAAAGACATGTTTTTAATTATTACGGTGAAGAGAGTTTATCTACCCAAATATGCATACAGAAGAAATTAAAAGTATTTTCCAAGTAAATTCTCAGAGTAATGCCTCTTTCTAAAGCAGCTTGTTACAAAACACTCCAGAAAGGCTTGGTACTGTGTGTCTTGATCACACAGTACTGGAGAGAGTATATTGAAAAAGTACAGTAGAATCTCATTTTAATTATATATCTTCCACAAGAGTATAAGGAAAGGCATGTTTTGCCGCAGAGCAGACATTAAGTAAGATGCAAGGTAAGGGGAAGCAACACCCATCTGCTATAAGAGAGTTCTCAGCAGCTTTTCATTCATAAAATAGTACTGAAATTGAGAAGATGATTGAGGTTAACATCACCTGAATTTTAAAGTATAAACCACTCTCTGCCCTAATGCTTTCCCTCTATGAAACAGAAATGTCTTCTTAGTAGCCACCATTAAGACAAGGAATGAGAAGTTCTTCAGTATCTAAGTCAGTCAGAGGTCAATTTAACAAGAAAGGTGCCAGTGTGGTTAAGAAACCAGAGAGAAGATGCAGTATAGGAGGAGTCTGAAGGAGAAGTGAGACCATTATCAATCACCTACAGCAATCTTTTATAGGTCCTCCAGTGAGGCAGCACTGATTTTATTATACTGATCATGCCGCCACAATATTTATTCCCCTTAAAATCTGGCGGGTTATATACCAGACTATGACCAGCAGCGCAGACCCACACACACACACAAAAAAATCAGCTGCACTTAAGCAGAAGAGTTCCCTCCTTTCTCCTGCACACACATACACAAGAAAACTACTGTCAGCTGGAGACTGTCTCCACACCACAGGATAGTTTCCCAAATTTCTCACTATTAATACTGAAAACCTCATAGCCCAGAAGAGCTTAAAGATCACTCTTTAATGGTTTCCTCTAAATAGTACATTAAAAGGTATATAAAATAAACGACATAGTATATTTTGGTTTCCATTAATGCTAGTAAAATCTTTTGCTCTAGCCCCCAGCGTAACCCACTTTCTCAGCCTGAAATCAACACTCCATAAGCAGAATAGTAATGCTACGTCAACAGATATCTTAGGCATGATGCTTCCCCTTGTTCTAAGAGGGAAGAAACAACCCCACCTCAGAATTCAAAATATCTCACACACCACATATAGGAAAACAAAAGAGTACGTGCGGGTGACTGTGCATGTCCTCATTTATTTGCACATACTTGCATGCACAGAGCCATCTTGGAGGGGAGTACTGCAGCATTGCAATAATCACTTTCGTAGGTATGCATAAAGGTATATAGCTCTTTTATATATGTATGCATATAGATCTTTCATACGTATGTGGCTGTAGCCCGTAAACGACAAAGCTACAGCAGCTGCCCCCACAAAAGATGGCTGGCCCTAGGCAACACAGAGTGGCCTGGACCAAAACTCGCACCTAACCTGATACCACTCTAACCCCAGGCGAACCCCCCGGAGGCGAGGCCAGGCCCGCCGAAGGGTAGCGGGCCCGCCCGAGGGGAGGCCGAGCAAGGTAGCCCCCCGCCGCGGGATCCGGCCCGGCGCCACCGCTTGACAGAGCCTCCCCTGCCTGCGTCCCCCCTCCCGCGGCTCTGCACCCGCCACAGGCGCCCGGCCCGCCCACCTGCCTCCTGCTGGGCTGCGCGCCCCGAGCCCGCCCGGGCCTGCCGCCCTACCGCCGGCCGCGGCAACTGGGCTCCGACTCACTCCGTCCGCCTGCCTCAGCAGGTTACCCCTCACACCGTGCCCCGCCTCACCTCAGCCAGCCGGGCAGCCATACCGCGGCAGCCGGCAGCGAGCAGCAGGCGAGAATGAATGGAGGAGAAGAAGGAGGAGGCGGAGGAGGACAACGACGAGGCGGCGTCCGTGCTCCCTAGCAGCGCTCACGCCGCTCCGCAGCTCATCGCTAGTTTAGCTCGGGTCGGCTGCCCGGCGCCTGATCTCATATCCCGCGGCGGCCGCCCCTCCCCTCCCCGCTGACGCACTCTCGGCGCTGCGCCTCGATTCGCCGTCGCTCCCTCCGCGTCCTTTGCTATGGCGGCTCCCCGGTCCCCCGTGCCACCTCTTTCCGACATGGCAAGGAGTACGGTACCTGCAGGACCGCTCCCTGCGGGCGGCTGACGTGCGGTACCTGCATCATCGCTCCCCTCCGGGGCAGCTAGAGTGGCGCTCGCGTCGCCATCGCTCACCACGGCGGCAGCCCTGGTGCCGGTTTCAGGATATCATAGAGTCATAGAATGGTGTGGGTTGGAAAGAGCCTTAGGGATCATCCAGTTCCAACCCCCCTGCTACGGCCAGGGGAACTTTCCACAGACCAGATTGCTCAAAGGCCTGTCCAACCTGGCCTTGAGCACTGCCAGGGGTGGGGCAGCCACAGCTCCTCTGGGCAGCTTCTCTCAATGTCTCACCACCCTCACAGTCAAGAACTTCCTTGCATCTGATTTATATCTATCCCCCCTCTTTCAGTTTAAAGATATTACCCGTTATCCCATCCCTACATATCCTTGTAAAAAGTCCCTCTCCACATTTCTTGTAGACCCCTTAAGGTATTGGAAGCTGCTCTAAGGTCTCCCCGGGGCCTTCTCCAGGTGTAACAAACCCAGCTCTCTCAGCCTGTCTCCACAGCAGACATGCTCCAGCTCTCTGATCATCTCTGTGGCCTCCTCTGGACTCACTCAAGCAGGTACATGTCCCTCTTTGTGGTGGGGCCCACAGCTGGATGCAGCGCTGCAGGTGGGGTCTCATGAGAGCAGAGTAGAGGGGCAGGGTCACCTCCTCTGAGCTGCTGGTCATGCTCCTTTTGCTACAGCCCAGCATACACTGGCTTTCTGTGCTGTGAGCACACACTGCCAGGTCATGCTGAGCTTTTCGTCAACCAATACCCCCAGGTCCTTCTCAGGGCTGCTCTCAACCCTGTCCATGCCCAGCCTGCATTTGTGCTTGGGATTTCCCCAACCCAGGTGCAGGACCTTTCACTGGGCTTTGCTGAACTTCATCAGGTTTGCACTGGCCCACCTCTCAAACATGTCAAGTTCCCTCTGGATCCCATCCCTTCCCTCCAGCATGTCAACTGCACCACACAGCTTGGTATTGGCAAACTTCATGAAGGTGCACTTGATCCCACTGTCCATGTTACTAAGATGTTGAACAGCACCGACCCAAATACTGACCCCTGAGGAACACCAGTTGTCACTGATCTTCACTTCGACATTGGATAATTGACCACAACTCTCAGGGTGGGACCATCCAGCCAATTCCTTATCCACTGGGTGGTGTCCAGGGTTCAGCAGTAGCAGTCATTTTTCTTCTTCTGGATAGCTGGTGCAGCGCTGTGTTTTTGATTTTGGGCCTGGGAACAGCACTGATAACACCAGTGTTTTCAGTTACTGCTTGGTAATGTTTTGGTCTGACCAAGGACTTTCTGAGTCTCATGCTCTGCCAGGGAGGAGGGGAAGCAGGGAGGAAGTAGAGACAGGACACCTGACCCAAACTGACCAACGAGGTTACTCCATACCACAGCACGTCATGCCCATGGTGTAAAAACGAAGAGCAGAGAGCTGGAAGGGTGGGGGTGCACTGCTTGGTCGGGCTGGGTATAGGTGGTGAGCGGTTGTATTCTTTTCCCTTGTATTTCCCTTGTCATTATTATTATTGGTGGTAGCAGCAGTGGTTTGTGTTATACCTTAGTTACTAAACTGTTCTCATCTCAACCTGTGGGAGTTGCATTCTTTCGATTCTCCTCCCCATCCCCCCAGGACTGGGGGAAGAAAGAGGGGGGAGTGAGTGAACGAACTGCTTGAGGGGTTTAAACCACAACATGCCTCTATATCATTCTTTGCTCTGAGCCAGGGAAGTATTAGGTATATAGCTGTGGTGATATTGGTGGGAATGAGGAGGCTACCACAAAATGGTGTCACTGCCCACATGGGGGACAGCAGTTGTTACATGGACTTCTCAGTGCTATCTGCCGAATGCAGGTTTGTCACTCCAGAGCCAGGGGAGCAGGGATTCAGGATCTTGATAATAATGACATGCGTGTCCAAAATAATGTAACTTTGCTGAAACTGTCAGATTACAAGGCTTCTGGGGAGACAGCCTGAACAAAACTTTTTAAATTCAGTGATCACCTTAGAAATCCATTTATGACCAAGCTTTGACAAAGGTCTGTTGTCTACAGAATGCGTGCAGGGGGACAGGGAATGGGGGTTGCAGTCAGTTCATCATGCATTGTTTCTGCTGCTTCTTTCTCTTCACAGTCTTACCCTGTTCCAGTGTGAAGTCTCACACAAAGGAGACAGACCTCCATGACCTTCTCCAACGTGAGTCCTTTCCACAGGCTGCAGTTCTTCATGAACTGTTTCAGCATAAGGTCCTCCACAGGCTGTGGGTGGATTGTGTGCTTCACCATGGACCTCTATGTGCTGCAGCGTGACAACCTTCAGGTCTTAACCAAGGCCTGCAGGGCAATCTCTGCTCCAGCACCTGGAGCACTTCCTCCCCTTCTTCTTCACTGACCTTGGTGTCTGCAGAGCTGTTGCTCTCACATATTCTCATTCCTCTCTCTCAGCTGCTGTTGAGCAATACTTTATTCTTTCTTAGATATGTTATCGCAGAGCCATTATCACCATCATTGTTTAGCTCAGCTTTGGCCATCTTTGGTCTATCTTGGAGCCAACTAGAACTGGCTTTGCTTGACATGGGAGAAGCTTATGGCATCTTATCTCAAAAGCTGTCTCTGCCGTCTCCCTGCTTCCAAAATCCTGCCAACCAAACCCAGTACATCCACAGTTGCATAAGAAAGTTTGTTTCTGTCTTCTTATATTGCTGTAGTAAAGAAAGACACATCAACCTCTCTGGTCAGTTTATTCCACATGCAGAAGAATTTTTCTGTGTCATCAAAAATTTCATTATATAACAGCATGTAACAGAAATAATAGTTTCTAAGTTAACATCTCCTTTTCAATTTCGAGTTTCATAGCCTGAAATCTCACTTTTCCCTCTAAGTACTGTATGAGTTTTGCTTTCCCACTCTGAACTTATTTTGCCTAGCCCCTACTTTCTCAAAGACTCCTTGTTCAGACTCCATGTTCGGTCTTCTGGTATGAAACCATTTTTGTGTAGTTATACTAAGTTTTACTAGGAGGTGAATATTTTTGGATCATCTCAGGATTATTTCATAAGTTTCTTTCATCTGCAACTTCAATTTCTTGACAATCTTCTTGCTCCCCAGGTACACAGTGGGCATTTATAAATAAACCAAAGGTGCTGTAAATAAACCAAAGGTGCTGTAAATAAACCAAATAGAAAGCTTTCTCTTTGTCATGGTTTAACCCCAGCCAGCAATTAAGTACCGTGAAGATGCTCACTCACTCCCAGCCTCCCTCCTGGTGGGATTGTGAGGAGAATCAGAAAAGAGTAAAACCCACTGGTTGAGATAAGAATACTTTAATAATAATAATAATAATAATAATAATAATAATAATAATAATAATAATAATAATAATAATAATAATATAATGGAGAGGAATAAATCCCAAGAAACACAAGTGATGCACAGTACAATCTCTCACTACCTGCTGACCGATGATCAGCCCATCCCTGAGCAGCAGTCAGCGCAGCGGCTTTTTGCCAACTCCACCCAGTTTATATACTTGGCATGATGTTCTGTGGTATGGAATATGCCTTTGGCTAGTTCAGGTCAGATTTCCTGCCTCTGCTCCTTCACGGCTTCTTGTTCCCCTCCTCAGTGGCAGAGCATGAGAGACTGAAAAGTCCTTGATAAGAGTAAGCGCTACTTAGCAAAATTGTCTCATTCAGTTTTGCAGAGGCTGGCGCGTGATAGGGGATGTGATATACCCACTCAGTGCCATGCTCTTTGGCCCAAGTATCTATAAGGTTATTCCAAAAATGAGCCCCATTGTCTGACTTAGTTCTTTCCGGGGTGCCATGTCACCGTAAGACCTGTGTCTCAAGGCCCAGGATAGTGTTCCTGGCAGTGGCGTGGGGCACAGCGTATGTTTCCAGCCATCCGGTGGTTGCTTTCACCATGGTAAGCACATGGTGCTTGTCTTGGCAGGTCAGTGGGAGTGTGATAAAGTCAAGCTGTCAGGCCTCCTCATTTTTGTACTTCAGCCATCGTCCTCCATACAGGAGAGGCTTTAACCTCTCGATTGCAGTTCATGTTTCACATTCATGGATAACCTTTGTGATTGTGTCCACTCCTTCATCGTGAACCCTATATGTTCATCATGAATCTATCTGTTGCATCTCTACCTTGATGGCCTGAGATGTGATAGGCCCAATGAGCTATAAACAATTCATCTTTATGTTGTCAATCCAAATCCAAAACAATGGGAAGGTGAGAATAAAATATGGATAATTCCTACTTACATTGTTTTGAAGAGTCATAATAATATAACATAAAGGTGGAGATCTTCTGACCTCACGCAAATGGAACTGCATTGTAAACCACCAACAGAGACCTCCTCTTGTGCTGTGTTGATACTGCAGTCAGATGTGTGATTACCACACAGGCAGACATATTAATGTGCATTAGTGTGCTGGCCTTTAACCACAACAATGCTGCTATTCATAGCAAAAGGGCATTAATAATGCAGAGACCTGTAAGTGAGTTCAGAGAAGACGCCATGTGGAATTGTAGATGTAGAAAGTTATCTAGGAGGGCTCTACCATCACAGAGCAAACCAAGAGAAGACACTTCACAGAGGCTGAAAACCAGCTTTACTGTTCTGAGACTGCCCACATTTGCTTGCTCAAACATGTAGATACTTTATTGTTTCGCTCTCTACTATTAGGACTGCCTGCAATCAGTAGTCTGGCCTCAGCAGGATGCATATCTCCTATCGTACCCCATCTCCCTGTACACTGCTCTTACTATGCAGTTAATTTGAAACCTGGCCTTGTGGCCTCTGGCCTCTTGCTGGCCTCTCCTGGGTTCAGCAGTAGCAGTCATTTTTCTCCTTCTTAGTAGCTGGTACAGTGCTGATAACACCGATGGTTTTAGTTGTTGCTCGGTCATGTTTAGTCTGACCAAGGACTTTCTGAGTCTCGTGCTCTGCCAGGGAGGAGGGGAAGCCGGGAGGAAGCAGAGACAGGACACCTGACCCAAACTGACCAAAAAGGTATTCCATACCACAGCACGTCATGCCCAGTACAGAAACGGGGGGGAGTTACCTGGAAGGCCCAGATCGCTGCTTGGGTTGGGCTGGGTATCGGTCAGTGGGTGGTGAGCGGTTGTATTCTCTTCCCTTGTTGTTTACCTTGTCATTATTATTGGTGGTAGCAGCAGTGGTTTGTGTTATACCTTAGTTACTGGACGGTTCTTATCTCAACCCGTGTGAGTTGCATTCTTTCGATTCTCCTCCCCAGCCTTCTGGGAGCAGGTGAGGAAGAAGTGGGGTAGTGAGCGAGCGGCTGCATGGTTCTGAGTTACTGGCTGGGCTTAAACCATGACATGGGCCCATGACTTACTGCTACTTCTGGCCCCAAGGCTTGTGGCCCATCACAGCTTTCAAAGTGTGAAATGGAATACCACAGCAATCCCGTATGCTCTGTGCAGCAAAAAGTCAACCAGGCATTCACTAGTCACAGTCTTTGGGAGTTAGAGAGGCCCTGTGCGGAGTACACATGGAGAGAAAGAGTGAAAAGACACAAATGGAACAATTTGCAGTTAAATTTTACTGAAAACATAGATCAAATTTACAAGATATTATTTAACAGTGATTATTTAAGGACAACGGTGAAGAGCAGAAACAGTCAAGATAGGCAAGCTCAATTTATCTTAATGTGTAGTGACAAGAACAAGTTAGTGTGAAGCAACTTTTGGTGTGGATTTAACTAATTTACAGTAACTACCCATAAGAATAGCTTTAATCAATGGTGAGTATAAGATAATTACAAGGGGGACTTTCCCCTTTTTTTTTTAAACAAAACAAATTTCTACTCTGCTTTTACTCTAACTTCTGTCAGAAATTCACACACTTCTTTTCCACTTTAGAGATCCTTTTCAATAAATACCAAAACAGGTCTCCATGGCTTCCTTCACATCGTTTCTTAGCATATTCTTTGTCGATGAAAGCTGCAAACACTTGATAGCAGACAGGTAGATGCAGACAGCTGAAGGGCTTGAACTCCCTGTCAGGCTGGTCACTATTGTGTCCCTGTTACTCGTACTTCTTCTGTCAGCCCGTACACCCTCATGTTTTCTTTCTATAATGAGACTCTCAATTCTCTGAACAGGAATAATTTTTCAATCATAGGTATCTAGAACTATTCCCCATCTGTTGCAGGATTAACATTTTACTGTACAGGGGAAAACAGAAGGACAGCTTTTGTCCTAAAATACCACAAACACATTAGCACAGATAAATGCTAATCCTAAACCAGGATTTTACCACCCCATAGCTTCAACACATCTAAAAGAATCATAGACTGCTGTGAATGTGACAGGAATGTTGCCTGTACTATGCTTTTGCAGGTAAAAATGTCTGACAGCCTTATCTTTTCACTTGTCTAATGCAGTGATTTTTAACATGGATATGTATGCCTGTGGGTTTGTAACAACTCTTAAAGGATTTCTGATGGATAACTTAAAAAACAAAAAAAGGCAACTTTGTTGTCCTTATAATTAATTTTACTACATAGAAGTGAACATTGCAAAGCAAAGGTGTGCAATGTTGGAAGACTGAAAACAATTGCTTTACTTGAACACATTTTTAATGCCAAAGAGTAGAAACCAGCAAATTCTATCTTTCGTGCTCAGATACCTGTGTATTTATTACTATGAAACAGAAATTTGATAATTGTTCTGGTTAGTTCTTACCAGTTATTTGTTTAGGTGTTTTTTCACTTAAAAAGCAGTGGCCTCACCTACTGGATAGTCACATTTTCAGAAATTATTTTCTGCTTTTTTTACTCCCTGAATTCACAGCAAAAAATGCTTTTAAAATTCACTTGCAGCTCTCTCTCTGTGTACCACTTGTTTCTAGATGCTGATTCCCCTGGGGCTGAGGAGGGTGTCTGTAAATCCTGATGGACTGAACGGTGGTAACACTGTTACTCACTGCTGTGACTATGCCTATGCTCTCCCACTCCAGAGGAAGTGTCCATGTGAGGAGAGCAGCTGCTGCAGTGTGTTTCTGAAGTGAAGAAATACGAATTTCATTAGTCTTAATTTCTTTCAGTCACTATTGATTATCATTCTGTTTGAGAAAGAAGAGGGAGGACTCGTTGGGGAAATGGAAGGGAGAACTTCTAAGGTTGTGTCTGGAAACTTGGGTAATTGCCCTCATCACTCTGAAGAAGCAGCATTAAATGACAAAAGCTAAGGAAGATTGTTTTGCAGAGGGCAAAGTCCTAATAAAGGCCAGAAAATCACCAGTGGGCATGAAGAAACCCCATGCAGCTCTAATAATACACAGGCAAGGTCGCAAAGATTGGTATTTAAGACCTTTGTGGGTGTGTAAGAGGGACAGAGGTGCTCTGATAACCTTGTATTTTTTAGACCTTTTTTTCCCTTCTCTTCTCCACCCAATATCAGCAAGCCCTGTCTCAGAAACATTGTACTAGAAGGATCCCCAGTCCCTCCCCATGTATTGAGGACTGAGTCTAGTCTCGGCTGTGGTAGATAACTTGCTTAAACTTATTCTTTTAACTTCTAGTGGACAAGAATCCACAAAATCAGCCTTGTAGTTAAAAAAAAACCAACAGCCTTTCTTTGGTGTCTAACCAAACATTGTACCAATATGAGTCCATTGTTTTTTGTCCTCTGACACTGTGTCTGTGAGCACAGCTGATGGCAGAGGACATTTTTATGTGCAGTGCTCTACATTGGGTTTTTTAATTTTCTTCATTAGCCACACCATCCGTTCATGCTTGCCTCAAGGATTATGTTTCCTCTGTCAACACTGCAACTTGTCAGGATATTTTTAAGTTCAGTACACCAAAAGTATAAATAATATTAAATATTATAGAAAATAATATAAAACCTACAAACTGTAAAACTGAGACTCCACCAGCACAAGTAGGCCAGAATAATTACCATAGTCAGCATCACTTCTGTTAATGCATCCTGGAAAATTGAAACAAGAGAGATTCAGGCAGGATATAAGAAAAGATTATTTTAATTATAAAGACAGTTGAGCTTTGAAACAGGTTGACCAGAGAGCTATGCAGTGTCCACACATGGAGATCTTCACAGTGAGACCATGTAAGGCCCAAAGCAAGGTGGTTGGACCTCCTAAGTAACCTTGCTTTGAGCAGGAAGTGGGACTGGAGACCTCCTGATTTCCAACCTGAATTACATTATGGTCCTGTGAAAAGAATTGCTTCCCTGTTGGTAACATACTACTGCTGACCTGTATTCAGTTTGCAATATACTATAATACTCAGGTCCTTTTCTAAGGACTGCTATCAGCCCTATTAGTTACAGATGTACATTTGAGTTCTCCTTTCCAAATGCAGTGCATGTTCCTCTTACTATTGTTCCCAAAGAGCTCCTTTCTGTCATTTCTTAAGTTGGCTGACACTTGCTTTTTCTGAGGTCCACTGGTCATTCTGTTGCTACATCTTCACCTTGCAAGAATCCCTAAGCAATTTTTAAGACCTTCCTCCAACACTGCAGAGAACTGCTTCTGGCACCTCATTACTTGTGATGTGCAAGCCATGTTACTTGCAAGCCTTTTGCTAAGTCAGCTTAGTGGGTCTGGAAGGGTCTGAAGCGCAATGATGTGGGGGTACTTCAGCCTAGGATGCCCTGTGAAGTTCCTTGAGAAGCAATGATGTCTCCACAGGTCGGTAGTGGCTGAGGGCTCTGTGTTGAAGGTGACAACTTGAATTCCAGTGTCAAATTGATCTTCATGTTCCAGTCTCTTCAAATTACATACATCTTTTGACACTTCCAAATGCCAGTCTGAAATTTTTATCCTGCAAACTCAAACATTCAAGAAGATAAGCAAATTGAAATATAGAATAAAATGAAACTGGTGGGTATGTGACTCTGAATATGCCTTACCTTAAAATTACATAATACCTGTAACTTTAATTAAGGTCTTCATTTTTCAAGGACAAACTCTTAAGGAAACTTTCAGTAGAACCTCCTCGCCTGGGTAAAGGCAGATCTCACTACCTACCAAGGAGGATTTTTCAGCTTTCTAAGGTCAGTGATCTGCAAGAAACTGTTCTGCTTTGGATCATTTGTGATCAAGAGCCCTGGACTCCAACTTGTCTACAAAGGAATTAAAGTTTTTTCCCTAAAACAAGATAATCTTTAGGGATATTTGTTCTGTGGTCAATATTCATAGCAAGTCAAACAAAATCAGCTTCTTTCTGGATTACTAAGAGCAAGTTGAGATTTACTGCCTATGTTTAGAGTGAAGAATATTAAATAATTAAGTACATGTGCACATTTCTGCAGGACCAGGAGCTGTATTTGTTTTAATTCTTTATGTTATACTCTTTGTACAAATAACAGTTTTATTATACAGTTAGAAAGGTAACATTTCTTCAGCAAGGTGTTATTTTCACTGAGAAATGTTATTTTTTTTTGACATTTCTCAGTTTGCCTTCAATTCATACTGTCAATTACAATATAGGCAAAATACTTCAGTGAAAGATATTACCCAGATAAATTCCAAACAGGGTCCAAAGCAACAAGGAGAGGGGAGCTGAATTTTTTCATAGTCTTGGATTTGTGGTGAAAACAATGTTGATAACACAGGGATGTTTTTTGTTGTTGCTGAGCAGTGCTTACACTAAGTAAAAGACTTTTTGCCTCTCACACACCCCACCAGCAAGTAGGCTGGGCGTGCACGAGAAGTTGGGAAGGGTCACAGCCAGGATATCTGACCCCAACTGACCACAGGGATATTCCATTCCATATGATGTCACATTCAGCAATAAAACCTAGGGGACGGAGAAGGAAGGGAGGATGTTTGGAGTGAGGGCATTTGTCTTCCCAAGTCATAATTTTGCTTGGCGGAGCCCTGCTTTCCTGGAGATGGCTGAGCACCTGCCTGCTGGTGGGAAGGAGTGAATGAATACCTTGTTTTGCTTTGCTTGTGCATATAGCTTTTGCTTTACACATTAGACTGTCTTTATCTCAACGCATAAGTTTTCTCACTTTTAGCCATCCCAGGGAAGTGGAGCGAGCAGCTATGTGGGGCTTAGCTGCCTGCTAGGATTAACCCACAACGGAGATACTGGGAAGAATATTTGGGGATAATTTGAGACTTACTGAAGGACGTTTAGGGGAGAACCAAGGCTGGGGAAAGCTAGGGATAGAGGAGGCTTGCGGAAGAACAAGTGTGGGAAATACAGGGTTAAGGGGATAAAAGGGATGGTAACACATAAACATGTTGCTGCTCAGTGAGCTCAGTAAGCTTGTCTTGCTGGCAAGACAAGCCTTGCCTGGCTTTGCTCTACACCTGGTCATCACAGACTGTTCTGTCTTTTCACTAAAATCAGTTTCTAAGCAGTTTCCTGGGTGAGGGACTCTGCATGCGCATGGGGGCATGGGTGTCAGTGCCAGCAACTGTAACAGGAACCCATGGGTCACAGTGACCGACATGCGTGCAGGTGTGTGAGCAAATATGTAAGCACTAGCGAAGGTCATGCTGGACTAAGTGGCAAGCAGGGGTGGCATGGGAGCTGGGGCTATGTGCTTCTGTGAGTGAACCCAGAGAAGGAGTTGCCTACTGGAGCAACCAGAGGTCCAGTGCAGACCATGGGGGCTGGGGTTGACTGAGAGATCTGCTTACATCTTTATGTGTGTGTCTGTGTGAGGCGACTGGAGACAAGAAGATCCAGGTGACACTTACAAGGGTATCCATAGCGTGCTTACGCCTCTGAGTGGGGCTGCAGGTGCTGGTGTGTTGTGTGCACAGGTGGAAACTGAGGACCCAGGACCAGTTAGTGGGGGTCTCAGTCAGTTACTGGAGCACTCCAATTTTGTTTTTACATATAGGCATGTTTTCCACCAACAGATAATCCTGATGAGCCAGTGAAGGGCCATGGGTACAAGGCCATTGGTGCAGCTTGTGTTTGTGTGAATGGTGCATTTTCTGTTCTGTCATGGTCATCAGTGTGGGGCCAAGTACATGTATGTGTGTATTGTATACATGTGTCTGTGTGTGTGCCTGTTGGGACTACTACAGCCTTGCTTCTGGTTGTACCTGGGACTGTGGAGCTGCAATGGCTTCAGCTCTCTTGGACTACCAGATGTTTCCTCTCCACCACAAGGTTTTGACATCATATGAACATTGTTTTCATCTCATGCAACCAAAGAGGTTTCTAATAATAAAATAATTTTACCGCAGTCTCAAACTGCTTTGATTAGAAGAGAGTTTGGCTTCTCATTCAAATTCAGAAGAACAAAAATCCAAGTATAGAATTTTTAATGGAGAAAAATAGTTCCTCATCTCTTGTATCTCTGAGAGGCTCTGGCAATTCCAGAAAGGGTAAACAAATTACAGGAGATTCTTCATTTGTACATGCTCGTTAGGCTATATTTGAAGTAACAAAGAATTGCCTAGATTGAACTTTACAAATAACCCCACAGTACACTTAGGAAATATTGGCATCCACATATCTCATCATTTCAAAAGGCTCAGGAAGACCTGAGGAGAATATCCTCATTTTACCTCAGTTATGCTGCAAATGAAATGTCATTGTCCTAGTTCCACTGCAATTAAGACTCTGCTCATTATCCCAGTGAAGCTTTCTCCTTTGACAACACTCCCTCTCTGCTATAATAAATGAGGACTAGAGTGCTCTGATATTGTATTTCTGTTGAATGGGGACCGAAACACAGTGGGATGTCCAATATCCTCTTGCTATTGCTGGAGGATTAGGCCACTGTGAACACAAGCAGCAACTGAGGACAAGAAGTGCCTTTTGTCCTATCCAGCTGGAATTGTATGGCAGAATTTAGATAGGCAGAATTCATCCATCCAAACTGGTTAGTTTGGGGTTTTGTTCCCCCCTAGGGAAAATCTGGTGACATCTAAAAAGCTTTCGTAAAGACTGGCCAAGAAAAGTTAACTTCCACTTTGTAGACTTTAGATTCTTTCCAAGAACATTTTAGGTTTCTGTGGTACTGTACAGATTTTAAATTGAATGCAGGTGTTAAACACAGTAGTTAAAAATTTTAGTTTACCATCTAATTCTGCATCCAGAGCTATTGTGGAAGTCACAGCATGCTGTCTAAAGAGACTGATTCAAGAAGATAGTAAGTGTTTTCTTAACTAAAACAAAGTGTATTACAAAGCAGATGTCTACAACCTGATAATTTATAAGCTCTTGTATATGCTTAAATTTAACTTGGAAAACTAAATGTTAGCCAAAATTAATCCTTAAATTCAAAAAATGAAATGTAAGTGTTAATACAAAAACTTACTCTTGCTTAACTCCATGTCCAAGCATGATCTTTAAAGTAGGTCAATATTATCTGAACTGATTTTTGTGGATCAAACATAATAGTGAAGTTGTCTTTAACAGTACAAACTGAGATCTAAATCAAGGCTTGCAATTACTTATGTGTAAATGTGACATAACATCTGCATGTTGGTTTGGTTGATTTCAGTAGTTCCCTGATCATTCCTGTCTTCACCCGAGTTCCCAAGAAATCGCTCGAGCTTAAGGATATAATAATGCCTGTCGTGTAATAATCCTACATAAAAGCAGGGGAATTTCCTGAAACACAGCTCACTGGCCCCTCTCTTCTAAACATCAAATCTATCCAGATTTCTTCACCTTTACACTGGAGCTCATGCTGTGCCTCCAGCCAGAGCTCACTCTCTTGTCTCTCCCAGCTGATTCCTGCACTGACCATCACACTCCTCCTGCTGCCTCCCAGTTTGGCTGGCGGAAAGGGAGGGTCCTGCAATGTAAATCTGACCAGCTGGGCAGCTGTAATTGCTAATCAAAGTCTTGGAAAGGCAACTGTGAACCGTTGTGGCCTTCTGCACCAAAACAAATGCACAGTGAATTGTGATCATCCTCCAGGATGGTATAGGTCACTTTATGTAAGTAATGATGTAGGGAGAGAGAGAAACTGAAAGTGACGCAGAAGGGAGGAAATTATATTTTCGCATTTTTCCTGCTAATTGTTCCTTCCCATCCTCAGCCGGTGCCTGGGTTCAGCTCATGTTTTTCACTTGACAGCCTTGTGGCTTCATAGCCTCCAGGTCAGCCATGAAGCAGAAACTGCTGTTCTCCATTTGTACCTCCGACTTTACCAGTGTACCTAGGCATGTGCTCCATAGTACTTCCTCTGAGATGCCTTTCAATACTCAACAGACAAGAAGCCAGGTTGTTTGCCATTTGTCACCGAGGTGATCTCTTTTTACACTGGTCTGAAGAGAAATTGCCTTTCACCCCACTCCATTATCTGGGGATAGAAGAGAGCTTGAAAGAGAGGTCTGCCTCTGAAAGAGAGGTAAGTGCTCAGATCGCTTAGATAGACTTTGTTTAGTGCATACAAGAAGGAAGTAGCTTCAGCCTTCATTCTGCTTTTCTCACTATCTCCTGCATCTCAGGACAAGCCCCTTGCATACCTTGCTGAGAATTCATGAAGCCAAGAATATTCAGAGACCTTAACAGCCAGCATCACTCATCACACCTTTCTGCCTGGTCATCCTGTAGGAATCTCTAATGTACTTCTCTCCATGCACCATCATTAACACTGAAAAGTCCCTAATTGGGTCCCTAATTGAGAAGAGACAATAGTGAGAAAAGTGTGCATTCAGGTAGCCCTCAACTGAGGTGACATAAATACAAAAAGCAGAATGAACAGGAACAATATAGACAATTCTAGGTTTCAATAGTAAAATTCTATGTATTGCCAAATATAACATTTCCAATTGCATTATTAAAATTATTTCTACACATTTAATAATTGACTGGCTATCAACTAATCTTCAAGAGGTTGGTATGTGTTCGCGTGATAGTTTATATGTGATAAAGTACTGGTGTAGCAAAGTTTGCCAGAGGCTTTGTCCAAATTATGTCACTATCTAGATGTTAACTACTTTCACATCTGTTCAAGTGAGATAGTACTGATGTTCCTTAGGAAAAAACTCTTACTGTGATACCAGAGCATCACATTTATGTAGCAGTTTGAGTAGACGGAGGAAACACATATTGTGGCTGTATTTATAGGAAGAAATATTTTGTTGACATCCTAAATCTGTTCCTACCAGGAAATGTATAGTTTCAAGCTTATCAGTTAAGACTCAAAACTACATAAAGTTATCATCTCTTGTTTCTTGTTAGGTTACTTTGCCATTTGATGTGATTAACACTGTGAAGTTTTAGTTTAGATTGAACCTGCTGTAGTTGTAATAGAAAACTACTAAGACAAGAAATGTGCCTCTGGATTTTGGGTGTTCAGCAGTGCAATGTACTGATATGAGACTGTGCTAGGCTGCAATATGAGCAGCATGTGTATGGAAACAAGGGAATTAGAAGTATTCTGCTACATTGGAACAATCCTGGGAGATCTCTGTGGGATAACATTATTGTAGTGTTTTGACCTTGGCTAGCCACCATGTGCCCACCAAAGCTACTCTGTTCCTCCCCATCCTCAACTGGACAGGGAAGAGAAAATACAAAGCAAGGCTCATGGGTCAAAATAAGAAGAGGGAGATCATTCACCAACTACTGTCACAGACAAATCAGAGTTGTCTTGGGAAAATCAATTTATTACCAATCAAATCAGAGTAGGGCAATGAGAAATAAGAACAAAACTCACAACATCCTTTTCCCATTCCTTTCTTCTTTCTGGGCTCAACTTCACTCCTGATTTTTCTATCTCCTCCCCCTGAGCAGTACAAGAGGTTCAGAGATGGATACTGTGGTCAGTCCATCATGTGCTGTTCCTGATGCTCCGTCCTCCTCATG
Organism: Ara ararauna; assembly: GCA_028858755.1. Lineage (NCBI taxonomy): Eukaryota > Metazoa > Chordata > Aves > Psittaciformes > Psittacidae > Ara > Ara ararauna. Next base: position 82,527,679 of record CM054410.1, read on the forward strand.
TGCTTTGCCTGCTCCAGTGCAGAGTCTCACCCACAGGACATGAGCTTTTCCAACATAGTTCTTCCCACAGACTGCAGTTAATCATGAACTGCTCCATTGTGTCTCCCTTCCATGGGTGCAGTCCTTGAGGAACAGACTGCTTCAGCGTGGGTCCCTTCCATGGGGTGCAGTTGTTCAGGAGCAGGCTACTCCAGCATGAGTCCGTGTGGGGTCACACGTCCTGCAGCAAACCTGCTCCAGTGCAGGCTTCCCACAGGTCACAGCCTCCTTTGGGCATCCTCCTGCTCTGGTGAGGTGTCCTCCGTGGGCTGCAGATGGAGATCTGCTCCACCATGGACCTCCATGTGCTGCAGGGGCACAGCCTGCCTCAACATGGGCGGCACCACAGGCTGCAGGGGAATCTCTGCTCTGGCCCCTGCAGCACCTCCTTTGCTCCTTCTGCACTGACCTTTGTGTCTGCAGAGTTGCTGCTCTCATATATTCACTCCTCTCTCCTGCCACAATTGCTCCCTTGCAGTAACTTATTCTCTCCTCTTAAATACGTTACCCCAGAGGTGCTACTGCTGTGACTGATGGGCTTGGCCTTGGCCAGTTATGGATGCATCCTGGAGCTGGCTGGTACTGGCTCTGTCAGGCATGGGGAAGCTTCTGGCACCTTTTCACAGAATTTAATTTCAGCCCTGCAGCTCCGTGCTACTAACACCTTGCCACACAAACCCAATAAAATTTGATTTTTATTTCATTATATTTCTTACTTTGAGACAAATCAGCTTGCTAATGAAAACTTTAGAGAAATGTAAATGTTAGTTTAGCTGAGATTGCAAACCCGAAGGGTTAGCCCTCAGAGGCATCCTGGCATGCCCTTTTGGCAAATACAATGTGTCCTCAACTTTTACAGCGATGAAACTGCCATAAGCATGTGTCACATTTGGTTCACAATGCACAGATGTTCAACTATTGCCAAAGCCTGGGAATACATTAGCCAAACACCTATTTGGTCGTAATAGGGCGTATGTTAACCAAGCTATCCGAATCGAGGAAGTTTTCCGTGAGAAAGTGCTTTCAATCAGCTTAGAAAACCAAAGCTATATGAGGAATGTCCAGGAGATGGTGCTGTTCTCAAGCCTCTTGCTGCTTCTAGGGGACTAGGCTTGGAGGATCACCTGCTATTCCGTGGTAAATTCCAGGTTTGAATCATTTATAGATGAAATAGCTGGCAATTTTATTGGGTTCCCCTATTGCAAGACTGCATGTGGAAGGGTTCATTCTGCCGAACACCCCTCAAGAGATGCCCTGTGTCATCAGCCTGCAGACGTGCCAGTTTGGGGTGGAGGAGACCTGCCTCGCCCACTTGGAGGGAGTCACTTTTCATTCCCCACCAGAAAGGGAAACCTAAGGAAATGAGCCTCAGGGGTTTTGTTCTTTGCTTTTCTTCTTCATTGTACCTTATTCCAAACAAGACATTTAAGCCCAGATCCAAAATGGCATGAGACACTCACTCTCACAGCATCAAAGCTATAACCACTCACATCTGCAGAGGAATCCCTCTGTTCCCAGTTCAGTTCCCAAATAAATGTCCATAGCGATTGACAGCTTCTGACTGCCCATAGCGATTGACAGCTCAACAGGCAGCGTGCTGGACAGGGAGCTGTTGAAAATAGCCTGAAAATGTGATTCCATCCAAAAGAGCGTGTCTCAATCTCTTGCCCACACTGAGCCTTCACCACCTATGCTGTGCCTCCAACACAGCTCCTGGGACTGGGGTGCCAATCCTTCCAATGTCAAATGGCTACTGCTCAGATGAGTTACAGGCTGCAGTAGGCTCAGCTTCTATTCCCGCTTTTGCTTGAGGTTACTAAACAGCACATCTCCAAAATGTGTCCTAGACACCTACTACAGGCTGTTTTTCAGGAGAGAAGCTGGTTTTGTATTCCACTTAAAATCAAGCAGTGGTTGTGACAAGAGCTAAAACTGAAGGTTAGGGAAATCATCTGGAAATCTGAGATTTGGTTATTAAAGCTGTGTTGTTAGGCTTTGAAGCATGGATGCCTATTTCCACAGAAGATCCCAAACCACCTGGCTGCATTCCTGCTGTCAGCCTACATCACTCTCCATCTTACTTGGTTTTGCCAGCAGCATGGCTTCATGTGGAGAACTACTTCATTTTCCCCAACTTGTGCTTTAAGTCAAAGGACTTGTGGTTCCTATGGTTAGAGCAAAGCTGCCAGGCACATGTGGGAACTGAGACCAAACATCCAACCTCAAGCCATGAGGAAGACAAGGTGTTGTCTCACCCATTGCTCCAGCAGGAAGAACATTTTACATGGAAGGCAATGCAGCTGGTGTCTCAGTGCACATCTGTGAAATGGTTCTTAAAAAGGCCAGGTGAGAAACAACAATGTGAATCCCAACAGGCTTAGACTTGAGACGGAAGCTGGTCTGTGCAGCAGCAGGAACAAAAAGGCCCTAGATGTGCCTGGGAGAAGTCCTTCAAGCATCAGAGGAACTTGAATGTCAAAATCTCAGATGATGGCAGACTCAGACCGCAGACAAGGTGACACCTACACTTTGGATAGCACTGCCTAAACCGTCTGATCTCTTTGAGATTTGGTCTTTCAACTATAAAAAGGAAAGTAACGTTTATCTTAGGGTGATGCAAGATGTGCTTGAATTGGACTGTTCTAGCAGGATCAGATCCAAATTCTGGGTTGATGGGGAACAGAGCCCCAGGATTTCCTTTTGCCAGCAGGATTCAGGCTCTGAAGAATGTCCATCATATCTGAAAAATCATGGCAGTCAGGTGAAGATTCTGAACAAAAAAAAGGGAAATATAACCCCCATTTTCAAGAAGGGGAAAATGGATGAGCCGGGGAACTACAGACAGTCAGTCTCACCTCCGTGCCTGGCAAAATCTTGGAGCGGGTTCTCCTGGAAGGCATGCTAAGGCACATGAAGAACAACAACATGCTTGGTGACAGCCAGCATGGCTTCACTAAGGGCAAATCCTGCCTGACCAATTTGGTGGCCCTCTATGGTGGGGCTACGGAACTGATGGACAGGGGTAGAGCAGTTGATGTCATCTAGCTGGACTTGTGCAAAGCGTTTGACACTGTCCCACATGACATCCTTGTCTCTAAGTTGGAGAGACATCAATTTGATAGACGGACCACTCGGTGGATAAAGAACTGGCTGGGTGGCCACACGCAAAGAGTTGTGGTCAATAGCTCAATGTCCATCTGGAGACCAGTAACGAGTGGTGTCCCTCAGGGATCGGTGTTGGGACCAGTCTTATTCAACATCTTTGTCGGTGACATGGACAGTGGGATTGAGTGTGCCCTCAGCAAGTTTGCTGATGACACCAAGCTGTGTGGTTCGGTTGATACGCTGGAGGGAAGGGATGCCATCCAGAGGGACCTTGACACGCTTGTGAGGTGGGCTGATGCCAACCTGATGAAGTTTAACCATGGCAAGTGCAAGGTCCTACAGCTGGGTTCAGAGCAATCCCAGGCACAGCCAGAGGCTGGGCAGAGAAGAGATTCAGAGCAGCCCTGTGGAGAAGGACTTGGGGGTGTTGGTTGATGAGATAATGAACATGATCTGGCGGCAATGTGGGCTCGCAGCCCAGAAAGCCAACTGTATCCTGGGCTGCATCAAAAGGAGCGTGACCAGCAGGTCGAGGGAGGTGATCCTGCCCCTCTACTCTGCTCTTGTGAGACCTCACTTGGAGTATTGTGTACAGTTCTGGTGTCCTCAACATAACAAGGAGATGGAACTGTTGGAACAAGTCCAGAGGAGGGCCACGAGGATGATGAGGGGACTGGAGCACCTCCTGTATGAAGATAGGCTGAGAAAGTTGGGGCTGTTCAGCCTGGAGAAGAGAAGGCTGCGTGGAGACCTCATAGCAGCCTTCCAATATCTGAAGGGGGCCTATAAGGATGCTGGGGAGGGACCCTTCATTAGGGACTGTAGTGAGAAGACAAGGGGTAATGGGTTCAAATTTAAACAGGGGAAATTTAGATTGCATATAAGGAAGAAATTCTTTACTGTAAGGGTAGTGAGGCACTGGAATGGGTTGCCCAGGGAAGCTGTGAATGCTCCATCCCTGGCGATGTTCAAGGCTAGGTTGGACAGAGCCTTGCGTGACATGATTTAGTGTGAGGTGTCCCTGCCCCTGGCAGGGGGGTTGGAACTAGATGATCTTAAGGTCCTTTCCAACCCTAACTATTCTATGATTCTATGATTGTATGACTGTATGTAGTTTTACTCAAAGATGAAAAGTCACAAGCAGTAGTTTTGTTTAAAGAAAACTACCATTTTTAGCTCCACAACTATCAAACACCAACAGGCTGGGGTTTTTTACAACAAGTCTGTGAAGTTTAACTCATGATCACTTTTAAAGCTGGTTAAATCATCATTTTTGGTGGAGGAGATTTCACCGTGTCCAAGCGTTAGAACAAACTTTAGCAATGCACATATGTCATTCACGGACATTCAATGCCCTATGACTGAGCATTTTTGGAGGAGATAATGAACAGATGGGCTGGTGTTCTTATGGTCATTTCGTTGTTACATTCGTTAAATTTTTTTGCTGCTGTGTGTTTTGTAAGTGTAACAGAGACTCTTGGCTTCTGTTCCCCTAATTTAAAAAATGCACTAAAGAGTTAAACATGTTTTAATTTAGGTGTGCTGTAGTTCGTCTTCTTCAGTTTCTCGGTAGACAAGCCCTTCTCGACTGGTTTTGGCAGTAGTTTAGAAAAACTCTTTGGGAGAATATTTAAACATACGCTTCAGTTTTAAAATGTATTTGAGGCCTGTTGCAGATGTGGTTAAACACTTCCCTGCTGATTTCAGCTAAAGAATTGGGGCCTTTAGCTGGTTTATATTTTACTTACTGAGAAGGCTCTTGTAGGAAAAAAAAAATGCCTTGTCTGCAAGAAGAAGCTATAAACAGTGAATTAGTGAATCAATGTAATTTTAGAGCAGGAAGCTGCTCTGAATTATTTTTTTCAGCTTTCGGAAAATTGCATTAAGCTCTGCAAATGAGCCATTGGGGATATAAGAGTGGATCATAAAAATCCATTATGAATATATTAGTTGCATGGAGTTTTAGTGTTGTAAAAAAATAGTTTCACTGCTTGGTTGAAGACTTACTGAAAAAAAGAATACAGAAGCATCTGTTACGGTGTTCTATTGCTCCTTACACTATGTGCAGATGTGCAAACAAAATAAGATTGTTTTGGGTAATTTGTTCAATATGCTTAAATTCATCCACATAGTTGCTCCATTGACTTAAAAATAAAGACTGCATTTGGCTCCGTATCAACAACAGAGCAGTGGATAAATGAGCAAAGCTTTGAGTTTTTTTCTATGCAGTTATGGGGAAATTAAGAACAAATGAGTTTGTTGCTTATTATTGATGTGACTAGCAGATGGAAAGCATTATAGCCACCCTACATGAAGTTCATTTCTGGTACTAAGGAGTAATAAAAAACCTGAAATTAACTAGAGTCTCTATCAAAGAACCTATCGAAAAAATAGGAATTATATATAAAAAATATTTGCAACAGACATCTGTTAAGTATTATATATAACTTTCATAAGAAGCGCTACAACTGCATTATTGCAATGCACAACACTACAGGGAACAATTGCACCTGTACAAACTTCTTGGGATCCTCCACACCCAGACGATGTGGAGGTACTGGAAAGACACTGCCTGCCCAGATTATGGCCCTCATCTCTCCCCTCCTGACTGTGCGTTTTATGACCATTTACACCAATTTACATGTTGGTCTAATAAGTAAATAGGATTTTATTAAAATAAGCAGGACTTCCACTGATGTGGGAGATCTTGAGACAAGTGTTTTATGCCAGGTACTATCCTTTAGGCTAGATCCTCTTCGCAAAACTGGCCCTGTTTGAAGTGAAGCTTCGTAGAGATTCAGGTTCAACTTCAATTTAGATTGAATATAATCAAATTTCTTTGAAAATTCCAGCTAAAGCTTTTCCACTAATAGTGGAAATAGACAAGCTGCAGATTCATATGCAAGAAAATAGGTATGTATGACATGCCTATTTGCAAGCTATACAAAAAACTCTGTTTAAGAAATCCAACTACACTATCACCACTAGTCCGCTAACCCTCTTGTAATCTGAATACTTAAGCTTCTGAATGAAAGCACGGCCACCCCAACCCTTTCAAAAAGTTTCAATTGTTAATCATCATTTTGTCCTGACAGCATCCCGCTGATCAGCTCCTTATGTCAGGGTTTGCACATAAAGAACCCGAGCCAGCTCCAGAAATACTGACTAGCTAAGTAACAGCAAAATGTAATAGCAACAGAAAAATTTTGATCAGAAGGGATCACTAAGGGCTGTATAGTCCAGCCACTGCTCAAAGTATGTCCAGGCAGATCATGCTGTGCAAGGCCTTGTTAAGTTTTTAATATCTCCAAGGACAGAGACTTTCAGTCTTTTGGCAACTTACCTCCTTTGGCAACTTGTTACTTCACTTGACAACCCTTGTGGTGAAAATGTTTTCATTCTACCTAATAAGACTTTCTCATACCTAACTTGTGTCTATTGTCTCTTGTTCCATCACTGCGCACCTCTGAGAAAAATCTGTCTTCTCCATAGTGTCCCATTGGGTACTGGAAGAGAGGAAAAAGGTGTCCTCTGCCTGCTCTTCTTCAGGCTGAAAGATCCAAATATCTCATACCGTCCTCATATGCCACGTGTTCCAGCCCCACACAAATAGGTGAAAACTGCAAACCCTTTTCCATCTTTGCTCTGTTTGCTCCCTCCACTGTGCTGCTTGGCCAGATACTTCACACACCTTTGCATACCAAACACCTTTTTGCTTCCCCACCTACACACTCTTACTCCCCAAAGCACACCCTCCTCCTTAACTTTCTTTCCTTCCTTGCTTTCCTCCTTAACTGCTTTGATTAGAGTCTTTTTGGGCACAGGATAACATACTAATAGCTCAGTACAAAAAGCTGCCCTAACAGGCTACTCCTCCCACCAGCAGAAGCTCAAGCACAGAATATTTCAAGTTGTGTACCTGTTCCTTGACTGGAGGAAGTGTAGCAGAGCACTATGGGTGTTCTGTGGAGGCCAGTAGCCCTGCTACACATTTGAGGACCTTCAAAGCATGTTATGAAGAAGAGAAATAACAAAAAAGTTTTTAAGCATTAGAGTATTCTTTATTCTTTTAATTAACTAATGAACATAAAACATAGACAGGAAGGTCACTCTATGCTCCTCGTGGATTCACTCTGTGGAGACTTGTAGAAAGACTTGGTAATTCCACATGAATGGATTTAAATGAGTTTTAATGCATGAGCTACATTTCAACAACCATTTCTGTTCTGCAGCCGCTTTACAGGCTTCATACATTACCCCCATCTTACCATCTTTGGTCTGCTGAAGCCAGGCAGAGCCTTGCTGTCACTGCAGTGGTAGGGGCAGTAGTTGTACAGATTGGGAAAAGTACATTTGTACTTGTAGAGTTGTACAGGGGACACGTAACATGGCATGAAACTCACTCATGAAGCTCCTTTTAATCTCTCCTCTCATGAAGTTATGGTGCTTTTCATGCTGCACATCAGGCAATGCTGCCATCTGTTTAGCTCTGCTGGTGCAAAAATGGTTTTAAACCAGCAGGCGATGGGATCTGGTTGCACAAGTATGGTTTGACATCAGATTGCAGAGGAGAGGGAGTCACTCTGCTCCTGCTCTCTCAAAACATTCTCTGGTGTATCTCACACTATCAGCAAGTTAAGCAAATTCAGCACAGTGTCAAAGAATCACTACTTGCTTCAATAAAAACCGACTCTGCTTCCTTCAGCTGTTTTCAGATTTCATAGCTTTTCTCTTTCACCATAGGCTTGTGTGAAAAGGCAGTTATGGGGAGATGAAAGAACAAATGAGTTTGTTATTTATTATTTATGTGACTAGCAGATGGAAAGCATTATAGCCACCCTACATGGAGAGTCTCTGGCATGTTCCTGGAAAGTTAAAGCTACACAGATACAATTGTTGGTTATTTCATAAGGCCTTTATCAGGCAGTTAGCGTTCATGTTGGAGGATCTTTTAAACTGAGGTTTTTTAAGTTTGTGTGTATTCTCTGGTATAAATCAAATTACAAGCCAGTTTATAATTTCCTATAAGATGACAGAAATAGTAATGGACATACTGCATTCAGAAAATAAACTAGCCACTAGGGGACAGCAAAAATCTTACTACTGTGACACATAATAAATAATATTCAGCTATAATCCAGCTAATAGATGTCAAAACCAAATATATTATTGTATCTGCCTGGGCTAAGATATCTCTCAGTTTTCACTGGGGAACAGCTCATCAAATTTAGTTAGCCAGGTGCTGTAACTGAGAATTTTTTAAGATACTGCAATAAAAATGCAATAATGAAAGTTAGCAATCTTCAATAAAATAAATTATGGTCCTATGCTTAATTTTATCAGACACAAAATACTTTCTTCCATACCACCTCACAAACAGAGAGAAATTAGGCTGGTGTGTAAATCCCTGGATGTGGGAGCTACGGCTCGATTTGCTGAGAATAAATTAACAGTTTCCAGAGAAACTGAAAATTTTCAACAGCTTTAAACAGAATAGTCTGAAGATGATCGTGGACAAAAGAACTTTTAGAAAAGTCATTCTTCTAAACTATTCATTTAAGTCTCATGCTGTTGTTAGTGGAATACACAAGGGGTCATAGTTTCCTGATAAAAATTTCTGACAAGTTCAGCTGATTCTGTGTTCAGAATTGAGACGTATTTTTCTGCAGAAAACCAAAAAAAGTCTCATACGTTGACAAACGCAGCTCAAAGAGACTCAACACAACTGTTGTCTGAAGGTGGTGGTAAACTCCAAGTTCTCATTCTCTGGCTGCTACAAACCTGCCGGCCCTTTGCTGCACAGATCCATTCCTCCAGGAAGGCTTTTTCCAAAGACATGCTTTGACCAAGGTTTGCATTAATTGGTAAAACATTTTGTTGCTCTGTAGTGGATGTTTAAACAATGGGGCCTTTGCTAATACATTTTGCAGCTGCATACCAAGATCAGTGCCAAGTCTATACTACAAACATAGTCTGAAACCAGCAGACAATAAATAATCTATTGCTGCTCCCGTTATCAGATATTGGCTTGCAACCTAATAGCTTTTACGGTTTCCCATTAGACTTGCTAGCCATTCATTTAGTTCTCAGGAAAGAGGTACTGCACAAAGCAAAAGAGCAGGGATATCTTTTCTGGACAGTTTCTCTTGTATCAAGGAAGCCTAACTGGTTGGTCTGACCAGAAGGCTCCTGATGAACACCACCATGGTGAGCACCCACCAGGCAGCATTCAAACACGTCAGCGAGACAGACTGAATAAACACAAAATGCTATTGCCCACTAATAGGTTCAAGAGTAAAAGCCTATCTGGGCCCTCCTAGTCATAGGAAGAATGGCTTTAAAAGATTGTGATATGAAACAACATCAAAAAGGAATATATACGCCTGTTTGTGGTCTGGGTGCCTTCGGCCTTCGGCATTTCAAGTTATCCCCCACAAGCAAGGATATTCCACACAGCTGCCGCATCTGGGGCTTTAAGGTCAGCACTAAATCCTCACTTTTGCCATCAGTTTAATTGCAAATTAACGATACTGCAAAAATTCTTTCAAAATCCTAGGGTGCCTTTTTGTGCCGTGTGCACGCTGATGCGCAATCTGAATGAAATTTTTTAATTTTATATAAAATATGTTTTAAAATACATTGCTTTTTCTTATAACCATAGTTATATGTTATGAGCTTAACCTTATGAGACAGATGCTAATGAGCAGGGAACCTTTTCTGGAATCCCCTATAACATTGTGATAGTGAACACATTTTTGAAGGCTGGGAGTTGACAGGAGCAATAAATGCAGCTCATGGCTACCTCTTTTGCTCCAGCCCCTGTGGCTCCTCATCAGTTTGTCCTCTGAAAAAACACACACCCATCTGAGAATTGCTGACAGTGGAAACTCATCATTACGTATGATACAAGGCTTATCTCAGTAAAATGTTTGATCTTGAAAATAAAACTTGGATGCCACAGCAATTGTTCTTTGATGCTTCACAGAGGTCCAAGGTGATACTAAAAACAGGGGCAGGGAATGGTCTAGAAATACTGAAAACATTTAGAAGCACAGCCATACACCAGATAAAGTTTGCTAGTGTGGAGATACTGGTAGGCTTTCCTACTGTAGAACATTTATAGGTTAAAATATAAAAGACTGCTTGTGTTAGTATTGTTTCTGAATGAAAGGAATTGTACTAGCAAGATTTTTATTGTCCCAACAACATCCATGCAACTTACTTTCACTGGAATAAAAATATCTAAATAAAAAGCAAAAAAATCCCCCTAGCCAATATTTCAATCTGGTAAAATTTTGGACTTTTTAGGTATGATGTTCCCCACAAACAAAGAATGTTGCTAAATTCTCCTGTGCTTTTGAAAACCTTCACTCCATCTAGCCTCTTTGCCTCAGTGTCATACTTAACATAATCTTCTAACTCTATTTTAAGCCTATATGCCAATTTAATCCAAATTGAAAGGAGCATAGTTCTATTAAGTTCTTACGCAATTTCTCCAAATTAACAGAATTGAAAAAAAAAATGCAGAATTAAAAAAAAACCCAAACCCAAAACCAACCAACCAAACAAACAAAAAAACCCCCAACCAATAGTGGCCAATCAGTGATGTATGTAGGTATTGCCTATTGGTGCAGCAATTTTCAAACCAGCCATAGGCAAATCAGAAAAAGACATGAGAATTAAAATAAGAACAAGAAGAAGATTCCTTAGTGCTGAGAGCATTAGGCAGCTCTGTTTCACTTTGTGTCTTCCATTTATTCAGAAGATAGAATGGGAATTCAGATGTGCAGGCTACAAGAAAAGTACCAACACAAGAAGTTCTTCTCTTATTTCACACAATCTAACCCTGAAGGCACAGTCAGCAACTGGATGCACTACAGATACATAGGAGGGGGATACAAGATGGGTACCAGAGACATGTAAAGGAAGTGAGGGGACTGTATATGCGTTGAGGTATTGGGAGGCAAAGGGGTGTGTATGGGAGAGGAGGATGGAGGCAGTGAGATGGAAAGGGGATCAGGGTCTTGAGGAAATGCTGGCTGTGCTCCTATAGAACGTGAGACCTCAGGCTCCTAGACTACCCTGACAAATCAAGACAACGATGAGCATGTTGGGGTAATGCCAGTATTCTTCATGGTTTTTTTCAGATATTTATGCTGAGAGCTTTTCATCTAAGACAAGAAGAAAATGCCTACAAAATAGAGCCTAGGGGAAATTTCTAATGCTTGACTATCTTTCAGCATCTGAATACTACTGGATTTTTAGCTGTTCAGAATTAATGTACCTTCAGCTGTGAGCATCATGATCTATATTTAAGATGCTCTAATAAGTTCCTAGCAACCAGTTTCATTTGAGCAATGAAGCACCATTCTTTTGTTACAGTCTCAAGACTTTATTATATATATGCTGTGAGTCAACCAATAAGCCGTGGCCTCAAAGAATCAATGAGAATGACCTTTACTGTGGTAAAAATCCTACATATAATGACTGTACAAATAAACTTCATCCTATTTTGAGCTAATATAAAATCTCAACTTTCTTTCAAGTTAACACTGGTGAAACCAATTTAATTTATCAACTGTTTCTTTATAGGAAATAAAGTAAGAATGACACTAGGAATGTACTTAAAGTATTGAAAAATAATTATTAAGTAGAATATCTTCAAGTGATTTTAGCATTGAAGAAACTGTAAAACTCAGGTGTGCTTTCCTTGAGGCTTTGAATTGACTTACAAAAAAGGAAATAGTCAGAAAATCTCCCCAGTACTCTATGGCACAACCTATGAGACAGTCAGCCATATTACAGTGGTTCATGCATTCCTTACTCTTCCTATATTTTCTTCTGCATATGCTTCCAAAATTTAATTCTAAAATTTCTGCCTTCTCATCTAATGCCTGCAAGCCATTCAAACTCCCAACAGACCAGTTCTTTAAACAAATCTGCCTTTTACATTCATGGCAAAACATATGTCAGGTGACCATACCAGAGAAAATTCTGTGCAAGACCCAAGAAAAAGGAGAATGCTTTTAATTTCTCATTTTTAAACTCTTAGCAGAAACTTCAAATTCACAGATTCAAAAGTTACTACGATATGAGCTCTTCTACAAAGCAAGATTCCACAAGTAGCTAGCAAACCAAATATTCCTTGCTCAGTTCTAGCATATTTTTTCAAAAACATTTCCCATCTCAGTGTAAAGCCCACAAATGGGGATAAAACCTTCCTCTGGGAGAGAAAAAGACTACACTGAGTTGTTCGAATAGTTAATTATTCTCACTGGTAAGGTCAGGATGGCGATCCTCTCTTCTCCCCCTACAACTGAGATATTTTTTATGCCAATTTCAGCCCTTGTTATGAGCCTGCTGTTAAACCCCTACCCTAATGTAATTGTTAGACAAATTTGATTATGCCCATCTATTTTCTATCGCATGACTCGTACTACAGGGCTTTACAGCATTTTTTTACTAAACCACAGACAGAATCCTCCTTATGAAGAGAGAGTTAATTTCCCTGGAAACCTGGCTTGGGTTCTTTAAGAACTCATCTTCTGCCTCTCTGCAGTTTCAAAATTAATTTTTTAATGTCCTCAAAACTTGAGTCATTACTCAACAGAGGTCAGCCTGTCCCAGTGTCTGAATAATAGTTCTTGTGAGATAGCAAAAATCGGTCATTTTTAAGGACAAAGAAAGAAAGGTCTCTGTTACATATTTTGCAGTAACCATTATCTGTATTTCAAATGGACCTGAAGTGCTATTATGACTTACCTCGTTATGAAGCTTATTCAGTTGAATTGTGGTCAAAAGGCCACTGTGATCACATTGGATTTATCCAGGCTCAGGAAGCACAGCGAGTTAATGTCTGTGTTCAAGAACCACTTCTGGACATGCTTTTGATGAAGAGAAATTGAATGAATGACAATGATTTAGGGAAAAAAAAAAAAAAAAAACAGAGACAAAAGTGTAGCTCCAAATCAAATAAAAGCTCCATGTAGCTTTAAATTGATTGCAGATGGTTTGGGCCAGGCAACTTTTGTCTTTGAGACATCAGACACGGTAATTTTGGGTTGGCTGTTCTGACACAAGCTCCTTAACATTGCTATCATTATGTGTGATTATTTTACCTGCAATCACGCAGTTATCTGAGATTGCCAGAAGATACATTCTCAGTCAAGAAATTTTATCTCTCCATCTAACATAATTTCCAATAGCCCTGCTCACAATGAGCGTTGACCAGACCATAACACACATACATATAGGGAAGAGACAGGTAACTTTTTCTCTTCTCAAGAGAGGCTAGCTTTGGGGAATTCACATGTAACAGCAATCAAAGAAATATGGTCCTCACCAGTAATATACTTCTTGAATAATTAACAGGGGCAGTGGGTCAGCACTGAAGGAATTCCTGAGATACATTCTTCAGTAGTGCAGCTGCGATGGCCTCAAAGTATTCAGAGGTTTCTGCAGGCAACTGATCAGTGTATCTTCTCCCTCTCAGTGCACAGTCACTGACCTGCTAACACAACTGCCAAGAAGCTAATCCCTTTAACCTTGGCCATTTACAGTTTACAGGAGTGAGTTTAAGAGCCAGCTGAAAGATTTAGGGACCAAAGCCCTACTGACTCCTAGAAGACTTTATGCTCTAATCATAAATCCCCCAAATGCTTCTGAAAGTATCCCAGCATGCAGTTTCCCCGTGGCTGAAATAGTGACCCAATGCGCTTACTCCAGAATAGTGTTGACATCAGAAAAAGTCAGGTCAAACATATTTAACTATCTAGTTCCCAGCTCCTGATACCCAGCTGTATGTGACAAGTGCCCTGTCTCTGACCTGTCTTTGAATGCTGGCTGTCTACTGTTTTCTCTCATTCTATGGAAAAATGCTGAAATACTGGATTCAGTACTTCATTTTGGCTGGTCATCACATCTGTGGATGTGCTTCCCAGAAGTCACATGTTACCTCTATCAGCTGAGGGCACTGACCTGAGATATGAATGCAATGGGAAGGAGGGGTGCAAGAGCCCTCTTCTCTCTTCCTGGAGACCACAGAGGAACATATGACAGGAGGAGACTGTCAGTGCCATCAAGGCAGTTACCTAGTTTGCCTGGCAAATTTATGATGAAAGTCATTCAGAAGGACTATACCTACCAGTCATCGACTATATATATTCTCAGTATACCAGTTCTCAGTCCCAAACACTGCCTAACATTCCTCAAAAATGACCCACAAGGAACAGAGGCATAGGAGTGTGAAAGTCAGCAGGATTTAATCTCACACTGAGATCTTGGGTTAGCACTAAAAAAGCAACACAGAAATAATTATCAGCCACTTTGTTCTCCTAATACCACAGCACTTCACCAGTACAACAATACAGCACTTCTGCAAAGTAGGAAATACGTTGGGGGGTGTGTTAACAAATATATTGAGACACTGACATGCTAAGTCATTTGCCTACCAGAGATCGTACCATGATTCACAGAATAGCTGAGGTTGGGAGTGACCTCTTGAGGTCATCTAGCCCAAACCATGCTCAAGTAGGGCCACCTAGAACCAGTTGCCCAGGACTAGATCCAGGTGGCTGTCTAGTATCTCTAAGGATGGAGACCCCATAACCTTTCTGGGCAACCTGTGCCAGTGCTCAGTCACCCTCACGGTAAAAATGTGTTTTCTAATATTCCGGCAGAGTTTTCCATTCAATACTCCCTTGGTGAAGCCATGCTGACTACTTCTGATGGCTTGCTTGTCCCTTCATGTGCCTGGAAATGGATTCCAGGACTACTTGTTCCATCATCTTCCTAGGAATCAAGAGGAGGCTGATCAGCCTGTAGTTTCTAGTCCTAGTGACATCACAGGCTCTTGGTGACTTCAGCAGGCTTTAGTTCGAGTTGCAAAGAAGTTGAGGATAGACCTTACAACTTTGCCTTTTGGTGTTAGCCACCAAATGCACCTCTTATTATGAGGGTTTACACTGAGCCAGGAGCTGCCTTCTGGACACAGGACAAGTAGAGCTCATTGCTTAAACAGCCAAGTAGTGAAGTGCTTTCCAGTACCACTTTTGAGGAAATGAGCAGCAAAAAGGGTGTACTAAACCAGGCTTTCTATGAAAAGACACAGGAGAGCAAGCCTTCCACAGTACCCAGTTCAGAGGATTTCCGTAACTCTCTGGTTAATGCTTAAAATATTTCTCCGGAAATACAAGAACAAACTCTCTGCAGTTGGCTGGCTTTCTCTTTCTTTTTCTTTCTGATTGCATATTATCTCTCACTTGCATTCCCTCTTCCTTTTTCATAACCCTGCAGTGAACAGATACATTCTCCACCTCATATCCCTTTTTGAGGCCTCCTGGTATTCAGCCTCTTCTATTAAAGTCTCATCTAACTTCATTATTTTTTAAATATAAAAGAGAAAAATCTATTCCCTTTCCATTGCATTAATTTATTTCTTGACTACATGCATCATTCAAGTGCATAGTCCAATCATACAAGAGCAAGATGGAAATTCAACTTGCACATCATATTACAACCCCTTCTGGGTTGTGTGGCAGGGAAGAGATACTAAATATAGAAATTAAATAGCTTCCATAGTTAATCTAGATTAAATTAAAATTTTAATATTGAAATTAAATATCTAACGTGGCATTTAATCAGCATACTAATGGGATTATATTTAAAAACATGAAACAGAAAATAGAACATTCAATATTTTCCACCCTGCATCCTGACTCTTAGGATCTGTACCAGTTTTCGCATAGGTGCCTGTAATTCCTTTCATACACCTTACCGGACAAAGCAGTTTAAATTACAGGAAGGCTTGGCCACAGCCCAGCTGAAGATTTACTGCTGGGTCTCTTCTGGCATGTACAACATCTGGCACAGGACCCCACTGGCTGAAAGTCGGCTAGGGAGACACTGAAAAAGCAAAGCCTCTGCCAGGCCAGCAGCCAGTTGCCGCCTGGTGCAAGCTGCTCCATGCTGATTTAAATCCAAATCTCCCACAACAGCTGTGCTCTATTGAGGGGTCTTACTTTTTGCTTGAATGCTGGCAATGGCATGCTCTTCCTGCAAGCAGCAGATTAAATAACAGAAGAACATATATGTCAAGAAGGGCTAGAAGTGACTCAGCTAGGGAGCAGCCCTTTATGTCCCCTCCCTGGAAGCTGCTGCGTCTCTTTCCTCACCTGGGACACCTCTGCACTTTGGAAGCACGCCCCCATCTCATCAGAATCCAGAAGCTCTCAGCTCCCCTTAGCCCTACCTGCTCTACAGACAGTGACCACACAGCCCCGAAGCAGTTGGCCATGGCGGCAAGCTCTGGTGAACCTGCCACAGCAGGGACCCGGGGGCTGCAAGTAGCAACTCTCTCTTCTAAAAGGTTTCATGGACTCCTTTCCATCAGCACCCTGCAATTATTGGTGCACAAATCTGGGAATCCTCACATGCTTTGCACCTGTATATCCTCCAGGGCTTCTGCTCGCTGCAGTTCAGATAATGGACACATTCAGGTTCTCGAAATAAGCTGCATTCCTCAAGGTACCAAAGCTCCCAGATTATCTTGTCATAGTTTTGCTAATGCCAAAGGCACACAAAGCTTTCTCTGAAGTATATTTCTGGGCCCAGATGCTTTAATAATTCATAATGTCAGCAAATCACAGTGTTGGCACAGAGATGCTTTAATATTAAGCTGCTGTAAATCTGGACCAGATACATTGAGCCCAATGAAAGGAAAATAGCAATAACATGACAAGACAGCTGATATATTCAGTACATTTGGAAGGATGCTTGGAAACCCAAACACTTAACAATTTATGCATCACTTCTGCAGATGCTTAAGGAGGATTTGATTTATTTGAACACTAATAAGGTCAAAAGCATCCATGTATTTACAGTACATAGCACAGTGTTTTATAAGAAAGCAAACCCCTCAAGACCATATGCATTTCTTTTACAACATACTATATAATTACAAAGTAATTCCTCTCACCTACTTCCAGTTATGTCAGACAGATGACGTGGGTGACAGTAATGAGAGGGAAAAATGTCCAGCTGAAAAACCTCACATAATCCTCCCCATAGAGGGAAAATGTCAGTCACCAGCAGACCTTTGTGGCAGAATGCAGGGGGCTTCAGTACCACAGGGAGTCACTGCATGCATGCTCTGGGATGGAGAATGGATATGTATAATGTTATAGACTCAGAGCAGAAAGCAGTGCCACAACTGTGTTCTTAGCCTGTATGGGTGTGTTCATTACCACTGGTAGGAATAGTTTTCAAGCATATTAAGTTTTTCTTCATTTCAGTAGAACATAGAATATGTGAGTAAAAAGAACATTGAGTTTGTGCATTAAAAAAATGGCATTCCAACAAATGGAAAAATTATGGGTCCCAGAGCAAAAAAGGTATAGCTAGAGTAATAAAAAAGTCCTGTAATATGAAGCACAGTGCACTAGAGTTTGAGTCATTTAAAAATCCCCACAATTAGAATGTGAGGCAACTCACAGTTCAAGAATCATAAGCACTATCACTGACTACTTTCATTTACGGTAAAAAGCTGGCATGCTGAGATCTCCCATTCACATTTCTAAGATAAGAGCAAAAGGCCTTACATGTAGACCACAAAGCTTTATCTGTATCTCCCATTGCGATTTTGTACCAACCCTTTCTATTTTCCTTTGATAGCTCCTTCCTAAAATTAATACTGCTTTCCAGACACTTGGTTCACGTTTCCCTTGACCAAATCTCTCACAGGGGGTTATTCAACCACTAGTGTTCCACCAACAAAACTAAATGGTATCTTATGCCTTCTTGTTTCTAATGACTTGGCTAAAAATCACACACACACACACACACACACACACACACCTCAAAAAAATCCACATGGATTTGGCCTCCTAAAATGTGCATTTGAGGTTTCATATTTGGAATATGAAATTAAAAATTCCCAGTCTGGAGCTCTATGAAATTCCAGGTGATATCCGATGAACTGGAAAAACAGAAAGGTGTTTCATCTAGAGTGGTGAGAACCTTCCAACCAATTGCAATGAGCTGCAGCACCTGAATATAAATATGCCTTTCAAAGAGAAGTACATTTAAGTTTTAATACTAAAATAGCTTGTGCATATTGATGTCAATATAGCAAAGCAGCGAAGCTTAAAGCATGCTTTGAAAAGGCGCAGCCCAACATAAACATTGCCTGTAAAGGCAACATTGACAATACCCTGTTGACATCAAAATATCACTTCTTCACTAGCACTCAGAGGTGACCCTCATTCACAAGCAGTATCTACTCACAAACAGCCTTTGTTGATCTGTACTTTGCACTGCACCCTGGGAGAGGCACAGCCTCAGCCTGTCTTTCTGTCTCAAGCTTCAGCTTGCTTGCTATCGCCAGCATCCTGTTCCCAAACTCATGCACTGAAGAGCTGAGGGAAAAGTCTCTAAATATCCACATGCAGAGGAATTCCCCCACAGGTGCACTTCTGTTTCTCTCTGCTCTTTGTAAACACTGTTCCTTGAAATGAGGTGGGGATAGGGATGGAGGAGCCTTGCAGCCAGGTACCTGAATGCCTTGCAAGCTTTTGCCATGGTGCATCTTGCAGTGCCAGTCCCATATATATTACAGCAAGGCACCCATGGACACTGCCTCTGCAGGAATGAGACCAGTGACTGATATTGTGGAACACAGAGCTGTTCCTCTCTGCCATGGTGGGGGCCCAAAACCTCACAGTCCTGTTACCAAGGAGCAAATACTTCAGAAGAAATTTTGTTTTCATCAGTTTCATGTGTATCTTGAAACTGATTTTAACCACTTCTGTATTCTTGCTTGCTTCTTGCCCTCCTCCACTGTTCAATGAAACCCTTATCACTAAACTCAACAGGTCTACTTCACAATCCTCACAATCACTACCAAATTTCTGATTGCAAAATGCTGTGTCTTGATCTGTGTCCTTGTCTTGCCTGTTCTCATCAGCTCTAGCGCTCTGCTATCACAGCTAACGAGTCCTGGGTTTAGTTCAAGGTATAGATGTCTACCTTTTCAAGCTGACCTTATCCCACAGCTGCTGTGCTTTACTTTGGGAAACAATCATAGAATCATAGAATAGTTAGAGTTGGAAAGGACTTTAAGATCCTTTAGTTCCAACCCCCCTGCCAGGGGCAGGGACACCTCCCACTAAACTATTTCACCCAAGGCTCTGTCCAACCTGGACTTGAATACCACCAGGGATGCAGCATTCACAACTTCCATGGGCAACACATTCCAGTGCCTCACCACCCTTACAGTAAAGAATTTCTTCGTTATATCCAATCTAAACTTCCCCTGTTTGAATTTGAGCCCGTTACCCCTCATCCTATCACTACAGTCCCTAATGAAGAGTCCCTCCCCAGCATCCTTGTAGATAGAATCATAGAATACGATCAAGAAGTTAGTTAGAAAATCAGCTGAGAAGCTGCTTTGTGAGAACTTTTCTGCTTTTTCTTTTCTACTTTGTGAGAATTACTTTTTTCTTAATTCATTCAGCCATAGAGATAGTTAGACTAGAGGCATGCATAGATCAAGTAACATGCATAAAGTAACTAATTAAAGCTCTTAACAAACTACAGTGGCTTCTCACCATATTAAGCTTGACCCCTGTTTTTTCTTTAGCAATAGCTAGTGAAAATGATTGATCAGATTGTCGGACCCAGCAGACCAAGATGGTAAGAGGCAAAAACTCCAAACCGGCTTGGTGTCAGCTGCCCTGTTTGTCTGCCGAAGACACCAGTTCAGGAGACTCACGAGCTTCGTTCTGTTCAGCTGAGCTGCCTGGGATTTATAGATTACAGTGGGGTTAATAAACTTTGTCTGCAAATCCCAAAGCACAGTACATAAACCCCACAAGCTTATAGGGCAGCCTTCCCTCCAGGGCTTAGAAAGACCTGGGGGAAGCAGAGACCTGAGTAATCAATTTCTGAGGAAAGGAAAACTAATGGATGATGAAAATTCCTTCATTTTTACAGTGCTGCCCTGAGGGAGAGAGACACTCCTGGCTTTCTACAGAATGCAAAAACTGAGAGTGAAGGTGGGGGGTGGTTTGGTTTGGTTAGGTTTGGTTAGGTTTGGTTTGGTTTGGTTTGGTTTGGTCTGTGTTGCTGCAGAAACACAAAACTTGCTTCCCTAATCAAGTTACATGTTGTCTAATGCTCACATTTGCCCACAGCCTCAGCAGTAAGGTAGAAAATCTGCAAAGCATTTTTATGCTTCACCCTGCGAGTGGCTGTATGGTTGATCTGATGCCTAGAAAAACTGAGATACCTCCAGGATATTGTGCTGGCAGGAGGAATCTTGCAGCTTCTCCTCGTGCTCCTCTTATCACTCTCCCCGTGTGAAGGGTACACAATGAAGCTGGTAGCATGGGTAAGCACAACTTGCTATAACATTCCTGAGGGTCCTCTCATGCAGCTGGAACTAACTATTGGCCTTTCAGGCTAGTTTGACCCAACACTACCCCCACAAGGGGGCTCAAAGCAGTCTTTGATTAATTTTCCTTACAGGATATATCTCCATGCACTTTCTGAGTCCACTGTTTCTTGTTAGCCTCTGCAGCAACTTACACTGGCATCTTGAAGACTCTAATCTTCAACCACTGCATCATTTTAAAGGGTGGTCATGAAGGCCCCAGTGAACTATGCCCTACACTTAGATTTCACAGAGTCACAAAGTCTCTTGGACCACAGAACCACAGAAGGGTTGGAAGGGACCTCTGGAGATCACCTAGACCAACCCTGCTGCCAAGGCAGGTCCACCTAGAGCAGGTTACACAGAAAGCGTCCAGGTGGGTTTTGAATGTCTCCAGAGAGGGAGACTGCACAAACCCCCTGGGCAGCCTGTCACAGTGCTCTGCCACCCTAAACTTGGCAGATTTATTGCATCTGCACTCTGTTACCATTAATCAGGGTCCACTGGAGACTGGTTTATCAGAAACAGATATTACTATCTGTGTGCTGAGGAGTCTGAGCTTCTTGATCATGTTAGGACATCTGATGTCTTCTGGTGTTGCAAATGCATCTGAGAAGAAATTATAGTCTCCTTTTGCAGGAGGACCACAGAAAGGATGGCAGGAAGTGGTGGAAGCGGCAGGAGAATCACATGGCTTGTAAGTCAGTGGTACAGCTATGCTTCCTCATCTGCTCCACAGCACTGTGCCTTACAAGGAGTGTATGACTGATTCCCATCTGTCTGAGGCAGAAGTCAGCAGAAGAGTCACACCATTTAATTATTGGCAACAAACACTGCTGCCTAAATAAGGAGCATTAGGCTCTCCAGGTAGTCTAAGGGGGGGTCCCTCCAGGAGCAATTCAGTGATTCATACGGTGTGAAACCTTTTAATATAATCTAACTTTGTGGCTTTTGTAGCTAGAATCACAGAAACATGCTTCCCTAATTACCAAGAAAAAATAACTGTAATTTCTGCCTTGCACGTGTTCTAACTGCTTTCTGTCCCCACCTTCTGAACCAATTTGTCCACACCTTGGTTACATGACATCACAGCAGTGAGCAGCAAATTCAAAAGCCAAAAAACAATGACATACACCCTAATGTAATTTTTCTCATCAGAATCTATGTGATAATACTCATAGCAGGAGATGCTACCCTGCTCACTGGAGACCACCGTGTAACAGTATTGCTTCATTGGTATCAGTGCAGAAAACACTGAGAATCGGGAGAAGCCAGACATTTCTGTGTCTTGCACTACTGCAAGAAAAGCAGCAATGAAGGAGAAGGGCAAAGTGTTAGAGGTGGGGAAACCCACTTGAGATCTAGTGAATACTAGGGTTAGACATAAGCTGTTGAGACCTGAGGGACCACAGGTATTTGTAGATCACAAAGCAAGTTGTAATAGTATCAGTCCACAGCCTGTTGCAGAGCTTGCAATACTCACCTAAGGGGTGGTAAAATAAGGTTACTTGTTATTGTTTGAGAAGTAACCTAATTTGCATCCAGGACATTTCTGGCAATAAAAACAAACCATTCTAGACTGCTGTCTCTCCTTATTCCCTTTTGTTCCTAGTTGTTAATGAGCACTGCCTTTTCTACAAGTTATAACATACAGAAACTCCATCACACACACTTTAGTTTTGTCTGTCCACCAGCCAGAAAAGACCAGCTTTCTCTTGGATCCCAGGGTAGGCTTTACTCTGCTTTACTGAAACACTTAAGTCATACCTTAATTCTAGATACATAGGAAAGCCATCTTCTTAAAGTGAATGCCTATGTTCCCTATAGAGAAGGCAATAAGTTACAGGGACAGACCAGCCTACCTGTCTAAACAGGATCCACTAATGCCAAATGGTCTGATTTGGCTTATTTAGCCGCTGAGTGAAAGGGGTGGGTTTTAGTTGTTGGCAGTGCTCATTGCTCCATTTTGCATTGCAGTGTAATATAGGGTATCTCTAAACAGTTTGAAAGCAAACATGGCCGTGTTCTCCCTGTTGCAACCATCTACTTGGCTATAAACTTGCTTTGGGCCAGCTGTTCTAATTAATGACAATGGGATTCAACTGCAGAAGGCATTGCCAAGTACTTTTGACACTTCAGCAACGCAAAATGTTCAGAATAAGCAGATCAGCCTTTCTGATTAACATAATGGACAAGGAACTGTCCAGATTTCTTTGCCTCTGACCAGCAGTTACATGGTTAGAGAGAAGAGTCTCAAAATTATTCCATGTTGTGTCTAAGCAAAATAGAGCGATATTTCTTTTTCTTTCTTTCCTTTTTTCTTCAGGGAACACAAACTTACCCCAGCCCATGCCTGAGAGAACCTGCACTGCAGGTTCAACTGCTTATTTTTGCCACAGAGCTGCCTTGAAGCTTGTCTGGCCACGTCAGCAGCAAGATCCAGGACTGGACCAAGCTCATGCTGCTATGCACACGGATATGGAAAAAGCAGTGGAAAAGGGATTGTGGAGAGTTAATCTTGATGCACCTTTATCATCAGATGTGAGAGGTTTTGGGAAGAGGTGTACTGTCACCAGGAGGAACAAGCTCAGCACACCTCAACCCCTCATGTTGGCAGAAGCAGCATTCCCAGCCCAGCTTCCCAACAGTCTGGCACAGGCCAAAATGAGGCCATTGCAATTTTGCTGTCCTGAAACATTTCTTTCTTTGACTTGACTACAGCTAGTGCTGTTTTCTCCTACACCCAGGTTGGTGATGAAGGCGGTGCTATACAGTGTGAGGTTCCAGTGTCACAGCACTACTTCATCTGACTGATTTGCCAGCGCTTGTGCCCTGAGACACGGCTGTGGCTTGTGGGATCCTCTCTTCCCTTACTGCCTTATTTCCACCTTCTGTGTGCTTCCTCCAAAACCATGATAAATACAAATCAGGGTGATACTAAACAGAGGTCTACTAGCAAAGTGACACATCCAGCAGATGCAGTCTGCTCACTTTCATGGCCTTCCACTGAGAACAGTCATTGTGCGAGACAGACCTTGTTGTACTTGTTCCTTTCACCAATTACTGTTAGTATGACAGCTTCCAGGAGAAGTCAGACAGGACCTCAGGGAGGCAGCTAAATGCAGAACTCCTTTGAGCATGGAGCTCACTGCAATGGCAGCTCTTAATAAAAAACTCAATATTTTCAAACATTGAACGTAATTAGTATTTTCCACATTGACAATTGCCTGAGAGTAAGCATGATAACGAACTTTGTTCCTGACAAAGATTCAAAATGAATTTCACAAGTTTATGACTGTGCAGATAGATACATAAGTTCAGGAGGCTGAAAATACAGATTTTCTATTCCCTTGCCTTGTTCCTGTACTCTCCTGGGTCTTGTAAACAGTTAGCATGAACTCTAACACCAAACAATGCACCAAGACTGGCATGCAAAACCCTTGATGTATCCGGTGATTCTTTCCTGTAGAGATCTGAAAGGACTATGGAAAAATTGTTTCCTATGCAGCAGCATTCACAGACAGGTTTGGGAAACATTTGCTTGGAAAACCATTTGTCTGTCCTACTCACAGCAGGTCAAATGCAATCTGCAGTTACATCTCCATGAACAGAACTGCTCACATTCAAACGGAGGCTTAAGTTTCATGTTCTATCAAAGAGACAGCCTGTGCTTTTAATAGGACACAAGCTACAGATGCCTCAGTGCCAATCTAATCTATTGATTTTCTCATTCTACATATTCTCATATGTAGTAGCATTCTAATCAGATAGTTTTTTCTTGATTCTGCTTAATTCCTAATATTACTAATACCCATGTGCACACATGCACACACTCTAAACAGGAAAACTGTTCAAGACACTGAAATTAATGTTTTGTGATCTTTCACCTTCTGGTATACAGAAAGAGATTATGAATTTTCCAAGGTATTCAGTAGGTACTTATGCATCCGGTCTATTGAAAAGCCCTGTTCTTGCATTTATCATATTTGCTTGAAACATTATTTTGGCTTAAAAAATGCTGTATTTAATCTGAGAATGAAAAGCAAACTTCTTAAAAGATTGTCAAATTTAGAAATCTTTATTATTTTTGAGGAATGGGTATTTTTACCCTGAGAAAACCTCTCTTCCTGCAGCTCAAAACCAGCCTGATACTGTCCTTCACACTTGCATTACAATTTTGCAGTTGATCGCTTCCACAGGCAAAAAAGTGTAAAGACATGTATGGAGGAAATCCCATCAGGCCAGTCCTGCTGCCACTCCTGTCAGTAGGAATTACAAAAGTGTGAAGCTTGTTTTAATTGAGAATAGATTAACAGTTGGGATTTATGGTCTTAAAGGTCTTTTCCAACCTAAATGATTCTATGACTACATTTTGTGCTCCTCCAATCCTTTCTGAAGAGTTAACTTCTTTTGGCCAGGATCTTATCTCCAGCACTAAAAAACCAGCAGATGCAGCAGAATGAAAAGAGCTACTGTAGATTTCTTTGCTGCAAAATACAATCTGGATCACTAATTTCTCTTCAGCTAATTCACATATAAAGCCAGAGCACATCCACAAGATCCACAAGACTTTACATTGAACTATTATTGGATGAGTCACAGAAACAAACACTGGCAGTAAAGCATTTGCTAGGAAAAGAAGATATAGTTAGCAACAAGAGCTTATAAGTGTAGTGCCAGGTAATAACCTTTTGAAGGTTCTGGGAGATTTACTTTTATCATCTGAGGAGATGATCGGGACTTCATGAAAGAAATGCTTTATTTTAAAGGCACGAGGAAGGAGGTCTCTGCAATCTGGGACACAGTGAAAACAGAAGTGAAGAAATAATTGAGTGGGTTTGACACACTAGACCAGAGCAAAGCAAAAAAGAGCAGGGGCAAAGCGCTGTGGATATGGGTCGTGCAGGGCCAACAAAAGCACGAAACAGCAGATTCTGAATGCTGACCTTCAGCTGCCAGAAACCCTCCCCACATTTTATGCAGCCTGTGTCATTTCTATGTCCTAGCCCTGGCACAGGGGTATATATTTTTGAATCCTAAGGGTAGATTGGAGATCAGCAAAAGCCCTGACCTCTCTCTGCAGGGCCAGGCTGTGCTGGACTGGAGCAACCCATAAGGACATGAAATGATAAGCTCTGCCTCGTGACTGGGCCAGATACTGCTACTACAGCCAGGGTAATGTGACCAAATTCACACCACTTGTTACTGTTTAACACATACAATCATAGAATAGTTAGGGTTGGAAAGGATCTTAAGATCATCTAGTTTCAACCCCCCTGCCAGGAGCAGGGACACCTCACACTAAATCATGTCACCCAAGGCTCTGTCCAATCCAGCCTTGGACACCGCCAGTGATGGAACATTCACAGCTTCCCTGGGCAGCCCATTCCAGTGCCTCACCACCCTTACTGTAAAGAATTTCTTCCTCATATCCAATCTAAACTTCCCCTGTTTAAGTTTGAACCCATTACGCCTTGTCCTATCACTACAGTTCCTCATGAAGAGTCCCTCCCCAGCATCCCTATAGGCTCCCTTCAGATACTGGAAGGCTGCTATGAGGTCTCCACGCAGCCTTCTCTTCTCCAGGATGAACAGCCCCAACTTTCTCAGCCTATCTTCATACAAGAGGTGCTCCAGTCCCCTCATCATCCTCATGGCCCTCCTTTGGACTTGTTCCAACAGTTCCATCTCCTTGTTATGTTGAGGATACCAGAACTGCACACAAAACTCCAAGTGAGGTCTCAGGAGAGCAGAGTAGAGGGGCAGGATTCCCTCCCTCTACCTGCTGGTCACGCTTCTTTTGATGCAGCCCAGGATACAGTTGGCTTTCTGGGCTGTGAGCCCACATTGCCGCCAGATCATGTTCATTATCTCATCAACCAACACCCCCAAGTCCTTCTCCACAGGGCTGCTCTGAATCTCTTCTCAGCCCAACCTGTAGGTGTGCCTGGGATTGCTCCGACCCAGCTGTAGGACCTTGCGCTTGTCATGGTTAAACTTCATGAGGTTGCCATCAGCCCACCTCACAAGCGTGTCAAGGTCCCTCTGGATGGCATCCCTTCCCTCCAGCGTATCAACCGAACCACACAGCTTGGTGTCATCAGCAAACTTGCTGAGGGCACACTCAATCCCACTGTCCATGTCACTGACAAAGATGTTGAACAAGACCGGTCCCAACACCGATCCCTGAGGGGCACCACTCGTTACTGGTCTCCAGCTGGACATTAAGCTATTGACCACAACTCTTTGTGTGTGGCCACCCAGCCAGTTCTTTATCCACCGAGTGGTCCACCTATCAAATTGATGTCTCTCCAACTTAGAGACAAGGATGTCATGCGGGACAGTGTCAAATGCTTTGCACAAGTCCAGCTAGATGACATCAGCTGCTCTACCCCTGTCCATCAGTTCCATAGCCCCATCATAGAAGGCCACCAAATTGGTCAGGCAGGATTTGCCCTTAGTGAAGCCATGCTGGCTGTCACCAAGCACCTTGTTGTTTTTCATGTGCCTTAGCATGCCTTCCAGGAGAATGTGCTCCAAGATTTTGCCAGGCACGGAGGTGAGACTGACTGGTCTGTTGTTCCCTGGCTCTTCCATTTTCCCCTTCAAAATTCCCAGGGAAAGCTCTGGGAAACATCAAAAGGAGATCCCAAAGACTAAATCTAGGCAGTGTCCTACTAAAGCCAGTAGGAGTATGGGAAAAGTGGAAAGGCTGAGTTCCTTCATATCTGAGCAAGCTGCCGTAAAATGTTCTAATGACCATGTGTCATGGGTTCAGCAGCAGCAGTCATTTTTCTCCTCCTTGGTAGCTGGTGTAGCGCTGTGTTTTTTGTTTTTGGGCCTGGGAACAGTGCTGATAACACCAGTGTTTCGGTTACTGCTTAGTGATGTTTTGGTCTGGCCAAGGACTTTCTGAGTTTCATGCTCTGCCAGGGAGGAGGGGAGCCGGGAGGAAGCAGAGACAGGACACCTGACCCAAACTGACCAAAGAGGTTATTCCATACCACAGCACGTCATGCCCAAGATGGAGGACGGAGAGGAGAGACCCAGAAGGGTGGGGGGTGCACTGCGTGGTCGGGCTTGGTTTTAGGTGGTGAGAAATTGTATTCTTTCCTTGTAATTTCTCTTGTCATTATCATTATTGGTGGTAGCAGTAGTGATCTGTGTTATACTTTAGTTACTAAACTGTTCTTATCTCGACCTGTGGGAATTGCATTCTTTTCGATTCTCCTTCCCATCCCTCCGGGAGTGGGGGGCAAGATAGAGGGGGGAGTGAGTGAGCAAAACTGCGTGAGTTATAGAGGCTTAAACCACGACAACCATGCCAAAAAATAAAAAAAAAAAAGGAAGAAATTTGACAGATGAAGTCATTAATATGCACTTAATACTCATGAAAGTGTCTGCTCAAGTGCAGAGCACAAGACAGGTCTTAAACAGAGGCCGAAGAGAAAGACGCAAATTGTATATGCTGTTTACAATACTTTCTTTTTGAAAGGTACAATAGCATAATTATCTGTGAATCAGGAAAGCCAATACAAAGCCTTTCATTTAGAATATGTATTTTATGTCTACATTTGCATAAAAGCATGTCTTTATACTTTTACACCTACATAAAAACACACAGAAATACACATACGTATTTATGCATGCTTGTGCACAGGACACTGTGCACTTCCTGGCACAGCAAGCCACCAAAGGCATCTCCACTAAATTCCATCTCCAGTGAGTGACAAGATGCAAAAAGTCCTGACGCAGAAACGTAACTTGCTCTGAACCCACTCTTGGTTGGAGCAGAAACCTGAAGATTTCTTCACAGTAGTTGGCACAGAAGTTGGCATCTGATGCCCTGCTCATCACACACTGGTGACAGCTTGCCAAGTGGCAGAGCCCCCCAAGCCCAAGGGAACAGCAGAGCTTTCTGCCTCCAAAAAAGGTTACTCTGAAAGGAAGTTTCCTCTTTCCCCAAAAACTGTTAGAGCTCCCTTCCTAGTAGACTTTCCCAGGGAACACTTTCAGTAATACAGAACAAACAGTATTACCAAAAACATCATTAGAAGGAAACAGGAGAGACAGCTGGTCAAAGAGGGCAGTCCATGCTGCCTCCATCATTTTCTCCACATAGAGCATATTTGACTAGCACCATCATTTGAGGAAGGCCCTCCCAAAGAGCTAACCTTTGCAAACTTCCTTTATATTTCTTTTTTTTTCCCCTGGAGGCTGTTAATTCTGAAAGCACAATGGGGTTTTCCATTGAGGGATTTCTTTGAAAACATACCAAGTATTTCTGTTAATTCTTCCTCCTTAGGCTGCATTGGAGTGTGACCAGCAGGTCGAGGGAGGTGATCCTGCCCCTCTACTCTGCTCTCCTGAGACCTCACTTGGAGTTTTGTGTGCACTTCTGGTGTCCTTAACATAACAAGGACATGGAACTGTTGGAACAAGTCCAGAGGAGGGCCACGAGGATGATGAGGGGACTGGAGCACCTCCCGTATGAAGACAGGCTGAGAAAGTCGGGGCTGTTCAGCCTGGAGAAGAGAAGGCTGCGTGGAGACCTCAGAGCAGCCTTCCAGTATCTGAAGGGGGCCTATAGGGATGCTGGGGAGGGACTCTTCATGAGGAACTGTAGTGATAGGACAAGGGGTAACGGGTTCAAACTTAAACAGGGGAAGTTTAGATTGGATATGAGGAAGAAATTCTTTACAGTAAGGGTGGTGAGGCACTGGAATGGGTTGCCCAGGGAAGCTGTGAATGCTCCATCGCTGGCAGTGTTCAAGGCTGGATTGGACATAGCCTTGGGTGACATGGTTTAGTGTGAGGTGTCCCTGCCCCTGGCAGGTGGGCTGGAACTAGATGATCTTAAGGTCCTTTCCAACCCTAACTACTCTTTTCTATGATTCAAGCTCCTGTCTATATCTCCTTCCTCAGATTGTAGCCTTTGAGATTGTGGCATCCCTGAAGCTCATCCAGGGTCTCAAACAGCCTTCCACTTCCCAGTGCGCAGCCTGTGACTCTGTCACTCACAGATACAACCCGGCTGCCTTTACGGCCCAAAGGATTCAGTTTTCAATCATGTGCATCCACTTGAATGTGGCTTCAAAACAAAGCATTTTTGTCTGTCAAGACAGCATCTTTTCAGCATCCCTAAGTCTCTGTGGTGCTAGGCACTCAGCTGAGGGGAGAAAGCACTCCTAGCAACACGAGCTCAGGATTTTGTGTGATTTTGCTGCCCAGCTGATGTTTTTTTATCACTTTCTCATGTGCCTAACACTTACATGCCTGCAATAAAATTCACTCACCAAGATAGAATCAAAGACCTTTTAATACCTCTTGTCTATTTTTTCTATTGCCTTAAAGATCACTCTTCACCCCATGAAACACAGTTCAGTCACATGACCAGTGCTGCTGTGAGCTCGAAGCAAAAACTACACTTATCTGAAAGGACAAACAGTAGCCAAGCAGAGAAGACTCTGTCCTGCAATACCTCAGCTACTGATGAGGTGCTTTTGATCACTTCCATCTATTTAGGGAATTGAAAGGCAGTATTTGCAGCTGTGAGCAATCAGCAACACATTAAAGGAGCTGAGAAGCCTGAAATATCATAAGTAATATGCGGAAGCATCCCCTTCACTTTGCAGGTTTGCAGCATCTACACCACCCGGCCAGTCCTCCTCCCAGGAGCAGCACAACAGCACAAGGCTCTTGCTGGAGATTCCACCACTAAAAGCAGGTACAGCCCTTCAGAGGACAGCATCCTTACATCATCCTGCCTGCCTCCCCTGCTGTGGCTCCTTCAGAATCCCTATTTAGAGACAAATTTAACAGGTGAAGGAGGTATAAAACACACCCCAAAAAAAGAAGTGCTTTGATCACTGACAAATCAAACATGTTGAGCTGCTTTTTTTTTTTTTTTTCCCCAGAGTCAATGCTCTGTCCCAGACAGTGGAAATATTTCTGTGACTGTCAGAAAAAAAACCCACCTTGAAGTTTTGCAAGAGGCTACTTACTCTGTAGGATTTCTTTCAGCCACCCATCAGAAAGACTGCTTCCTGCCAAACCCACAAGGGTTTTTTTCTGTACAGAGTTGCCAGCAAAAGTTCTGGTCTCATGATGCTCTCAGGCACCTGCCATAGCCAGAGCCACTTTCTCCAGGGAGCAACAAATGAGTGC
Organism: Ara ararauna; assembly: GCA_028858755.1. NCBI lineage: Eukaryota > Metazoa > Chordata > Aves > Psittaciformes > Psittacidae > Ara > Ara ararauna. The sequence continues at coordinate 82,558,418 of CM054410.1, forward strand.
CCATTGAAACATGATCTTCCATTCCAGTTTCCACAAGCAAATAGAGCAGTCTTCAGTTCAAGGGAGGAAACCCTTGCCAGCATATCAGTTTTCTGGGTAGCAGCAAACATGACTCATTGCTAAGATTTACAAGAGACAAAACCACAGGCTCAACACCAGTTCATGAAAATCCAAATTAACTCAACTGCACAGCAGAAAATCAGGCTTCCTCAATTTCTACAGAGGCATTGATCATTCCCTGACAAGTTCCCCATGTGCATGCAACCCAGATTGCCGTGGCCTTTTCTTCAACTTTATCTTACCCCTACCTATTTCTGTTACCAGTTTTGCTATTACTTTGCTTCCTTTGGCTGCCCTGGTCCATCCCAGAACAACTCTATTCTGAGTTTCCAGTAATTTTCTTGCAGATGGTGGCTTCTTGAAACTTATTCCTCTCTCTCAGCTATAAATAAATCTTCATATTCCCTTGGTTATCCAGTTAAGCACTGCCTTCCTTCCCATCATTTGGTATCAATGGGCCAGTGTTAATGGGTCATGGTTAGCTGATCAGGGCAGCACCTTCCTGGTGTTTTGACTGTCACCAGTGATCACAGTTTCTCTTTGATGTACCACATGGCATGTCACCCACTGTCACTAACAGACAAATGCTAGCAACAGGACATGAGATTGCTTTATGAGCTATCTCTGTAAAAAAGGTGAAATACCATTCATCCTCAACCCGTGAACAGGTTTCTATACTGGGAAAGAGGAGGGGAGCTGTTGCAGATGACATGAGAATAAAATTCTGACGCCATTTGACATAAATCTTCGTGATTATAAATGTGTATGACTCCCTGACCCGTATTACAGCAGCCTGTTCTAATTTTAAAGTAATTTTTCATTAAATTAATGATATCTTTCTGGTTCATTTGTTAGAAGTCCTAGTTACTGTGGGCTGGATTATGCAGAATGGGAAGATTTTCCAAGGTCTCTGGTTACCTCTGCAAATAAAAGTGTCCTGAAAACACGTTACACAGTATCTTAATAGCTCTTATGAAACAAATGGATACTAAAAAATGCTGCTGAACTTTTGTATGTGCAACAGCTAACGCAAATAAGATCGCAACTTGCTCTCAGCTTCCAGGGCTTGCCTGCACAAAATGTCCACTGTCACAGTGATTTTCTCATTAAAGCAGACTGCGCAAGTCTTGCTTTCCTGAAACCTTTGCACCCAGGACTGAGGGCCTTGTATTGTATCACTATTTGAACCAGATGTGTCATAGGAATAATTAATACCACAACAATAGTGGATGAGACCTCAGTAGATCACATCTCTTTCCCATAGGATGTTCCACATCTCTCCTACTAAAAAAGATGCAGCAGAGCTGTTCAGGTGAGGGAATCAAAGACGTTAGCACTTGTGCTCATTAAGGATCCCTTATCTTTATCTCATGGAAGCACGTGGTAAGCCCCAGAGACTAGGAAATGAGGAGAGTTTGAGCTCAATGGTCTAACTGCAGCAGAAGAGGAGAAAACAGACTTTACATGAATAACAGTTTTGTCACTGTGGTTATAATTTTCATGCTTTGCTTAGGGGACAGCACATCATTGTTGTGATTGAGGAAATCTGCTGCGGGGGGACCGGGTTACTTGGAACTTGTTTGGGTAGCAAAGGGCTTGAGTCCGTGGAGGAAGAGGAGGGGAGAGGCTTTTCAACAGAGCCCAGATGGCATGTCAGGACAGCAGTCTGAGCTCTCCTAGGGCTGGCCTAGCCAGCACAAACCAGTAGGAAGCTGGAACCATGGCAGCAGGGCACAAGGCCTGGCATAGCAAGTGTCTCCAAACTTGAGCAGCCTGGCCAAGCACAGCCACCTTTTCCACTATTTGACGGCACTGAGTAGCTGGACACATGGATGACTGTAAACTGACATTTCAGGTGGGCTGTAAAGTTTTCCTTAAAGCCGCCCTGATGACCGGTCTGTGTGGCTAGCTCATGTACTGCAAATGAAAGCACAGCCCAAAGGGTGGAATATCAGTTTTGCTTAAAAAACCTCGACATCATAAGTACCCCAAGTTGACTAACATGCACCTTTACCACCTTTACCCTTTCACCTCCTGCTCCCCCAGCCCCGCTTGCAGGGAAGCAGTTACAACAAGAACTGTTCCCCCTTTGCCACAAACTGTAGTTACAAACCTTCTCTATGAATCATTGTGAAAACCTGGAAACCGTGTGGGTGCTTTTTGCAGATTGCACACTCATCACTCATAAGCAGTGCCTCGGGTGTCCAATCCCATGGGCTTTCATACTCAATGAAGCGCTGCCACTCACAAAAGCAAAGGCAGTGAATCTGTTTAAAAGGAAGGCTCTGTTTTGGGATTGCTCTCGTCACTGGCTGATTCACTGTTTTGAAGGTCACTGTCTGAAGAGATGACCAGATGAGATTTAGGTACCAAAGATCCTCCCAGGGCTCTCAGGAACCATCAGCAAAGAATAAAATCATCCCTACAACACAGAGTGTCTAAGTGACCTTCCCTATTTGTCTTCTTTGCGATAAGGCAGAGTCCAAAATATTTCAGTGGCTCTTTCAGGTAATTACAGTGTGATTTGGGCAGGGCTGGGAAGTACTTTGTCTCAAGTACTTCTGTACAAAATAAGACACATTGTTTTTCAGGGAGGTTTTCCTGATAGGTTTTCATATCAGGGATGTCTAAGATGAAAAGTGGGGTGGAGCATTGGGCTTGGTAAATCAGTTAATAGCACTATGATGCATTTGTCATACTGCTGCTACAGAAGCCAGCAAACTAAATGGATTATGGGGTGTTCATTCTTATCTTTATGTTTCCTTACTGCAAGTTCTAGCATTTGCAGCTTGTGTGTATGCAAACTGCCCTGAATGCTGTGTGTTTAACCTACCCCCTCATGTGGCATTTGCAGGAGCATTATACACTAAACTCAAGTCAGCAATTTTCAGGAATTAAAACTTCCTGGTATTTTTCACTTCTCTTTACTGTTTGTCCACATCACTTTGCCTGCATTCGACACAGTAATTTCTCCAAGGTTCAGTTTCATCCCAGGTGCAGTGCTTCCAGTGTCACTGCCTGAACTATATGTCTGCATATTTTGCAGCAGCTCACTGCAGCATGGCAGACGGCTTGGTATCAGCAAACAAACCACACATTTTACTAAACAGTAAAAAAATCCCTTTTCTGAGATACATGTTTTATTAACTTGAAAGAGTTTGCTATAGTTCAGATTAGATATAAAGAAGTTCTTGCCTGTGATTGTGGTGAGGCTTTGAAACGGGCTGTCCAGAGAAGCTGTGGTTGCCCCATTCCTGGCAGTGTCCAAGGCCAGGTTGAACAGGGCTTGGAGAAACCTGGTCTAGTGGAAGGTGTGCCTCCCCATGGCAGGAGTTTGATTCTAGCAGTGACAAGTGGGCTGTTCTTGGCCACCATTTTTTCCCGGAGACTTGTCTGAGCACTTGAATGTGTGCAGCTCATTGAAACCTGTTCAAGTTTTCTAGGCATGTTATTTCTACATGATAAAAAGCAGTACTGCCCACAGACATTAGCTGGGAAATCACAAGAGCTCAATCCCAATATGAATATAACATGTCAAATCAATTTGCTACAGGGGCAAGAAACATACGCAAACGATGGCTATGTTGAAATGGAATGAAGATACCAACAAATGCAAAAGGAAGGAAATCAGACCTTTAAAATCAAGAGGAAAGATTACAATGAACATCAGGGAAGTCCCCTTTTAGGGTAAAAATTTAACTAAATTTATCTAAGCTTCAACAAGTGTTTGGTTATGTGCATATATGAACTTCTACACTCAAAGACAGAGGACTGTGGTCATGTTGCCAGACCAGTTATTTATTATCTTAATTAATAATATATATCACTCTATATCAAGTAGCTGTATGTAACTGTATCATCTTAATGAATTTATGTTTGCTGGGAACATGGCACTCAAACTGCTGCTTCCTACTATTTGTGGAAATTCCAGGCTCAGATTTATCATTAAGTCTATCATTCACCTCTGACATTTTCTGGTAGTCATTTGTTAGCCTATCATTAAATTGATATAGGCTCCCTGTAAGGTTTATTCATATGTGCTAAACTACTCTGCTGTCCTGCTTCTAATGGTTAGCATGCATTAAACTCTATATTGTCTTATGGTAACTACTATGTCTGGACCTCAAAAAAGGGCTGTGATTAAATGATAGCTCTTACCCTGGAACCCCACAGTCATGGTATTCCAAAAATGGGGAGTTCTGATGCTGTTAACAAACAGACACATAACCTGTACTAGAAAGTAAGAGACAGTTTTGATCCAAAGGGATTGCTTGGGCATTGCAAATCAGGATGTCTCAACATCACTTGCTCTGTAAAAAGTTTGTTACTTTTTTGTGCTAGGATATTAGCACTGCGTTTCTTCAGGCACTCCTTTTTTTCAGGAGCCTTGTTATTCTTCTATTATCTATCCTAAAACTCTCCTCATTGCTCTAATGAACTATAAAATATCTCTCCTCTTCTAGACCAGAAAAAGAGTTTGTTCCAGTTACAACCACTGTCCATTACAACCCCTAAGAAACATAATGATATTTCTGCTCCTCCAAGTGTGTTGGACAAATGCAGGAATTTCATAGGTATTTCTTTTTGTAACACATAACTTTCATTCTCACGCCTTGTCCCTTAGAGAAGGAAAGTCTAAAGGAATACAAGGTGCACCTGGCTTATATGCAGAAGGGTGAGAGCCCCATGTCACTGCAATCCACATCTGCAGGAGGACAGAATGAGTTCTTCAATCAACGAGCATGTCCTTGGGGAGAGGAGAAGGAGTTCCACCTGTAGCCTGTAAAACCATGGATAATTTTTATAAGAAGTGCATATGAGTAAGCTGAAAGCAAGCAAATATAGAAAGATAATGAGCAAACTACCATTAGAAAATTGCTTTGGGCTTAACTTCATTAGTTCTCTAAAGATGGCCTCCAGGATCTGCCTGTGCAGTACAGTTGTAGAAGGATTTAATACATTTGCTCTCTTAGTTGCATTTCCTGGCAGACTTCTTGGTCCTGAGTTCTGCTGGCCCCAGATTCTGAAGTGTAAAATCACGTTTATTCTAGCCAAGCTCAGCCTTATTGAAGTCTGCTGCTCAGCAGCTCTGTCCTCAGAAGCAGCTCAAGAACTGCTCTGCAGATTTCTTGGTCATTGATATGTAGGCTAGAAAGGAAAGAAGCACAAAATAAACAATAGACAGGTCAAATAAGGACATGAAGCCCCTAATCAGTATCTATGAGGTAGATCTATCTATCTATGAGATAGATCATAGTGAACACATACGCACATGCATACACACATTCATCTATTTATACCCGTCTATATTAACTGGCAGAATACACTGAGCAGAGGGTTCTTTTCTTTAATACTGTGGGAGGAAGCCAATAAAAGCAATCAGAAAAGAATCCTCAGTGTGACCTTCTGGGCTGATGCATGCTGCAGACATTCCCAAAACTGACAGAGACAGTATGATTAATTTTCATAAATTATTGAACTAAAAACAACTTTCAGCATCTAGAAATAAATATCACATTGGCAGCTGTTGCATTATTCACTATTCACAGGCTGATTGAAAATCTGTGTGCTAAGCAGTGAGTCAAAGGTTTATTCATGGCAGAAAGGTAACAAGGACATACATACATACACACTGAGCCACAGGGTGTTTGCAAGAGGCTTACTTCCTAATTAGAGGTACCCCGCTAGTTTATTATTTACTGATAGCTTGCTTTGCAAAAATCATTTCCACTTTTAATACCAAAGTTGACATCAAGTCTCAGAATTTCAATATTTGTTCTGAATGCTCCAGTTCTGTGCATTCTGGGTGAGTGGCTAAGTCCAAAGTTTTAGCTCCTGTTCATATTCCTTTCTTGCTTATTTTAGACCACAGGTTTGAAGAATACAGCAAATTGGTTTTCTTTTCTCCTGTCAAAGGCAGTATACACCTTGGTAATTCAACCTTCCCAAGTTTATCAGGATGTTTTTTGCAGACAGGCATTGCAGACAGGCTACAGAGTAGAATTTATCCAGCCACAAATGCAGAAAAGAGTGCCACACAGGACAAACCAGAAGGGGAAGATGAGGAAAGGAGTTAGCAGAAAGATGAATGTATTTTGGAGAACATTTAAAGAGTATATACATGCCATGAAGTCATTAATATTTGGTCAGACCCTTCCTGAGACTTACCTGTTACAATACCACAGTGACTAGACGTATTTTCACTGAGAAACTGGCAACATGTTTCATATGAAAACCACAATTCTTCATATTCAAGTGACTACAAAACCAAGGGGAATCTTTAAAACTTAATTTTTTTTCATAGGAAAGTCAATGTGGTCAAGGAAGAAATAATCAAAATCCCAGTATTGTGTAGAGCAGCAACCTCAGCAGATATTTTCTGACAATTTTACTGCTGACTTCCTCAAAGACTCACATAATTCAATATCAACCTCAGAGCTTTGCTTCAAATCATAGCATAATTAGCATCCAGCTGACACTATTTAAGTGGCTTCATCATAGCAGAACCCAAGCAAAACTAACTTCTTTGTACGTCTAAACTTTTTTTTCCAGAGATACTCTGCACCTGTGATGTCTTGTCTCTTCTTCTTCAAGTATCACTCATGCTTTGCTCTCACACCTGGTTACCTACAGTCTCAAAACCACCAAATTCCAGGGCTGCCTGAATTTACATCTTTGTCCAGATGTGGGAGGGGATGGAGACAAAAGCAACACTACTTAAACAATGGCTCACTTGAGCACAATAAACCCAGCATACAGACACTAGCACTATTTTAGGCCCACAGAAATTGCTATTTCTTTACATAAGGATCCATGAAGAAGGTAAGGCCCAAGGCACGTGATACAGGCATTGGCCCAAATCTCAAACTGGAGAATTGAAGGTCATCTTAGATAAGATCTGTATTTTCAAAAGCAATAAAAATAGTAATGTAAAAATTCTGACAAAAGCTAAAAGAACAAAATGCATATTTGGGAAAAATAAATTAAAAAAAAAAGGAGAAGAAAAGGAAAAGAAGAAGAGGAAGAAGAAAGAGAAGCAGGAGAAGAAGAAGAAAAAGAGGAAGAAAAACCTCCAAACCATTCAGATTTTATATATGCTCTGAAAGGAGCTCCCCACCACCTCTATGCATTCACTACCTTCTCTACCTCTTCACAGCATCAGTGTTCCCACACATCCCTCATATATCCCAACCTACCCAGCTGGCCTGCAGACCTCCCTGCTCCTTCTGCTAGGGCCTGGCATGGCTTTGCCCCAGTGAACATCCCTCTCTGCATTCCTCCCTCCCAAAGACCCCCTGAAGCAGCAGGACCTCTGGCACGGCCACTGGCCCCAGAAGGCACCATTGTCTTCATAAAGCAGCCCTGCTCCCAGAGCAGTATCTATAAACTGATAAATTTTCAGCCAATTTAAATGTGAAACAAATATTTCACAAATGAGGGTAATGCGGTTTGTCCATGGGGTCAAACCAGTTGACCCCAATGCGGCTGCAAGACCACAGTCCATTTAGTAACACTCCTCTTGCCCTAGCACATAAAATCCCCTTTCAGATTCATTAAATATTTAAGATGTTTGCCAGCAGAAGTGTAAAACTGATTTCCCATAGAGGCCATTCCTGACACTGGAAAAGAAGCAAAAACCAAGCTAAGCCACTGGAGCCACAGAAAGAAGGGATCAGTCCCTCGACACCAAGAGCACAGGCGCGTGCTTCTGAGACGAGTCAGAATTACTAGCAAAAACTACATCTTACTTCTGTTGCTCATTCACGCTTCAACCATTTCTCTCTCCTCCTAATATTTAATTAAACTTTAATCTTCCTCTGAGGGGCTCCCACAGGCCTGACAAACTGGAGTTTAAAACTGTTTCAGGAAATGGAAAAGCAGTTTCTGGAACTGGAAAAGTTGCTTGGCAGCTGTCAAGAATTAGGCTTCTGAGAAAGCCTTTGAGCAAGCCCAGTCTATAATTTTTAAAGCAACCTGGTGGCAGGAACAGGACTTCTGTGGAGGCAATGAACAGTGAGAAGAAATACTTTGAAGTCTGAAGTGGGATTGTGCTGGGAGAGAAAGTAGTTGAATTATACCAAGGAGCATTCAAGGTGTGACTGTGCAGCACCAGCTCCTCTTCGTTAACTTTAGTTGCAGATGCTGCTTTTCAGTAGTATAAGACCACTAAAAACTTCAGTTTGGCTTTTAGACCAGACTTGGTTTGTATCACTGTCTGTTAACTGTCCCTTAGCTTGTAAACCAAGACTCTCACTATGTGTATTAGTACAATCAGCCGTAGGATGAGAGCTGACATATAGCATGCTATTGCTGCAGGGCCAGCAATCACAAGTGACGGATGCAGACTCCTCTCATGTACCAGAGCCAGGAGCACCATTAGCTGTGGCTGACGCCTGAGCCCTGATACTTCAAGTCCCAGAGCCAGTTTGGATCGCTGATGCTAGGTAATGCGAGGGCCTTTTGTGTTTGTGGTGGTCAATACGAGCAACTTCCACTCCCACATGAATATAGCTGTATTTTTTCCTGCGTTGACTCCATGATTTTACCTGCAGCCTTGATCAAATGCATCCTTCCTTCTGCATAGTACTGACCACAAAAAATTAGAGTAATTCCCACATCAAGCCTCAAAGTTACAGCCAAACTACCAGTACCTTCAAATATCACAGGATCAAACATACTCCTTGCCAACCTGTTCCAAGGGCAAATTCCTTTACTTAAAAACAATTAAATTTGAACTTCATTGTTAATATCTGGCATCATGTTTCAGCCACTAGACCTCCATTATATTTCCCTCTGATAGATTAAGCAATACTGTAGCAGCAGATTTGTTCATTTTCTACATTTACGGCCCAAGATTAAGTTGCTTTTTGCTTGGGGCTAAAAAAAAGGCAGGTATCTCCATTTATCTGAAGCACTGACATAACATATTTTTGGCTGCTTTCCCTTTCCTCTGGGTGTTACTTTACTTTTATCTGGTCAAGTCACTCATCCATAACTCGGCTTCCGTTAAACATTCAGTATGTGGCTCATTCATATCAGTGGGGTCAACTGCAGCCATGAACAATGGCCTGGTGATGCCTTCCAGGACATCTCAGCATGGAGACACATGTGGATTTGCTTTTCTGTACATATCACACAAATGCAAACACGATTGAATGGTTGGTCACAAGAGTAGACTCAAAAGAAAACAGAAATAGAAGGATTTTGCAGGAGCATTTACCCAGCAGCAGAGCAAAGGAGAATTAATCCACTCTTAGAAAGACTTCAGGTCCAGTTTTTTGTGAAGCAATGTAATCACCCAGGAGTGGATTCAGCAGCTACGCCATACGTCCAAGCACGGGCATTTCTGTCTTCAAACACACTCCTATCCCAGCCTTGGAAACAAGAGAAGCTGCTGAGTGCTTTGTCCTTTGGCTCATAGCACTCCAAGACTGCATTCTTTTCTGACTGTGCAAAACCAGCCAAATCTTACCTGATCTGTCTGGCCAGGTGATTCTGTCATCCCTATGCTTTGACTGGGTGCACAAACACGACCTTCTCACCAGTCCTGACAGCTAACCCAACCTTGGACATTCAGCTCAATTAACAGTACAAGAAAGAGGATGCAGATTCTCCCCCTTTATTGCCCAGCAGCCACTGTGCTTCCCGGAGCACAAAGGGTCACTACCCCACCATGCCTCTGCTGGATGACAAAGCAACAGCCACCAGAAGGATGACTATTCAGAGCAATCCCTCCCAGACACTATGCAAAGTGCCACTTATTTAATAGGAAACATTTCAGTTTAATTTTAAACTCTCTGTGAGCAGCTCCCAAATTTCACTCTACCATCAGCTAACCTGGCAACCATTGAATGTCTCTAAGGCAGCTTAAACCTTTGCCAAATCAAGTTCATGTCAATCTATCCTTCAGCTGGACTTGGACACTATGCAGGACTCAGAAGTTCAATTGTAATGAAATTTGAAATAGATTTGAAGAAAATCTGTTAAAAAAAGCCAACTAAACAAAACCAGTAGAATAATGACAGCAGAGGAAACTCTGTTTTGAAGAAAAGGTGGCCAAACACTCTAGGGCTAAGCAAGCAGGTTTCTGTTGCAAGTTAACCTAGCTTGCAAAGTGCAATGCATTTCCTTAATGCAACCCAAACCCCCACTTTCTGCATCTGGTCATCTGAAGGGAACATCTCTGCAAGCCTGACTCTGAGCTTTTTTTCTAGTTGGGGTCCAGTATCTTGTCTTGAATTCAGGCCTTGTCTTGACTCTTTCCCAAGGCTGCAGTATTGAAGCTCATCGTCTGTCCTGTTTATCTACTCCAATAGCCTTTAAACACTGTCAGGTAGGATCACTGCCCAAAGGCTTTTCTAGAGGTGTGGGACAGAGGCTGCCTCTTCTGCACTCTTGCTTAGAGACTGCAGTGAACAATGCCTCACCGGGACTGGGAGGAAAGCACAGCCCCTGAAGAGCCAGGGGAGGTGGCAATAGTGCCAGCAACAGCTCTGTGATGTGTGCATCTGTCCAGCAACCGAAATGAAAGCACCTCACTTCACGTAGACTGAAACAAAAATTTTCAGGTAAGCTACTGAATTTTAGGACAACTCAGTTATTCAGATCTTCAGCTCCTTACAGCCTTCAGAACCCGATTTGGTTGTCTTGGTTTCAAATGAGGACAAGGCATGCAGGACAAGAAAGCATACTGTCTGTGTCTGTTGCCAAAATATAGGTACAGAGATTTTAAGTAAATCTTCATGTAAGAGAACCATAAGAGAGAATTTCAAGGATCTTCAATCAATGAAAACAACACAGATAATACAATTAGTTGGCTGGTCTCGAAAACTGAAATGCTGATGTGCTCTAATGAAATAAAACAGAGAGAGTATTTGATCTGCCAGCTGAGCGTGCAGACTCCAGCTCAGTTTCTGGAGGCAGCTCTGTCCTCAGGGGCTGCATTGTCCAATTACTTGTGTGCTGACGGCCAGATGATTTTCTGGTTCTGCTTTACCTTAGGGAAAGTCTGGAATCCAAGGTCTGGCAGAGAAATAAACCATCTAAACATGTTCGTGGTTTCACAAGGTACAACAACAGGGCAAAGAAGAGACATGAGGCTTTACCAATTCCAGGCATTCACACCCCAGTTGAGCAAAAGTTTGGAAATAAGAGTGCCTTTCTAAGAACACTATTAGCAATACAAAAGCCAGAGAAGAGACTTTCCAACTGGCTGTAGAAACAGCTGTATGTATTTTACCCCTGCTCATTCCCAGTATCATGTGCTTTTTCAATTACTTTAAATTACTTTCCCAAACCAACTTGGTGTTTTGGGGGTTTTTTTCGCTCTTTTGGTGATGTACATAATCTTACTCCTTTGGATGTATCTTTCTATCACATTTTTTATGATGCTTTTTTATATAGAGCCTGTACCAAGCAGAATTCAAGTGAAGAGGAAGAAGTTTGGCATAAGAACAAAGAATAGCTTTGATATTTTTTTCTTGAAATACAAGTGGAGTAAGGTATAGGTAATCTCCTAGTGATGAAAGCTCCTAACTGTTGTATCAGTTCAGGGCAGGGTGGCTGAGCACATGTACATGTTCTGCTAAAGCAAATTAAATGGAAATACAGCCATGCCACATAGCGACTGTATTAAGAACCCTTAGACCTGCTACAGGACAGGAAACAACTTCTGGACTCCAAAGCAGCTAAGTGTAAATTACAGATAAGTGATAAAATTTAGTTGATGTGGGTATCTTAAGGCAAGTGATAAAATTTAGTTGATGTGGGTATCTTAAGGCCATAAAGGACTTGGGAGTGCTGTTTTAGATGGTAAGAAACAATTGCAGGAAACAAAAGCAAGCATAACATTTCTTGGAGAAAATGGTATGTTGCCTTCAATTCTGCTGCTTTGAACATCTAAGAATGAGGAGTTCTACATTTATGTTAACTGAAAGGTCTTTCAATTCATCTACAGCTAATTTTTTTCCAGGAATCAGATAAAAATGAACATACCACCTGTATTTTCATCCTACTTTCTATGGTCCTTAGCAGTTTAGTTCCAAATTCTTTGCATGTAGCTATTTCCAACTGCATGATTTCCAATTCCTATTACGTCTATGAATAAATGGCAAATTGAAGCTCTACAGTGCAAGATGCAGTGATTCTTGTTTTCTAGTTGTTATGCTATGGTGCTAATGCCACCTGCAGCCTCTCTGTATACCCTCTAATCTTCTCATCTCCCCAAGTAAAGCTTAGACTTGCCGACTTTTCCATCTCAGAGAACAAACTCAGGCAGAGAAAAGAGGCTCAGCAATAGAAAAGCTGCTGCCTTTAATTAAATCACAATGAAGTCTCTAATTGTAGCTCAGGGAAGAGTCTTTTAAATAAACTCGTGTTAAAGCAAACACTTGAGAAGCAAGGTGGAAGTCAGTCACTAGTGTTTCAAATTAGCACATCTTTAAATCAATTTCTACAAATAACAAAGAAAGCATCATTAAAAAACATTCACCTGCCTTGAGCAGAAAAACCCAGAGACTCTGTCTTCCGCCCTCTCTGAGGCAACCAGCATGGCCTCCTGAGCCTTTCTGTAACACCCTAGTCAAGCTGCAGTAAGTTTTCAAGATCTTTCAGAGCACCTATTTTTTAGAAGAAGAGAAACTGACACAGGTTCTGGACACTTCTTTTCCTTAATGACCTTTTTCTCAAAATGTACTAACTCAAGTCTAGCTTACCTCAATCAGAGATGGCAGCAGCAGCCATACCAGGTGCGAGCATTTCCACTTAAGCAAATCTCTTCTAAGACATGTACATGGCAGCTCTGTAGCAAGAAAATGTATTGTCCCTGTCTCTCTTTATAATATACCATCTGGCTCCTTCCTGTCTGTGGTGAGTTGACCCTGGCTGGACACCAAGTGCCCACCAAAGCTGTTCTGTGGCTCCCCCTCCTCAGCTGGACAGGGTGAGAAAATATGTTGAAAGGCTCGTGGGCTGATTTAAAGACAGTGAGAGATCACTCACCAGTTACTGCCACAGGCAAAAGACTTGAGTTGGAGAAGTAAATTTATTACCAATCAAATCAGAATAGGATTATGAGAAATACAATAAAATCTTTTTAAAAAAAATACAAAAACCACAAACAAACAAAAATGAAACCCCAAATGTCTTCCCCTTACCCTTCTCTTCTTCTTGGCCTTAAGTTCATTCCCAATTTTGCCTGCCTCCTCCCTACAAGCAGAGCAGGGGGACAGGGAATGGAGGCTGCAGTCAGTTCACTACATGCTGCTCCTGCCGCTCCTTCCTCCTGAGAGAGGACTGCTCGCACTCTTGGCCTTGGCCAGCAATGGATCCACCCTGTAGCCAGCTGGCACTGGCTCTGTCAGACATGGGGGAAGGTCCTAGCAGCTTCTCACAGATGCCGCCCTTCTAGGGCCCCTGTACCAAATTGTTGCACACAGACCCAATACACTGTCTCACTTGAGAAAATGCCTCATCCAAAGTTTTATGGGTTTTGCTTTCTCCCTTTTTTAGGAAGGGTTGGAACTATAAAGGCTATTACACTGTCACCACAGGAAAACCAAAGAGCCCAGTAGTCCTGGGGAAAAAAAAAAAAGAAAAAAGCAGGATAGAATATTCAGCTGTCAGCTTGGTATCTACCAAAAGCACTGGGGTGCTTTCAGAATGAATTTACCACATCTTACCAACAGATCACATTGTTCTCATGTATCATTTGTATGTGAGTGGAAATTATCACCACCAAGAATGATGCGAGTTCTGTAAAAACACCAAGTAGGAACAGACTATTATACCTGAACTAAAATTCAAGGTCACACTGTAAACACACACTTGTGTACCACATAGAAACCAGTATTTGGGCAGAAAATGTGGAGTTCTCGTGGTTATACATTCTGCTTCAAATGCCACAGTAATGACATAGCAGCCCTAGAAATGCTCAACAGGCCAAGCCTGTTCTAATTACAATTACAGATTAGGTGTCTAATTTCTAGTCTTTCCTGTCACATCCTTTTATTCCAATTTCAAAGAAAATAGCAATGAGGCATTTATGTTTGTATATACTATCCTCCTGACTACACGTCCAGCCTAATAAAGTCATTAGCCAGACAAGTTCTACAGATGTTGTCTCTGCATCTCTTTCATAAAAGCTCATTATGTCCTTTTTTTCCTTACTTGATGTTGCTGTGTTAGAATGCATTCAATGTTTCTGCTGTTTTCAGCCATCAACAGAATGGTGGGCTGGACCTTTGCACAAGAGGTGACAACCAGGAACACCACTAGCACCCTGCCCACACATCCTTCCTGAGCAGGAAAATAAGGTTAATGGATAGTCCAAATGCTCCATGCAGCCAGCGCAGGGCAGGATGGATGGAAGAAAGCCAGCATGGGGCTTCTTCAGCTAAACAAAGCCAGCAGAAACTATCTCATATGTGCAAATGTATGTGCATCTCAAATTTGTGAAATAGCTTACAAGAGGAATCTTTTTCAGAAGTGAGGAATGGGAAGAGGAATGGAGGAAAGGCATGTCTGAACTTTAGTAAGGAAAAGAAAAAAAATCCCTGTAAAAGCAGAATGGCAGATTAACTCTCTGTAATCAAAATTCCAGCCTACATACAACTTTGCATTTGCTTTGCTATAAATTGTGTTTAGCCACTTTCCTCACAGAGAGAAATGGGTTTGTGGATCATGTCTCAGGTCTATTTTCAGCAAAGAAAGACCTACCTGTATAAAGAACAAAGGTGAAGAAGTCAGGACTATAAAATGGTATTGTTACCCACCCCTGTAGTCTAATCGCTTCACTATGATTTAGACATCGATATGGCATCTGCAATGCTGGATGCAAAGACAAAAAAAGATAAAATCACTCAAAAGTTAAGGAACTTATGTTCTGGCTGTTTGTTTTCCTGGATGCTTTGGAAAATGTTGCTGCAGAATGCTGCAGAGTCCTCCTTAGAGATCCCTGGGACAAAGCCCAAGAAACCCGGCCAAAGTTTAGTGTTGATCCTGTTACAAGTGGGAGGCTCAGTTAGATGATCTTCCAGCCTCAGTGATCTACAATTTTGTTAATTGCCTTTCTACAGGCTTGAATAGCTTTTAACATTACCTTCAAAACCCAGAAATCCTACTATTTGTTAGAAAAGAAGCACTTCATAAAGTTGCAACTGTGCCTATGCAATTAGTACTTCCCCAGCTACCAAACGTACCCTTGTAATGGGCGATGCTGTCCCATACAGTGCCAACTTCACATTCACTTCTTCACTACCTCAGAAGCATGAGCTGCCTTGTTTCAAACTAATTAAATTACAAGTATCATTTAACCCAATTCAGTTATAGTAGCACAAAGTTGCATGTTGATTAAAATTATTTATTTCAGTTAAGTTTAATGTGCTGATGAGTAATTTTTATGTTTATGGCAGAGCAAACCTCTCAAACACAAATGGGAATGTGCCTATATATGTCATACCCCTTCTGGGTAACTGCCCCCAGTTTATATACTGGACATGACGTGCTGTGGTATGGAATACCCCTTTGGCTAGTTTGGGTCAGGTTTTTGCTCTCTCCTGGCTTCTTGTGCCCCTCCTCACTGGCAGAGCATGAGAGACTGAAAAGTCCTCGATCAGGATTAGCATTACTTAGCAACAACTGAAACATCAGTGTGTTATCAGCATTGTCCTCACACTAAAGCTAAAACACAGCACTGCAGCAGCTAATAGGAAGAAAATTAACACAATCCCAGCTGAAACCAGAACAATATACATACATGAAGCCAGTTTAACTGAATAAAAAATGATAAACATATGATTAAATATCAATTTATGTGTACAGAAGGCTGTGGTTTAGCCCTCTGGAATCCTACCATCATCTTCTATTAACCTTTTACCACAGGGGGATTCTCTATGGTATATACAAGTACTGACATATGAACCTGTAAAAACTGTCAACATTTCATTTTCTACAAAGTGTCCATAAATCACATCAAATCAGGACAGCTCTGGGCAGACACAGCAAGTCACTGAAGTAAGCAACATGTACTTTAAAAATAATCCCCATTTATTCCAGAAACAATACATCAAAGAAATACTTGACCTGTGTTTCCACAGACTCCATAAATAGTTTGATAAGCAATTAATACAGTGCAACCAACACACACCACCCATAGGTTTAGAAGTGCTTAACAAGGTAATAGAATATTGCTGTTCCTATTTTACAGCTGGAAGAGCTGAAAGAGGAAACTCGGATGACTTCTCTGAGGTGAATGAGGAAAAATGCACACAACTCCCAATTCTCAAACTCAATCTTAAGCCACAGATGACTTGACCATGACTAAATTTATGAACGAAAACTGAGACTGAGACCAAAAAGTTACTTGGTTCTTCAAACTCAAACAAGAAACAAAGATTTCTTACGGGTATGAGAAATGGTTGTTACTGCAACAATTTATGAATAGATAAGATCAGATGTCCCAGAGTTATTAATGGGAAGAGGCCCCTTCATAAAACCCAGATGGGTAGAAAGTGGACAGTGGCACAGAGCAAGCTGTAACCCAGGGACCACTGGAAACACTGAAACCAAATATGTGGCAGAGCAACATCCCAAAGAAACTTCCAAAATGCCAAGGGGCATTTCTGAGTGGCAAGGGTTTCTGCAGAGACCCCTCACTAACAGACATTTCACTCATGCTGTAGCATGGGGAGTCCAGCTGCAAGGAGTCACCTGGGCAGCTCCATTACCAGGAGGTCTGGCAGCGCTCTGGGAAGCAGAGGCTGTTGGAGAACGGTTGCTCTATAGCTGAACCAGGGCTTGCACAGCAACTTGTCAGCCTGAGATCATGGTGGTGGCCATGAGACTTGCACAGAAAGACACTGCTAGAAAGGGTCTTCATTTCTGCAATACGGCTATTCTTGTGCTTACTGTTTAACTTTGCATGCTTTGCATTTTAACATCACAACAATTAGAAATATCACTTGTTATCCACTGTGTGCAGACATACTGTCTCAAGAGAACTACCCTAGATTTTGAGAAGGCTGAGGTTCTTAAAGACTTCTCTGTCTCAGTCTGCACCGGCAAATGCTCTGACCCACCACCCAAGTCTTGGAAGGCAGACACAGGGACTGTGAGAATGAAGACCCTGGGCCCACTGTAGGAGAGGATCTGGCTCGAGCCCATCTTAAGAACCTGAACGTACACAAGTCCATGGGACCTGATGAAATCCATCCGCGGGTCCTGAAGGAGCTGGCAAATGAAGTTGCTGAGCCACTGTCCATCATACTTGAAAAATCATGGCAGTCAGGTGAAGTTCCTGACGACTGGAAAAAGGGAAATATAACCCCCATTTTCAAGAAGGGGAAAATGGATGAGGTGGGGAACTACAGACCAGTCAGTCTCAGCTGTGTGCCTGGCAAAATCTTGGAGCAGATTCTCCTGGAAGGCATGCTGAGGCACATGAAAAACAACAACGTGCTTGGTGACAGCCAGCATGGCTTCACTAAGGGGAAATCCTGTGTGACCAATCTGGTGGCCTTCTATGATGGGGCTATGGAACTGATGGACAGGGGTAGAGCAACTGATGTCATCTACCTTGACTTATGTAAGGTGTGCAACACTGTTCCACATGGCATAGAACCATAGAATCATAGAATAGTTAAGGTTGGAAAAGATCTTAAGATCATCTAGTTCCAACCCACCTGCCATGGGCAGGGACACCTCCCACTAAATCATGCCACCCAAGGCTATGTCCAATCCAGCCTTGAACACTGCCAGCGATGGAGCATTCACAGCTTCCATGGGCAACCCATTCCAGTGCCTCACCACCCTCACAGTAAAGAATTTCTTCCTCATATCCAATCTAAACTTCCCCTGTTTAAGTTTGAACCCATTACCCCTTGTCCTATCACTACAGTTCCTCCTGAAGAGTCCCTCCCCAGCATCCCTATAGGCCCCCTTCAGATATTGGAAGCCTGCTGTGAGGTCTCCATGCGGTCTTCTCTTCTCCAGGCTCAACAGCCCCAACTTTTTCAGCCTATCTTCATACAGGAGGTGCTCCAGTCCCCTGATCGTCCTCGTGGCCCTCCTCTGGATTTGTTCCAACAGTTCCATCTCCTTTTTATGTTGAGGTCACCAGAACTGCACACAATACTCCAAGTGAGGTCTCACAAGGGCAGAGTAGAGGGGCAGGATTCCCTCCCTCTACCTGCTGGTCACACTCCTTTTTAATGCAGCCCAGGATACAGTTGGCTTTCTGGGCTGTGAGCCCACACTGCCGGCTCATGTTCATTTTTTCATCGAGCAACACCCCCAAGTCCTTCTCTGCAGGGCTGCTCTGTATCTCTTCTCTGCCCAACCTGTAGCTGTGCCTGGGATTGCTCCGACCCAGGCGTAGGACCTTGCACTTGGCATGGTTAAACTTCATGAGGTTGGCATCAACCCACCTCACAAACGTGTCAAGGTCCCTCTCTTTGTCTGTAAATTGGAGAGACATCAATTTGATAGGTGGACCACTCGGTGGATAAAGAGCTGGCTGGCTGGCCACACGCAAAGAGTTGTGGTCAATAGCTGAATGTCCAGCTGGAGACCAGTAACAAGTGGGGCCCCTCAGCGATCGGTGTTGGGACCGGTCTTGTTCAACATCTTTGTCAGTGACACGGACAGTGGGATAGAGTGTGCACTCAGCAAGTTTGCCAATGACATGAAGCTGTGTGGTTCGGTTGATACGTTGGAGGGAAGGAATGCCATCCAGAGGGACCTTGACATGCTTGTGAGGTGGGCTGATGCCAACCTCATGGAGTTTAACCATGCCAAGTGCAAGGTCCTACAGCTGGGTTCAGAGCAATCCCAGGCACAGCCAGAGGCTGGGCAGAGAAGAGATTCAGAGCAGCCCTGCAGAGAAGGACTTGGGGGTGTTAATCCATGAGAAACTTAACATGAGCCAGCTTCAGTGTGCACTCACAACCCAGAAAGCCAACAGTATCCTGGGCTGCATCAAAAGGAGCATGACCAGCAGGTCGAGGGAGGTGATCCTGCCCCTCTGCTCTGCTCTTGTGAGACCTCACTTGGAGTTTTGTGTGCACTTCTGGTGTCCTCAACATAAAAAGGAGATGGAACTGTTGGAACAAGTCCAGAGGAGGGCCACGAGGATGATCAGGGGACTGGAGCACCTCCTGTATGAAGATAAGATGAGAAAGTTGGGTTGTGCAGCCTGGAGAAGAGAAGGCTGCGTGGAGACCTCAGAGCAGCCTTCCAGTATCTGAAGGGGGCCTATAGGGATGCTGGAGAGGGACTCTTCATTGGGGATTGTAGTGATAGGACAAGGAGTAAGGGTTTCAAACTTAAACAGGGGAAGTTTAGATTGGATATGAGGAAGTTCTTTACTGTAAAGGTGGTGAGGCACTGGAATGGGTTGCCCAGGGAAGCTGTGAATGCTCCATCACTGGCGGTGTTCAAGGCCAGGTTGGACATAGCCTTGGGTGGCATGGTTTAGTGGGAGGTGTCCCTGCCCCTGGCAGGTGGGTTGGAACTAGATGATCTTAAGGTCCTTTCCAACCCTAACTATTCTATGATTCTATGACTGGGATTTTACAGGAGGATATTTCTATGGGCAAAGACAGAAATGAAGACTGACCTCCTTTGGGCATGGTTATCTACTCTATGGGTGTGCAGTGACTGCCCTAAGGGCACACTTGTAAAAGCCTTTGACGAATAACAGCACATAATTCTGTTTCAACCACCACCGGTTTCATAGGCAAGGCTTAGGACCCGAGCACGTGCTTCAGAGAAGGAAAAGCAATGCACAGATGCGCTGGGAGAACACTATCGACAATGTAGTATCTAAGGATCTTTTCTTTATATCGTTCAGTCATATTCACATTGCAAAGATCTTTGTTAGCTCCCACAGATGGGAAGTTTGGGACTTCAGATGAGGGCACTTGGCTCATTTGGTGTCATGCTGACCTCTTGGTTTTGTCCATGAGGTGGGCACTTCCAGTTTTCCTGAGGTAGCTGATAGAGAGGTCTTTGTTTCATACCTTTAGGAAAAACAAAAGTGAAGAAAAGCAAACCAGGCAGACAGATGTGTTGGAGTTTCCTAGGAAAACATGAACACGCTTTATGCAAAACATGTCTCTGAAATTTTCCACAGGGACAGACATCACCAGAGCCGCCGAAAGCAAACCTCGCCCTCTTAGAATCACCCTGAAGAACAATTACAGAATTACTGTGGCAATTTACAACACAGTTAACCAGAAAGGCATGACTTTTAATAAATAAATGGCCAGGCATCTTTCTTTCCAGGGCCCTGAACTTCATGCAGAACAGATGTTTTGCCTGCTCATATCCTGCAGCAGGTCAAGGCAGAGGAACTTCATGTGCTGTGCCATAACAGCACACAGTACTGACAGCAGGGAAGACAGTGCTGCTTATAGTGAGGCATTCATAGAATTTATGTGCAGAAAGTATTTATCAGACGACAAATATACCCATTCTTTCTGTTGTTCTGCCAGCTTTTCTGCCAAACATTTTACCAGGACAGGGTCCACTTTGGAATCAAACTTGTTGGCAAACCAGTGTCCATATTTCAGAAGCCATCTTAATTCTGCAGCACCATAGATGCAGACACTGCGAAGGTGGGTACCAGTGCAGGGAGGATACAAATGTTCTTCGAGATAATTCCATTTCACCAGACGAGTTTTGCTTTGTAGGTCTGTTATGTCCTGGGCTGACCTTGGAACTTCCCCAGGGACCCCAGGAACACGTACAAGAGTGGCCCAGAAATGTTCATCTGGAGAGTATGTATCCCTTGACCACTCAAAAAAGTCTTTTGCAAGAGAGCTTTTAAGAGTATATTGAATAAATTCTCTGCTTAAAACAAAATAGGCACTGCCTACAAATACCTCAATATTATGAGGTGGCAGATCCTTGGAAATGTTGGTTTTTACAGGCATCTGCACATATTCATGAGGCACTTTCATAAGTTCATGGTGATAAGTAAATCGTTCTTTTTTGCTACTGCTCGGCTTTATAGTTTCCAGCATGTTTCCTCCATGGAGTTTCTTCAGTTCAACGACCAACTCAAAATTTGACCTCAAAGGGAAATCTTGGCCACACAAATTAATAACATACTTCCAGGGAACTGGAGACTCCATCAAATCAGACAAGCAATTGAAATCAGCTTGCAGCCGTGAAATATGTGCATAGTCCACTGTCTCCAATTTTGATGCAATGAAAATATTGGGGAAACATTTAGCTAGATTGTTCACAGCGGATTTGAAACTTTTTGCTGCTTTTTGGTCATAATGGATGCAGTAAATATTCTGATGACTGTACAGTGAATGTATGAGTCTTTCTACCATTACTGCATCTTTGTGAACAACCAAAGAGTACGCAATTGGAAAACTCTCCTCCTCCAGGGAAACAGGTTTTAGGTGGTATTTCCTAAGCGAACGATACACATGGCAAGCACTTGTCATTGCGACAACATCTTCATCAGTTAAATCTATTATCTCTTTTCTTCTTATCTCTAAACTCTTGCCAATTTCATGGGGATCTTGTTCAAATATAGATGAGCAATTAATTTCATACTGGAACTCATTTCTTAGGTAGGAATACCTGTTTCTAACATAAGAAGAAGTGCTCAAGAAGGGCTCAACCAAATAAATGCCTTTAGAGGGAAGAAAGTGTCTTTCAACATGGAGGAGTTTCAGCAGTGCTATCAGCCACCCTGTAACACACAGGATCAGGATCTTCCTTCGTGAGGGACATTTGCAGGGACACTTGTGTCTCTTCATCCTGCAAGTAAACACAGACATGATGATATTTTAAATCAGGAGCAAAGCATCAGAGGTAGTTCGAGGTTCTAACAAAGGCATGTGCACACTGGTCTGCCTACGGGATAAACAACATCTTATCAGGACAGGCCACTGGAAATATGCAGTTTCTTCTTAATCATCATGTTAATTGAGAGTCAGACTTTGTCATAGTTATAGTCAAAGATTTCATTCCCCTGTATTAGCTGACTGAAGGCAGTAAACCAACTTGGATTTCAGATGATTTCCAGCTAAACAACAGTGCTGGAACAAGACTTCCACTGTTTATTTTCCAAACCTTTTTTAATTTCTTATGAGTCACGAACTGAAGTACAGCAACCCCTGCATTGGCAGAAACATCACTGTCCTCCAAGTGAGTAGGAAGGACTGTTTACTTTCCTGAGTAACTCCAGGGGATTCAATGGGAGCAGCAAGGGGATCTCTTGTGAGTTTGCTAAGAATGCATGC
Source organism: Ara ararauna (assembly GCA_028858755.1). Taxonomy (NCBI): domain Eukaryota; kingdom Metazoa; phylum Chordata; class Aves; order Psittaciformes; family Psittacidae; genus Ara; species Ara ararauna. The sequence goes on from CM054410.1 coordinate 82,580,737, forward strand.
TTAAGGGTAGATATTAGTATTTTAAACAGAAAGCTTTAAAGTTCAGTCAGAGCATCCTCATTGTCTCCAACACTGGAGCTGGCACATGAAGATGTCCAAGGGGAAATCAGTTTCCTTCCCGTCCTCCCCCAAAAGGGTCTGACAAGCCAAACATCGTCCCGCTGTCCAGATTTGTACTGGAAAACATTGCTAACCTGCCCTGAACAAAGAGATGGATGAAGACTTCCATGCACTGGAATGACTATATAATGTAACTTTTTGAGGCAGGAAGGGTAGTAATGAGAAATAGCACAGCTATCCTGTTCTCTCCCGGGTGACACATTCTCAGATTCAACTGCAAAAACACACACAGCCCTTTTTTATGCAGCAGGGTATTTAGTAACATTTCTGTAGAGCAACTTAACAGCTGAGGTGTTACCACAATAAAAACTAAACACAGTGATCATCTTTCCATACAGCTTTACCAGCTGAGTGCAAGCAGCATCGTAGCTATCCCTGAATTAAAATTAGACCAGAGCCCACACTCATGTGCAGCACTAAACTTAGCTCTGCTTAGCTTAAACTAACTCTACTTTGCCTCTAAGTTGAGCAGCTCACAATATTTTCTCTTGAGAATAAGTTGTTTCAGAATGTTTCAGAGTGAATAAAATGGTGAGGTCACCAGAAGTTGCTCAGATGCCTGCAGATCCCATTGTAAGATCAAGTATAGAGATGTGCATGCAACACTTGCTGCAAGACTAACTCAGGCATCTTTAGCATTCCCACCAGTGTCAGGTCTTGCAAACTGTAGCTTCAGTTAAAATGCAGCCTGTTAAGGTACAGCTGCTTCATTATTACGTTCTACTTGACTTTCCCTTTCCCTGTGCATCTTTCCCTTTGATATTTCTCTTCTGGGAGCAACAGAAAGGACAAGGAAATGCCACATCCCTATCTCACCTGGGGGCACCAGGTGTAGACCAGGAAAGGAAGCAGGGTAAGCCAACATCTACCTATGCTGCAGAAGACAGAGCTCAGCAGGTCTCTACAGGTTTTACAAGCAACCTCCAGGTACAAACAAAGAGAAAACCAGACCTATCTCCCCACAAAGCCAAGAAATCCCACATTCCCCCTTGGCCAGCAGGTGTTTTCCTTCACTTCTTTTCCAAACTAATCCCAGCTCAATGTCTAATCCAGGTGTCCCCTTTACCTATATCATAGAATCATAGAATAGTTAGGATTGGAAAGGACCTTAAGATCATCTACTTCCCACCCACCTGCCATGGGCAGGGACACCTCCTACGGGCAGGGACACCTCCCACTAAACCATGCCACCCAAGGCTCTGTCCAATCCAGCCTTGAACACTGCCAGCGATGGAGCATTCACAACTTCCCTGGGTAACCCATTCCAGTGCCTCACCACCCTTACAGTAAAGAATTTCTTCCTCATATCCAATCTAAACTTCCCCTGTTTAAGTTTGAACCCATTACCCCTTGTCCTATCACTACAGTTCCTCCTGAAGAGTCCCTCCCCAGCATCCCTATAGGCCCCCTTCAGATGCTGGAAGGCTGCTATGAGGTCTCCACGCAGCCTTCTCTTCTCCAGGCTGAACAGCCCCAACTTTCTCAGCCTATCTTCATACAGGAGGTGCTCCAGTCCCCCCATCATCCTCGTGGCCCTCCTCTGGACTTGTTCCAACAGTTCCATCTCCTTTTTATGTTGAGGACACCAGAGCTGCACACAAAACTCCAAGTGAGGTCTCACAAGAGCAGAGTAGAGGGGCAGGATCACCTCCCTCAACCTGCTGGTCATGCTCCTTTTGACGCAGCCCAGGATACAGTTGGCTTTCTGGGCTGCAAGTGCACACTGACAACTCATGTTCATTTTTTCATCGACCAACACCCCCAAGTCCTCCTCTGCAGGGCTGCTCTGAATCTGTTCTCTGCCCAAACTGTAGCTGTGCCTGGGATTGCTCTGACCCAGTGGTAGGACCTTGCACTTGGCATGGTTAAACTTCATCAGGTTGGCATCAGCCCACCTCACAAGCGTGTCAAGGTCCCTCTGGATGGCATTCCTTCCCTCCAACGTATCAACCAAACCACACAGCTTAGTGTCATTGGCAAACTTGCTGAGGGCGCACTCAATCCCACTGTCCATGTCACCGACAAAGATGTTGAACAGGACCGGTTCCAGCACCAATCCCTGAGGGGCACCACTCGTTACTGGTCTCCAGCTGGACATTGAGTCATTGACCACAACTCTTTGCATGCTGTACCTATGTTCCTGGAGAAAAGTCACTCTCAGAAGCTGCCTCTAATAAAATCTAGGTTTCCAGCCATGTGCTGGAAGCCCTGCAGAGAGAAACACAGCTAACCTGCCCCTGTTTTTCCTTTGGAGCAAGAAGACCTGTGTGGTGAGATATCTCTGTGAAGCCTACTCTGCCTTTGCCTGGTGGTCTCCCTAGTTATCAAGGACAACCCTTACCACTCCTGGCTGAACAGGGCTCACCTTATTCTGGACCAAATCTTCCTTTTCTCCCTGTCTTCTTCCAAAAGGCAAAAAGAGAGCCAGGACAAACAAAAGGCAGTGCAGGGAGAAAGCATATCCTCCACTGCTCAAAACCCCTCTATCTATGGTAGCCCTGGCCAGCTTCCACCCAGCGCCAAGCATTCTGTTGCTAGGCAAAACAACAAAAAAGCTATTGCGCCACACCTCCCTGCCTGAAACTAGTAATCCAGACTGCTGGAGCCCAATGTGGTCTGGACTTAGACCAGGATGTGCAAGAATCACCTGCACAGCACTGAGGACTCCCTCTTTGCAGGTGACGAGCAAAGGATCCACACTGAGTTACCTGAACATTCCTACGGTTGTTGGCACCACCAACCAAAAGACACTATTGTGCCATATAAGGAGGTCAAGAAATCCAGAAAATTTGAACATGGCTCAAACTGCCTGTGGAGGAAGGAATTAAGGAGCATCAGTGAGAAATCTCAGCTCCTCCACCACATCCTGTGTTTATGGAGGATCTCCCACTGATCAGGGCCAGCATCAGGTCAGACAAGAGCATCAGGAGCCAGCAATTACATCCACCACCCCATCTGTTTGCTTTGTTGTGTTTTGGTTTTGATTTGGTTTGGTTTTTTTACAACACACATTATATCACCATCACCACAGTGGTTCAGACAGAATCAGGCCACGTGTGATCCAAGCCACTCCTAATCACATTTTAAGGAAATTCTGTTCAGAAGTGCACTTCACCACTACCTATATCCTGCTGTCCCTCCTGCTCCATCTGTATTAAATTCATACTTTCTTGTTGTAACTGCAAATGCACTCCATTGCCAGGCTTGGTACATCAATACGAGGGCAACAGCCTTGCTTTTTAGGCACAGGTCATTTGCCTTTAAACAGGATAAAGTTAGTTCCTGCAAAAGACTGAGGTTTCATGAGGTACAATGTGAGACCAGGGAATGAAATCCCTTGAGACAGAAAAGCCACCACAAATCTCATCGGGTTTTGATTCAAGAGCCAAACTCCTTTTTCTTACTACCTGCAGCACTCAAAAGCCCCTCCTAGACAGAGCAGTATACTGTACTTGCAGTCTTCTGTGGAGGAGGGAATGAATGACGTGGCAGACAGGAACAGCAACCTAGAGCCACCTGAAACACTCACCTGGGTAGCACTGACCAGATGCCACCTCCGGTTATCTTGCTCATGAGTATTCTTTTTCTCCAGTGCTACCATACTATACACAGGAGCAAGGTTCTATTTTTTGCACAAAGACTTTATACTAGGAAGGGAGCTTGGCATTGCCATGGTGCCTTGTTTTGTAAATTGTTTGCATTTTCTCTTTTACATGCAAGAAGACTCCCAAGAAAATTAATGGAAACTGATCTCATCTTGCAACCAACACATACTGCACAGCTGGTCTATACAGACACATACACAGCATTTAACCAGGTCAGGGTACTTTCTGGCTGTCATACAAAGTATTGAATGATTCAGAGAAAGTAAATGGGTGTTTTTATTTATCCTTTGCTTCTGTAAAGCAAGGGATGCTCTAATTAAAAAAACATGCAACAAATAGAAGGGAAACTCATTCGTGTTGTGTAACAAACCGCACATTATTACACAACACAATTACAGTTTGCAATGAGGTATCTTAAAGACCTTGAGCTCAGCACGATTCAAGAAGAAATTAGGCAATCAGCTGGTTATTGAGAGTTTCCAGAGTTACCTTCGCCAATATATATATATGGACAGAAAGCTGAATTCCCTGGAACCACAACATCAGGAAATTACCAGCTGCCAAGAGTTCTGACAGGAAATTTTTACCAATAAAAATGTTTCTTGTGACCATTGCTCTGTTCTCTGAATCTGCTTTTATCTACTGCTGGACCAGAAGAGGGGTTGCTAGTTAGATCCATGACAGCACCCCTTGTATCCCTCCCAGAAAATAGCTGGGGTTTCCACTGATGTATTTCACTGACTGTTTTTCGCAGTTTTCTCCCTGCAAGAAGCTGTTTTGGGCAGTTTTACACCTTCAAACACTTAAAATAGTTTGCTTTCGGCAACTCAACAAGCTGAGCAATGACACAAAAGAAGGAACAAGGTGGTGGGAGAATTTCACACCCTTCTAAAAAGTTGAGCTGCAGATTAAGTCGTCTTTCCACTGAACTCTGTGCTGCATTAGCCAGCAGGATAAACCCTCCCAGGAGAACTGGGCAGAGGCTGACCTGTGTCACTCTCAAATTGAGGTTCTCAGCCCTCACCTTCAAGGCAGTCTCCAGCCAGGCTCTGCTGTCTGTGTCTGCCCAAGGCAGTGATGCTGCACTTGCAGGAGGACCAGAAAATACACGGCCCTCTTCAAGTGGGCAGCGGAGCTTCACTCGTTGCTCTGTGCTTCAACCCAGTGTGCATATCTTGTCTATAAGGAGGCTGCAGAAGAATTCTGCAGCTCTTCCGTGGCTCACACAACACTCATAAAACCCTATAAAACCCACAGAACAAGCTTTCTCCCCTGTGTATTCAAAGTGTTGAAAGTTATGAACCAAGCTATGGCCAGCTAAAAGAAGCACTAGGAAAGAAGGACAAGCTGAAGGCAAGAACATGCTAGAAAATGCACATAAGGATATACACTATAATTAGCCATTGGTTTCTATTGACTTGAGGCAACTGGGGAAGAGAGAGAGAATATGGAAATAAGAACAGAGGAAATAACACATATTTGACTATGGATGTTTGTATAGGTACTATGAGTAACACAGCAAAAGTTTGGGGAAGTGAAATATGGTCAGATCAAGGGGAATACCTGTGAAGACTGTTGCCTCAATGGTCACTTGAGCTGCTATCAGCCAGCTGTGCAGAACTTTACCTTCCTGAGAAAAGCTGCTGCTCCTGTTGGCAATCTGCAAAGATAAATCAACATCCACCAAAACTGCAGAGTACCCAAAAGTATATAAACCCCTACAGTGGGCACATCACAGGCATGAAAAGCAGTGTTTGCACCTGTACACTATCCACAGGCAACCTGCTTGGATAAATCACCTGAGCTCATACTGTCACAGAGTTAAAAGTAAAGCGTACCTATAATAGCCAGAGGAGCAAATTGAACCAGTAGATATTTCTCTTGGCTTTTACAATACAGATTACAACAACACAGAAATGCTGAATCCCTACTGAAAGGCTATAATTGCTTGAAATGTTAAATCTTGCAAGGTGAAACCAAAGGAAAGGCTCATTAAGGCTCATTAAATAAAACCTGGTTCTAGGGCTTCTTCTGGGGGGGGGGGGGGGGGGGGGGGGAATATGAAAACAATTCTAATTCTAGCTCCACTGACTGAAATAAAGTCTAGACACCACCAGGCACTTACCCTGTGGACTTCCCTAAGCATATCTTTGGAGCATTGCTAGTCTTGATTTGTTGAGAGCAGACTGCAGCATGTCACTTGTGTATCCAACTAGGCACCTTTCTATTGGAAGGAAGCTACACCAACAGTATCCCACTCCTCCTCCTCTCCTTCCCACATGGACCCCAGTGCAGTCTGGGCTGTGGGACTCTGCTGTTGGGTGTTGAGAGGGGGATGGGGCAGATTCACCATGAGAGCCTGGGACTTTCTCCCATGACTGCCTTTCCCCATCCTACCCCTCTAGGAGTCACCCCAGCTCCCGCAAACAGGAATCAGGATGAGTTTGCACAGCCAAGGAAGGCAGGAACCCTAGGTCTTCACTGTGCATAGGTCTTCTGTCCAGATCCCCCCTGAGTTATACAGCCCCTGCATAAACCCTGGCTCTCAGGGATATCCTCTTCTCCTCTCTCTGTACCGTACTTTTGCTAAAAAGTACCCGGATTTTACCCTTTCCATGTTGGCCAAGAATAAACACCTGCATTTGCGTCAATCTGATTAACAGACCCATTATCAATTTGTCACATCAGAGTCTAAGCCACAGCTAGACTGTGAAGCTCTCCATTGGAGAAATCTGCATTTCCCTTAGTTTGCCAAACTAAATATCTGAGGCCTCTCCACAGCTGGTGGAAAGACACGAGGAACTGCAAAGGGCCAACAGTTTGTCCCAGAGCACAGGGTGCAAGATGGGCTGGATGAAGCATCCCCCAGGAAGTCACCGCCCCAACAAACAGGAGCCAGGACTAAAGCCCAGCACCATGAGCTCCGCCAGCTCCGCTTGTAGTGGTGCAGCCTGGGTGGTGTGAAGCTTTCTGCTGGTAGCGCCACTGCACCTGACCCTGATCCTCTGCCAGCAGCACCAAGCAACTCCTCCACCCCAGAGAGGTGCCCAGCAGCAGTGGAGAAAAAACAGCCTGGAAGCTGCTCTGGGCAGCACAAGCCTGACCTCACCCAGAGGAACAAGCTCTCACTCTGACTGACCTCCAGTGGCTCATATCCACCGGGGTTACAGCAGCTTCAGCTCTCTTTGAGGACACCCCTTTATAAAGGGTTAAGGAAGGATTTGAGCAACCCAGAGAAACAGACAGGTTCCCTTCACCAGTGCAGAGAAATCGGCAGGCTTTGGGCTCATGCTACCGCTCTGAAGGCATGTTTCCACTTTACTAAGACCCTAATGATTTACATATGGAGAGCCCTGGTTCCTGACAGAGCCCAGGGCTTTACTGCTGCTCCTCACACTTTTATTTCTGCTGTTTACGTAAACCCTATGTATCTGGAGTAACAGCAGCTCCCAGTCTGTGCAGCTCAGTGATGCCAATGTCAGGAATATGCAGCTACCTTCACCCTCAGCAGACCAAATTACCAACTCTCACATTCCTCTTGCTCTGCACAGCAAGTCTTACCTGCAGTCCACATAGTCAACAGCCTCTTGCATTGCTGTTATCAGCAGTACAAATCACCTACTATGAAAGCTGACTGCCTTGAGGCAAAAAAGATAGTGGATCCCCCTGGCACTGAAGAATCAGCCCCCACCCCTCCAGAAGCCTCTATTCTTATTTCTCAAATGACTAATCTATGGCTATTGGAAACAGCCTTATTGGGAATAAAGCAGTTTCCAAAAAGCTGTCTTTTAAAGTAGTAGCTGCATTATTCAAGGTAATTTTTCTGTAACTCTAAAGTCAAAGACCTATGAGTATCTACATTTTAACATCCACACTTTTTTCCTTCTCCCCACTTAGCATAAGGCAAACTCAACCATGAAAAATAGTGAAGGTTCAGACAAGATACTTTTAATAGAGACCATCTGTAACTAAAAAGTACCCAAGTAAGACTTTGCTGTAACTGGTCCAAAAAGGGGTAAATGTGCCACTGGCCTCATCAAAATCTATGGTCTTCTTCCAACCTTTCCTATGTACCGCGGAGGTGTTCCCAGTTTGTCTGTTTCCAGATCACACTGATTTATTAACAGCTTGTCAACCACTTTGAGACTACAAAGAATTTTGCAACTCCAAGTACTTCATTCCCTTTCTTTGTATCTTTTCTGATGTAGCTTGTGCTCCACTAAACACAAGCACTTGAGTGATTAAAGGCAGAAGCTGCCAGGTGGATCTACAGAGCCTACAAGCTCCCCAGATGCTGCTTGAAGGGTGGAGCTGTCATGAACCAGCCTGGTCCATCACAGAAAGACCAGAGCCTGGTGGAGCCAAGATGCATCAGAAGCCTTTCTGCAGTCGTGAGTATGAAAATCCCGCTTTGAAGATTGGGTTTTATCCAGGGAGGCAGGACGGATCTCTGCTCAGAGCAGGCTGACCTGACCCATGAAGAGGGAAAGGCACTCCAGGCAGTACTGAAAGCAACAGGTTCAGCAGCAGGACATGCAGGCAGGGCATCCTGAGTAAGATTGTACCCTGGCTGCCTGCAACAGCAAACATCACAACTTGCCTGAGGAACACAAGGTATGTACCAGGCAAAGTCCACTGGCCCCTCTTGTCTGCCCTCTGCCAGCCTTTCCTGAAGGACCTGTTGAGTAGATAGCAAAAGCTCAAGCTCAACCACTAACTACATTGAGCTACAGAAATATGAAAGCCGTGATCTCCCTTATGCGTAGCACTATTGAATTTATACTACTTTTCTACTTTAGCATTACCCATCAAAGAGGTCTGTGGCTCGCTACAGTTGCCATAAATGATTTTGGTGTCCTGCACAGATGGCCAGCTGGTGGGAATCATCTCATTCTCTGTGGTCACACCTGCTTGTCTCACTACACAACCAGCCTGAGAGTAGTTAACCCAGAGTGGGAAGTGACAAGACCCACTGGCTGCTACCCAAATAAGGATTCTTGGAAAACTCAGGCTGTGAGTAGGCAGTGCTCTCTCCCAGTGGATTGGAAATACATAGTACTCAATATGAATGCTGTCGTGGAGCAACCTGCTTTTGTGCTTGCCACAGAGAAAGAGTTTGATGAAAAGGACAAGTCTGAATGCAAGTCTGTAGAAGGAGAGAAAACAGAGAGAAGCAGTTCTTCCACCCTACTATGTTGTTCTCTCCCCTATGGAGAAACCCTTCTGCTGATACACAGCACAAACCAGGCTCCTTGCTTATCACTTAGGTTAAAAAAATAAAAAGGGAATGGGTGCTGAGAACAGGAGCAGCAGATCCGAGGCTGGGAAATAATGAAAGAGAAGAATGGAGAGAGGGATCAATGCATGTAAGTGCTTTCATGTCGGCAGCATTAACAAAAACCAAAAAAATCAAACAGAGCAGCAAAACAGGTGCTTTCTCTCACTTGTTACTCCCCCATCCCTCAGAGGCATCGGAGGCAAAAACAGTGTCTACGGCTTTCCTTGGAAACCAGGTCATGATGTATTTCCAATTAACACTATCACCATATGATAGCAGGAGCTATGGGAACAATTCCCTCTCCTCCAGGCAAAAACACTCTGGGAAAAGTTCTCCCTGATAAAGTATCTCTGTTTGCCTAATACACACCTGCTCACACAGCAATGCAAACTTGGTCGAGTTGTTTGCATGACCAACTCTGCAGACAAACACAGCTAATTCCTTCTGATTTTCTCTCTACACAAATCAAGTCAGTTTGTGAATCTCTAGGGCAGGTAGAGGGGACAGTGTTCCTGGGAAGCTGGGGAAGGAGGAAAGTAATGAAGTGATTGAGGTTTTTAGTAAACTGTCTGAATTAAACTTTTAACTCTACTTGTTTATTCAATGCTGCTAGCTGGGAATGTTAATTTATTCATGTGCTAGTGTTTACTGCTGGTAGCTGGTTAGTTCCATTGCAAAATTATCTACTGATAGGGATCATGCCGCTTCTGTAGGAGTAATTTTTATTGGCATTAAAGCTAGGTCAGTTGATCCTATCAAGTTTGTCTGGTTTTCCACCCACTTTCCCTACACTGGGGCCTCAGCCCATGCCCCGCAACAGAGCGGCACCCACTACCAGCCTCGTTCCACACAGCTCACTCTCTTATTTTGGCCTGCCTAATGTAATACTTAGATTTCCTCTAAATGATGGGCAACTAAAGAGCTAAGTATCTACAATTACTTACATGCTGCCTTATGGACCTCTAATTAAGATGTGGAAAAAAATACATCATTACTTCTAGACCCAAGCCTAATTAAATTATAAGCCTGCCAATTTTAAGACTCTGAAGACTTAACACAGTGCCCTAAGGAAAACAACAAAAGTCTACAGTTTACTACAGCCTGTTTTGTGCTCCTGCAAGATGAAAGGCAGCTTCTCACCACATTCATGGGAAACACAGGCTCTTCAAAGATTCGGCAATTATGGTTATCACATATGACTTTGTCCCAGTGCTTAACACGACTCCTCATTGCCTGGGATACATAGATCTGTGTTTCCTAACAGAACCTGCCCTGCTGACAGTAAGTTGGTTTGCTTGCCTGCCACTCAGTCCCATCTCTTTCTATCTTCTTTAGAGAAGGCTGGATGCTTTCTTCTAGTTGCCTTCAGTACATCAGCGATCCCCACAACTGCAGTAAAATATCTAACATTAACTCCAGCATATTCATGTCCCACAGACAGATATGTCAAGGTAAAGGAAGTCTATCTCTCTGATCTCTGGACAGGAAAAGAGTCAGGCGACTTCTTCAGGGTCACGCAAGAAGACAGCAGCACATGCAAAAAGTGAACCTGGTTCCTCTGCATCCCTGACTAAACCTAACTGCTTTACAATAACTTTGGATGGAAGCTGTTCTGGTGGAGGCCTGGAAAGAAAAATCTCTCAGCAAATCCCTTGGTACATCCCAAACTATTTTGTCCTGCCAGTCAGAGGATCTGCAGCCCTGTTAAAGCAGGAAGTTTTTGGAAAGTCCAGGGATAGTTGGCCATGGAAATTCTCAAGCCCTATTGTTTATATGCTGAATGTTTAAATTCACTGACTTTAAGAGATGGGAGTATCAATGTTTGGCAAGGACATTATATACCATAAAGGCAGAAGTCAAGATAAAAACAATGTAAATAAAAATATATAGTAAATTATAAAAAAAATAATTAAAAAAACCCAACAAACACAACCAACAAAAAGCAATCAGTAAACAGTTTACTCTCTTCTAATACGGAGCAATCTAGAGTTTAACAGCTTCATTCCAATTCATATGAGAGTCCAAAATAATACAACTACCATGGTGGAGAGAGGGTTAACCTTTACCTCAAACTACCGCAAAACATAAATATCAGACCTTTAGGGCCAGAAGCTGTGTACATTGGCAAGGAGCAGCACTGTAAAAGAGGGTGGAAGTTTCCTGTTAGACAGGGAGGCAGGAAAGAATGCACCGCGCTGCAGAAAAGCTCCCATTAACAGCTCAGAATATTCCTCCATTTCCTTCACCTCTCCACCACTCTGCCTACAGACTCGCGCCTGCAAGCCCCCACTGTAAATCACCTCCTTCCAGTCAAAGTCTTCATAGCCAAAGTCGCAGCTTGTGAAATGATGATCAGCAAGACCATTTCAAGTGGAGCTGCAAACATACCTCCTGGGCTTTGCTGTGGTCTCTTCTCCTTGAAGAGCTCTTCAGGATGCTCTGTCCAAGAAGATCAACCCAGGCACAACCAGCTTGATGGCTGAACAAAGTCCTGGTGACTGCTCCATCCTGCTGGGGCGCCCGCAGCCTTCGCCTTTAAGGGTGCTTCAAGCTCATACGGAGTCGGCTGTACAGAAATGGCAGGGACAACATTACTGCTTGCACAGATTATAAAAGAAAAGTGTAAAATGTCAGCTGAAAAACAGCAAGCACGGAAGATTTGTGTGATAAGCTGTGGAAGCCATTATCTGTATAATAGCCTATATTTTTGTCTACTTGTGTAGCATTTCAAAGCACTAAGGTGTGAAGAAGACAACACCATAAGAAGAATAGATCACATCAAAGCAACCTAATTTCCTTCTATGGTGATGTAAAGAGGACTTGGGGAGAGACAGGAAAGTGCCTAGATACAATGAGCCTCTCTCAAAAGCCTCACCAAGTTCAAAACTCACACAGTACTTCAGATACTGAAGCTTCAGGTCTAGGAGGCCTTGTTCACTTCACAGGTAAAATAGCTCTGCCACAGAGCCAAGGCCCAAAATTCAGACGGCTGGTGTGACTCCTATGGTCTGGGTGATGCTTTCTGAAACTCTGTTGAGACATGATGCTCTGCATTGCAGGTTCACCTATACGTAACTATCTCATGTGGTATACAATGTCTCTTATATTGCAAGAAATATATTTTGGTGCTGTTTTACCTAAACCTTCTGTGTGTGATGGTTACAAGGAAATTTGGGGAACTAAACAATGTACTATTTGGCACATGTAGCATTTTCTTCTTCTCCACCTGCACTTTGACCAAAGTACTGTGCACACCAACCTTCTCTTCATCATCAGCCTTCCAGCTCATACAGATTTATAAACCTCACATCTCTGTACTATGGAGCTTGTTATCTGTGGCCTCTTCTCCAGTGTGGCAGGAGCAAGCTGAATTTCATAGGCTCCAAAGAGAGGTACGAGTGCTGCAGATCCATAGGTTCCTGCAGTCCTGCCTTAGCTCAATGAGCCCAGCCCAGCATTGTCATAGAGTGGGAACAGTTTCCCTCCTTAATATTTGGCAGTCCCTGTATGCACATGATGCAATATGGCATGAGAGTAGCTGGGTTCACTTCACCCCTTTTCAGGGTGATGGGAGGGGTACAGTGGTATAAAATGTTAATTGATAAAACTATGTTGCAGAAACGAGCTTTTTCTGATTTATCTGCTGCAACTCTTAGTTCCTTTACATATTTTCTGGGAGAACTCAAAAGCTGGAGTCACCATGTGACTCCAGATGCCTCCCTGCAGCTGTAACAGCTACACAAATGCATAAGCTCCTGCTAGAGTTCTTGTAAGCATCATCTGTTAGTGAGACCAAACTCACTTCATCAGCCTGCATCAGGACAGCTCATGCTGCCTACCCACCTCCTACATGAAGTGACTTTGTCACATAGGTACACAGTAACCACCAAGACTAATAGCCAAGCAGGTACATCAGCACCCCTCTGATGCTCCACTCCTTGCTCTGACCAACAGCTAATGTGCTTACAAAATCCCCACATCGCCCTCTCCTGAAATCTTTGTGCTGGTCTCTGAAAATGCTCTGTTCTGCCCCGTTGGTGGACACAAAGCCTCTTGAAATCATACTGTACATTGTGGATACCTGCTGAGGCCCCCACCCATATCTGGCCAGGCTAAAGAGCTGACAGGCTGACAAGATCTCTAAATTCACCTGTTTGTTCTCAACCAACATTTCAAGATGTTCTGGAATTCCCTGAATCCTATGCATCAGCACTCACTGTTTTCTTTTAACTAATGACGGCACAAAGCTTTGACTCTCCGTGCATTTTAATTTTAACTTTGGTTAACTCTTCCCAGCTTACCTGAACTACTTCTAAAGAATTGCAGAGATCTGCTCTCAGCCACCAAGGCTTCTTATGATCATCACAGACAGCCTATTGTCTGACTAGAGTAATTTGCATATTTAGGCCAGAAAATAGCATGCTCAGTATAGGCTGTCATCCACAAAATGTACACAGCCCAGTACACAAATTGTTTTTGGTGCCTAGTCCCCTTTCCTGCATTCCCAGTGTAATCCCAGCACAAGGGTTGTGTCAATACAAGCAATTCAAACCTGAATGTATCCCTATCACACCATTGCTGCTTTCCAAAAAAGATGTAGACTTTAAGAATTACTCATTTATAGGACTCATGTCAAAAAGCATTAGTCAGGGCTCTTAGTGATCTTCAAATGCTTTTACAGCTGTGTAGCCTACAGAGGATACACAGGAACTGGAACAAAACCCATCAGTATCAGATGTATAGGACCAAAACCCCCAGGTGCACAAACGCAGCACAATTTCACTTCGCTTTCTACAACCATCTCAGGAAAGCTATCTGCATGGAAGAACAGGCACATCAAATCCATGGGGCCCATGCAGTCCAGGATGTTGTCTCCAAGTACCTGAAAGCAGGTGATTGGAAAGAGGAGGAAAAACATAGCAAGTACCCTCCAACATCTTCTCCACGTGTTCTTTCCGTTTCTATTCTCTCACAGCTCAGCAACGTCCAAAGCAGGCAGTTACAAATTTCTACTTCTCTTGAAATGTTGATTCCTTCCACCCAGTTCCTTTTGAACCCACGTAAGTTTAATGGCATCCAGTAGAGTAGGGGCAGGCCAAAATGCTCGACAGCTGACCCAGGTATGGTACACAAAATCCCACTTCCACTTACTTGTTTCATTTTTTTGCCTTTCAGTACCCCTTGACTGTTGTAGTTCTTGTCTGAAAGAGAATAAGCAGCTCTTTCTGTTCACCACGTCTGCTCCAATCACCAATCTCTCTACCATATCTACCCTTCAGCTGTTTCTCTCTCAGGCTATCAAACATGAAAATATTATCATTAAGGAAATTTACTTATTTTGAAAGGTTGCTATTAAGGAAATTTGCCTGACTCAAAATGAAACGAGCTGGTTTGTGAACTAGATCTTTGGAATAACTCAGAGGGTGTTAGTGGAGCAGATCCTCAGGTGGGACACAGTAAGTTAACCTCAAGTGAAGCTCCCCTTAAGGTCTCCTTCCACAAGCCTCGCTCTAACACGATGAGCCTGTTCACTCCGTAATGAGAGAGAAGCTGCCACTGCCCCTCCTCCAGGAAAAAAATAATAACAAATTTCTGACAGATCTTTGCTGTTCTGTGACTTTTTGTTTCCTCACAAGGGAAAAAGCCTCTTTCTTTCCTCACTGAAGAAATCAGTAAGTCCACTTGGCGCGTAAAAACACGGCTCCAGACTAACGGGTACGGTTTTAGCAATTTACTCAGAGACAAAAAAACCCATCAAAACACGGCAGATTTCAGCTAGCGCCACAACAACCCCGGTTCCTGTGACAGAACCACACGGAAAGTTGGTATAACTCTTGCTCCCCAGGAAACACTCTTGCGGCTGCAGCAGCGGGGCACACCTTCTGCGAGCCGGGCTGCGGGCAGGTTGCGCGCCCTCACCCCCAACGCACGCGGCCTCATACCCGACCGACGGCCGCCTCTTTCTGCTCCCGACACGTAAAATCCCCATGTCATTAACTTTCAAACGCACCGCGCGTTCTTACCGAGCTCCCGCCGGCATCCACCTTCCTGCTCCTCCTGCCGCCGCCAGCTCCGCGCCCGGCCCGGCCCCGCGCAGCGCCGCCCAGCGCACCCACCGCCCCTTCCTCCTCCTTCTCCTCCTTCTCATCTCCTCCCCTCCAAACTCCGCCGCGGCGGCCGAGCCTCCAAGTTTGCGCCTATAGCAGAGCCGCCGGGAGGAGGTGGGAGCTGCCGCGGCCCCAGCGCGCCGCTACAAGCGGAAAGTTGCGGCCGTGCTCCGGGGCGCGGCCGCTCTCCCACCGCAGCTGTCCCGGGAAATCCGCGCCGGCACCGCACTCACCGGAGTGGGCCGGAACGGAGCGGGGCGGGGGGCGGCACGGAGCTGCCGTCCCGGGCGCGCCCGTCTGATCGGAGACGCGTGTGCGTACGATGTGTGTGTACAGTGTGGGTGCACGATGTGCGCGATGTGTGTGCAGGGACATGTGCGAGACACCGCACCCCGTGACGTGGAGGAAAAAGGAGGAGCCGCCGCCCGCCCCGCAACCTGGCGGGCAAGAGGAGGAGGATGGGGAGCCGGGGGGAGCCGCGGCGAGGTGCCCGGGAGTGGAGCCGACACCGGGGCTCGGAGAGGTCCCTCCGCTGGCCCTCCTGCGCAGGCTGAGCTGCCCCGCCGCCGCCCCAGGCAGGCGAGGCGAAGGAGGCGGGAGCGCAGGTCCACGCTGCGGCTTTGCAGTCACTGTGTCCGGGAGGGAGCCCGCTCGGCCGGGGGAAGGGACGGGGCTTGGAAGCGCCCCTGTGCCGCTGGCCTGGGTGCGGACGCGGCCGTAATGGATGGGCATCTGGTCCGGGGAAGGGCCTGCTAGCGGCCCGGACTCCTGCCGACTTCCTCTCTCTCCTCTCGGGGCGGCCGCGGCCTCTGCTCGGCTGCCCGCGGAACGCACAGACGTGACAAGGGCAGGGGCGAGCTGCGGGTGGGTGCGGGTAGCGGCGGTGGCAACCGCCTTGAACCTCTGCCAACAGCGAATGACCTGCCCTCGCACTGGAATACTGCGGTTCCCCTGCGACTTGCAGGCAAAGGCCGGTGTTTTAAGGTCAGGTTGAGCGGCTGGGCTCTGCTCTCCGAGGCATCGCTCGCCTGCAGCAGCGGTTAGGTCGGCAATTTAGAAGACGCCGCCAGAACGGAGAGCATCTGCCTGTTCCCGCAGCGCAGACCTCGCAGCTGGACACTGCTGTGACAGCTCCGTCTGAAGGCTGCTAATTGCTTGAGCCACTGTAACCGAGTTGTGTGTAACCGTATGCCTCGGCTCCTTCCACAGAAACAAGTGAAATCAGGACACAGCTGCTGGACAACTCACCTGCAGGTTGATCTGCTGTATAATGCTGGTGTAAGTGGCAGAACTGTCTGCAAGAGACAAAGTCAAAGCCTCAGCAACACCATCACCTCCCAACACCAAAAAACATATTAAAAACTTGAAAGTTTTTGAATCCTGTTCCACCTTTGAAAGATTATCCTCCCTTCCTGTGTCACATTCTTTTCTTGATAGCCTGGAAATGTAGAAATTCAAATTCCAGATCAACTGGTTACTTGACTACTGGTGGCCAGAAGAAAAGCCTGAATCTCATCTATGTGATTGTTCGTTCTCTTGATAATTTAAACAGGGTGTCTTCTCCAGTTAACATCAAGGTTTGAAAAACAGAAGTCTTTGCCTCTGTGCCATAACGACAAAACATTTGCCAACTGTAACTGCTCCAATGATTTATCCAAATTCCTAAGGCAACATGATTCTAGGATCATGTCAGTGTGCCCCTTCCCACCCCACAGCTGCATTTCCCCATCAGAGCCCCAGGGAGTATTTGTGCCTCGCAGTACGTCAAATCCCCTTCCAAAGCTGGCCTTCATTCCCATGTTTCTCTTACCTTAACTGCTCTTACAGGTTATAGTTCAGCTTTGCCTGCAAGGAGGTGCAATGTTTTGTGCTGATCCTCTGCCTAGAGTGAACTTAGCCATATCTTTGCCTTTATTTCTTTTCCCTGTGTCTCCCCTGCTTATACCTTCTCATAACCTCTGGCCTGTGTTATTCAGGAGGTCAGCTTATCACACTGGACCCTGCTGGCCTTAAAATCTATGAATCGTGTGTTGCACTGTCTGCCCCCCGGCTGCTTATCATCCTTCCCACTCTCATTATTTTGTTTTCTGCCTCACATTCTTCCTCACTGGTATTAATCTTCCCACTGATTTTTCTAACTCGATCTCAGCAATAAATCAATCAATCAATCAATCCATGCAAATATGAATCTGAATTCATGGGTTTTGTTCACTGCATCACCTCTTTCTCCTCTTACTCCCCATCTGAATATAAATAGCAGGCAGAATGCCAGGGGTTTTGTATTCTTTGCATTTAATGTCCTTTCTACTTTAGCCTGAGCCACACAAAGTATGGGCTAACTCACTGCCTAGGAGTGAAGAAGGGTTTTATTAAATGAAAGACCTGAACAATGAAAGGAGCATGAGGGGCTGCTGTTTGTCAGTGGTGAGCAGAAGCTTTGTCACTCTGCTATAGTTACGAACACCAACAGCTGCCTGTCTTTGACATGCAACAACAGCTTATATTTTTATGCACAAGTACATTTAGCAGAAATTTAAGCAGAGAAAACAGAACACCCTATTCAAGACAGTGTAACTTCCTGCCACCTCTTAAAGGATCTTTACATTAAGATTCCAGCAGGGAGAACAGAGAAAGTTCACAGCTGTGAAAAGACTTGGGAAGCAGAATTCTACATTTGTTAGTCATATTAAAACATATGTTGTCAAGCTAACACCTTTCTCAACATGCTCATATACATTACTGGGGAAAAAAACCACCCCAAACTGGTAGCTTATTCTTACATATACCATCAGCAAGAGACAGTGGTTTTCTTGTAACACTTTGCACTTTTACCTCTTTGCCCAGCTTGAATCAGATTTACTGTCCCTGTATTTTAGGATTGCCTTAGGTCATGTGATCATGTTAGTACAATGGACTACAAGCATTACTGTCAAATCCTCCCAGTTTTTATATATTAATTTTATTAGACATAACAAAGAAAACACATAAAACAAAAGAGTAATTCAGTAATAAACAGTCAAAAGTCTTTCACTTATCAGTGAAAGTGAAAGTGGAATTTGAATTAACATTTCCTTCAAACCAGCATGCCTTTAGGTTTGTTTTGCTGCTGCAGCTGTGAGACCTTTATGAAATACCTGTCACTCAGCAGCCTTTAACTTCTTTTTTGACTTCCAGGCAACCTGCATTTCTTTATCCTTGCAACCCATCAAGCTATGTTTGCTTATGCATTCCAGGGCACAGCACTAGCTCTCTGCACATCAGACCCCTCTCCCTTCCCTAGAACACCTTCTGTTTAAGGCACTAATCAAATCTCCCCTGAACAGCTCTTCACACACCAGCTAGTGAGCTCAGATGGTTATGTAGTGACAGGAGATACTTCTAGTCCCATACACTTTAGTTAGTGTATGCAGGTGCTACTAGCACCTGCTAGAATAGCAGGTGCTATTATTTCATCTCTTCTTATAATTCAGAGAATGAAAGAGCAAGAATGCCATTTGAATGCAGATATCTCTCATGACTGTCAGATGTGTTATAAATATGCTACTGAGGCAGAGTCACACATTGTAAAATTAAAGCAACTAGAAATCCTCCAGAGATCTGGGTGAGTAGCTAAGAAGATGTTGTTAGATGGAAAGAACCGTGTTTCGCAAGCAGGCTGACTGTATTTCCTGCCATATGCCAGCACATTTTCTATCAGAAAGACTTGGCTGGAACGTGAATGGAATTTCCCTGAGCACTTCTAATGGCTAGGACTCCTCTTTTAACCTCTCCCAGCACCCACCCCCTTCTCAAACGTTTCTATGCATCCACACCACATAAAGCAAAGCTGCTGGCGATTTTCAAAGCTGTCCATCTTGATTTTTCACCTAACCTAACAGCTTACGCTATTACACAAACATGTGCAGACATTTCTGACAGCACATGCTCAACCAGAGGGGTTCCAAGTTTAGGTGTAGGAAGTGACTATTAGTACTGATACCCATTTGGTTCTGTGCCACCCCATCAAGCATGGGAAGCTCCTGAAATCAGTGGAGTTTCATACAGAGATATCAAGTTGTAATATAATTCACAATGAGCACCACTATGTAACAGTCCTCATCTACTTCCCCATTTCTTAATCTTACAGGACAAATTTCAATACTGACAGTTATCCTCACCTGCTACAAAGTATTCCCTTGTTCCTCATTTACCCAAACAATCTTTCAGTTAATTCCAAGTGCTGGTAAAATTATTTATCAGCATGACAATAACAAAGCACTTAGTTTTAAAACCTCAACTGTTTACTTTCAACTGATGGTGAAGAAATGCTAGCACTTAAGAAGTCTTCAGAATCCAAAATCTTTACATCCTTTGTAGAAATTCCAGTACCTTTCCATTGCAGTGCATGGTAGAAATTCCTCTTTGGGTACCATTACTACGTCATGGAATTGAAGAAAATGTGCCAGACTTTCCACAGAGTTGAACTGGGCAGAAGAGCCTATTGAAAATGAATGCAAATGATTACAGGGTGTATATTTAAGTAATGGAAAGCAATCAATCACTGGCACTACTATCTAGAAAGGTGTTCATATCTTGTTAGAACCAATTAAGCATTAGCCATCTGTAATGCAATCTGTAATGTGTCCTAGGAATCTTGTAGTGTAAGACCCCGGCCATCTTATCAGTATCTCTCACTTGCACCCACACTTAAGTGAGATAACGGCCATACTACATGGTGCTCAGGATGAGAATTCAACCATCTTGGTCATTTCCAGCTATGTATCAGGAAAATGCAGTTGTTCTTCAGCACTGCTTGAATTTCACGTATTATACCCAGAAGGGGTAAGTTTAGTCGACTTCCCCAAAATTAAGGAATCATTCTAACAGGGAATGCACTTCCTACAATCCCCAAAAGACTATATATAAAGGAAGGTGTACACCTGTAAGCAAGAAATTGCAGGACTGAACAATGGTTATCTGCAATATTTAAATATCTGCTGGACTGAGACAATTATTGCGATGCACAAACTTAAGGCTCTTGTGTCAGTGCAGGAAAAGCTGAACTTTTCGCTGTTAAAATCAGTAACAAAATTATCATTGTAAATATCCAGCAAGAAGAAATTTTACTAGACATTTTCTCCTATTCTCATTTGAAATTTTCCTTCATTTTCTCAAATGAAAAATTTCTCATTTACTAGACATAACAGCACAGACTTCAAAAGGCACCTGGACTGTAGTTTTCAGTTACTTGCTTTTGTTCATCATTCATCCAAACTTTCTCCCCTTGGTAACCTTGCACAGAATATCAGAGCTCCTGAGCTGCCATAACCAGCCTAACACAGAAACCACCAGTGAGGGTAGAACGTAGAGGTAGCAGATGTTATCAAGAGAGGGAAGGCTGTCACAAAAGGATAGTTTCTGATTGTTGTGTTGGTTTTAGTTTGTTGTTTGGGTGTTTTTTTCAAACACAACAGTGTTCAGATGCCAGACTGTAAGCAGTGGAGAAAGGCCTCACTGTAGTGCCTTGAGTACAGAAGCAAACTTAGTAAGGTAAGGTGCACACAGGCAGTCTTTCTCTTTCTTACCCTTGCTGTCTTGTTAGGTGCTCTCAGTTTTCTGCCATCTTCATGAACTACAAGATCAGGTAGCAATCAGTATCAATAACTGAATGAGCTTTTTTCCCGTAAATCTGGGAAAAACACGTCACCTCTTAGTACTTTTTCCATGCTGCTTGTCAAGGCTTTTCTGTCTCTGTTGGCATCTATTTTAGCATTATAGTTTAGAAACTATCCTAAATTGTGTTACCATTTTGTTACAGCTTTATGAGACCTTGTCTCTGTGGCTGCTAAGAACCTGAAAATTGTATTTACAAAGAATTCCTGTTAGTGGTGCAACTTAATAAATGTCAGACCAGAATCTCCCATTGCATAAAGGTTAGTCATCAAGGACTCACACTTCTGTGCAGAGTCACCATTTTAGGATCGTTAAAAAAGCCCTTTAAAGATCACTTTTCAAAAACAGCTTTCCCACCAGTATCCTTGTTTTTCCAAGCAAGAAAGTGCTGGAACTACAAAGAGATATGGTTAAGCATTTTATAACTATTTTACTTGTATAAAATTTATTTAAATGCTTTTGCAGTTTAAGCAACATATCTGAATCAATTGACAGGTATGAGTTAATCCAGTTTCAATATTTCTGTGAAACAAGTAAAGAGTATTATCATATCTGAGGGAAAGACGAACTGATTTGCAGTATCAGTTCGTATCAACAAAGTCAGAGCAGTATCAGCAAAGTTAAGAGATTTTATTCTTCTGACTCAAATGGATCTGGATCAGTGCAGTTAGTCTAGATGTGGGCTACAGATGAATAAGCAAAGAGAATGACATACTTAAAGGTAACAGCATTTGATCTACAGTAAAATACAAGGGAGTATTTAGAACAAAAAGCTATCTTAAGAGTTTTCAAGTTTCTTGGAAATTATCCACACTCCTCTTAAGAACTTAGAAACAAAGAAGATTAGTCACAATCTGGACTCTCAAGAGTACTTGTCCATTCAAACCAAGTAAGGTCTTGTAAATTACAGCCAGCGTTTCGCATGAATATTTTTGGATCCTCTCATTTGTTAAAACACTGCTGCTGAATTGAAGCACATGAGTTCTGCTCATGCTGGTGGTAATTTTGAAAACTTTTTTGTCAGCTGATCAGGACCTGTTATCTTGGAAAAAGAGATGTCCGTGGACAGACTGCCACTGTAAGACTAGGTTCTGACTAAGTACTATGCTTTCTGTCTTGTTTCGTTTTTTTCGTTTCTCCCTCCTCCCCTCCTCCCTCCAAAATGCCTTTATTTTTCTCTGGGTCTCTCCACAGTTTTTGATTCACTTCATGTGATACAGATCTAAATTCTTTTTTCCTCCTGTTGGAGGAATATGTTGAAGGCCAAGGTCTCTGCCTTTACAAAACCAATCAGTAGGGAGTGCTTTTTTTCTAATAATCACATGCATCATGTCAGTCAAACACCTGAAGTTAAGGTGTCCATCCCCTAAAAAAGTACAAGCCAGCAGGGATTTTGGCTAATTGCTTTGTAATTATCTGCGTCCACCTCTATCTGATTTTGAAAGCACTTTTTTCCCTCTGAGAATTAATTTATCAAGTGATCCTAAATTATGCATGATTCATTTTTTTGCACTGGTAGTTATGACCCCCTGAAAAAAATCAAAGGTTATTTATAACATCTTCTTAAATAAATAAATCATCAGAGTTTGGAAGCTACCTAATGGACTACAATGACCAGATACTTCATAGTAGAGCTGTAACAGTGACAGAAGGACTTAGAGCACCTTTTGATAGTACCTTAGCCTACAGTTCATTCCTTCACATATCAGACACGAGTCACCATGAAACATCTGTAGGCTTAGCTGATCATTTGCCTGCAACTAGAGTTTGCATAGCAATAATGTGGAACTTAATTCAAACTTCTACAATTCACTATTCTGTTGCTTCTAGATAACATGCTAGATTTGAGAAAGTAACACATATATAGTGGAGGAAGAATACTATTCCTCAGAAGTTCATTCTGTTGTCCTTCAGTGAGACTGGCAAAATCAATGTCATAAAGCAGAAAAAAAGATTGGGTGTATATAGACTCATTCTTTAAAAGTATTTCACAACAATGGCCTTTCTTGTTAAACTCTGTATCTGCATGGAAAAAGGACATGTGGGTATGATTAAAGATCAAGAATTTATGCATTTTATTCTAAAGCATCAGTTTCAAGGTTTATGCTGAAATCTCTGATTATTTTATGTTTCGTGTAGCAGAAAGTATTATTCCCACAACACAGATCTGAAGATCTTACACTTTTTTGAGAGACAGAGTTAGGAAATTCTTGATTCTACATGTCTGAAAAACTAACAATACTAATGCTGCTTTATAGCTTTCTTGCAAGTGTTGCCTAGATAAGTGATATAAATCCAATATATTATTCCCCATTAAATGTATGGCTACCTCATAATTTTATACAGTAACTGTTTTGTCTCTTCTCCGAGATACATTTGGTATATGCCTGTTAGGCAGTAACAACTATGTTATATATTAGAATACATTCTGAATTACTATTCTTCAGGGTCCTTGGATTGGTGTATCGCTATATAGTTTTTTATTTAGCAACATGGGGAACTCGATACTTCCAATCTCTTACAGAAATCCACCAATGTTACAATATTCTATCAGTAAACAAGAGAATAATTTAAATCTTAGTGACTCCTACCTTCTTCAGTATAGCTGTAACATGATTTTTTCCTTAGAAGGTGAGAGAGGTATGATTGATGTATATGCAAAATACCGATCAGGAAATGTATACATCCTCCCACAAAAGAATCTACATTCAACACTGAATTTATACAGAAATAAAATATAATAAGTACTTTTAAAAGAAAACATAATAGCTTATTCCATTTTTCTCACACAAATATTTTTACACAGCTGTCTAAAAGGCCTTTGAGTTTCTCAATGAAGTCAGTCACTCCACTTAAATACCAAATACAGAGTTGTAATTCAACAACAAATGCATACACTAGTATCCTTTATTAAAAGGCACTAAGATTGCTTTAAAATGATTCATAGATTATTTCTTGGTATGACTAGCAGGGTGCACATTCACACCATACATACAACTTATTATTTTGAGTTATTATTGCATACTTGATTACATAATGATCCACTTGTATAATCTTTCGGAAGTAAAATACCTGGATCTCTGAAATGATTTCTAACCATTTTATAAAACATGAATTTAATGTGCCAAGATAGTGGATAAATCAATTCTAGGGCCAACCTGGAGTAATTAAAACCAGAACAGTTTAAAATTTTTGCAGTTTATAGCACACTGAGATGCAGACTGGAAGAAACAGAAGACGAAGTATAAATCAAGTTTCAGCTCAGGTCAGAACACCTATTTGATAGAAAAAACAATAGCTCATGTTTCTCATGCACTGATAAAATCTACAGGAGCTGTGACTCATTTGGTGAGTTTTATGCACAGCCTCAGAAGAACTTCTAGAGCTTTCTCCTACACTGTTATCATGTGCTGAATTAAAGACGGAATTGTTTTGTTTAGAAGCTTTGTCCCAACTTTGCTGTCACTCCTGAAAAAAGTCCTCCAAAGATGCATGACATAATCTGAATGCTCACCAAGGAAGATCATCAGGTAGCCTCTTAAATGCTTTCATTTGACACAACATTACCAGAGTGTGGAGTCAAAAAAGTCTCTCTTCTCTGTTTCAAGTGAAGCAGTAGCTGAAGGCACTGCCTCTGAAGCTTGCTGTTCATCACACTGCCTTTCATTTATTGTTTTCATAAGTCGGATAAGAAAAGACAGATGTATTCTAGGAAGATTATCTACAACAGTTCTGTTTGTCTTAGTCTTCTCTCGGTCTCCATGGGAACACCAAAGCAGATAAAAAATGTTATAGTGCAGCTGATGAGTTAGGAAGATGGGTCAGTTATCAAAAGGTTTCCTTTACAACTTGCTCCACAAAGTAAAAAGGCCAGAAAGCCAGTGCTTAAAGCTCTTGACAAGGAGTTAGTTTACTTTTAGCCAGGCTTCTTAAGTAAACATTGTTTCTGTGTGCAACAAAAAGAAGCAATGGTTACAAGTTTTAACAAGTAAAGATTCCAGCTAAATATATGGGAAAAAAAATTACCATGATCATGGTTAAGCACATGTATACCTTGTATGGACATGTTGTGGAATGTCACCCTTGAAGATACTCAGAACTTGACTGGACAAGGCACTTAAGCAACCTCATCGAACTCGGAAGCTAGCCTACTTCCGAACAGAGGTTGGACTAAAGACCTCCAGAGGCCCCACCTAACCTACATCAGTCTACAGTTCAATGCGGTCACACTGCCGCTTTTCAAGTAGTTCCCCAGTTTCACAAAAACCTGACTGATAGATAAGAAACCAAAATTAAATTCTTAGAATTGGCTTCCATTGCATGCAGTCCTCAAGAGCTGCTCTTTTTTTCTTTTTTTTTAAACTTTTTGGTCTCCTAAAAAGTGAATTTTGTTTGGCTGTTACTGGCCACACAGCTGAACTCTGAGTCAGCCATGCATCATTCTACCTTCTACCTTGCTCATAGTCAAATAAGAGCAAGTAAAAGATTTTGGAAAGGAAGAGTGTGCAGATGGAGGAAGCCTATATACTTCAGTTACTGCATTCGAAGTTACTGCAAAATACATCTTTGTAAATTCTGCTGACAAACTATGCGTTACTTTTTAAAGTATGTAAGTACCTAAAAGGTAATGCCTGGAACTTTGAAGCACTGGAAGATACTTTCAAATATTTTGTCTGCAAGACATGAAGATGGGAAAACAGTATAACAGCTGCTGCATTTTGAGATACCTCACAGAAAGAGAAAGATTATGGGTTAAAGTCTTTGCCTACAATCTCGCTTTGCTTCCAAAGTGAAAATGGAAGGAAAATGCAGGGCATCTCTGTCTTTTACAGTCACATAAATAGGGGCATTGTGTAAGTGATGAGAATTCTGCTAAAGTTTACAGGGAAAATATTATTAGATGCCAGTGTTTTGGTTTTTTGCTCTTTGTTGTTGTTGTTTTGTTGTTTGGTTTGGTTTGTTGGGGAGTTTGTGTGGTTTGTATGTTTTTTGGGGTTTTTTTTAACATGTCCAAGTAATTCTCCTCTTCCATATTATTACACCATTATTGATGGTGATGATGAGCCACTACTTCAATAATAAACAAAAAAAAAATCAGATATACAGGATCGAGCTCTTTTAAGTTATGCCATTTTGTTAGAGAAAAAGAAAATAAAATTAACCTTGGTGTTCTTAGTTTTCAATCCCTAAACTACATTATAATCATCTTTTCCACCATGAAAGTAAGAATAGTAAAGTTTTCCAGTGAAAGTAGTTTCTTACATAACGTCTGAGCCTGAGCAGAATCTGGGGCTCTGAACTGAAGTACTATGCAGCATAAAATATATTGCAAGTTTTCAAGAACAGGTAATGTTTCTTTGCATTACAATTACATGGAGTTTTATACATATTGCAGGAAAAATATACTACAATGGGTTAGGTTTGTTGCTTGGACTAGTAGCAAAGAAACATCTTCATCCAGTTCAAAGATGTACATGAGATCCCTCTTCTGGGGATTTTACAATCTGAAGACTAATGGCAGATTCTTGCAAATACATACATGTGATGCTTACCAGTGGCCCAATTTTACACCTATCTAGGAGGCACTGAAATACTTAATAGCTTGGTTTCATTCTACCGAAGCAATTCATTTGGATTTAAATATTCTCCTGCCAAGTCAACAATTTCAGCATCACAACTTTGTAATGGTGTGCAACATGAGAAGTTAAGACTGACTAGCAAGAAAGCTGAAATTTAATTACTCTTCTATCATTTTCAGGACTAGTGAAGCCCAGAAAGTAAAGTAATTAAAAGCCAATTTATATACCTGAGTTTTATAGTCAGAATGTATTTAGTGTGAAGTAAAGCAGCAATGCCATTGTGTATCTGACTGGTTCTTTGGAAACAATTGTAAAAGGCAAACGAATACAGCAAATCCATTTATGGGCTATGGGGCTTCTCATGGCACTTCCAAAGCTTCATTTAGAAGATTTCACTTTCCTCATTTCATTAAGGACACTCAATGAAATAATCACCCTGAGGCACTTATTTTAAAAGGAATTCCCTTCTTAAGTAGGAGTTTGCTTTTCATAGTTTGCTTTCAGAAATATCTCTGGTCAGACCATGAAACCTGAAAAGCTTCTCCTCAGAACTGAATGAGAAAGGCTTAGGATCTGTAAAACAGAGATGGAGAAACTGGGCTGGTGGTTTTTAAAGGTTATAGAGCATGTTTAGCACTTTCTTCCTGAAATTAACAGGGTAATTGTAGTAGTATAAACCAAAATGTATATATGGAAGAACATTTCTGTATATTTCCAAATTACTGATTTTTATCTTCTTATGAATCTCTAACTTTGCAGAATCCCCATTGTCAGTGGTTACCTTTGCTACAAAATGGACTTGCTATACAGGCTTAGGGTAGCAATGGCCATATGCGCTACACAACCATTATCTTGGTAAGCAGAACTATATCTAGTAACTATCTAATAAAACATGAATGTGCCTGTTCATCTCTTTAGCAGAGAAACATAATTCCTATGAGTTTTAATCTTTCCAATTCATTTCAATCTGGGTCGATACATAAATTTGAACATCATGTACTACACGATCTATTTTTTGTAACTTCAAATACCACCTCCCTCCAAATATTCTGCCCTGGCATTTAAGATACTAAGTCTACTTGCTCCTATTAAAAAAAAAAAAAAAAAAAAAGAAAAAAAAGTGGCATAACAAAGCATTTTTTGCAGAGGATTCACAGACTCAGAGTTTACTTAGTTCTTTGTACTCTAGCTGCACGGATAGACATACAGAAGCATAAATAGTTGCTTTATAGCGTAGCTACACTTTCAGCTTACAGTGGCTGACACCATTCTTACTGTCTCCCACAGCAGATCCAACTCAGCACTAGTTACCCACTTCAGTGTAAAGCGTTACCCAACACTGGGCACAGTGGGGGTTTGAGCTGGCTCCTCTGACTTTGTGCATTGGTCAAACAGGTAATCCCTCTGCGATGTAATCAAAGGTAGTAGAGGCAAAAATCCTTGGTCATAGTGCAGTAAGTACTGTTCTCATTGTACAAATATTATAGATAGAGTTTAACGTGCGATCAACATAAAAATATAACACTGAAACCACAAAGTTACAAGCTCAGTCAACTCCATAAAGATCAAAGCATCTTCAGGAATGGTTCCACTCTTCCCTTTAAATTAGATTACATGAGATTACTCAGCAATGCTTTTGTATCATATTTCTCCATCTAAATCCAGAAGGCATTCGTCTATGGTATTATTTTGTGGAGACATGTAACCAAGTACTTAAAATGATATGGAGTGATTTTGTTAACTACATCAGAACAATAAAATGTTTCTCATTTGGACACAGAAGAGTTGAACATATTAAGCTCCGAAAAATGTCATTCAGATGATCCAAGAGCAGAGTTGTAATTTTTCCCCAGCTTTCTCTCCCCCACACAAATCAATTCCATGCCACCTACTTTCTTCTTCCTTCTGTACCTCTCGTATAGCCCTTGCACCCACCATTAGGATTTTTAGGCAGATAAAAACAATCTTACTCTTAAATTCCTTGGTAACAGCTGCTTCTCTTTCAGTGCATGTTTTCCCAACTTCTGTTTGTGGCAAAGATGGGGGGTTTGGCTGCATACTGATTAGGTCAAAAGTCCCAAGAGGCTGAGCAATGGAGACAGTACCAGGACCCTGATGGTGATGGTTGTGGTTGCTGGGATCCCTCATGATAAAATTCTTTCCTGAGAGCATAAGAAGATCAAGACAACTTTGTTCTAAGAACAAACAGTACTAGTTAACACTGATGGTTTCATGGTTTAATACAGAGAGCATTTTTCTTAAAGGTAAATACTGAAGTTTTCACTTGGCTTTATACCACCTAACACATGTAAAGGCAGACTTTCCTCTGCTCCTTTACCAGCCCAGCCATAGCTGCTATGACTGTGTTTTCTTCTTTTAAAATATATGTCATCATTGATAAAATTACATTAGATGCCACAAAAAATGAACTTGAAAAGTAGCCTACTAAATATATGTTTCGCTGCTTGTCTCAAGGATAACAGAAACATATAATAACACGTATGATCACAGCAAAACTATTCTCACTTGTTTTCATGCAACTTTATTGAGTTCAGCTACTCACCTTATCCTAGATACCTGAAAAAACATTAACATAAACCTTCTGAAACAGGCCCCGTGGTTCAGCCATTAGGAAATCATCTGGATTCCCTTGAAAACACTCTTTATTCCACGTAACTTTGGGGTCTTTCATGAACTAAAGGTGAACAAGACTTGTTCTAATCTTTACAGGTGGCTAATAATTATTAAAGGCAGTAAGAGATTGCCAGAGTACAAGAACTGCAATAGTTATGCTGTTTCCCAAAGACCATCTTCCTGAAATAGCAATATACAAAATGAATGTACAGATTACACTTTTTTGAAACAACTGGCAATGCTTTTATTTTAAGTGACTTTGCTGGAATCTCAATATGAAATATCTAACACCAATATCTGCTCTGCAACTTACATCTGTTTTTCAGCTGACATCCACATATTAACATGGCTTGTTATTCTTGGTCCTTTTTAGCAAACATTATGTCATCATTACATGTACCAGAAAGCACAGAGGAATAAATTCCAAGCCACATAATCACCATTTCTTCTTCTTTCCTATATACAGATAGTCTAAAAGTACTGTATACTTTCTTAATGTTTAGTTCTCAGTCAGGCTTGAATTCAGTAATTCCTGCTTTCTGCTAGTGTGATCCCGGAAGAGGTTAAAGGCTCAGACTCAAACATGGGGCATAAACTGAAATTTAGATAGGATTTAGGTGACTAATTCCAAAACTGCAATCTTTAAAGCTTCTCTTACACACCTGCATTGGTCTGAGATGACTTGACTTAATGTGCTCTTGAAGTTTTTTGTGTTAACATTCCTCAGGTATCTAATGCTGCTACACTAACCTTGATGCACCTTACTCTCAACCAAGCTGAAAAGCTAGGACACTTCTTATGCTGGCAGCCACAGAAGAGCAATTCCTTAACCTGTCTTTGCCTAGGGACCTTGATTTGCTCAAGGTTCTTAAAACATGCTCCCTAAATTGGGCTCTATATGATGTTTAGTTGGTAGCTGCTTCTTTTTTTGAAAAAGATCACTGGTCACAGCCACTGCCTGTATCATTTTTTCCCTCTTCATACAGTAGCTCAATGAACACTAAGTGAAGATATGGGAAACTGGAAAGAGTGTGTGAAAGGGGTATTTAAAATAATAGCATTCTCCTCCAAAAATGCTCTAATTATCAGGCCCCAGTCTTCTTTTTTAATGATGTTCTGGGATGCACAGAAAAATTTCAATTCAATAACACAGTAAAAAAGAAAAAAAGATTGATTTTCTACAAAAGCAGGATGAATAAAATACATGTTTTAAGTATATTATAAAGATAAAAGAGTGCCTCAAAATGTCCCCAGGCAAGTGGAACAGAATAGTTCACATCCACACCAACAAACCTTCCTGTGCTTTCGAGCAGGCTGGCTATAGGCAAAGTGCCTGTTGGGAACAAGCTAACTCCTGAACAGGGCCTGGAAGCCATCTGGGAGCTACATGATTCCTGTAACTGTTCTCACAATAAAACACTGCAAGTTAATCCTCTTCTGGAATGACTTAAGGCATTGTTTGATTTCCTGTATTTATCTGGCTACATAGTACCTGGAACAGAACTGAAACTGAGAAAACAGCAACTTTGGCTTTTTCTCCGTCATTTTCTCACCTAAGGCTAATGGTTAGGCATTACTATGATTTTAAATTACGTGTGACAAAAAAACCCAACTTCTTCAAATACCTTTCCCAGATTACACTGGACTGTTTGTGAAAAACAGGAAAAAAAAACCCCATCTTACTGATCTTCAGGCTGATTTTTGTTTGTTAAGAGTATTTTCTGAATAAATGGATTTCTCTGGTTTAGAAGTTACAATACTTATCATAAATTTTCCATTACAGGAATAATTTTCAAGAACTAGTGAAATACTCAAAACCCTATTAAACAATTAAAAGACTAAATCCATTTTAAGTCACTTACAACTGGTATAAACTTAGGTTATGAAGCAGGGCAAAGTAAACTCATCATCTGGATGCTCTCAGCCTGAAGCAAATTCCAGTAGAACATGATAGTCTGAATACCAAATTAGTTAACTCATTTTTTTAATATTTCAATTTATTTCAATTTATTTTGATTTATTTCTAGTATGTTACCAACAGATCAAGCCTGGTATCCCAGTTCACGTGAGTGAGGTGCAGGGTCCCATCAATTAAAGGAACCAACCACAAAAGCCCAAAAGCTTTTCAGATTCCAAATGCAACAAGCAGTCAAAGGGACTTGAGTTTCCCTGGAAACACATGACTTATCAAAATTAGGCTGAAGTTCTAAAGTCTGCTGGGCAGTTCTAAAGAAAATGTTCAACATAATTTTGTCATATCAATGCACGCTGCTTCTTATGGCTGTTTGATTTTGGGGAATAATCCCCCTAGTTATTCCTGTTGCTTGGGCATACCAGGATCTCCACCAACAAAGAATATTTAATATTATTTCAAGATGTACATAGAATTAAAACTTATACTAGTGTATCTGAGTTTTCAACATAATAGAAAAGTATTAAATTAGCTTATTAAAACTTCAGGATACATAAAATATTTATAATGTAAATTGCTACCTAAATATTTTTTACACAGCAACAGAGTCGTTAGTATTTATTTTCTTCACACAACCGATTTATGGAACAAAAGAAACATAATTCTTTAGAGATCATGTGTAAGTTCTGGCACTATCTATATTTCAAGCCCAAGATCTGTGATAAGCACATAGTTCAGGAAAAAATAAATCAGGAGGCAACAGAGGAATTTTTGAATTTAAGCTCTTTAGAAATCACTTTCTGATGCTTCAGTCATGGTGACCAGTAGGTTTTAAGTGGTACATACCCAAAGGCATTCTTTCTTGTGATAATAATGCTGGGTCTTCAGAAACTGATACTCCTTCATCAAGAAATTTTGACAACTGTGTCCCAAGATAAGTAACCTGTAAATATATACCTAAATGGATGCCTGGTAATTTTAATTAGTGCTTTTTTCTGATAGGTGTAAAAATGTCACTTTTCTCATAAAACTGATTTTTATGCACTTAACAGTCTAATCTGTGTCTGTTAAGGTCAAGCAGAAATTCTGCTAATTTGAATTCTAAATGACAAAAAACATAATACAACACATCTGCAAAGCCCTCTTAAACTCCACCAGTACTTTTGCTAACTTTTATCACTGACATGCTGACATTTCAGTAAACTTGGTTCTTTCCATTCTAACTACCTTTCAGCTTTTTCTGTCAGCCTCTTAATCGTCTTTAAAGCTATTCTTTCAAAGCACTGAGAGCTTACAGAGCAGGCATTCCACATTCTCTCAACGCTTGTGCTAGTTCATCACTGCTGTGCTAGTTCATCACTGTATAGCTACAGCCATATAGCTCTTTCTTTGCTGCTTATTCATTAAGAGTAACAAGACATTTTAAAATACAGGCTTGTATCCCCTTTTGAGAGATCCAGATTAGTGATGTATCGCTATTTTTGGAGTCAATTCAGGCCTACCTTATTCCATGCATACTTCCATGTTACATAAATATCATTTCCTAGTAGATCTTTAACCCAATGAACTGGATTCTGCATTATTTGTCTCTTACTGGTTCTGATCTTGCCATTGTTTAAGAGCGTGGCTTTATGACTAAATTCCTAAAAAATAAAAAGTCAAGAAGTAGTTTTCAACTTATAAATTAACAGATGTGAATTAACATCCTTAAAACATGAAAAAAATACTGAAGAACAATATAGCTGAAAATAGCTAATTCTGTTTCTCTCTGAAAAAAAAGGAAAAAAAAAAAGCCACTATCAAAAACTGTAAATGTAAAATAACACAATTTATTCCACCAGAATAAGATAATTTAGCCACATTAATACCGCTGTTGGAGGACAAATCTCCCTACTTGTGTTTATCAGAACTGTATTTGCATCTTAGTTCTTCTGAGACATAATAAGGCTGTGAATAAATTAATTTGCAACAGTGAACCCAGGAACTCACAAGAGGCAATTCTGCGCAACCAGTAACTGTTACACAAATGCAATCTTCCTTACACGTGTGGAACAGTGCATGTCACAGTGAAATTCCAGCAATGATTGAAAAATGAAATATATTTGCATACAAACTTCACTTATGTCAAGGGACAACAATTACATGTTTTAGGAGGAACCTGACACCCTTATCTTATGCAAAATAAAGTATAATATGCATTTATTGTTGCTGCCTCTTTGATAGTGCTAACACAGCCCAGTTCTGCAAACATACATGCACCCCCAGAAGCAGGGCTTATACTATTTATAGTTCAATATATTACGATAATATAATTATATTGTATCATGTTAGCCTAACTTGTCTCATTTAGGCTAACACAGCTAAATAATGCAAAAAAATTAGTTGTTGATAAACTAAGCTACAACTTAGTAAGGTTGCTTAGCCTGCAAGGGTTAAGGTTAAACAATCAGAGTAAGAGGTAATGATCCATCAATAAACACTGAACTGCTCTCCTACCATATCTACTGACTCAGGGCGTCTGTCAGAATCTAAATTAAGACGTTTGATGAACACTTGAAATAGTATTTTGATGAACACTGAATCCAGTTCACTGTTTCACAGCTTAGGTGAAATATTCAAAAACTGCATTATGCCTGCCCAAAGCTAAACTTAAGTAACAACTATGTACCAGCTCTATGTTGTTATTTAGTACATCTCTACAAGGATAAAGAAGGAACCTTTACTAATCATCTCCTCTTTGCAACACAACAGACGCTGGCTTCTAAACTTCTATCTTACAGCACTGTCTTCTGAGACAGAAATTAATGTAATTTTCATTCTTGTAAAAATTGCTGACTTCTCTACACTCCAAAACATCAACATTTCAATATAAGGTTGTAATTCTTTAAGATCCACATGCATCATGCCAGTATCACAGATAACAGTCCTGATAAATGACAGTAAACATACTGAATTCTTCATCCTTTCACTTAATCATCTTGAGGTTCAGAGGTGCATTACATGTCCCTTAAAGAAAAGAAGCATGTGTACATATCTATGACATAGCCCAATGTACGGGCTTGTGACTTAGTCATGCTGCCTTGCATTACAAAACACAAGACCACAAGAAATGGCCACTCTAAGCAGAAAAGCATTCCTGAGCAGATTATAGGTGCAGAAAACAGTCTATTTTCTACATTAACTACACCTGGTGCTTTGGTTAAAAGAACCCTTCACGTTTTAATCAATATGTTGCCCTGGAAATTAACTAGCTCACAGCTGGGAATTCAGTCGATAATTCTATCATTTGCTCAATACTAAGCCAGCCCCTTGGCAGCTGCCTCACAAATCTGCTCTGTATTTGCTGGCATAGGGATGTGCTTTTATAGCAAATAAAAGAGATGTTTTTTTGGTTGTGGTTTTTTTCCATATGTTTCATACCAGACTGTAAACTATGGAACCAGCTGGCATGTAAGGAAGTAATTTTGCATATATTTGTGTCTAACACACTGCTATGAAATCCTTGAGGTAACATTTCTTTATTTGAAGGACTTGACAGTTGCTTCCAAGAATCACATTAAGTCAATAAAAACCTTAATGTTCCTGCTACTCCCAATATGAAAATCAGGTATTACACAATGTAAACCAACCAACGATTCCATTCTGGTTTTAGCAACAGGAAATGTTAAGAAGCTGATAATGCAAAGTTAAGAAACAAACTCTGCATATGCAATATTCTGGGTATTAAAATTATAGGCTAACAGAAGATACCATTCTTAGCATTTCCCTTCCAAACTCATAAAAAGTTATCTGTAACCAATAAGTAAAAATTTTTCAATACTAAGTGCTGAATATGCAGACTAAAACATGAGAACTGCTCTTTCCCCATTTCAGTGTTTTGCTTTGTTATTGTGGGTTTTTTTCACTATATGCTAATATTAACATTATTATATCTCAGTAATTACCTGCAGTTTGAATTCTAAAACATTTTCTCCTGGCTTAATCTTTCCCAATTCAAGTAGATCTATCAACTGAAGCTTTTTCTTATTTCTTCGTCCACACCTGACTTGGGTTTGTTCACATTCTTGATTACTATAGCTCTGGGAAGCTTTCTCACTGAGATTTACAGGATAATCTGTATTTGAGGTATGATTTGAAAGTACCAAGTTGGCATTAAATGAGTTCTCAGCACTCTGGAAGATCATTTGCTGCAAAGTACTACGGAAGTTCTTTGTAGATTTTGACAAAATTATTTGCTGTTGCTGCTGCTGCTGGAAAGCTTCTTTTTCATTTATGTATCTCTGTAGATGCCCACCTGTAAGAACCTGCTGGCAGTTACTGCCTGGCTGACAGACATTGTTACTGACAACGGTGCTTCGGGGTTCTACAATATTTAATACATTTGTCACTGAAGTGGGATTTAAAGACTTGTTTCCTTGCTCTGTAGTTGCTACACAATCAATGTCTTTTTGCTGTGAGTACTTTGATTTAGCAGTAGAAACAGTAGGTTCTGAAGACAATGTCACCACTTCTACAGCATTTGTCAGCTTTGACATGTTGTCGATGGGATATTCTCTTACTCTCCTTTTGGATGCCAAAGCATGATCAAAAGCCTCTTTGCTTCTAATTGCTTCTTTATTTGCTCCTGTCTCATTCAAGCAGATGTGTGGATGTTGGCTGCAATCCTGAGCTGGAAATCTGTTTTCTAAAGGGAGATGCGCTTCTACTCTGTTTCCATTAGGCATGCTGGCACCAAGCCCCATGCTAAATGTAACTACATCAGGACACACGATTTCATCAGCAGTTAAACTTTGTCTTTCATCATCTCCACGGGAAATAATTGAATTTGAGATCTGCTTCTCTGAACATAGTGCACTGAACACTTGCTTTGTTTTTCTGTAATTCTGTATTTTCTGGACTAATTTTTCCTGGTTTTGGGCAACAGTCAACAGACTCTTTTGCCTAGAAGCAAGGTTAACTAATTGTTTCCTCAGCGCTCCTTTTTTAAAAGATTCTACTGAAGCCCTGTAAAAAATTGAAAACAGAAACAGCTTAACAGATGTCACCCACTAAGAACAGGAATATGTTTCAGAGGATTCTACCAATACCTGAAATTTGAACAATCTCTTTATCATGCATGAAGTTTACAGTTCCAATCCCAGGCTTATGCCTAACAAACTGCAGAATCCTGTCTAGAAGTAGGAGGCAAAGCATCAAAACTTCAGTGACAGCCTTGTCCTTCTACACCACCCTTCATTCACAGAATCAAAACTGTCTGCTCACACTGGCTGCTCTTCTATGACCACAAATCACAACAGTTCATTGAATTCAATGCCTTTTAAAATGAGTGCAGGATGAGCTACTGAAGGATGACACTATCACAAAGTTTTTATGCTGTACACAACAAAACCTTTTACGAAGCCACAACTGTAATAATACCCCATGGATCCTGCTCTCTAGGTGAGCTCATCTCCCTGTGAGACTCCTTCACCGGAGGACTTCCCCCCTTTCCTGCTGGAACAGAATTCTTTATTTTCCTCACTTCCTTTGGCACAAGAGCCACCGGAACAGTATAATACTCTTTTCTCCTAACTTCCCCTGAGATAAGTATTGCACCATCACTCTGGCACCATGCTGGGAAGACAGGGGAGTACCACATGGTGTGGTAAAAGGAACAGCAGCATGGTTTGCTTTTAAGTCCACTCAGAGCAGAAGTACCATGCAAGTAACACCATCCTAGTGAGACAGAGGCACAGCAAGACTAATTGGTTCAGAACAAGGACACCTAAACCACAGTGTGACAGTATTGGTGTCTATATTGTGATATTGCTCATTAACACATGTGTTTAGAATCCATGATATGATCAACATATCAGCATATAGTTGATCACTGATATGCATAAGCCTTGACAATTATGGACTACTACACAGGCCAGTTAGGCTCCACACAGTTTTCTAGCAGTGTTTGTTCAGGAAATTATTGTTGCTTTATTGCCATACAGACACAGAAGAATCTGCAACTGAAAAGGCAAAGACAGTGTGACTAAAATGACAAAGGAGAAGTAACTTACAGCCACTGACAAATAGGATGCTTTTTTTCCCCCATTTTTCTTAGGTGAGAGATACAACTTAATATCTTCAAATGAATGGACACAAATGGAAAAGTGTTAGCAGGCTAAATAAGTGAACAACAGAAAGATGGAAAATGTTACGATGCCTCCTGATTTTCTGTATATTTATGTATTGTGTGACAAAAGCTTATATGCTAATTAGTTTAAAAAATGTTCAAGATACAATGAAAACAAAATTTAATGTAATTTGGCATGTACCTCATTACTGCTGAATAGCTGTTGCGTTAGCTTCAAGGTACCTGCAATACTGAGAAATATTTATCATTTTTCTCTGGAACAGTTTCACTTTCAATATTAGAAGGCAGGTTAAGTTTGTGTAGATATTAGTTTTACTGTTCTTGTTTCTTAATTCAGTCACTGGTTTGTTCACAAGGATGATGTGGAACCCTAACTTCTCTTCACATAAAATCCTCTTTTCTTTTTTTATTATCTGTGTAATCTATGTATGTTATATTTTATAGCTGGCAAAATGGTCTGTGACTGAAACATTTCAGACTCTTTGCTCAACCAGCCTACATGTTTTGCCATGGAACTACCGGAAAGCTGTGAACTGTTGTTTTTACATGACCAAATGAATACTGCTTGCACAAACAATATGTAGACATGCTCATCAGATGGCTTCGAAGCATCCACTGAATACAGTGCTGCATTGTTAGCTGAGCACTCACCACACGACCAGCATTTAGGCAGCCCCTCTTAGAAGGAAATATAAAGAGGCCTTGTGAGAGCTGGCAGCAGGAACCTGACAATTCACAGTCCATGCTCACACTGAGGTGAGCACTCCCAGCTCACATTTGAGGTGTCCTCACAGAAAAGGAACATCTGCAAGCACACTTTAAGCCACTGCTGTACACGGCTCTTGTGGGCTCTTGGTTGATCACTCCCAATGTAAGGGTGCTAAAGAAACAAAACCGGAGGCAAGGATGCTACAAGTAGTGCTACTGCTTTCCTCCATGATGTTGCAAATATAATCTAATCGCTGAGTACCTCCATTTCCTTATTTCTGAGAATTTTTCCACACCTTTTTTATGTTCGCTACCTAATTTCGGTATTCATTGTATACATAGCCAATGATTAGTATACACAATTTCTTCCTTGATGTAAACTTACTGGAAATAAGTGAAGCCAACACAGATCATGCTTCCACAAAATGCGAATGAGAACCACATAGTTTTACTTGCATGCTACTGTATGCTCACCTTCTAACAATTTCTATCACTACTGCTATTAAGAATAGCTTCCTTTAAATACAGTCCT
This sequence comes from Ara ararauna, assembly GCA_028858755.1. Lineage (NCBI taxonomy): Eukaryota > Metazoa > Chordata > Aves > Psittaciformes > Psittacidae > Ara > Ara ararauna. The sequence continues at coordinate 82,618,991 of CM054410.1, forward strand.
TTTATTTTACTTACCTGTATTTTTTAGCAAGGGTATCCCTTTCTGCTTTCTGTTTTGCAAGCATTTCATTCAAAGTATCTTGCACCTGAGACAGCCTTTGGATATACGTATCTGTCCAATAATTTGATACAATCAAAATTATAACAATAAGTGGTAGAAAATAATTACATTAATAATATTTTTAATGTAGCTATATTTTTCTAAAATGACAGAAGCAATTACAGATTCTTCTTCATATGCCCTATCTCTTAGCCATGTAACATATGGGAGAGTTCAGAAGACATGACCAGTGAATGCCACTGGGATAACATGCTAGACATTTAATCTAATTCCTGAAATTCTAAACCAGGAAAAACAAGCTTTCCATAATCACAAAAAATGGGCAATTACAGGATTAAAAATATCATTTCTAAAATGTTTCCCCAAACCTGTTTCATAGTATGTACAAGTACTTATTTACTTAGTAAAATACAAAAGTATAAAATTGTCACTCTCATTAAGGCAGCTTAATATGGAATTTTAATCTATTATTTACAATAGGATTTACTGTATGCAAATACCTTTAGTATTGTATTCTACATTCTAAGTTTGTCAATGTACTCCTATGTTCTTGTTCAGCCTTGTGCCTCTTCACAAATAATAACTATAATTTAGCTTAAGAGATGCCTTTGTCAGTAGTGGTGACAGTCATCATGCTCATTTCTCTTACTTCCCTAAACAGGATAAGTTTTAAAGTTCTGTTTTGCTTATTTATGAAATTGCACTGATCTCCGCCTATAGGCTTATCTATTGTATCATCTACCTGTTTGTCAAAGAAAACACATTTTTCAAGAAAACACATCAATTTTAATTAACAGTTCATAACCACAAATTTGATTTGGAAGCCATAAATTGGCTTCCGTATTTATTTTTAAATTAACTATTTTAAGTACAATTTGAAAGCTCCACCCCATATTCAGGAAAATAAATTTAGAACCCCATTCCTTTCTGTCAGTAAGCAAAACTGCTCCATGGGCATGTGTAAACACAGCCCTGCCAAGATAACAACGGCAGCTTCAGTCAAAGGCATTCCTGCAGCAAGCGTTGCCACTCGAACAGTCATGGCACAGACACAATGTAACTGCTACACAGCACCAGCATGGAGATCTCCTAGGAATTCACAGTGACTTAGTAAACTCTTGAGATTAATCTGAACTGAGATCTGATAGTCTAAGACAATCACAAAATCATAGAATCATAAAATGGTTTGGGTCGGAAAGAGTCTTAAGATCATCTAGTTCCAACCCACCTGCCAGGGGCAGGGACACCTCACACTAAACCATGTCACCTAAGGCTATGCCCAACCTAGCCTTGAACACCGCCAGTGATGGAGCATTCACAACTTCCCTGGGTGACCCATTCCAGTGCCTCACCACCCTCACAGTTAAGAACTTCTTCCTTATATCTAATATAAACTTCCCCTGTTTACGTTTGAACCCATCAACCTTGCCCTATCACTACAGTCCCTCATGAAGAGTCCCTCTCCAGCATCCTTATAGGCCCCCTTCAGATACTGGAAGGCTGCTATGAGGTCTCCATGCAGCCTTCTCTTCTCCAGGCTGAACAGCCCCAACTTTCTCAGCCTATCTTCATATGGGAGGCGCTCCAGCCCCCTCATCATCCTCGTGGCTCTCCCCTGGACTTGTTCCAACAGTTCCATGTCCTTTTTATGTTAAGGACATAGAACGGTATACAATACTCCAAGTGAGGTCTCACAAGAGCAGAGTAGAGGGGCAGGATCACCTCCCTCGACCTGCTGGTCATGCTCCTTTTGATGCAGCCCAGGATACAGTTGGCTTTCTGGGCTGCAAGCACACACTGCACCCAGCTCATGCTAAGTTTCTCATCAACCAATACCCCCAAATCCTTCTCCACAGGGCTGCTCTGAATTGGGCTTCTCTGCCCAACCTGTAGCTGTGCCTGGGATTGCTCCCACCCAGCTGTAGGACCTTGCACTTGGCATGGTTAAACTTCATCAGGTTGGCATCAGCCCACCTCACAAGCATGTCAAGGTCCCTCTGGATGGCATCCCTTCCCTCCAACGTATCAACCGGACCACACAGCTTGATGTCATCGGCAAACTTGCTGAGGGCACACTCAATCCCACTGTCCATGTCACCGACAAAGATGTTGAACAGGACCGGTTCCAGCACCGATCCCTGAGGGGCACCACTCGTTACTGGTCTCCAACTGGACACTGAGCCATTGAGCACAACTCTTTGCCTGCGGCCATCCAGCCAGTTCTTCAGCCACCGAGTGGTCTACCTATCAAGTTGGTGTCTCTCCAATTTAGGGACAAGGATGTTGTGCAGGAGTGTCAAACGCTTTGCACAAGTCCAGGTAGATGACGTCAACTGCTCTACCCCTGTCCCATCAGTTCCGTAGCCCCATCATAGAAGGCCACCAGATTGGTCAGGCAGGATTTCCCCTTAGTGAAGCCATGCTGGCTGTCACCAAGCACCTTGTTGTTTTCCATGTGCCTCAGCATGCCTTCCAGGAGAATGTGCTCCAAGATTTTGCCAGGCCCAGAGGTGAGACTGACTGGTCTGTAGTTCCCAGGGTCATCCATTTTCCTCTTCTTGAAAATGGGGGTTATATTTCCCTTTTGCCAGTTGTTGGGAACTTCACCTGACTGCCAATCATTATATTTGGAAAATCATGGCAGTCAGTTGAAGTTCCCGACAAGGTGCTTGGTGACAGCCAGCATGACTTCACTAAGGGGAAATCCCGCCTGACCAATTTGGTGGCCTTCTGTGATGGGGCTACGGAACTGCTGGGACAGGGGCAGAGCAGTTGATGTCACCTGCCTGGACTTGTACAAAGTGTTCAACACTGTCCCACATGACATCCTTGTCTCTAAATTTCTACAGACAGTGGCTTAGCAACTTCATTCACCAGCTCCTTCAGGACCCGTGAATGGATTTCATCAGGTCCCATGGACTTGTGCACATTTTGATTCTTAAGATGGTCTCGACCCAGATCCTCTCCTACAGTGGGCCCAGGGTCTTCATTTTCACAGTCCCTGCCTCTGCCTTCTGAGACTTGGGTGATGTGGTCTGAGCATTTGCCGCTGAAGACTGAGGCAAAGAAGTCATTAAGAACCTCAGCCTTCTCTAAATCCAGGGTAGCCAGTTCTCCTGATAGCTTCTGGAGGGGGCCCACACTGTCCCTAGTCTGTCTTTTATTCGCAACGTACCTACAGAATCCCTTGCTGTTATCTTTCACATCTCTAGCCAAGTTTAATTCTAACTGGGCCTTAGCTTTTCTAACCTGGTCCCTAGCTTCCTGGACAACATCCCTGTTTTCTTCCCAGGCTGCCTGTGCTTGCTCCCACCAAATTACATCTCTGGGCAACAGTACTTCTGATACTGCCCATCATTCACAGTGCCTGCCTTAAAGTTTTTTCTTTTTTTCCCTCATAGATTATTTTAAGATCCTGAAAGTCCAGCCACATTAGAATGAAAATGATGCATCTGTTACTTCACATACAGGGATAGCGTTCTCGACCATGGAGGGGCTCACGTATTTGTCACTGAATAATGTTGCTAACAGTGTGTATTCTTATCTAATATATTATACATCTATTATATCTAATATATATCAACTATATTACATGCAATATTATTTTAAAAATAGTGATATTACCAACGATAATTATTTGTGTCCTTCCCCCCTGAAAAAAAAAAAAAGTGAAACTACTTGAATTTATGTCTACCTGCATCTTTGGAAGTTCTCAATTCTAGCAGTAACAGTTCTTTTTGCTTCTCTTCTGCATCTTGTATGGCAGCAACAGGCTCCTGTTGATAAATACAAAAATGATGTTAAGAAATAGAGCCAAATGCACCATATAAAACATGCCATGATGAATGGCCTGCAGGATAAGTACTGGTGGCCTAAAGTTATACCAGGCAAGGGATGGTAGTAATGGGAGCACCAGTAACGTAGACATATATATTACCAAAGGTATGCTCTGCAAGGGGCTATCACATCCTGGTTTTGCCTGGGCATTCAAACTAGTCCATATTCAGGGTCTCACTATACTACACGGATTAGACAGTGAATCTCACCATGACAGCATCACCTAGACAATGTAGACAGACTATAGATATCAGTAAGAGCTATCTTAACATACAACTTATGCAAAAATCTTCCTGTTTTGAATTAAGATTAAACAATTTCTAAATACCTTAATTATCATGAAGAAAAATCGTTACTCTTTCAAAAAGCCATTTTGGAAATGTGGTGAAAAGCCTCAGGATTCCTAATCTTTTTTCTATTCATATAGCCAATAAGAAATGTATATAAGTATTAACCACTGTTTGCACAACAAATAGAAGTGCAAAGGAATCATGAACAGAGAGAAGTGATAACACATACACTTGCACACTGTAAACCACAGTTTATATACTGTAAGCTTCTGCATGATGATGTTTTCTACATACATTCTAAAGGGTTAATTATTTAAATTACATTTTTATGCTATTCAGTCAGTAAATAACATTGCAATAATACATTATAAAGCACCCTAAGAAAATTCTATTATCTATACTTACCACACTGTATTTCTCACACTGTGGCTCCAAATCTACATTATCATTTTCACAGTTGCTGTAACAAGGATATTTTGATCTTCTTGATCTAGAAGGATCCCTCGTCCCTATGCAATTAAAAAAAAAGAAAAAAAAAATTAAAATTAATATGCACGAGCATAATAGGTTAGATTAGCTAACAGAGGTTACAAAGATGCAATGGCAGATCACATAATTAAAAATATCTTGTACATGCAAATGAGATCAAATTTAGGTAGCACAAGGAAATAAGTCTTTAAAGCTACTCCATTCTAAAACACAATGCTCCTGGTGATGGGAAACACAGATAATAACAAAAATCTGAAGAAGTAAGTATGTCGTTGTATCTCATTCTCTCAGGAAATAAAAAAAAACAAACCGAAACAAACTCATGTATCCTATTTTCTGAAAATAAATAAAAAAAATTCAGTAGTTAATTGAATTGAAAGTATCAGTGCTGGGCAATATGTAGCTCTGCGAATCAGCAGCATTCTAATGTACTGATTTTCCTTAAGGCTCAGGGTAATCCTATGATTTACATTATAAACCCAACATACCTGTAACTTCAGTAGGGTCAACAGGAGGTAGAGAGTCCATAGCACAGTATGACCTCAGCAGTTCGCTCATTTCGTCATCATGAGCTTCATCCAAAGCACTTTTCCCTGAATTACTTCTCTCACAGGGATTTGCTCCATGCTGTAGGAGAACCCTGACGGCCTGTTACAGATTATGATGATGTGTATTGCGGTAATTCTTCTTGTGAATTTATAATACAACTATATGTGCTGTATTTATCATAATCATAACTAATAAAGGTACAAATAAGATACTCTAAAACCTGTTACAGTGGCTATCCCAATTAAACAAACAAGTTCAATTGGCTATTATCAACACTTATTATCAACTTGTACATTAACACTTCTAATTTTCCATTAAAATACACAAATAATTTACAACTTGTCATTAAACCTATCATGTTTATGGTATTGTTATAGAGAGCAATTAAAAAACTTCATATATCTAAAATAAAAGGAACTGGTCAATTGCATTAAGACTGAAGCGCAGAAAAGAAGTTGATTTTTTTCCTTTAAGTATTTAATAGTGGGTTTATTTTTTGGTTACATGCACTGACTACTTTTTTCCTAATTCCAATTCTCTTGCATGTCTTCTTAATTGTAAAATGTGGAAATGAGATTAGCGGCATGAGTGGAATCATCTATCCTCTAAAATTCAGATCACATGGAAGTGTTGACAAAGTCAGCTGTGATGGTAAAGAATTTTCATATATATGAAATATATAAGACTATATTAAAGAATTTATAAAAATACTAAAGAATTTTCATATATATGAAATTTGGCATTTTTTTTTCTCGTATTCAGAGTACTGTTAAGTATCAAAAAGTATTTGTCAGTTTCTCTTCACAGTACTGAATAAGAGCTTACATGTGTGCAAGAACCATACTGATATTTTTGCCCAAGGACTGTGAACAATCCCTTTAATTATCTTTGCTCACAGAAAAGATAAATATGATGAAATATCAGCTCTTCTTACAGGAATAACAGAGGTATGTTTGAGCCAATCTGGCATCACCATTTTACACTCAGTTCCCTGGAGTATGCAGTGCCAAACCATTTTATTTATTTGTGCGCAGTTCTGGGCCTCACAATTTAAAAAGGATGTGAAAGTTCTTGAATGCATCCAGAGCAGGGCAACAACCCCGGTGAAAGGCCTGAAAGGCATTTCCTGTGACATATCCATGCTAAGGACTCTGAGTTTGTTTAGTTTAGAGAAAAGGAGGCTGAAGGGCAACCTCATTGTTATCTACAGCTTCCTGAAGAGGACAAGTGGAGAGGGAGGTGCTTAGGTCTTATCCAGGGTATCCAGTAATACAATGTGTGAAAACGGTTCAAAGCTGCACCAGGGGATGTTTAGGGTAGACATGAGGAAGCACTTCTTTACTGAGAGGGTGGTCAAACCCTGGAGCAGCCTTCCTAGAGGTGATCAATGCTCCAAGTCTGTAAGTGTTGAAGAGGCATTTGGACAATGCCCTTCATAACATGCTTTGACTTCTGGTCAGCCCTGAATGGTCAGGCAGTTGGACTAGATGATTGGTTTAGGTTCCTTCCAACTGAAATAGGCTAGTCTATTCTATAGATGCATAGAATGGTTTGGGTTGGAAGGGACCAGTCAGTGAAAAATGACTGTTGAGTTTTAAACATCAGGCCTAGAGATATTTTCTTTACTAAAAATCAATCTTTTACAATGAGGGTGGTGAGAGATTGGAACAGGCTGCCCAGAAAGTTGAGCATGCCCCATCACTGGAAGTGTTCAGTGTCAGACTGGATGGGTCTATGGGCAACTTGGTCTAATGAACGACGGCCCTGCCTGTGACAGGAAAGCTGGACTAGATGATCAAATTGAGAATGCTCTATTTCATTGTTATCTTTTAAAAGCCCAATATGTGGGAAACAACCATGAGGAGCTTCTGAATTTTTCTGATTTGTCTGCTGGGCTGAAAAAGTCAACTAACTGTACAACTTCTACTCTCATTACTGAGGAAAATTTCTTTCTCTAATTTCGATAATTTTAAATAATATTAGTTTATTTCCTAAATGCAAATCCACACTAAAATTGTATTAGTAACTTTTACTTTCCTTATTTAAACAAAGATTTTGCTTTGCTGACCCTCTGCTGGAAATCAGTCACAGGAAATCTAATGTAAATGTACCTCCAAATAATTGCCAGAAACAGCATAATGTATTGGCAAAATACCATCCAGAGTTCTGCTGTCAACATTAGCACCAGCTTTCAGTAATTCTAAGATCACTTCAGTAAATCCCCTATTGGAAGCTTCATGAATTGCTGTCCAACCTAATAAGAGCAAGATGACACATACAGCACGCATCTGATTTGGAAAAATCCACACAGATCACTAATTAATGACTACACTTTTTGCTCCATTTGCTGTACTGTAAGCAACAGACTACTCTTTTTAAGACAAATATTATACAATCATCTTCAAATGCCAAGGTAAATTTGTAATTCTATTTACTTTAGAGAAAAATGCATCCAATATTAAGCAGGAAAATACTGTTTACTTTTCTACTACACTGCTACAAGTAACGAAAAAAGCCCAATAGAGTTGAAGACTCCAAAAATACAGAAGCATAATATTAATAGTCTGATTTCTAATGCCACTGTCATTTTATAACATCAAGTCAGCCAGGCATCCAGAATAGAATATCATTCATTCTGAGACTATAAAAACAGAAAGGCATTATACATGCAGGTAGAAAAACGAAGAAATGATCTTGTAATCTGATTTTTGTCCTTGTTTCCTAAGGAAGTAAGATTTGTGTGAATGCGCTTCACACGCGCATGCATTCATGTGTGTCAGCATTAATTCTCCCGCCAAACTTTTAAGTTCACTTTCCATACACATCTCTGAAAATATGGTCTTCAGCAGAGGAGGAAGACACGATTAATGCCTCTGCTGAGAAAAAGGCTGCATTACCTACATGCTAAGACACAAAATCCAGGGATTCACTTATTGTGCTTGCACTTGCTGAATGACTTCCTCTCCTCCTCACAATTACATTGTAAATCAGGAGTCCATAATTATATTAGAAAGACACAAATTATGCAAAACTATATATACTATAAATTATATAGAATTGTATCATAAAACAAGCCCATCAGAATTTTCAAACCTGCAGAGTCCTGTTCATTGACACAAATTCCAGATGATACTAGCGTTTTCACCAAAGACAGATTTCCTCTCCGAGCAGCAATATGCAGCTGAGTTTCCCCTTTTGCAGTTCTCTTATTTGTTACCTTTCTCTCAGCTCCTATAATTTCAGAATGTAAAATTATAGCTTCTTTTCTGGTAGATAGGGAGGATTCTAAACACATATTGGGTGTTCATTAGGAACAACAAAAAATGTTTCATTATAAACAAACAATTAAGCTTCATAACTCATCTGAATTAATGTAAATGTGTGCAATACAGTTGCCTTAGTTTTCAATAACATTAATTCACTATAACAAAAGGTTAGAAGACACTGCTCAACAGTACCTTGTCAGCTGCTTCAGATAACAAACAGACCCTATGCAAAAGAATTTACAGTTCAGTTCTAGGTGACTTAACAAGGATGCAGTGAATTAAGGATCAACCAAAAAGGTAACAAGGATGAACTTTTATACTGTATAGAGGTAGGGAGTATGATACATTTCTCCATGGGCTGCTTTAAAGTTACCAGATATGCCTGCTAAATATACAAAATGCTTTCATGAAGGTATTTAAGAAACTATATAAAAGTGAAGATTTGACCATTGCCTCTTTTACATTCCTAATTCTGTATCAGGGAAGAGATAGGTTTCTACATAAGGTATTTTTACACTTGTGATGTGCAAATGTCCTGTAGGCTGATTACAAATCTTTGTTAATGCCTAGTGACACAGCTGAAATGCCTTTTAATAACACATGTGCAGCATTGGATACGTAACTGTAAATAACCTTGATTTAATTCTTCTCCTGTTGGTTCATAAATCAAACAATATGCACATTACACTTCAATATGGGATCATCAGACATGCCCTAAAACTGAGGCTCCTGGTAACAGACATATCAAATGGGAAGAGATACAGAGGAAAAAACAGGTTTAAAAAGTTCTGATTCTGCATATAAAGACAAGCCCCTCCCTGAACTGCTACCAAAAAGACAGTGTGTGTAAATCTTCCAAAGCTACAGCATGCATGTTAGCTTTTTCAGAATTCCTGTTCCTGCTGTTGCAATATTGTGATATCAGATTTTTTTAAAAGTTCATGGTGTTCTTCTTCCGATTTCTTCAAAATCTGTAATTTGTCCAAAAAAAGGAAGGTAAGGTTTTAAATAAGCATTTTGCAACTCTTGTACACGTTTTCTTAATTATTCCTATGAACAATTAGCACTGTATTCCAAGCATCTCCTCTTCTTATCAGACAAGCTGTCTTCTCAAATATTTTCAGTTACCATTATCTATTGCTATCAAACGTCTTCCATGATTTGATAACTGCTTTTCTTCAGGCTCCTCCTGCCTCCTGGAAAATCTGATTTTCCAAGGTTTCCTTTAAGGTAAACTACTGAACTTGTAATCCAAGACTGTTTGGAAAAACATGAAAGATACATTGCAACTATATTAAAGACAGATATATAGAGCAGGTATATGCATAACAATTTTAAACTAGATTGTTCAGCCACTGCAGCAGACATACTATGGCAGAAAAGGAGCTCACCATAGGCTATTCTAACCTGTCAGAAAGCATTCAGGAAGCCCTCTGCGCACTGGGGATGCTTGGCCAGAGCCTGGCAACCAGAAGAGCTAAAGTGTTTCTTTTTTTAAATGAAAACTGAGATTCTAGAGCACACGGAAGTGTCACATTACTCAAATACTCCTCCAATCTGAGACCTACTTTTCTGTCAGATAAGGTATTGCGTTTTGTCTAAAAGCTTCTGGGTATGAACTCCCAACGCAATCATCTGCTTTCTGGTTCTTCCTTTTCTTCTCCTTTGATTCACAGAAGTATGTCCTACGGACTTTATAGAGATGAAGGAAATAAAAAAAAGGTGCACAACAGCCCATTAAGCTAATGACCCTTAGCAATACTGGCTGCAAGTGAACAGAAATAATTGCAAAGTTTTCCAGTTAAGATGTCATGCACAACTGTTTTCTTTGTGGTTGTTATGAAACATTTGCAAAAGTATAATGGGACATTGGTACGTGAATCACAAAATACTGGTTCTCCATGGAATGTATTGCCAGGTGGGTCATAAGTAGGAAAGATGAGGTACTTGGCAAATACAAAATCCAGTCAGAGCAAGGTACAAAGATTAAATGGAGAGATTACAGTAACTAGTAATCAGATTAGATTCAATGCTTTGAATCAGATTAGAGATTCAAGGACATCCTCCTTCAAAAAGACATTTTAACTTTGGTCAATGGGCAACTCTTTCCACAAGATAAGATAAGAAGTGAGCTGTTTGTACCTTCCTTCTGCATAAGCAGAATAGGAATGCTGGGAGCCTAGTGTAGTTGGGAGCCGAAGTGACTGACTGTAGATGAAAGTGACAATGTGTCATTTAGGAAGAAAAGGTTTTTATTCAAGTATAGAATAGCATCAGGAAGACCACTAGGACACAGAAACAATCAGATGAGATACAAAAGCCACTTAATGAAGAAAAAGCATGAGACAGCAAAAAAATCTGAAAACCCGACAATGTCAGAAAACATTATCCCATCTTCCACTTTTTTCTGCTGCAATCTGAATGCCATTGTCCCAGTCTCCAAAGCTATTAATGCCTTCAACTGCACAGAGGGCTATACTTTCTCACACCAGCTCTCAAACAGCCACATTCTCCTGGGATGAAGGAAATAATTCAATTTTAGATAAATCTCTTACGAATCTCTTTAGCGTGAAAATTAATATGTGAAATGCAGTTCCAGAGGTAACCAAAATGTTAGACACATGTATGGAATAAAGTTTTTTAAAATCAAATTGGAGGCAAAAAAATAAAGGAAAAAAATAAAAATATGTATTAATGCACATGGATCTTAGAAAGATAAAGCAGGAATAAAAGAGGTACAAAAAGAATTGCTGGAGGGAAAGGAATTATTTCTATGCTGAATGTTTATTCTTCCAACAATTAGCAGTGGATGATGGAAGGCACCAGACACTCTATGGATATTTTTTTTCCCCCAGAATGAAATAAGAAGACATTCCTACAATTGGAGGAACCAATCTGAAAATATAGGGAAGCCTCATGCCAACACTGCCAGATATTGGACAGCACTAGGTAACATGAAGCACCTACTCCTTTCCTTCTTTCTTTTCAAAAAGAAAATACAAGCTTCCAGTCCAAAAACTCAAGAGAGCAGTAACTAAAGATAGGTTGAAAGTTCACAACTACCTGAGACTGAAAAAGGAAACAGCATTCTGTACAGCTGCTTGTAGAAAAGACAAGAAGACTGTGACTATCAAAGAGAAAGAAAAGGATCAGCATGATCCTGAATGTTTCTTCTCATGTGTTACAGGACATTGCATAGATTGGCTGATGACTCCTTAATTCAACTTGTAAGACTCGTGAGGATCCAAAGTCCCCAAAGAGAATGAGTGTAACTAAGCAAACAACAAAAAGAGATCAACAACCGAGTATGTTGATAGTATGTGTGTGGACGTATTTGTCCATGCTGTGTGTGTGTATGGGCAAGCAAGTATATTTGTTACATGTATTAAGTATGCATGCTGCTATATACTCTGGTTTTAAAAGCATTTTGTGGACACAGGAGCATGAATCCCATTGATTTTCAAAATATATACAATATACTCAATGTTAACAGTTTCCCACTCGAAGACAACTTCAGTTTGACCAACAGACCCCAGCAACACATAACTGCCATTCAAGGAAGAAAATATTTTTTTTTTGCTGAACACATTTGGGAAAAGTAAATCCAATGCTATATCCACACACTAATACACAGGCATTCACATATGCTTCTATAAACCTATACATATAAAAAACCCTTTTCCTATGTATGTATATACAAAACATACATTTACACTGACACAGTAGTTATTTGAAAGACAAAGTTTCACAGAGCTAGAAATAAGTTTGAAGAAAAAAAAAGTCAGCAGAAAAATATGAATAATAGCTAGGAAGTATTTCACAACGTATCACACATTCAAGGTGAACAGCTGCAGTGATTCAAAAACTAACCTGGTGTATGAAGGGAATTAGGAAGCAACAGTAAATGCGAAATTAAACATGGGAAGTGAATGGCAATAAGAATAAATAAGCAGTTGTAGAAAACTGCTGCGGAAAACAAAAGAATATAGGGAGATAGTCACGGACAGCTAAGATCCTAGAGAAGGCAGCATTTTAAAATCTATCAAACCCAGAAAAAATTATTCCCAAAATCATAATTACAAGACAGAAACCATAGAATTATCAAAGACAATCAGAAAAGACAAATACTCTATTCCGTATCAACACAAAGCTACACAAGAAATTCCTGTCATCTAAGGACGTAGGTCTTTTAATTTCAACACAAGTTCAGGATAATGCCAAATGGTACAAGCATAAACATTAATGAATCAGTGGTCCAGATATACTACATTTAAACGTTTTAAGAGAGGAGGGATCCCATCTAAACTAGAGGTTTCAGTTTTAGCAAGTCTTGAGTGCTATGGCTCCCCGGTTCCAGAAAGAACCAAAGTACACAAGATCACTGCCAGCTTTACTAAAAAAGCAGCAAGTGTAAAACACTTGAGGGCTAGGATGAGCAATCAGTTGTAAATGAGCAATCAGAGCTCTATTATGACAGTAAGGCTACAAGATAATGCACTCCTTAGACATGAGATGAAACTGCTAAACAGAAAACAACATGTGCAGGCAGAAATTAATATAACCACTGGAGGTTGCTAGACCCTTATCCTCATGTAAGTAGATTTTCTATACTACAGCTAAAACCAATTGTAACAGTAAAGTTTGTGCCTATGCTGATTTGTGCCTGACAAGGATATAGTCTATAAAATATAATTTGATACATATTCCACATATACAGAGAGCTGGGTTTTCTGCCTTGATCTGTGATACGTAAAATAGTTAACTGAGGACCAATTTAGTGTTATTTTAAACTATCGCTTATATAACATAGTTAAGTAAGGATCAATTTAATGTTATTTTAAAGCTCTTGATTATGAGCCTGCATCCCCTCAACCACAATGCTGAAAGACTGATGAATGTAACAATAAAATAGAATAAATAAGTGCATTCTATTAGATGAAGGACTGAAGTTCTGAAATACGTAAAGTATTTGGAACTTCCTGAGTATTTGCTCAACATGCTACATAATTTTTCCAAACTTTCCCTTATGTATTACAAAAAGCTTTCTTCATGTATGTCTGAAAGAAACCTCCACTCTTTTTACAAAATACTATCAACTTTTCACCTGATTTCTTGGATGTCTGCTGTTCTGCTGCTTGACTGAATCGTGATGGCTTAGACGAAAGGTTTGTTTTGCTGCTACTGGAATATGAGGCTGCTTTTCTGTTTGTCTCCTGAGAGTCTAATCTTATTCTTTTACTTTGGATTCCTGTTTCAGTAAAGTCTGAAAGCATGCTGATTTTTGCATTTACTTTGTTTCCATTCTTTTCAGAGCCTTTTGTCCCACTTATTCCAGCAAGCACTTCATCTGTTGGTTTAACAAAAGAACTTACAAGTAACTATGCATAACACTCAGTAATTGTAACTGATATTAAAATGAATGTCAAAATTATCACCTAGTAGTAGATTAAAAAATGCCTGCAATAACTCACTCAATTTTGAAAATACTTCAACATAATATATCCTTTATCCACTAGTCATCATATGTTAATGTACTGAGACTGAATCCAAAACAATTCAAAGATCTTTTTGTGAAAATATGACTTTTACTGATTCTTAGACAGTAAAAGAAGATATTTTAGAATTTCTTCCCAGTTATTCTAATGATCATTGTGCTCACATTTTAGTAAATACAATGAGGACTTGGATATAAAACAACCAAAAAAATTCAAAGCAAAAATTGTTAACTAGTTAATCTGACATAATTGTACCACAAGACATTCCATGTGTCTGCTATTTATTAATGGCAAAACAAATTCTCTGGGGATCAACAGCTAGGTTTTTACAATAAAATACACAGAATGCTCACAGCAAACTCATAAAAAAAATTATTTTCAAACAAAACATGGTACCTGTTTTCTGGGAGGTTTCTTTCTGCATGTTTTTCACAATCTGAAATGAGTAAGAAGACCTGCTATCTGCATTAACACCAAAATGCAAATCTGCTTTTGAACTGGTCTGATGAGGTCTCCTTTGAATAATTTGAAGTGTGTCCTTCTCATGGACTTGTAAGGCTATAGGCTCAACCTCTAAACTGCTAACATTTTCAGTTTCAATGCGACATCCTTCAACACTTTCTTCTGCATTAAACAGCATCCTTCCTCCTCCCTCTGGTTGTGAAGCCTTCGGTTCAGCATTGCTTAGTACACTACTGGTAGAATTATAAGGATTTCCAGAAACACTTCCTCCATTAGTAGCTGCTAAAAGCTCTTGCGCTAACAGTGTTTCAGCATTTGCTTGAATTGTCTGTTCAGTACAGCTGGTTCTATCTCCAGATATATCAGTATAAATGTTTTGCACCTCATTTACAATAGTCTGTTGCAATATTTCCGTGCTGTCCGAATGCAGACGATTTGCACATGCTAGTTCTGACTCATCTGTCTGTAAGGAAATCTGCTCAAAGACAAAGAGAGTTTAAAATTAAGAGCTGATCCATTAATTTTGTTTCCATCAGCATCAGAATTAACCTGATTTGTCAAGTTTTGTAAATAAATAAATCATTCTGAAATTACACAAATACATTCACAGGAAGTTGCAAGTTGCTCAATTTAAAAAAAATAAACAAACAACCACTACAGAACAGTGGTTGAGCAGCACAAGTTTACGCACAAGTCTCTGGCAAGATAAATTATCTAAATCATCTAAATAACCAAATTTTATTTGGTAAAATTAAGAAATTTAAAAAAGGAAGAATGGAAATATAATCAAAAGCAATATAGCATTAGCTCTGGTTTTAAATTGAGGGGATTTTGTTTGTGTATTTAAGGAAATTAAGAACAAGTTGGATGAGGCTTTGAGCAACCTTGTCAGTGGACTGGAAGGTGTCCCAGCCCATGGCAGGGGGGTGGGAACTAGATGATCTTTAAGGTCCCTTCCAACCCAAACCATTCTATAATTCTATTATCAGATCGGTGTTTAGATTCCTTCCACTCGAACTACTACTGTTATTCTGCTTGAGACTACGTTTATTACTGTCATAACTCTTGACTACCAGTAGTAACTTTAAAACAGGTACATTGTGAGAGGAAGCCAAAGCAAGCTTTGACTAAGAATCAAGTTCTGCTAAATCACTAGTCTGAGAATACTGTGCAGACACTTTTTCTTCAGAAACCATAGATGTGGCGCAGTGTAACCCGATAATCTTCTCCCCTGTTACAACAGAAGTCACTGAACCTTTACCAGTTCTACCCTTTTCTTCTGTAAAGAGATGTTCATTGTTACCAGCATTGAATTCTTGTTCCTGTGGCAATTTTGTCTCACTTAGCTCAGTTTTCCTACAAATTAACTGGGATGCAACAGTTATGATTAGAAATGTCAACACTGTGGCCTGTTTCATTAGGTCCAGAATCAGGGAAATATATTTTCTGCAATTTAACTCTTCCTTGGCTTGTACTTGGATACATGAGGTCCCTCTAACATGAGACACTATTTGTGAATAGTTTAACCCTTGGCTGTAGCCTCTGCTATAACAATAGCAGCTCTATATTTTTTAAACTTCTTCATTTTTTTTTTCCCATTTGGTTTCTACCTTCAGAATCCTGAATAACTTTATTGGTTTTATATTTCACCAAATTTGTTTTTCTGCTTTGCTCATTTTTAGCGAAACTTCCTTTGATGCTTTAGTATTATCACAGAATAGTTAGGGTTGGAAAGAACCTCAAGATCATCTAGTTCCAATCTCCCTGCCATGGGCAGGGACACCTCACACTAAACCATGTCACCCAAGACTCTGCCCGACCTGGCCTTGAACACTGCCAGGGATGGAGCATTCACAACTTTTTGGGCAACCCTTTCCAGTGCCTCACCACCCTTACAGTAAATAACTTCTTCCTTATATGCAATCTAAACTTTCCCTGTTTGAATTTGAACCCGTTGCCCCTTGTCCTATCACTACAGTCTCTAATGAAGAGTGCCTCCATCATTTTGAATCTGCATTTAATTCTATCTATAAAATAGACCATATACTTTATTTCATTTTCTAATAAATTGCTTTTTTATATTCTAAAACTGTGCTATTACAAAAGTAACTGATTTCCTCTGCTTATGCAACTTCATAAGACAGCGGGACAAAGAAATTAAGGAACTAAGAAATAAGAGTATAAAAGAGTAAAAATTAATGGGTGAAATCCAATAATAAATGTTACTGAAGTGCTTTACACTTCTACTTATTTCTGAAAATTGAACTAGTTTCAAATTAATGCTCTGCCTTTAGAGAATTAAAACTACGTTGCTTCTGTGGTCATACACCAGCGCTACAGGTTCACATTGCTGGCAAACCTATCTACAATGATTCTAGGAAATCATAAAGAGAGTGAAATAACACAGCAAAAACCATGCAGAATTAATTGATGGCAATCTCAGAAGAAAATTGCTCCAAAGGCCAATGACTACATAGAATTATCCTGTTGATTACTTCGTATCTGGAGATAGAGCCAGAACATACACACTGCAACAGCTCACAGAACTATTGAAATCATCAGTTACACAGCCACAGTAATAGGTTTCCCAATTAAATGTTTACAACACCTTCTTTATCAATCAACTAATGTTTTAAATTGTAATCAAAGTCTCTATACCATGGATGCTTTTACAACATTTCTAAGAACACCGTAGGCTGCATTACTAAGAATAACAAGGACAGTTTTCATTACTACATAAAACTTCAGAAAGCAAGAATAAAGTGACTGTACACCACTGCATTATATGTTTCAGGTATTACCAGGTATCATTGTTCAAAGAACAGAAAACGAGAAAGGGAGAGTACAGCTTTTAATGCAGAAAACTGCTGTGCTATATGCAAACAAGCTATGACCCACATGACTGATCAGTGTCTTGTCTTTATGTGAGGCACTACGTCCCACACAGGTCTCACAGCGTAACTGTGAAACCCCTCTGCAAGACAGGGGCTCCCTAACCTTTTCCTATTGAAATCCAACACAACTTACTACACAGAGACAAGCAGCAGCTATACTACTGCTTCAAGACAGGCAACATCTTGCAGTTTCAGTCAGGTTTCCACAAGTACCAAGAGCCACTGACATACCATGCTTGCTGCAAACTACCTCTGCAGCACCTGCAAAAACTCAGCAAGAACCACTGCCTATGAGAGGCAGCTTATGATCTCCGCTTTGCATTTTCATAAGGCTGCAGCTTATCCCAAATACAAGTGAAGACCATCAACTGCTTGCCAAATAATTCGTATAGCACTGAATATCACTCTGTTTCAGCCCCTGCTGGTTACAAAGCATCTAGTACATTATGTGCAAGTTTCAAAACACATTTGAGAAACAGTCATCTCCTTTAGTTTACTGAAGACTGCTAGCAAGCCACTAACAGTTCAGCATCAAATTGACATCAGGATTCTTTGTAAAGATGTACCTGATGCAGGTTTGTATCCTCTACACTTTGAACCTTTAACATATTCTTTGGATCATCTCCACCTGAAATGAAATATGGAAAGAAACCAGAATTGAAAAGACTGTAATTCTTTACATATGTACCATCTTGTGTCCACAATCCTGCGTGTAACTTAGCACATTTAGCTATCAAAAAAAAAATTATCAAAAGAATTATCAAGCTGTAAGGGTTCTATTAGAATCTAAAAGGTCAGGGAAAGGTACAAAGAAGTGCCACAAGATGAGTCTTGGTTAGAGAGGACTGTTAGACAACAATGGGTCAGTGTGGGCTGTGGCAGGTTTAAGTCTAGAAGGAATCCCCAGCCCTCAGACTATTATAACACTCTTGCTCTTCCATGTGGGTGGTGATGAAGCTGCGACATGTTATACCAGGGCCCTGGGACAGATGGTAAGGGAACCTGATGCACAGGTAGTTTTCCCCTTTATCCTTGCAGCTGTGGGCTGCGACACTGGAAGAAACAGATGAACCCAGTATATTAATACATGGCGCTGTCGCTGGTGTCACTGCCACAGTTTCAGGTTTTTTGATAATGGGATGGTCTGCATGGCACCAGGCCTCCAGGTGTCAGATGGACCTTTGTCAAAGTAGTAAGAGGGTCTTTGCTCATGAGCTAGTGGGGCTCACTGACAGCTTTAAATTGGACTTGATAGGGGAGTGGGATAATATCAGGTTTGCCCATGAGAAGCTGTGGGATGTCACATCAAAGTTAGAGGGATGGCCCTCACCCTGCTGCTCTGACATGTGCTGAATACAATGGAGCACACCTGAAGTCTTACAGAGATGAGCCAGGGGCTCCTGAGGTAATAGGAGCCAACAGGGAAACACTGGGGAAATACCTCAGAGGAATTAAAGTGTGTTCCTCTAAAAAGGTTACACAGCCAATAGCACAGCTGAAGTGCCTCTATACAAAGCACGAGCAACAAAAAGGCAGAGTTGGAACCTACTGTGCTGCCAGAAAGCCATGACCTAGTTGCCATTACTGAAACTCGGTGGGACAAATCCTATGACTGGAGAGTGGCTATTGATGGCTACAAGCTGTTCAGAAGAGATAGGTGAGGAATGAGTGGTGGAAGGGATGCCCTGTACATCAAGAAATAGGTGGATTGTGAAAAGCTGTCTTTGAAGAATAGCCAGAAGCAGGTTGAAAGTTTATGGGTAAGAATTCAAGTCCAGTGAAACAAAGGGAACCTTGTGTATGTTACTTACTATAGGCCACACAATGAAGGTGAGCCTATTGAGAAAGCCTTCTTATTCCAGCTACAGGAGGCATAACACTCACAAGCCCTCATCCTGCTGGAGGACTTCATACACCCCAGCATCTGCTGGAAAAGCAGCATAGCAAGCTGTAGGCAATCCAGTAGCTTCCTAGAGTGCACTGAGGATAACTTCCTCAGCCAAGTAATAGGTCTACCAGGGAGCATGCAATACTGCATCTGACGGTCACCAACACAAGTGAGCTAATCAGTAATGTCAAGATTGTAGGCAGCCTGGGTTGCAGAGGCGGAGTGATCATGTACTGGCGGAGTTCACAGTCCTGGGGGATACAGGTCAACAGAAGTGTAAAGTCAGGACTCTTAAATTTTAGGAAAGAAAAATTCTAGCTGTTCAAGGAGTTAGTCAGTAGGACTAACCCTGGGAAACTGCCTTCAGGGACAAAGGAGCAGAACAGAGCTGGCAGATCTTTAAGGATGCTTTCCATAGTGCACAAGAGCTCGCAATTCCCAGGTGTAAGAAGTCAAGAATGGATGGCAAGAGACCAGCATGGATGAGTCAAGATCTGCTGGTCAAACTAGAAGGCAAAAAGGAAATGCACAGGCAGTAGATGAAATGACAGGTACCCTCGGAAGAGCACAGGGACACTGCCTGGTTGTGTAGGCAGTCTCTTCTGAACCTTCTTCTCAACTTAATTCCTAAGACTGTACAAAATCCAACTCTCACCTTAACCAAAATGTCTACCTACCAACCACTCACAAACTCATTAGCTATTACCTACAGCAATATTACTCTTGTCCCAATCCTAAGACCAGCAGTTAAGGATAACTAGTTAAGGCTTGGCAACCCCCAAGATCTTGATCTAACCCTATATCCATTTTTTACCTTATGGATCCTTCAAAATTCAGCCTCTATACCAGTTTAGAACCAAATTTTATCTCTACCTCTAAAGCCATACCTCAACAATCAACACGTCACCATTTTACATTTAGAGAGGTAACAGCTATTGTGCTTGATATCTTCATTTCAAATTTAAAGGTAGCTCCAGCCCAAGAAAAAGCTGTACATCATTATCTGTTTTACTTTGCCAATGTTCAGCAACTGTGCTGGGTAAGGAGTGCTCACTGGTAATCAGGCATGGGACAGTAAAGCCCATGGAACTACTAGAAGCAACTAAGGAAATACAGCACAACAGTTGTTCTGAATTTCTCCATTTAGAATGCGGTATGTGAGAATAATTCTATCCTACCTGCTACTGAATTTATTCTGTATTTTACTACATAGTTTTTAAGCAGTTTCCTCATAGTTGGGTCAAAAGCTTCCTCAAATGCACATCTTCCCATCTCATTTTTTATTAAGGGATCAGCTCCATAAAAAAGTAATAACTCTGCCATCTGGAAAAGGAATTTTTTCAGGTTGTTTATTTTCTGACAGTATTTTCCATACTCCGTCCTCATAAAGGGTTATCTCTCTTGTTGCTCGACAACATCAGCAACTAAACCCAAATCTAAGGCCTAGGACAAATAATCCATCTCTATTCTAGTTAACAGACCCCAAGCATTCCTCTAGATGCATCACTATCCTATCATTTTGTTATTTTCATGTTTACAAATTCATTCCAGTTTTTAATCTGAAGTTTCTCAATACATACATGCTAAGAACAGATCAAATAAAAAAGGGTTCAATCCACAGCAAAACCCCTATTAGGCTTCACAGATTGTCTCAAATCTCCAGATTTTTTTTCAACAACTAATGTTGAGAACACTTCTTCCTTAATGAGATCTTTAGCTACACATCACACTTCTATGCTCTCCCCCATAACTGTACTATTAGAAAGTCTCTCATACACTTGCAATTTTTCTGAAGAAATTAATTTTGCCATATTGTAGGTGCAGAAACAAATAAGCAGTCAAAAAGTGTATTTCCAGTATACAGTAATAACTTCACTTATAAAAGGTAGCATTGAAAAAACAGCTCAAAATACTGTGTTATCAAAAGCTGCATTACTGAATCACTATCACTATTTTGTTGCTAGTCAGAAGCAACAAAAATTAAGCCTGACAGACCACTGCAGTGATGCAGCTACACTGGTCCTGAGGAAATATAGTGCCACCATGTACTACCATTCCCTGTGGATATACCAGCTCATACAACTTTAACAGCTCTGTGTTGAATGATGTTGGGGTACCCCAAGTGACGTAGCTGAGACCACTGTAAGGATAAAACCTAATACACCCCACAAAAAAAGAAAAAAACCCACCTAAAAAATCTTGGAAATTGATAAGTATTAGGCAGCATATGAGCGCTTCCAGTGAAAGAAACGGCAAGCTGGTGAAAGAAAGGGACATGCAGAACTCCTACATAAATCTGGACCACCTGAGGAACCTCCACAGACAGGAAGAGGTAACCAGTGACAGACTGAAAGAGGATCCACAATGCAGACACAGGCTTATGAAACCACAGCATTTGGCAACAAAACTCATACTTAATTCAAATTGACTACTGACTTCCTGTTTAAGATCATACAAAATACAAAGTCATGCCTCCATAACTCTCCATACTATGTGATATTAGACAAAACATGTCTGTGCATGGCTGTGGCTGCACACCATACATGCATGTTTATCAAATAATGAAAAAGTAATTAAAACTCCAGAGGACTGCTCAGGTCATAAATTATTCTGTAAGGTGATTACAAAACAAGTGAAACATTATTAAACAGAAGCACTCTATTCCTCAGTACTTCAGCCATTGTCTCAAACAATTAGAAAACCAACTGATTTCTGCTTTTGGACAAATCTTGTAAAGCATGAAACGGTTTGAACAGAAATCAGGCAGAAAGGACTTACAAGCTCCTGAATTTATCCATAATCTGAAAAGACCAGCTATGCGTAAAAGAATTACATGACCTTTTAAGACCAACAACAATAATTTATATTCCTAAACCATAATTCGTGTTCAGTTTGAAATATACCTCATAATGGCCCTCCTTAACTGCATCTTGCAATGGTGTCACTTGTTCATATCCTTTAGCATCAACATCAGCTCCTGCTTTCAAAAGCTCATTTGCAATCCTGTAAGAGCCTTCCACACTTGCTGTATGTAGTGCAGTCCAGCCTACAAAAAAGAAAAACCTGTATTTCATATTTGTGTGAAATAATTTATAAAAATTTATGTCAGTTTTAGATTGTCTATTTGATAAATGAGAGAGTATACTGAAAAGGTAAAAACTGTTGTAAGAAGAAATGTTTAAGAAAAAGTCACAAGGTTTGGTAGATCTCATTCTTTTGTTAAAATTTGCCCTTACTGAATAACCACATGCTGCTGTAACAGAATTAGTTTTAGATTTGATAGTTTTGTCATGAAAGAAGAGAATAAAAGTTATTTCAGCCACATCTTAGTAATTTCTCCCCTAATAAAACATAAGTTCTATTTTAAGAAAAAGGAAATTTTTTTTATAGCGACCTTTTATTTACACAGCCATGCTGAAGAGGGTAAGTGATAAAGAGACAAAATAAGGACCTGGACTCGTCACTGCCAAACAAAAATGTTTTCTAAGACTATCCAAGAACAGTATGAGTGCCCAAAGAAAGCAATGAAAAATTCTTACTGAAATTCTATATTCATCCCCAGCTATACACTGTAAGGGTGGTGAGGCACTGGAATGGGTTGCCCAAGGAAGATGCGAATGCTCCATCCCTGGTGGTGTTCAAGGCCAGGTTGGACAGAGCCTCGGGTGACATGGTTTAGTGGGAGGTGTCCCTGCTTATGGCAGGGGGGTTGGAACTAGATGATCCTTTCCAACCCTAACTATTCTATGATTCTATATATAATAAACCAAGATATGAGATTCATGACACACACAACAATTCTACTCCATGAAGGATGGAGTGGATGAGTGGATGAGTGGATGGATGGATGGATGGATGGATGGATGGATGGATGGATGGATAAAAGATGTAATGTAAGTCTCTGAACTGGGTTATCATAGCCTTCATCAGCTCCTTAAACATTCACTATGTGACAGGTGTTTGTATGGTGAGAAAAGTAAGGGGAAAAGACAGAAAATTTTGTACGTCCTACCTTCCTGCTCTCAAACCACCATGCCCTCCAGAAGACCATTTTGATTGGCAGACTTACTCTTCTATCATCTCTCATCATCAGAAGGTTGTCTGGGCCTAATTCACATACTAAATATGTTAATTAGCATGTGAATCTGGCTTATTAAGACTGTTTTGCTCCCACTGTGCAAAGTTTATCTTAATTTCATTGGAAAGTGAAACTCCCGAGGATCCTTTATATACCACCCAACCCAGAATATTGTATATCTGTACAGGATAGTGTTTGTTATGGCCACAGGATGTTGCACCAAGCTGTTAAAAAATCTTTTAGGCTTTGTTCCCAAATGCTTGAAACTCAACTAAGTTTTAACTACATTGCCTAATGCTGACAGCGCTTCAAGATGAATGGTTTTATAACCGTATAATCTGTAAAACATTTAACTTCCATTTTACAGAGCCTATTTCATTAAAAACCCTACTAACTCTATACTCTGGAGCAAAAGCTTGATATGTGTCAAGCCGAGGATAAAAAAGGTTCACTTAGAAGAAAGTACCTATTTCTTCTTCAGTAAAAAAGTATCATATGTCTGAGATAATAACTTAAAAATTGAACCTGCAACATATACAATTGATAGCGTTTAGCAACATCATTCTCTGAGGATACTTTGCGTGCTCCAGAGGAAGGTGAAACACAAGTTTAATTGCAATTGTTTTTCAGCTCCCTTAAGATACTGTGAATCACAACTCAAACTGAGAGTACAAACAGTATCTCCTCCATGTTGTCCATATCCTACATGCTGATGTCTAGGAAATAAAACAGAGCGAAAAAACCCAACCCAAAACCCAAACACAAAAGAACCCAAGAACTCAGTAAGTTACTGTAGCACAGGAATAAGGAAAAATACTAGGCTAAGATATGCACAATCACTGGTGGAGTACGTTCAAGAAGAGAAAAGGCACAGAAGCAGAACATAATGATCAGAACAATGATTCCCAAAGAGACCAAGGTGAAAGTACATTTCAAAGTGGCACAGGTCTGGCAACTCCTGAAGGTACACAAGTTCATAAGACCTGACAAGATGCCTTCGTGGGTCTTGTGGGAACTGGTGGATGTAGTCGCCAAGCCATCTTCTATCATATTTGAGAAACTGTGGCAGTCTAGTGAAGTTCCTGCTGATTGGAAAAGGGAAGATATAACCCCCATTTTTAAAAAAGTTGAAAATGAACACCCAGGAACTACAGGTTGGTCAGTCTCACCTCAGTGCCCAGCAAGATCATGGCGCAGATCCTCCTGGAAACTATGTTAAGGCTTATGGACAATAAGAGGGTGATTGGTGACAGCCAACATGGTTTTACTAAGAGCAAATCATACCCGAAAATTTGGCGGCATTCTATGGAATTACTGGATAAGGAAAGAGCAACTGACATCATCTACCTGGATGTGCAAGGCATTTCACACTGTCCTGCACAGCATCCTTGTCTCTAAATTGGAGATGCACAGATCTGATGGATGGAGCACTTAGTAGATAAGGAATTGGCTGGATGGTCGCACTCAAAGAGTTATGGTCAACAGCTCAATGTCCAAGTGGAGATCAGTGATGAGTGGTATTCCTCAGGGGTCGGTACTGAACTGGGGCTTTTCATCATCTTTGTGGCAACATGGACAGTGGGATTGAGTGCACCCTCAGCCAGCTTGCTGACGACACCAAGCTGTGTGGTTCGGTTGATACACTGGAGGGAAGTGATGGGATCCAGAGCGACCCTGACAGGCTTAAGAGATAGGCCAATGCCAACCTTATGAAGTTCAACAAGGTCAAGTGAATGGCCCTGCACCTGAGTTGGGGAAATCCCAAGCACAACTACAGATTGGGCATGGACTGGATTGACAGCAGCCCTGAGGAAATAAGACTTGGAGGTGCTGGTTGACAAGAAGGTCAACATGACCCAGCAACATGCACCTGCAGCCCAGAAAGCCAACCATATGCTGGGCTGCAGCAAAAAGAGCATCACAGTAGGGAGAAATGAGGGTGGTGAAACACCAAAACAGGTTGCCTAGAAAAGCTGCGGCAGCCCTATCCCAGGCAGTGTTGAAAGCCAGGCTGGATGGGACTTTGACCAACCTGGTCGAGTGGAAGGTGTCCCTGCCTGTGGCAGAGGGGTTGGAAGTAGATGAGCTTTAAGGTCCTTTCCAACCCAAACCATTCTATGATTCTATGGTTCTATACTTCTTTCTAATTATAACTTCTTTACTAACAAAAGAAGTTGGGCTAGGTCAGCCTCTCATCTTTTCAAGGAGTTCAATTAAAACAAATTTTGTGCAGCTGTTCTCCTTTTGCACCAAAAAATAACTGCCAGAGTCTGGGCAATGAAGAAACTGTGGCCTGGCAAAGTGTGCAAACGCAAAAAAGGAAGTATGTGTGAGGCCAAAAACAGAAACCAGGGAGCCTTCAGTACACTTGACCACAGAGGCTGCACCAGCAACTTGACCACACTAGCAACGCTTCTCTGTCTGACATCAGCAGGTGGCTTTGAAACCATTATAAAAATACTTTCTTATCTACCTCCACCACAAGTTAGCATACTTTACCAGTCACTCTTAGCTCTAATGCCTGAGCCCTATGCTGTAAAAGTCTGAAATTTACTGCTACCCAATCCATCTCAATATTTTCCAAAAGACAAAGATTTTCTACCTTAATTTTGGTCTGTTATATGCCTGCATTATGCAACAGCATTCAACTGCAGAACATTTTTTGTTATTGCTGTTCCCACAGAACAGTTGTGAAATCCTAGCCACTGCACTAGATGGAAACATTCTAAGAATGACTCAAAAGTTTTTTACCAAATGAGCCAACTGTCTGTGAATCAATTTTCTCTATTGTTATGGAAATTTAGAGAGCATAAAGGATGAGACACAGAACTGCAAAAGAAGGAGCAACAGTTTTACATTTGAAACAATCATTCGACACCTTAGAGTCTGGGAATGTCTTTGACACAGCATATCACAAGTGAAGCCGGATAAAGTGAACTGCTTCAATCAAAATGCTCACAGCTGGCCACTACTTGTCCTGCTTTTTTTTTATTTTTTGCACCAAAGATGAAGTAAAAACGCAAAATTCCAAGTACTCAGAACTTTACAAAATCAAAGCAGTGCTAAATTATGAAGGTACAACTTCCTTTAAGATCCAAGGAACAAAATCACAGACCCTGAAAGATTAAACTGGAAAACTTAAATCTTGGCATTTCAAGTTGCCACTGAAACGGACAAAAAAAAAAAAAAAAAAAATTAAAAACATTACACTGATTACTTAACTAAGAGACTGTTTCGTGGTAAAAATGAACAGGATTGTTGAATCAAGGCTATGTAAACTCATCACTTAGTAATTTTTTAAGTGATAATTTTCTCCATGAAATTTTTTTTTTAAATATACTTTTATACATAGGTCTATATATTTTCTCATGATCAATTACCAAGTTAAACTAATAAAAATTCAATAATCTACTGACTAGCCACAAACCTAGTGTTTTGGATGCTGCACAAACTCATAATATGCACTTTTTACTAGTAGGTACTTGTTCTGAAATAGTATTTTGACACAACTGCAACTTACCAGCATAATCCCGAATATTTACATTTCCACCGGCTTTTATTATGCTATGTACAAGGTCTACATCTTGATGAGAAACAGCCCTATGCAGTAAGGTTTCACCATATAGATTCCTCCTATGGATGACTGAAAGTGAAATGGGGCAACCTGGATTTACAGAATTCCTACCAAAGGCTTCTTGTCCTGAAAAATAACGCAAAAGATCTGTGGAAAACAAAAATATCTTTCCTCTCTTGTTTTCAGCTTGCATTAAAGTTAGTAAATAAGCTTTCTGAAGAAAAAAAAAAGGTCCCTCAATCTAGTAGAAACAAGTGTCTCAAAAAAAAGATCAATTAAATAGTAATACTATTCAATAAAAGATGTCATAGTGAATTCTGTAACAAAACTGAAATTTAATGCACAGAAATATGACTTTGTAGAAGTGTGTCCCTTTAATGACATTTTCTCAAAGTGCATTGTTTCCCACTGGATAATAAAACTGCTATTCTAGGTTACAATCCATTACAAGACATGCATTTCAATAGCTAGTGAGTTATTCAGTATTTTCTCTTTTCTTAAATATCAATTTTATCAGCCATTCTTTTGTATTCATTTGTATTTAAAAACCTCCACTTTGTGAGCAAGGAATAGTTACACTATGATAGTGACTGACATTAGCTCCCTCGGATTACTTTTACCCATTACTGAACAATCAGTTCAGCCATTTTTGCAATGAGCAAAAGGAACGAATACAAAGGAACAAAAAGTAAGGAATATGAGGACTAAATGCAAAAAATAAACTATAGAAAGATACTATTTTTAATTTTCAGCTTATTGTTTTACAAACAAATATGATTTCCCATTATGGATTTGTCCTGGGTTCAGCAGTAGCAGTCATTTTTCTCCTTCTTAGTAGCTGGTGCAGTGCTGTGTTTTTGAACTTTGGCCTGGGAACAGCACAGAGTTACAGCTGGGCTTAAACCATGACAGCACTCATTACAGTTTTTTAGCTTGGGTTAAATTATTTCCAATACATATATGAGCTGTTCTGTAATGCACCAGTAGCGCTATCCCAGCATACCCTCATGCTATGGAGAAGAGCATCCTGGCTACTTCCTCTTCTGAAAAACAGAGGGAAGAAAGAAGGGAAGAAAGAAAGAACAATGCATAACCTAGGCCATTAACTCATCTACAAATGAAAAAGCTTGGGACAGCAGGCTATATACACTGCTTCTCTCCACTTCTGTAGATCTGGCTCACTAGCCCTAATACTCCATTTGGGTGTCAGAAACAGCCATTTTAAGTACGACCTTAAAAACTCATAGTTTTCCTTGAGCTGCAACTCAGAAAGCCTGATGTCTCTGCTGGTTTTCACATTGTCATATACTGTGAGCTCAGACTAATTCTCAACCTTAAGTTCTTGTCTCTGTAGATTTTTAGAATCTAGTAGGTATGAGTTTACCGAGGACCCTTCCTCAGCTAACCACATGGACAGTCCCCCTCTCTTCTACCTGTCCAGCCTTGCAAGACCTTAATCATTCAAGATACTGCAGTCCCTAGTCAAAGCTGGTCTAAACCTGCCAAGCAGTTCAGGAGGGATTAAACCACAGACACACACAGAACAAGGCAGAGTTTTGTGTTACACTTAATCCAATTTAACCTGTTACTTTCCCAGGACCTATTTCCCATCACTTCTGCCCTGCCTTCCTGGTGTCTTTGTGCAAAACAGGTGGTGCCTGCTGATCCAAACTGACGCTTTTCATGGGGTTGGTTTTTCTTCAGTGAATGACCAAACTAAGATGACTCACAGACTTGACTGCTAGATCTGATGTGAAAGGGGGGTAAACTTGCTAGACTGGATTAACATGAAGCTAACTCTATAGGCAATGCAACTCCTTCTGTAGAAATCATGCTAAAAACCCAACAGCTTGTTTTCTGAGTGGGAATTAGTAAGTCAATTTGAAATAGATAAGCAGTTAGTCATACAACTTTAAATCTCATAAAAACAGTGCTTCCACTGGGAGTAATTAAAACCCTGTAAAAGCAAAGGTTTGTTAATTTAGGTAGAATTACTCATATGTTGTAAGTTCCAAGATGTAGCTGTTACCGTTCAAATACTTCCAAACTTTGCAAGCTGTTTAAATGATTGCAGGTGCACAGACAAATCCAGACTGAGTGGGCTTAAGAAAAAACACTTTCTAAGACCCCAATCTTAAAGGTGCTGGAGTGAGCACTTAAGTGAGAAAATTCTGTATTCTGCTACAGACTTCCTCTCTGAGGCAATGAATTTCTCTGCATGCATCTTCAAAGGATGAAAAATTGCAATCTTTCTCTCTGACAAAGCACAGTGCAAAGAAAAATACTTCAAAAGAATGCTCCATGTCTGTTGTAGTGAAGTCCTTATACTGCTATATTTGAAACAGACAGGGTAACAACATCAGGCATTCAAAATATGAAGAACTGTTTTGAATAGGTCAATTCTTGAGCATGGTAATGCCCTCAGAATGATGTCGCACACAGAACACTAGATTTTAGAAGGATTTATAAATGTATATTAGTATCTACATTTTCGCTTGGCATGAAAATGTTTCTCCTCTGCTCTTCATAATACACAATATTTTTTTTTCATATAAAATGCTGTGATAAAAACTGCATCCTGAAAAAAAAATCTCATGATTCTTAAGGAGTTTAAGAATAAACTCCTTAAGAAAATACTGTTAGGTTGTCAATATGTACGTTTAAACGACTGAGAGAAATTATCAATAATTTTAATTATTAAAATGAATTTTTATACCATCCTTTTAAAATAAATCCATGTCTCAAAATATTGGAAAGGTTATGAATTATATATGATTCAGTATAGTTGTTCAAATAAAAGATCAACAGATATCTCACTCAGTCTGTTTTTGATTCTCTTGCTCCTTCTTCTCTGCTTAACTTCACTATTCCCATTCAGAGTTATTTCTTGGTATATGTTTGTCTCTAGATCCTGCTTATCTTCAGAAGTAGATTCACGAACTTCACTGACAAGAGATTTGCTCAGAATCAACAAAAACATATAATTCTCCATATAAATCTATATACTCTATATAAATCTATATATGAGAGATAAAAACATCAATATATTTGATTTTTAAAGGAAGTCTGTAATAGCATGCAAGCATATAGGCTAACCTAGGTAGTACTGAAAAAAGATAAAGAAGAGAAACTTACTTCCAGATCTCCAAATAAAAAGGTAGCTTTTACCTTTTCATCATTTATAGTCACTCACATGAGGAATGACTACTCTGTATGTTACATTAATTTAAAAAACAAATTTAAGAGTATTATGCATGATTTTGTCATACTCAAAATCCTTAGCTTTGTTTCTTCTTGCACTGCCACTGTGAGACATTCTCTGCTGAGTTTCCTCAAGCATTTGGCAGTGATTGGGAATAGTAGTTCTGCCCTCTGTTGAGGAGGCCTCGCTCAACTGCATTGCTTTCCTTGATGTTGTCTGGGCTGTTTCTGCACACGCGGCAGCATTCGCTGAATGTGCACTTCCCTGAACAGTTTGCTCTTCTCTAGAGGTGGCACCCCAGTAATTTGAAGTTACTTCTTTCTCTCTTTGCTGATCACCTACAGGCTATAACAAAAAGCAAACATTACAAGGAACTGGTAGCATGCAGTTAAAGCAAGGGTGGTATATAAAGGAGCCCCAAGAACATTGTCTTATATGTACGCTCACAAAAAACAGAGAGGTTGCTTAAACAAATAACTGGAATTCTACAGGGACAACAGAGAGAGGCTGCCAAAGGAGAAGCACTCCTAAAGTAGTATGTGCCCCTGGCATAATTAGACAAGGAAATTTGGATACTCAGAATGACAACCTAAACAACAAATCTAGACTGGCTGACAGAGAACAAAAGCTGTTACTATCTGAAAGATGTTTGGTTGGACATATGAAATGACTTAACAGCTTCATTTCAGCTTCCTATGGACATGAGCTCCTACCCTAAAAAAATGAAGTGATATTTAAGATGTCTTAAACTAGCCCATTTTATCTCACTCTTGCACAAACCTAGATATGCGCACAAGATCAGGAAACACGTCCCACCTGAGGTTCGGTAACTTCCACCTAAGACGTTACTTCTAAAGACATACCATACCTGAGCTACAGCCACCACAGATGATATTCACTTCACTTACCTTCAGCCTTCTAAAAGCCAGGTAGACAACACTAACATCCTTGTTACCCCTACCACTAGTGAAGAAGAAGAGTTACTTTTAGACATGATGATAATTCACATTGTCCTAAGTTGTGCAAAGAGGAACCTAAATGATTAGTGTATACCAGAGGCTTATA
Source organism: Ara ararauna (assembly GCA_028858755.1). Classification (NCBI taxonomy): domain Eukaryota; kingdom Metazoa; phylum Chordata; class Aves; order Psittaciformes; family Psittacidae; genus Ara; species Ara ararauna. The sequence continues at coordinate 82,650,140 of CM054410.1, forward strand.
TTTAATAGTCAGGAAGAGAAAGCCCACCCTGAAGATATGTCATCACATGGCAGCTAATTTGAGTATATTCACTGTTTTAGTCAGCAGAGTGTGACGTGCTGCAAAGTATTACTCAAGCTGCCAAAACCTGGGTACTCATTAGCTCATTACACACTTGAGTAATGCTGAAAGCTCTTAGCACACACCCTCAGCAAACATGCATACTAGCTCTTTCACGTGATGTGGGAGAACTTATTAGTCCTTTCTCGGACACAGATGAAAATGGAGGATTTGCTGATTAATTCTTTAAATTGACACATTCAGCAGATGTCGTCCCTCCAGGTCCAGAGATGATGTGGGTCTTTGGAACTTTCCCTAGAGAGAACATGAGACATAGCAGAGGTACCGAGGCACCAGGAGTTTTCGAAACTCCCATGCTGATTACAGATTTCCACATCAGTCACTGAATTAACTTTTCTGGGATTTCTCATCCCAGCAAGCTTAGACATTTTTTTAACATCAATATCAAAACAAGAAAAACACTACTGGATTTTTAAACAAAAAAACAATTCAAATGTATTAAACATGTAAATTACTGATGCCAGTTTATTCTTTACTAAGATTCACAACCCCAAGTAATTTGGCTATTCTATAAAATATTTCATGATAAACATGTTTTGTCAAGTATTAATTAAACTGTGTATATACTTGCTCATTTGTTGTCCTCTGCAAGTCAGATCCTCTTAAGGCTTTTATTTCTTCCATCTGAATTTTAGCAAGTAGAGACTCAGTCCTGTTTGTTATTTGTGTACAGTCATCACCTAATTGGAGAATACTAGGTTCTGAATTTAACTGCTCTTCCTCTGCATTAAGCTGTATCTCATTTGGCACTATAGGAGATCCTGACATGGCATTCAGAGCTGTCACAAGCTCTACTGGCAGTGCATCACTGCTCTCATCTGCTGATGAATCAATGGAACAGAAATGACCTAAATCGTCAGGCAATGGGTTTATCATTTTAAGATTCTCAGAATCACTGAGGGATGCCAACAAATCAGAAATTTCAAGATCACTAGTGTCTATATTCAGTTCAGTGAATGCTTCCATGAAAATCTTCCCTACGGATGTCAGTGAAAGATGTGTATCATCATCATGGGAATGTTCTTTTACTGTGTTATCCATGTCAGCAGTGGTCATGCAGGTTCCCTGGCAATCTTCTAAAACATATGGAAATGTATCTTGTGATGTCTGTTCATCTGGAACCATTATCATATCCTCCAGGACATTTAGAGAAATGCTTACTTCTGGAGAGAGATCTTCATTAATTAATTTCTGTGAAATCTAAACATTTAAAAAAATGTTTGCAAAAAGCAATGGAATGACTCTTTCTGAAAAGCATGTCATTAACATTCACTTGAGAAGTAATCCATATAAATACATGTACTTTGTTTGCAATTTTTGTGCAAACTACAAGACTTATAGCCTTCCTAAGAATTCATACGATTTCTCAACAAGGGTCAGAATGAGGTCTCAGTTTCATAAGTAGAGCACCTTAGCTGTTTACTTCCCTAGCAGTGAAAATCCAGAGTAAGAGAGACTAAATCTTTCATAAAGTCAAATATATTATGTCATTGCCAATGACCTGAGGGTATTAAAGGGCTTAAAAAAAAAAGGCATTGTCACCCAAAAATAATGAAAGTTAACATATTCACAGCAATATAAAAAACATGGTTAGGAAAACACAATGTATGAGTTTTGAGGATGTGATTATGTGGATCCCACACAGGTATGGAGCATTTCTGCTTCACAAGCTTCAGCTCAAAACTTTAGGCATATGTTTGGAGGCTGCACTTTTGAGTTTCCACAATACAGAATTGTGGAATACAATTACAAAATATAGAACCACAAAACCATAACTGTTCTTGGAAAAGTAATACTACTACTGTTTTTCTAATACTCTGAGCTGCTTTTAACAGATTCATCCATTTTTAAACCAATTAGTAGCTTTTTTGATGTTTTTTCTTATCCCTGATCCAAATGCTTCTGCAGAAAATCAGATGCCTCAGCAGAACTAAACTGCATTTTTTTCTAGATAACATTTGTATATATAGTGCTGTTGTTTAGTAATATTTGATCTTAAGGAAATCTATTTCAATACATTTTTAGACCCTTGCTGCCAGCAAGTGGCAATACTTGGCACTGCAAGAATCCTCTAACCACTGGTAATGTAATTTTGATAAAGCTCACACACAGTAGAACAGAAAGGGCAGAAATCTGACAGCACTAACTGACATTCAGTTTGTAAGCCATTGTAAATCCCTGACTCTTGTTGAAAATTATTTCCTAGTTTTCAATTTCCTAACTTGTACCTGTGCAGCTAATTGTTCTTTTTTAAGTACTGATCACTTCTTACTTTATTGTATTGAATTACAGTTTCTTTTTGGACTACTTCTGTAATTTGTGCAGGCTTTAGAGAACTGGGGGAAAAAAAAAAAACCACTGGCATGACTTTATGTATTTGAGGAACTGTGGTATAAACAGCATGTATGTACATTACAAATTTCCTAAGAAAAGGGTTCAATGCATTTGCTGAAGGGCAGGTGAAACTTACATTTATATTAATGCAGAAGTACCATGCAGACATAACTGACCAATTTTGCAAGATCCTAAAAACCCAAATCCCAACTAAAATCCAACACTTTGAATGTGACTGGTTTTCACAAAACCCCCACTATCCGCATGTGTTAATTATTCCCAGTACAAATACAAACCAAGGTGCTCCTTAATCCAGGCACAGATCCTACTGACCTTCTGGCATCAGCCCAGAATCTCTTATTTCCTCATCTTACCCAGTTAGCATACACTGGTAACAGCTGAGCATGGCCACAGTCAACGCCAGCCTCAGCTGATGCAGAACACCGCACTAGACGAAGCACGTGGACAGAGAAGTCAACCACAGCTTTCATCAAAAAAAAAAAAAAAAACCCAAAAAAAAAAAAAACAATTTACTTGTCTGTGGATATAAAAACTGTGTGTTAATAAACTTGCTGCAATGAAGCACAAAGGCCAGCAAGCAAGCCTTAAGTATCCATCCACTTCTCCTTGCGCATGACAGGAATAAGCTTTAATCCGGCCTGTCTGTTCCAGCAGATGGCACTGCATTCACATCAATGCAAGGAACTTTTTTTCCACGTGTTTTGAGAATTAAAAAGTTATCGAGAAATCAGTGGCTATTTGGTGCCACAGACTGTGGCTTTCAAATGTTACTGGACTGACAAATACTGAAGCATAAATAATAAGGATGTAGTGGAAATGTTAAGTGGATTCCTCTATCTGCTAGCTTGGAGTCAAAACAGCAGAGGAATTCAGCCTTTCAATACACAGACAAGAGAATCACTGTAAAGAGTTAAGGTGTCAGAAAGATCAACATCATCTGAGCTGACGATTACTTCTATATAGTGTGACATGAGGGATGCACAGAGAACCACAGAACTGTTGAGGCTGGAAAGGACCTCTTGAGATCATCTAGTCCAGCCTTCTGCCCAAGCACTGCCAGCTGCAGCAGGTTGCCTAGGACCACATGCAGTCAGCTTCTGAGTAGCTACATAAGATGGAAATGCACAAGGTCTCTGTGTAACCTTGTTTCAGTGTCTGTCACCCTCACAATTAAAAAGTAGGGGTTTTTTTGTTTGTTTTCAGAGGGTATTTCTTTCTTTTTATTTCCATTGATTGTTCTCTCTGGGCAGTACTGAGAAGTCTGGCTCTCTCATCTTCATTCCTTCCTGTCAGGTGTTCATACATATTGGCAAGATCTCCTTGAGCCTTCTCTTCTCCAGCGTGAACAGTTCTAGCTTTCTTGGCCTGTCCTCATACAAAAGATCACAGAATGGTCTGGGTTAGAAGGGAACTTTAAAAGGTCATCTAGTCCAACCCCTCTGCAATGATCAGGGATGTCTTCAACTAGAGCAGGTTGCTCAGAGCACCATCCAATCTGACCTTCAATGTTTTCAGGGATGAGGCATCAGCCAGCTCTCTGGGCAATCTGTTCCAAAGTTTCACCACCTTAATTGTAAAAAACATCTTCATTATATCTAGTCTGGATCTACTCTCCTTTAGTTTAAAACTGGGCCCTACAACAGGCCCTACTAAAGAGTCTGTAACATCTTTCTTATCAGCCCCCTTTGAATACTCTGTAACATTTCCCTGGAGCCTTCTCTTCTGCAGGCTGAACAACCTCAACTTCCTCAGCCTGTCTTCACAGGAGAGCTGTTCCATCCCTCTTCATCTTCGTGGCCCTCCGCTGGACACACTCCAACAGGTCCATGTCTTCCCTGGGCTGAGGACTCCAGAGTTGAACACAGCGCTCCAGGTGACGTCTTAGGAGTACCAGTACTCGCAAGCGCTCCTCTCAATCCCTTCATCCCTCAGCCTGTATCGGTGCCAGGAGTCACCCCCAGCATCATGCAGTACCTTGCACCTGGCCCCATTGAACCTCATGGAGTTCACATGGATCCACTTCTCAAGATTGTCCAGGTCCCTCTGGATGGCGTCCTATCCCTCAGGTGCCAATCGCACCACTTCGCTTGGTGTCATCTGCAGACTCGCTGAGGGTGCACTCTATTCCACTGTCCATGTCATTGATAAAGGTATTAAACAGTACTGGTCACAGTACAGAGCCCTGAATCTCTAGTGATCTCCATCTGGACATCAAGCCACTGACCACCACCTTCTGGATGTGACCATCCAACCAATTTCTCATCCACCAAACAGTCCACCCATTAATCCAGATCTCTCCAATTTAAAGAGGAGGACGCTGTTGGAAATGCTGACAAAGGCCTTAGAGAACCAGATATATCAGTCTTTTAATTCTCTTCATACTTCTGCACTGGATGCAGTCCAGTGTGTCTATATCCTTCTTGTACTGAGGACCCAGAACTGGACATAACTTGCTGGGGGTGGCCTTACCAGTTCTGAGGAGAGGATCATCCCCCTTGACTTGCTGGCAACACTCTTCCTTATGCAGGCCAGGATATTACTCACCTTTGCTACATGAGTGCGTCACTCATGGCTCATGGTCTGCTTATTTTCCACCAGGATCCCAACACCTTTCTCTGCAGAGCTGCTTTCCAGCCAGTAGGTCCATAGCATGTACTCGCGTCCAAGGTTATTCCTCTCCAGATGTAGAACTTTGCGTTTTCCCTTGTGGAATTTCATGAGATTTCTCTCGGCCCAGTTCTCCACCCTGTTCAAGTCTCTCTTAACAGCAACACAACTATCTGGTGTATCAGTCACGCAGTACCTTCTCTGAACCTGATGAGGGTGCATTCTGTTCCTTTTTTCAGATCATTAATGAAGATATTGAACAGTAGTGGACCCACTAGTAACAGACTAACCACAACACATATCAGAGCTGCTATATGGCCAAAATCAAGACAGCAAGACTAATTTCTGCTGTCAGGATGTCAGGACTTCTATGTAGAGTTTATTAGTATATTAATTTCTTTTGTAAGTACACAAAACTAACATATGGAGGGACTCACTGCCTGGTTTCCAAGGTGGCTGTCTGGCCCTTTCTTCAAATCAGGATACACAAGCCTATGATAGCCATTAGTTCCTCTCACAACATGTCTTCCTGCAGACTCAGATCTTGCCAGTGCCAACATCAACCAATATGCAAAAAGGCTAATTCACTGCAGTGATCATTTCCAATCGTTTTAGTCCAGGCTCCTACAATATCCTCTCTGGAGGTATCCTCAATGCACCCAATCTGCCTGTTCTACAGAGGCTGTTAATCGTAGATAATCTTTGCTCTAAGGCATTTTAATATTGTTCTATTTAACTAATTTTTTACAATGAATGTTTGATTTAATAAACTTGGTACTAGAGTTGTATACTGGTAGTGTAACTTCAGAAAAGGAATAGCCTAGAGGATTTCATTTTTTTCCTTTGTTCCAAGACAAGGGATACTTGACCACGTAATCAATCATATTTGCTACAAGACAGGGACAATTAGCCATAATGGTCTTAAATTTCTCTTTAGTGAATTTTAGCAAGTACTTTTTTTCCCACAACCTTAATCAGCCTGCCTGAAAAAAAGTAAAATAGATTTATATATAATTCTAATCTTTCATTTTTAGATACAAAACTATGGGACTAGCCAGAACAGTCATAATGCTATGATTTCAGCATAAAATTACACTGCATATTGCTGTAAATTGCTCCACGCTGGAATGTCAAGACATAATGGAACTGGTATCCTCTCTAAGTTAATGGGAGGTTTCCTAAGAAGCTGCAGATAGCAGCAAGCATTACATGTACCCAGTAAGATCCTCTTGTTTCTCTAACAGCCATACAGCTAATGTCACTAGTGGTCAGAAATTCTCAAAACTGTCCATGACACTGCATCAGGACTTGGTAACAGCAGTTACTTTTTGTTGCAAAAATAGCAACAGAGTAAATTTCAATGAGTTTCTCTGTCCAGCACAAATGGGCCTGAAAGCAATAAACCGGTCAGGGTGAACTGAGACTAGAAATCAAAAAGCACAGAGAGCATTGTGTCTCAGAGGAGAAACAGGAGGTAACAATGCAGAGGCTGCAAAGCAGATACAAATAGCATCACAGAGTTGAAAAAAGGAGGAAAAGATAGATCCAAAGCTATTTCCTCACTTTTACCTCATCAGCAGTGAAACCTGTCACCCATGAGCAACTTTAGTGTTACCAAAGAGGTGTATCAAATAGACTGGTACTACCTATTTTTGGCCACAAGTCATTACTCCCTAAAAGAAGGGCAGTTACAGATAATCTGTTCCTCCTCAAAGACTTTTCTAATATCTCTCCGATAACTTTCATTGATGGAAAATAAGTTTTAAGTGACTAAAAGTCTTCATTACTTTAGCTTCCTTATAGATTCTGGGTCATGGTGACGTCTTTTCTACTTCCCTGTTACTGCTATGCTTCTACCCTTGTGCCCTGTAAGCTTAATAACTGCAGTTCCTACCTAAAAAACTAGGAAATAAAAGTTAGCTCTCAAGTTGTTTTCACCTAGTACACTTGGTGTCAGTTTCTACAGCTGTGTGCTTGCTTTTTAAAATGAAAGAACCAGGATTTTTTCAGTAAAATATGGTCTATATTAATTCAGCAAATTATGGCCTATATAAACTGATTAAATGATATCTTATATACACTCAGTTGTAAAAATACACTAACCTTTTCTTCTGAATCTTTCTGAAATCCATTCAATTCAATATCTAAATAAATTAAGGAGAGTAAAACATTTCAGTTGTATTTTCCACATCTGAAAGTTATCACCTCTAATAAAACAGCCTCATTTCCTGACTGAGGTTTGTCCTGGGTTTTTGAAGTTTCAAACTTTAAAAATTAATACAGTCATGTTCCCTAACTGAGATTGACAACAACGTTTCTAGTTAGGCTCTGTTAGCCACCAGAATATATTCCAGGGCTATTTTGTCACATATCTTCACCACAGCTTAGAGGCCCATGTTTCCAAAGACAATCAGCAGATGGAATTGCTGTCCATTCCCCAGGATGAGACCTACTCTCTGCAATTACAATGCAATTAGACAATACAACTAAAACAACCCAACAATTAACTGCCTCTGAAAAGGGCTGATGACAATCCCTGTGCTTCAATCACCATGCTTTGATATATATTTAACTCCCTGGGAATTTCCTAATCAGAAATGAAGTGAATGATTTTCTACTGGGTTTGCAAAAATTAGCTCAAACAGGGAGACAGCAAAACAGATTGGGCAATCTTGCACTCCTGGGAGCATAGAGGAATGAACAGATGTACAACTGAAGTAGCGGCAGGTGACAGACAGATCTGAAGAACCACCAGTAGCATTTTTGTTTCTCCTTTCTTACAGATGCCTTTGATTTTGGATATGTTGGTAAGAAGCATGTAAGAACCTTAATGACTGCTACATCCATGTTTACCTTACATATCCATAGAGCACTTGAGTACCATGTGGCTTGTAACTTTTGTCAGAAAAGCAACGAAATAGTTTCAAGCTGAAAATATACCACTGGCTTAGGAAAAACATTTATTTCTTCACACAATACCAACAGAATACTTACAAGTACGTAACCTGTAGTCCAAGACAAGTGTGAAAACTAAACAACTGCTGTAAAGGCCACATATAGTCAGATCCTAAATAAACCTACAGGGATATTCATCTTCAGCTTCTCAAATTATTTTGCCACAGCTAGAGCAACTTTTAGTTTTGTGCAAAATACAACATACCTACAGAATCATTTTGGTGTCCCTCTACAGCAGCATTCAGTGGAAAACCAGACTTAGAAATGTTTTCAGTAAGTGATGGACACTTTACCCAACCCCTGGAATTAAACAATATAATAAAAAGGTTTTATTCAGAAAGGATTGTAATATGCTCAGTTTAGGACAATTTCTACAATACTTTTGAGTTTATTTATGCAGTTTTGTACTTAAATTCCTTGTGAAAACTACTGCAATTATTTTAAAGGTATACTTCTCTTTACAAGCATTTGTAGCAACTAAGACTTTCAGATTTCCTAAGAGGAGCTAACTATGTTTGTACATCAGTTAAAAAATGGTCATTCCTATTTTTATTACTTCTGTCTATATTTCTATTATAAATTTATCTGCTGCTGAAATCATTCCATAGCTTCTAAGAAAGTTCTAACTTATTTGTTACAAATTTTTTGTTTATTTGTCTAACGTCTAACCCCTGAGTAGTTCACAGTCATTCCTGTTGCTTACACCCTTATACCACTGAAGGTAATATCACCAATTACCAATATCACCAATGAAAACAAGTACAGTTTGACCCATACTGGAAACAGAATTGCCATTGACATAAACATAGATGCTTCACTAAGCAAACAAGGAAACTACTTCACAATACAGTATTTATAATAAAGTAACATACAAAGGGAATTAGAATTTAATTGTTTAATTATAGTCCACCTGACTGGACTTCCTGTGTGACCTATTATACTCACTGCAGGAGAGACTGAGACTGGTCAGATGTGTATGTCTCTTGAAGTATCTAAATTAAAAAAAAATTGCAAGTTAGTAAACGAAGTACTTCATTATTTATTTTCTCAGCTTTATTACATGCTTATACTTCTGTAATTGAGTTGGAAAATGGAATTTTTTTATCCAATCTTTACATACATACTAATAAGATAAAAATCCATTCCACTTAAATCTTTTATTTTTTTTCTTTGTGTTATTTGAGAAAAATGTTGAAGAACAGATCAAGACTGTGAAAGACAGCACCCACCCAGAAGGAAAACACCTATGCAAGTATGATACAAATCCTTTAAATGTTAGGTGTCTTGTACATCAAAAGACCAAAAAACATGGTATTTTTATTTCAACTCCCAGTTTTAATCCTCTTTTTGTAACAATTGCCTCTTTTCACTAAGACAGGGTGCTACTCCAGAGACTGTGCATTTCAGTATACAACTCTCAATATCCATGGAAAAAGCAGAATTAAAGAACTTAGCTGACAACTCATTGTCCCATAATAATGCGAGCTAATATCACAGCAAGAAATGAATTCAAACTTTTTACTAAAAGGAACTCGGATCTGCATTTTTGTCCCTGTACATAAGGGCAAGATCTCCGCTAGCCTGGAACAAGAAGCCTTTATGTAAAGTCTAAGGCAACCTAGGACCGATTAAGATAGGCAAGTGAACTGCAGAACACTTCTGTTCCAGATGAGCCAAAGACTGGGTATTACTAGTGGACTATCAGCATAACAGCTGCAATTCTACACACATCAGTGACATACAGTGGAGAACACTCACAGCACCAAGAAAACTCTGGGAAAGAACCTCTTAGTGTGGACACAAAGTGATGACTTATTTGGCTTGCACAAGATATTATCAACACAGCAAGAACAACTATCCTAACAATTACATGAAGGGCAACAGGAGGAGTTAGCCCAGTAAGAAGGACTGCTAAAAGGCTCACTGGTACAGAACACATTCCGTAGAAACAGCCTGTGCAACAATTATAGACTGATCTAGTTAAAAAATACTGCAATGGTATAGTTGGCAGAAAGTTACCGACTTTGCTAAATATACCCTTTGTACAAATCAGCCCTGGTATTTACACAGAACATTATTCAGAGACCAAGCAAGGTCAGCAGGTTAGCAGAACAACTACTAAATCTCTTTGACTAGCTAACATTGCTCAGTCAGACACTTAAAGCTCAATGGTGTATCTCAGAAGAAAAGGAGCTATTTTGTCTGCTAAAAAATTAGGTTCTGAGCAAAATCAGTGCACGGCTGACAGGTTGCAAGGTCTTCTCCTGTCACAAAAGTTACACAGGCCATGGACTGCAAGTATTTGGAACAGCTTTTTGTCCTGTTCTCTTGCTTTTGGCAAGAAAATTCATGTAAAATTCAAACTCTTTCTCATTTGAACACTTACTAATACAGCCAACTATCTGAGGGGACTCCAGATGTGTTCCAAAAAAAGACTGATGCTTAAAATCTCTAAGTGCCACCGAACAACTTTAGGTGCACTTGGCCAAACTGGGCAAGAAAAGAAAGACCCTGAAAAACAAGAAAAGCACAAACCTGCATCATGGGGCCTGCCTGAACAAGCCATGGAATAGGGGGTTAGTAGATAACGGCAACAACCTATCAGTTGGAAAGAACCTGAATCCTACAAAATCTGTCTGTAGATCTACTGCATCTCTGGTGGAAGAGAAGTCTTTCTTACAAACTCTTACACAGAATCACAGAATTATTTAGGTTGGAAAAGACCTTTATGATCACTGAGTTCAACCATAAACATAACACAGCCAAGTCCACCACTGAACCATGTCCTTAAGTGTCACATCTACGTGTTTTTTAAATACCTTTAGGGATGGTCACTCAACCACTTCCCTGGGCATCCTGTTCCAGAGCTTGACAACACTTTTAGTGAAGAAATTTTTCCTAATATCTAATCTAAACCTCCCCTGGCACAACTTGAAGCCACTTCCTCTTATCCTATCGCTTGTTACTTGGGTGAAGAGACTGACCCCCATGTTACCACAACCTCCTTTCAGGTAGTTGTAGAGTGGGTGACGTTCCCCCTGAGCTTCCTTTTTTCCAGGCTAAACCACTCCAGTTCCTCCAGCCATTCCTCATCAGACTTGTGCTCAGCATTCACCAGCTTCACTGCCCTTTTCTGGACCCAGTCCAGCAACTCAATGTCACTAGTGTAGGGAGGGGCCTAGAACTGAACACAGGATTTCAGGTGCAGCCACAATCACTTCCCTGGCCCTGCTGGCCACACTATTTCTGATACAGGCCAGGATGTGATTGGCCTTCTTGGCTGCCTGGGTACAACCTGGTTCATGTTCAGCCGGTTGTCAACCAGCACCCCCAGGTCCCTTTCTGTGAAGAGCCACACTGGTGCAATCTATACATGCAAGTATCAAGGATGAAAGGCTAATATGGCTCCTCACAACATTTAATGAAGATTTAAATTTTATATTGTCTCCATGCTGTGCATAACCAAGCTGCCAGTGGCGTGCTATATAGTTTCCCCAGGAAAAAAAAAAAAAAAAACCCAAAACAAATAAAACTGTGAGTTTCCCAAACTATTAGGTAAAAAGTACTAGGTTTCTTTGCTTTTATGACTTTTCCTTTGGTGGACAGGGCATTTATCCCTAGACTTGGAAGAATCCCTTTCTGAGATTGCAAACTGGCTACTCTGGTGAGACACATAAAGCCAAAGACTTAGGTTAGGCAGCAGATAATCATCCTTGCTCCCAGAGGAGAAAGGGAGAGCGTAAATGGGCACTTCTCTCACTTCTTCTGTCCTTAGAAAACCATGATAAACTTCAGCCAAGACAATCCTGGGACACGCAAGCAGCAAAACAGATTTACAGGAAAAAGTCTTTGAAATAATAGCTTCTTTTTGATTTATTCACTATTCCCCATGCTGTCACTTGAGAGAAATTTGTTTGCAATTCTATAATGCTCTGTAAAAACATTCACTTCAGTAGGAGTGCCTTTTTTCAATGTAGTTTCCATCCTCTAGAGAGCAGTTCAGTTCTTTTAAAAACTCTTCTCATACTGGAAAAAGGATACATAGTGGTCTTTGGACTGGTGAATCCACAACACTAAAGACAGTCTAACAGTTACAGGTTTTAAAATAATCTCAGTTACAGAGTAGAAACCTGTTTTTTTCTAATTGTTTCATGAGTGTGTCCTATGCAGGTGGAAAACTGATTGCTTGACTGAACAAGAATTTATTGACTAGATAACAAACGTGGCAAACATATTGAAAGGGAGGCTAATCAGCAGAATAGGGAATGCAAAATTATCCATAGAGTAGAAGAATTAGCCCATCATTAGGCAAGCAGACATTCTATTTTGCATTTCAGATTATTATCTTTTTTAAAGAAACAATTGTCCAATCAATGGATCACAGCTAATCTCATAATGAGTAACTGAAGGGTGTATTCTCGCATGGTTAACTCAGATAATTGTCCTTCGGCTTCTGAAGGGAACATATTAAAAACTCTGTCCTCCACAGCTTCCTTATCTTTGTCATGGTCTTGTTCCTCACATACACCCTCATGAAATACCAGCAAAGAGGCTTTGATACATTCCTGGAGAGAATGTGCTACACATGTGACAACTGTCATGACATAAAATTCATTTCAGCTGCAAACCACCAGGTTCTTTTGCACATAAAGAATGTGAGCCCCAGTGAGTTTATTAACAACTATTAGTTAGTTATGTGTAGCAGGATACACATAATTTCTATGCTTACTGGATTTATCTGTTGTTGCTTCTGACTATACGTGTGATCACAAAATTTTGGTATAAAACAGGTTTCTGGAGAAGAAATTCCTAGGAAAACAAACAAACAAACAAGAAAATTACAGTAACTGTAGGAATGAGACTGTGACATGTGGTGAAGGGGTTAGAATTAAAGGAAGTTTTGATTGCCTGAATTTCTATATAACATTCCGTAACTCCACAAATTTCTACATAATCCAGTAATTGAGGTATAGGCATCAAAGCTTCTGATATGCAATGGACTTAAGTGGTTAAACAGTCTATCTAACTAGATTTTAAAACGACAATATAGGAGAGGTCAGAAATTAATAAAACCAGCTGCGGGAGAATTTATGTCAGTTAGTGTTCTGGCACCCTCCCTGAGTGTGTATTGGAGGTTAACTCTTTCATAATTTTGAATTTTGTTTTTTAAACTAAAAACCAAGTTTGGAAAGCTGCCTGATCCACTTGACTCAGAAATATTTGTAGTCCTATATGAAATATTTAATGACTATGCAAAGGAAGAACTTCTCCATGGAAATGGAAAAAAAGAAAAAAACAACAACAATAAAAAAGAAAACCCCTAGGTTTCCAAACTAAAATGTTGTTACTGACATTAATAAAATATACAGAAAATTAATCTTTGTTATGTGTCTTATCACCCAATTGCTACTATAGGAGTATGCAGAAATAGATGAGCAACAAATATTAATTCCAATTTACTGAATGTAAATTGCCGCAGGCAGAATGCTAAAAATATCATAATCTATTATATTTGCAGGGACCAAAAAACCCCACCCAGCCCTCAGACAAATCCCCAGTCCCAAAACTGAATAATGAGTCAAATAAACATGCCTTAAACCATGCATGTTGAATGTTGCAAGGTTTTAATTCCAGTGAATAACCACAGACAAACTCAAAATGGGATGATGCGTCTTTCCTCAGACAAAACCACTGAGCAACTATGAAAGGTTTAGCATCAGGAAATCACAGTGATGTGAAAAGTTTCTGTGGATTTCATTGGGCTGTATGTAACACATTAAGTCAGAGCAGGCTGATTAAAAAAACACAACAGCCTGCCCAGGTCTTCAAACTGACAAAAAGACAACTCAAAAACAGAAATCTGGAGAAACACTAAGAACACCTTGTGCCACTTACAGAATGGGTAGTCTCTGTATTGCTGCAATAAAATGTACAGGACACAAGTCAAATGGATTACATAAAAATGCTGAGGAGGTACCTGTAAAACTATTATGTAACTACAACATGACTGCTTATGCAACCTGCTCTAAGGGAATTATTAGTGACAATTTTAAGACTTTACATGAGTGTGCACACATACATGTTAAAATTAATAATAAACTTAAAATAATGCGCTTAAATATTCCTACCCAAACTTGTTTGTGTTAAAGAGAATGGATATATTAACAATATTAAGGCTTTTTTAAAAAAATACTATGTGTAACTATAGTAACTACAATTATTACACGTATAGATTCTATTTATAAGCCTTTTATGTGTTCAGATTTCATTTATTTTATTCTGCTCAAACACAATCCACATACCCAAATAAAAAGGATATCCCTACACATAGTTCAAGCACTTCCCAAGCCAGATATTCTCAGTTACTAGTACCTAGGAAAAATGAAGAAATTAAGAGCAAGCCTATTTTTCATATATTAAAAATGTGCTGAACATTCTTCTAGAATGAGAGCTAAATCCATGGATATAATTAGGAGTACATACAGTTCATAAAAATGAACTTCATGTAACGCTTCTGTTGAAGTAACACGGACTTGGGCAACACCCACAGCAGCAATTCATAGGAAAAACAACACAGGCTGAAAGAAGAAGCTGTCTTACCTTTATGAATTCTTGTTTCTGCTCTTGAATCCACATCCTCACTAAGAAAAGGCAACCTTTGCAAAATAAAATAAAAGGCCATTTAGCAGTTGCATGCTCTGCTTTTCACTTCTATAAACTCCAAGGAGAGTTGAGGCAGCCAAGGGCACCATCTTGGCCTCTCCTGGGGACACTGCTAACCGCATACTGGCTGAGTGCATCTCTCAAGCTAATACCAACAGTAAAAAAAACCCAGACTGTGAAGATACACCTGATACTCTGCACGGAAAACCTGCGGTAGGGAGGCACATCACTGTTTTACAGATTTCCAAGCAATACTGGGCCACAAGGACAGTACAAAGAAGTGCAACCACTTGGTAACTTCAACTGTGCCATGTCCTATGACGATGTAAGATAATGCCATGAAAATAGTATCAAGTTAAAATTGTGGAGAAGTTAACATCAGTAGCAAACGTATTCAGTAGAGTGGTTTTTATTTTTTCTGAGTTGGGTTCTGATACGTTTCATGTCTGCTGACTAAAATGTTATCTGGGAGGTCTGCAGGTTACAAACTCGGAGGCCCATAAGGTGTGTTGTGGAAAATGCACAGGGCCATTTGCAGAGCTGAAACCTACGGTGACTGGGGGCATAAAAAAGAGAGGAAAAAAAAAAAAAACCCAAACCAAAACCAAAACTAAACAAAGCCAAACCCAAACTAAACATATGAAATAATTGAGAAAAGCATTCTGTCAGGCTCAGGTTCGCGCGTATGGCTGCTCCTTGCCCGGGTGAAGCGCGGTGCGGGAAAGCCCGAAGTCAGCAGTCCGCCTCTCCTCATGGCGGCGCGGGAGCGTCCCCTCACCCCGCCGCCACACTTGCTGTCCCGCTCGCACAGGTACTCGCGGCGCGGAGCAACACAGCGTTACCTCCTCCTCCAGAGACACTCCTCTTCCTCCACTTCGCTTTCCGGCACGGAAGCTTCCACGATGGTCTCGTCGCTGCTGCTGTCCTCGCTGCCGGTGCCGCTCATGTCCGCTCCGCTTCCCGCTGCTCTCCCCGGCTGCCGTCTCTGCCCCTCGCGTGCCGCGCGGCTCCCCTCTGCGCAGGCGGTGGCTTCCATCTTGTGCAACCTGAGCCCCGCGTTGCAGCGGGCCAGCCGGGCGCGGGCCGGGAGAGGCAGAGCGGGAGCGGAGACCCTGGCCGCAACTAAGGCTGCCTACTGCGCGAGCAGGAGCGGAGGGGGTGGCGGCGGGAGGTGAAGGCAGGTCTCCCTGCTGAGAGATAGATCTGAGTCTCCTTCCGCACGACTAGCCTTGGCCTGCTTGGGGCGGCCCTTATGCAGGGTTCGCACCTCCTTGCTAGCGTTGGGCTCCTAATCCAGGCCTGTTGTACACATCTTTCAGCAAAGCCAGAAATTGCTCAACATCCTCATACACGTGTCATCGAAAATTACTCTCTTTTCCTAATTTTTGTACTTCCATGGCCGCGTTTTAAGCAGCTAATTTCATCTGCTGTCCTGAGCAGTGTGAGTGGGCAGTGGTTGGGCTTGAAGGTCTTAAAGGTCTTTTCCAACCTAGCTGATGCTGTGATTTGATGTTTTAAAGAGTAGCAACATATCTGAGAGAACCAAATTAGTTCTTGCCTGTACTGTCACAGTATTCTCAGTAGCGTTCTTATACATAACCCAGCAATCACCTGTTAACCACTGCAACGTTTATCCTCAAGCAGACAGATTCTGCCCCAGCTCTGCCTTCTGCAGCTGCACCCAGGGTCCATGTGGAGCCCAGCTGTGGAGAGGACACTGCAAGAGCTGCAGGCATAAAAGCTTGTTGGTAGAAAATGTGGTTTCATTGTGCAAATTTCAAATCATCGTAGTGACTCCTGCTCCTGGTGAACTTGATGATAAAATTGGCCTTTTGGTACTTGCCAAATCATATCACCTACTGCTACAGGAAAAGTGGGGAAACAGGACAAGACGCTGAAGGATATTTAAACTTTGTATCAATTGCTCATAATTATTGCAGCTGTGTACAAGTTGATGTTTTGCTTGGAGTTACTCATGTCCACATGCCATTATAGCAATTGCTGTGCATATCATCAAATGACTCCAGAAATCTCACTAAACATACTTAACTCTTTCCAGGTAATACAGGTGAGATACTCAAGAAAACATGAGTGTTAAGAGAGAAGCTGGCAGGGGGGTTGGAACTAGATGATCTTAAGGTCCAACCCTAACTATTCTATGGTTCTATGATTCCATGACGATGGACACTGTAGGAAGTCAGGATATGTAAGCATCACATTGAAGATGAGAATGAGGAGTGTATTTACATTGACAGGCTGAGCTGGCACGAGTGGTGCTGTCGCTGACAGCAGCTACTTTGGGTGGAGTTCCCAGGAAACCTTCTCATTGGCATGTGAGATTTTTTCGAGGATCCCATTAATGCTGGAGCTACCAAAAATACTTCTAAATGTAACAGCTTGTGTTAAGAAGTGGGTTTGTAGACTCTGGGGTGTAGACCCCCCACAGCAAAATCATTGTGGAGTGTATTTTGGGTTGTATTTGAACACATCAGCCTCCAAGCTCAGACCCAGCAGCACAAAGAGGATGTGGAGAATGGGAGCAACGTATTGCTGTTGCCGAGGGTGCGTTACACCTGACTGGGTGCCCTAAGAGAGTAAGGGGGAGGCCTTCTGTGCTTCGTGAGCCAAACCCGCTATTGCCCCTTGGGCAGCCAGGGACCAGTGGGCGTAGATGGAGTCTTCCTCTGAATGCCGGGCACCGCCGCTCCGCACAACCGGGACATCACCGCGGCCCAGCGCGCCGGGCTGCCGCGGGCGGCACCGGGGGAAGGGTGGGTCGGGCTAAGCTCGTCGGTCGATCGCCATATGTAAACGAGTCGCCTCCTGCCGCCCAATCAGGGCTCCCGGAGCGGGCAGCGCGGCGGCCCATTGGTGGGCAGCCCGTGGCGAGATGGCGTGTTCCCCACTCCTGATCGAGTCCCGAGCTGTGCCGCCTTCGCCCGGCCGTTGCCCCGGCGACGCAGCGAGTGACGCGCCACCGGGTGGGCGTATCAGGCGCACACCATTGGCTGCGCGATCGGGCGATGGCGGCGGCCGCTGTGCCGCGCCCCGGGTGTCCTTGCTCGGGGAGGAGCAGCCGGCTCAGTCCGCGGCGCGGCGGAAGCCTGGACAGTGTTGGTGGGGGCGGCGGTGCGGTCTCGGGGAGGTGAGCAGCGAGCAGCGGCAGGGGTGGCAGGAGGGCCGCGTTTCGGTCAGGCGCTGTGCGGGGCAGCGGCGCGGGTCCTCGTGATCTGGGGACGGGCCGCGGCTCCGGGCGGCCCCTAGGAGATCGGCCGTGCGCATAACGGCGGCGCCGGGCAGGGCGCTGGCTCCGCCGGTGCCCCAGCGGGACGGCGGCCATCCAGCGTCACAGCTGCGGGTGGCGGGAGAGGGACGCCAGGGCCTCTGTCGCGGTGCCTCCTTGACGCCGGAGGGTGCGGCCCCGCGGCGTGGGCCCCGGAAGGCCGCCGGAGGCACCGGCTGTCGCAGCGCTGCTGTTGTGTGGAGCCTCCGCGGCTGCAGGGAAGAGCCCGGCCTTTTCCGTGCAGACCGAGCCTCGGTCACAGTGGAGGGCTGGTGGGGGGCCGGTGGTAGGGCGTGCGGAACGGTGGTTTCCCTTATAGAAAAAAAAGCCTCTGCGTCTGTGTGGTGTCATGTGCTGTGCAGGTGAGCTCTGCGCAGGTTTCCCGCTCAGCTGTTTTTGCCACTCGCTACCTTTGTAACGCCGTAGCTATTGCTGAATCAGCCAGCGAGAGGTGGGAGATTTGTGCTTGTCTAACAAATGGTGTTGTAGATGATTGCTCTGAGGTTAGTGAGAACTGTGTCAGACCGAAGGTATTTAATTCAGTTACGTGGCAGATAAATGATGTAAATTATTCATATAAACATACAACTAGTCTAGTTTGCTTTTTAGGTTCTGGCTAGGTTTTTATACCTTTTGAAGAAGCTGCAGCTGTTTTTTGCTTCTGTTTTGATTCCCAGAATGGATTGCTTTGCATTATAGCCTCCTGGAAAACAAAAGCAAATAGGAAATTACGGAATCAGTATTATTTGCATTGGAAAGGACCTTAAAGATACCTAGTTACATTCCCCCCCCCCCCCCCCCCCCCGCGATAGGGATTTATGAAGCATACATTTTGACCCACCATTTGAAATTTAATAAAATTATATTGATGGTAATATTAATTGATATTTGACATTGTCTTTCTAATGTCAAGCTATGAATCAGTGAATAGAACTGTTTTAAACAGAATTAGAAATATAAGCTGATCATTTTACAACACTCAGTAATGCAGGATCAGTGTATGAAATCTCGATCGATATTTTCTAGAATGGTAACTGCATAGCGAAAAAACCCATGCACTTCAGGCAGGTTAAATAAACATGAAGGCTTTAAAGAATCTTTCTAGGTTGAGAGTTACTGACACTCACTAAACCCCAAGATCAACAGTGAGGCATCCCATATTTTGTAGCAGCAGTTAATGATAAAAAGTTGTCTAGTGATAGGTATTATGAATAATTATTTTCATAATCAAATGAATGCAGCTTTTCCTAATTGATTTATGTAAAGCCACTTCACACTTACTAGTTTTGCTTAGAAATGTGGAAAATGATTCCTGAAGAAAGACTTTAAATTCTTTGTAGCTCTGCTAAGAACTTGTTCATTGGCAAGGTAGTAATTCCAACTGTTAGGAGTTGTAGCTTTAGGACTGGTAGGACACTATGTTCTATAGTCATGTAGTAAGTACTAATTCTGTTTGTCCAGAAATAGTGTGCTATTCAAAAATATTTGTATTTTCATAGGCCATTGCTATGCCTTTCTTATTCTTGACATTGCTTCAAAATCTGTGGTACTAAGATATATTCCTCTGGCTATGTTTTATGTTAGTTTTCTTAATTAAAAGATACCTTGTGTTCTGCTGAAGAAAATCAAAAATGCCTCATTGAAATAGCTTTGCAAGAACACAGATTTACAAAACCATACATAGATTATATTACACAGGGAAAAACAAATGATAATGTTGACTTTGAAAGGAGTGGTTATGCTCTGTTCGTTTTTTAGTAAAAGCTTTCTGTCAGGAAAAAAAGCTGTTCACAATGAAAGCAGTCCTCAGTGAATTTACCCATTTGGTGGTTCCATGAGCTAAAAAACCCTGCTATGCCTTCACTGTGTAGGGTAGAGAAAAATAGACTGGTGCTGTTAGTGCTCCCATGATTGAGATTGGCTTCAGGAGGAAACCGATATGATTCTGGTATCTTCAGAAACACTAAGCAGATAGATTTGCCCTCTCTGTTATTTGCCCTCTCTGTTATTTTCTCCATTGAATGACAGCTTCATTTTTGATGTCCAAGCAAAAAAAAAAAAAAAAAAGTGACTAGAAGACTCCATTCCCAGAAGCCTGATGGAGGGGTTGTTACTTTTAAGGCAACATGAAGAGGTTTTTTAATTCACTTTGAAATGTTGATGTGTGGAGCCCTCAATCCTATATGGAAATCTAGTTGGAAATCAGTGCTAGGTTTGTACATGTAAGTAACGAATTACAAATTGTCTCTACTAGCCAGGCTACTCTTTAAACATCTTTTGAACTTCATGATATAGTTACATAATTATCTTTCATCACAGAGTTTTATAAGCTGTTGATCTTGTGTGATGAGAAAAGTCCAGTACTAATGTATTTGAGAGAATTTTTTGGCATTTTGTTACTGTGTTAAAAAACGTAAGGAAACATTCCTGATGAACTTGTCTAAAGGTACATCACAGAGCAAATTGACCAGGATGCAGTTTTTGTAACTGAAGGTTGTACCATCCACATTCTCAGTTATGTGAAAGAGGTGTGAGAATTTCTGTTGCATGTTTGTTACCTTGTGAAAGGGGATGATGAAATGAAACAGTAACCTGGGAATTAGTTATGGGTAAAAGGGTGGTGTCACAGAATACTGTGTGTGAAAAGGTCTTGGGCTTGAGGTGAAGAAGGAACCATTTTGAATGTGATTAACTTGAATCACTGCAGAGTATTGAGCAGAAAACAGAGAAGACACAGTCAGAGAAATAAAACTGTAATTCCTGCTGTTGAAGTCGATCATTACCAAGAATGGTTAGTTGGTAAATTTATATAGTTAAAATGAAGTTAATATTTTTGATAGGAAGAGTGAATAGAAAAAAATTACAGAATTTAGTGAGTGCTTATGTAGGTGGTAAAAACAAGTTTGAGTCAAAGCGAATCAGAATTGTGTGACAGAAAGAGATGTTGTGAATGGTGGAGACGTATTAGCAAGACCTTGAAGAAACAAGGTAGATGCGTATAAAAAAAAAAAGAAGATATTGAGAAGGCAGGAGCAGATCATCTTATGTTTCAGAGGTTTATATATAAATGTGTTTTACATGAAAGGTTGAAAGGTGGAGATTTTTGCTCATCTGTTAATAAACTGGTTTTGTGGGAATTTTTTTTTGGGGGGAGGGGGAGTGTGTTTGGGTTTGGTTTTGATTTGGTTTGGCTGTTCTGAGGGATGATTTTCAGAAATTTTTAGATCTCTTATATTTTTTCCATGAATGCTATACTTGCTTATGTGAAATACTCTTTTGTTGCAGGTTTGCTAAGTGTAGAAAGAGACTCTTGAAAATGTTGTCCAGACTCTTTCGAATGCACGGGCTTTTTGTGGCCTCCCATCCATGGGAAGTCATTGTGGGGACAGTAACTCTCACCATCTGTATGATGTCCATGAAGATGTTCACTGGGAATGATAAGATCTGCGGCTGGAATTATGAGTGCCCCAAACTTGAAGAAGTAAAGATTTAAATTCATGTTATAGTACTTACTGACAATCAGTAGATCCAGGGTTTTCAGTAGAATGGCATCAGATTGTGATATATTAGGAGGAACATAGCTGTGCAGAAATTTCTTTATTGCCTTCTTTTCCCATTATGGATATTAAAGCTGTATGAAAGCAGTGATGTGTTATGGGTGGCTTTCATTAAATCTTTCAGTTGCACAGTATCTAGTGAACAAGGAGTTTATATTGTTTGCAATATTTTAATTTTTTAAGACTGACAAGCAGTGATATTAGCAGCAAAACTTCCTTTTTAGTGCAGGTTCACAATGGATTTTTTTATTACTGAAAATAAGTTACTACTTTATGAGCTAACAAAATTGCTTTGTATTTTAAACAGGATGTTCTAAGCAGTGACATCATCATCCTGACAATCACGCGCTGTATAGCAATCCTTTATATATATTTCCAATTCCAGAACCTAAGGCAGCTTGGATCAAAATATATTTTGGGTACTGTATGTCAATTTTGTATTTGCTGTATGCATTTTAATTGGGTTTGAGTATAAACTGGTAACAAATATTCAAGTTCAAATACTTACATACACAATGGGGTTATTTCAGTTACTTGCTTGATAGCAGAATAAATTTTTGGTGTATATCAAAGTGCAATTTTTTAAAGGATTTTTGTGTAGTTATATGAACAATGTAAATGTAATTCTCGAAGCAGTTACTGTGTGAAACACTTGAAAATATAGATCTGTTTATAAGCCAGTTTTCAGTTTTGCTGATAATGAATGAGCAGATTTGTGGCTTTTATTTCTTAGAGTCTTACTTTGAACGCAGTACGAAGTTTAGATTTAAACGTCTGCATAAAAATAGCACCCACTTCAGTTTGTACCTTACCTGCTATTACTGCAGTCTGAGAGATGAGAATTGTTATTTGTTTGCTTCAGGACTGATCTAAAGGTATAGGTTTTCTAATTTCTTCCTTATATATAAAACAAAATTTTTCAATATTCTCTCTCTCTCTCTTTTTTTTTAAGGTATTGCTGGCCTCTTCACAATATTCTCAAGTTTTGTTTTTAGTACAGTGGTAATTCACTTCTTGGATAAAGAGCTGACAGGTCTGAAGTAAGTAATGAATTGTTTTTCCTTATTTCTTGCTGAATTTTTTTTCCTCTACAGTAGACCTTGAATTTTAACTTATACCTCTCTTTTTTTCAGTGAAGCTTTACCCTTCTTCCTGCTTCTGATTGATCTGTCAAGAGCAAGTGCATTAGCCAAATTTGCACTTAGTTCCAACTCACAGGTTAGGGGGTTGTTTTTCTTTCTGGTTGGTTGGTTGGGTTTTTCTGGATTTGGGTTGGTTTTTTATTTTGCAATGGAGCTCTTGAATTTAATGTTCAAATAGGTACATAATCCCATGGCAGGGGGGTGTGGAACTAGATGATCTTTAAAGGTTCTTTCTAAGCCAAAGCTTTCTATGATTCCACCAATGAAATAGCTGCAGCAGACCCCCTAGAGTTTGCCATGCTTGGCTTCTGGAGGAAGTACCTTTGCCCCCAGTGGAAAGGCTTAGTGTCTTTTATGTCTTCTTTCTGTCAGCGAAGTCTAGAGAGTTAAATAATGGAATAATTAAAGTTAGGGTATACAACCGTAGGCAGCAGTGGTTGCAAGAACTTTTGAAATGCCGTGACACAAGTGGCTTTTTTTTTATGTCTTAAAGTGTAGAAGTCCTGTAATTAAAGTGTGTGCCCATTTGTGTTTTAGGAGCTTAGAATAGTGATGAGCCAAAGGTAGAGAAATTAATAAAAATTAAATCATTTTATGTAAATAAAGACTGTCAAACTCATGGGAAATAAAGCAATTAAAGAATATATGCTGTCATAGTAGTTCATTTTTAATATATGTTTTGTAAGGACTTAATCACCATGCAACTGCTCAATTTACTAATCAGGTACTAATTATGTTATGTGTACTCCCTTAATTTGATTTCTGTCTTTGGATTGATGTACAGAAATTTTTCTTTTTAGGATGAAGTTAGAGAAAATATTTCACGTGGAATGGCAATTTTAGGCCCTACGTTTACACTGGATGCGCTTGTGGAGTGTCTTGTGATCGGTGTTGGTACCATGTCAGGTGAGCGATACAATCTAAGCGGGATACAGTCCTTCAGTCTAAATCTTGAAAGGCCTTGGGATATTGAGAGTTTCAAATGGTAGTTGTTACCCATGAGAGTGAAGTGACAATCTATTTTTTTACCTTCCTGGTTAGCCTATATTACTAGTTTTGTGCACTTATGAATAATATGCTGAAGAGAAGTTTGAAATACAGATAACTGTAGGAATGGACTTCTGTGCAGCTGCTTTTACGAAATTGAGACTCCCTGTCATTCCTGTTAACATCTTAAAAGAGCTGCTAACATTTTCTCTTGGGCATTCTTAAAAATGAGTTACACTTCCAGCACATGTACACCTATTTCTTATTTTTGCAAAAATGGAGCATTTCTGAAAATGACACTAGGCAATTGCTCTAGTTAAACTAAATAACCAGTCTTTTAAGTGGCTGGGATTTTTTTTTCCCCTTCCAGTCTTATGATCTTCATTAGTTCTGTGTGCAGTAGCAGCTGAATTTCCTTAAAAAGAGAACAGTTAAATGTAATAAATGAAGGATTTGCAAGTGCAAATAACTGATTTATTTGCAAAATAAACCAAAGCAGCATAGTTATGACTAAAGAAGGTTTTTGTTTGCAGTTTTGTTTTTTGTCTGTTGCTTGGGGATTTTTCTTGAGGGTAAGGTTGGTGTTTAAGCTGTCTCACACACCTCAAAGGTGTCTTTCTATGCACTTGCTTTTCAAACTGTTTTGGACCTTTTCAGAGTATTGTGTATTAATAAGCTGGTTTAATGTTTACATCTACAAAAAAAACCCCTTGTTTTGGCATAGCATATGGTTGTTTTTTTGGTTTTGTTTTGTTTTTTTAATTATTTTTACTGTTAGCTCTTTCATCTTATGAGGAAGTTCTGTAATGCGTGTGTGACATGGCTAGCTGACTTTTTGTGAATGCCACACTTTTGAAGAGTAGGTGGGGTATAAAATGTTTCTTACTACCTTCAGAAGGGATTTTGATACATAATGACAGCTTACTGTCCTTTGCTTAGATAAGCAAACTTTCAAGCTTTCAATGTGAAGCTTTAAAATCTTGAACTGTAATTATTTGTATGTATTTAGACTTTAGAAGTTTTCTGTAAATACTATACCATAAGTGCATACTCTTCTTAGAATAAGCTAATGCACAATGGCTAGGGCTTAATGTGCCCATTTTTCATTAATCTAGATAGCTCACCCTGTAATTTTCAGTGTCAGTTTAATGGTTTCTTTCGTACTTCTGCAACACTTCTTTGAGTATACAGAAAGCCTGTTGCATATACAAATGTAGTTAATGTCTTTTTTTCTTTTTTTCTTTTTTTTTTTTAATGTAGGTGTACGACAACTTGAAATTATGTGCTGCTTTGGCTGTATGTCTGTCCTTGCCAACTACTTTGTCTTCATGACCTTCTTTCCAGCTTGCGTGTCCCTGGTATTAGAGGTAGGACCAGCATCAAGACAAGATCGAGCTTGATATTCAGACCTTGTGCTTCCTGTAGGCTTTACATTTCTCCATAGAATCACACACCAGCATGTTTATCTTTCAAAGCAAGCAGAGGGAATGCACAAAAAGAGTTATGGTGGCCCAGCTGATAACAATAACTTGTTAATGCCACTGTAAATGAGTCACAGTCAGTGGTGAGTTTTGACATAAAGCAGAGTAAATTAATTGTATCGTAAACTATTGGTTGTGCAGGGTTTTTCACAATTTACAGTCTAACATAGGCTAAACAGTAGACTGTAGACTAACTCCTTGCTTATAATTTGTTAATGATCAAAGAAAAACACAGTGTCAAAGCTTGCTTGCTGGTTCTTCTAGTATGTACTTAATATGACCTATTTTAAATTTTATTATTTTTGCAGCTTTCTAGAGAGAGTCGTGAAGGGCGTCCTATATGGCAGCTTAGCCATTTTGCTCGTGTTCTGGAAGAAGAAGAAAATAAACCAAATCCTGTAACACAGAGAGTCAAAATGATTATGGTTTGTGGCTCTTTTTCACCTGTGGTTATACAGTCAGTAAGGTGTCCTAGTGCAATGAATCAAGCTTTTGCTTTCTGTAGATTTGTATTCTGTATCCCGTTAGTATAGTTTACCCTGGTAATTTAATAACACCCGCTGTATGTACACCTAAAGTCTTCCTGTATATGCCATCTCTGTGTACGCATTTCGTGTGTACTAATTCCCTCCTTCTTACATTGAGGGTGGCAGAGCACTGAAACAGGCTGCCTGCGGGGGAGTTGTGGAGTCTCCCACTCTGGAGACATTCAAAACCTACCTGGATGTGTTCCTGTGTAACCTGCTCTAGGTGGCCCTGCCTTGGCAGAGGGGTTGGACTAGATGATCTCCAGAGGTTCCTTCCAACTATAATGATTCTGTGATTCTTACCCCCACAGTGTCCTCAGCTTCCCTTGCTTATCGAGCAAGTGAAATGATGTGGAGGGACAGGTTCAAAGCTGAGTGTTACTGTGATAGGCTAAAATGGGTGTTTGATGAGAAGTGTGGAAAATCAGGCTTTAACTTTAGGCTTTTGAGGAATGGAAAATACACAAAAAAAAAAAAAGCAAACCACAAAACCAACTGAACAAAAACTAGAGAATGTTTAATCTTAGTGTGTCAGATACCTAGTGACTCCTGAAAAATTAATACTTGTTTCATGTTTTTACTACAGTCGCTGGGTTTGGTTCTTGTTCATGCCCACAGTCGTTGGATAGCAGAACCAGCTGCTCAAAACACTACTGTAGAAAATTCAGTGGAATTGGATGAGAATGCACCGAAGAGAATTGAACCTAATGTTTCATTATGGCAGTTCTACCTTTCTCGGTAGGTGACTTCACAGAAGAGAAGTGTTTCTTTAATTGGCTTATATTCTGCAGCTGCTAAGCTTTGTAAACTTGCTTTACAAGTGCTTTACACTTGTAAACTAATATCCAAGATTTCTTGGAACCATAGGTAGCATTTCATAAGAAATTTTTCAATATTATGTTGTTTGTCCCATCTCCTGGAAGTAACCAAGGAATGATCAGGAGCCAGTTGTCCTGTATGCATCAAAATGCTAGCTTTTCCCACTAGCACTGACACCTTTCAGAGCACACTGGAAAATAAATTTTCTGACTGCACTAGAGTAATTATTTATGTGGAGTTTTTATACATAAGTGGAAAAAGCACAACAGCTGTGCCATGTTGCTTTTCCTTCAGCTCAGCTGAAGTTAGCGGTACTGGTGGTTCTATCTTCTGAAAGTTCCAAACTGTCTTGCCTCATAGCAGTTCAGCATGGATCATAAGTAGTTATTCTTGGTAGAGGATGATGACTGTAGCTCTACCTTATCACTGGGAGAAAGACTGTTAGTGAATATTTTACAGTCCTTTCTGTTATTGGGATTGCTTTTTAGCTAAGATTTAGTAACTGTTTAATGACATCTTAAAATTCTGAGGTTGTTAATGATGCACAGAATGATTTCTCTACCCTAACCTAGCATATTTGAATGTCCTGGTAGAGATGCATCTTGACTGGAATTTCTGTAACACTATAAATGATGATGAAACTCTTGCCCTTTCTAAAGCAAAGGGATGTAAGAATGTTGTTTATAAACTACAAATTGTATGTACCATGTATTTACTTTTTGTTTGTCTTTGTACTTCCTGTCTGTTTCAGAATGGCCAGTATGAATATTGAACAAGTAATCACTCTTGGATTAGCCCTGCTTCTTGCTGTCAAATACATCTTCTTCGAGCAAGCAGAGACTGAATCCACACTTTCACTGAAGAATCCCATAACATCTCCAGTGATGGTCCAGAAAAAGGTCCCAGAGAATTGTTGCAGGAAGCAGCAATCTGGGCTTCTGAAAAACAATCAGAAATCTAACACAATAGAAGAAGCTTTAGTTCCCAAAGACGGAAATGGTAATTTTTAGCATTTTAAAGTCTGCACCTATTTCTGAGTATTTGGAACTGAAATCATAGAATCATAGAATAGTTAGGGTTGGAAAGGACCTTAAGATCATCTAGTTCCAACCCCCCTGCCATGGGCAGGGACACCTCCCACTAAACCATGCCACCCAAGGCTCTGTCCAACCCGGCCTTGAACACCACCAGCGATGGAGCATTCACGACTTCCCTGGGCAACCCATTCCAGTGCCTCACCACCCTTACAGTGGAGAATTTCCTCCTCATATCTAATCTAAACTTCCCCTGTTTAAGTTTGAACCCATTACCCCTTGTCCTATCACTGCAGTCCCTCATGAAGAGTCCCTCCCCGGAATCCCCGTAGGCCCCCTTGAGATGTTGGAAGGCTGCTATGAGATCTCCACGCAGCCTTCTCCAGGCTGAACAGCCCCAACTTTCTCATCCTGTCTTCATACGGGAGGTGCTTCATACGGGAGGTGCTCCAGTCCCCTGATCATCCCTGTGGCCCTCCTCTGGACTTGTTCCAAAAGTTCCATGTCCTTTTTATGTTGAGGACCCCAGGACTGCACACAATACTCCAAGTGAGGTCTCAGGAGAGCAGAGTAGAGGGGCAGGATCACCTCCTTCAACCTGCTGGTCACGCTCCTTTTGATGCAGCCCAGGATGCAGTTGGCTTTCTGAGCTGCAAGCGCACACTGCCAGCTCATGTTCGTTTTCCCATCGACCAACACCCCCAAGTCCTTCTCCTCAGGGCTGCTCTGGATCTCTTCTCTGCCCAACCTGTAACTGTGCCTGGGATTGCTCCGAACCCAGGTGGAGGACCTTGCACTTGCCATGGTTAAACTTCATCAGGTTGGCATCAGCCCACCTCACAAGCATGTCAAGGTCCCTCTGGATGGCATCCCTTCCCTCCAACGTATTAACCGAACCACACAGCTTGGTGTCATTGCCAAACTTGCTGAGGGCACACTCAATCCCGCTGTCCATGTCGCCAACAAAGATGTTGAACAAGACCGGTCCCAGCACCGATCCCTGAGGGACACCACTCGTTACTGGTCTCCAGCTGGACATTGAGCCATTGAGCACAACTCTTTGTGTGTGGCCAGCCAGCCAGTTCTTTATCCACCGAGTGGTCCACCTATCAAATTGATGTCTCTCCAACTTAGAGACAGGGATGTCATGTGAGACAGTGTCAAACACTTTGCACAAGTCCAGGTAGATGACATCAACTGCTCTTCCCCTGTCCATCAGTGCTGTATCCCCATCATAGAAGGCCACCAGATTGGTCAGGCAGGATTTCCCCTTAGTGAAGCCATGATGGCTGTCACCAACCACCTTATTGTTTTTCATGTGCCTCAGCATGCCTTCCAGGAGAATCTGCTCCAAGATTTTGCCAGGCCCAGAGGTGAGACTGACTGCTCTGTAATTCCCTGGATCCTCCATTTTCCCCTTCTTGAAAATTGGGGTTCGTTTTTTCCAGTCATCGTGAACTTTACCTGGCTGCCATGATTTTTCAAATATGATGGACAGTGGCTTAGCAACTTCATTTGCCAGCCCCTTCAGGACCCGCAGATGGATTTCATCAGGTCCCATGGACTTGTGTACGTTCAGGTTCCTAAGATGGTCTCGAACCAGATCCTCTCCTACAGTGGGCCGAGGATATTCATTCTTACAGTCCTTATGTCTGCCTTCCAAGACTTGGGTGGTGTGGTCTGAGCATTTTCTGGTGAAGACTGAGGCAAAGAAGTTGTTAAGAACTTGCCAAATCCAGGGTAGCCAGTTCTCCTGATAGCTTCCGGAGGGGGACCACGTTGTCCTTAGTCGGTGTTTTATTTGCAGTGTACCTATAGAATCCCTTCCTGTTATCCTTAACATCCCTAACCAAGTTTAATTCTAAGTGGGCCTTAGCTTTCCTAACCTGGTCCCTAGCTTCCTGGACAACATCCCTGTATTCTTCCCAGGCCGCCTGTCCTTGCTTCCACCTTTTATAAGCCTCTTTTTTCTTCAAATTTTCCTCAGCAGCTCCTTTTCCATCCAAGGAGGTCTCCTGGCCCTCCTGCAGCGCTTCCTTCTAGTAGGGATATATTGCTCCTGAGCTTGCAGCAGCTGATCCTTGAATATCAACCAAGAGTCTTGGGCCCCCCTGCCTTCTAGGGCTATATCCCATAGAGCTTTGCTGAGCAGGCTCCTGAAGAGGCCAAAGTGTGCTCTCTTGAAGTCCAGGGCAGTGAGCTTGCTGCACGCTCTTCTCAGTGTCCTGAGGATCTCGAATTTGACCATCTCATGATTGCTGCAGTCAAGGCTGCCCTGGAGCATCACATTTCCAACCAGCCTTTCCCTGTTGGTGAGCACAAGGTCAAGCATGGCACCTCTCCTTGTCGGCTCCTCTATTACTTGCAGAAGGAATTTGGCTTCCACATAATCAAGGAACTTCCTGGATTGCTTGTGCTGGGCCATACCGTCCATCCAACAGTTATCAGGGTGGTTGAAGGCCCCCATGAGAACAAGGGCCTGCGAGCATGGGGCTGTTCCTATCTGTCTGTAGAGCGCTTCATCCACAGAGTCCTCTTGGTCAGGCAGTCTGTAACAGATCCCCACAATAATGTCTTCCATCACTGTTCTCCCTTTAACCCTGACCCACAAACTCTCTGTCGACTGCTCACCTATCCCCAGGCACAGTTCCATACTCTCCAGCCTATCCTAACATAAATACCAATTTCCCCTCACCATCTGCTGGGCCTGTCTTTCCTAAAGAGCCTGTAACCTTCCATTCCAGCACACCAGTCACAGGAGCCATCCCACCATGTTTCTGTGATGCCTGTGATATCATACCCCCATAGACTTGCACACATCTCTAATTCCTCTTGTTTGTTCCCCATGCTACAGGCATTTGTATAGAGGCATCTGAGCCGAGCTCCAGTTGAAGCCGGCTCATTGGCTGGAGCAGCTGGAATATCTCTACATTGCTCTGAACGTTTACTATAGGTGCTGGCAAGTGACTGGGTGTGTTGGGATGCAGTGATGCCCCCCTCCTCTAACACATCTAGTTTAAAGCATCCTTGACCAGTCTGGCAAGCCTCCTCCCAAATCCGCTCTTCCCTTTCTTTGTCAGACCAGCTCCACCAGCCCCCAGTAGACCTGGCCTACTAAATTGAGTCCCATGTTCAAGGTACCCAAACCCCTGACTACAGCACCACCCTTCTAACCATTTATTAACCTGGCCAATCCTCCTAGCCTTTTTGAGGTCCTGCCCTGTATCCTGGAGAATTGACAAAAAAACAATCTGCACTCCAGAGCCTATGTGTTTATGTGTTGTATTTGGAAGCAAAATTTAAGAATTTTGTGAACCAAAGTTCATTTTAATTGTCGTTTTGCAGCTGAAGTCATAAAACCTGTATTAGCAGAGTCGTCAAGCAAGGCTACATTTGTAGTTGGCAGTTGCAGTCCTGTGGAAACATCTTCATGTCTTCATGGAAAAGAGGAAGAAATTGAGTTACCAAAAGAGCCTCGTTCTATTGAGGAATGTGTTAGTATACTTGGAAATACAGAGGTATGTAAAAATAAGGGTTGTGGGTTTTTAATAACTCGGGTGAGGTGTTACAACAATACAAAAAGCTTTTACAAGCCGCTTCTCCAGTCAGTTGGGGCAGGGTAGTTCAGGGAGCAGCTTCATCATTCATGACATACCAAGTCGTTGAAGCTTCATCATTTACCTGAGCAAGCGGTTGTCTGAGTAAAAAGTTCTTGATCATATCCTGGCCTACCATAAAACCTGATACTGGCAGTTGGTTCTTTTAGATGTACTCTGATAATGTCAAAGTAAACTTGTTACTTGTTTTCATTTGGAAATATCTAAAAGGATTTTCACCAAGAGAAACTGTTCTTTCTTTCCCCCTTCGTGTTTCCAGAAAGGAGCAAAATTCCTTACTGATGCTGAGGTCATCAGCTTAGTTAATGCTAAGCATATTCCTGCATACAAACTGGAAACCCTGATGGAAACTCAGGAGCGAGGTGTGTCCATTCGCAGACAGATGTTATCGAAGAAACTCCCTGAACCTTCATCTTTGCAGTATCTTCCATATAGGAATTATAATTATTCTTTGGTAAGTAAAAGGCAGACAAGCAAAATTCACTCTAAAACCATTTTCCAAATAGATGAGATGCCTGCTTGGCCGCTCCAAAAGGAGCGTGACCAGCAGGTCGGAGGAGGTGATCCTGCACCTCTACTCTGCTCTCCTGAGACCTCACTTGGAGTACTGTGTGCAGTTCTTGTGTCCTCAACATAAAAAGGACATGGAACTGTTGGAACAAGTCCAGAGGAGGGCCACGAGGATGATCAGGGGACTGGAGCACCTCCCGTATGAAGATAGGATGAGAAAGTTGGGGCTGTTCAGCCTGGAGAAGAGAAGGCTGCGTGGAGACTACATAGCAGCCTTCCAGTATCTGAAGGGGGCCTATAAGGATGCTGGGGATGGACTATTCATTAGGGACTGCAGTGACAGGACATGGGGTAACCGGTTCAAACTTAAACAGGAAGTTTAGATTGGATATAAGGAAGAAGTTCTTAACTGTGAGGGTGGTGAGGCACTGGAATGGGCTGCCCAGGGAAGTTGTGAATGCTCCATTGCTGGCAGTGTTCAAGGCTGGATTGGACAGAGCCTTGGGTGACATGGTTTGGTGTGACGTGTTCCTGCCCACAGCAGGGGGATTGGAGCTTGATGATCTTAAGGTCATTTCCAACCCTAACTATTCTATGATTCTGTGATTCTGTGATTTTATGTACATAAGTTAAAAAAATGAGCTTGGTGAAAACTGATGTAGAAGATAAAAAAGGCATACATAAGGCACTGCCTTTTACTGTTCTTAATGTTTTTAAACCAAGGGAGGTGGTGGGTGAGTTTTCCTCACTCAGAAGCTTACTCAGAATATTTCTCAATGAGTGAAGTGTGCAGCTGCATTATCTCAGAAATGCAGAATTTCAGTAATACTGAGCCTGAGTTCAGCTGAACAGTAATACTGCCTGGAGCTCAAGTTAAAATGGAAGTTTATTTAAAATTCATTTAACAGTATGAGAGTCTTTTTAATAGTGTTTAAGACTTAATAAAATTCAATACATCTGCCAAATACTAGACTTGAACAGTTTTAGCTGTTGACAGCTGTACTATTCACTTTTTGAGGTGGGAATTGGTTGCTTTATGGATAGGGTTGTGGGTTTTTGCTAAGATACCACAGGCTGTAATGTTACATGATGTAACATGCTGTGCCATACCACTGTAATGAAACCTTAGTGATATCTTTTGTATTCCTTTTGTAAGGTTATGGGAGCTTGCTGTGAAAATGTGATTGGATATATGCCTATTCCTGTGGGCGTAGCAGGACCACTATTTCTGGATAACAAAGAGTTTCAGGTGCCAATGGCAACAACAGAAGGTTGTCTTGTAGCAAGCACTAACAGAGGATGTAGAGCAATATGTGTAAGTATCGCTTGACTAGCTTGAGAACTTTATGTATTATAAAATGTATTTGGGGTGATATAAGGCATGTTTCTGGCTTCCTAAAAACTAGAAGTCACTGTCAGTAATCTTTGTTTCCCTTCTGCTTTGATTTTTAGCTTGGTGGAGGAGCACATAGCCGCATTCTGGCAGATGGGATGACTCGAGGACCTGTTGTAAGGCTGCCCAGTGCTTGCCAGGCTGCAGAAGTGAAAGTCTGGCTTGAAAGCCCCGACGGCTTTAAGATAATGAAGGAAGCTTTTGACAGCACAAGTAGGTAAGTACAGTAGCTGTTCCAGACTTTTTTTCTGACATAAGACTTCTGTGGCTCCTAACTGGTTTTTTTGGGCATTTTTGGGGGGTTTTGTGTTGGGGTTTTGTTTTTGTTTTTTTTTTTTGGCATACTGCAATACCAGAAATTAGATCTTTATTTTGGCTATCCCATGTAATGTGAGTCTGTGAGAACGAAAGTCACTCTGGGTATGGACCAAGGCTAGTAGTAAACATTTTCCAATAATAAGTGGTAAGCAACTGTATCTTGGCAGCAGTCATTTGCATCACAAAATACATTATTTATTTTACTTAAGCATTTAAAGATGAACATAAAAGCTTATTTGAATTTCTAGTAATTACTATGCAAAAAGTAATTCAAAGTTTGGAATCTAGCCTTTCAGATGATATTACTAATGTTAAGAATTAATTTGTGAGGTTCCAGAGAATACAGGATAAACTAATGCTAGAACTGAAATGCAAAAAAATGTAAATCAGTATTAAGAATAAGTCTGTTTCAAGCCCTACAGTTTTTTGTGAGATTTATGATTGCATGCTCATAGAGACGTTTCCTTATCAGATTTGCTTCTTACGAATGTTACAAATATCTGCCAAGTTCATATGTGTATTTTGGCCAGAATCAACTCGTGCTGCTGATAAATGCAGTATTTCCCAGTTTTTGTTTCACCTGTGGAGCTTGTACTGTAGTTGAAGATAGCATGCATTTTGCCTTGCTCTAAAACTGATGTAAGAGTTTCCTAAGGCCTCATTTTTAGTTTATACCTGATAGATGTTTTCAGGAATGGAAATGAATTAAATTTATATCAGCACTTGAGGATATTTTATTTCATGAAGTTCAGGGATAGAAAACAAAAAAAGGAAGCAAACACTTTTGCAGTGAATATTTTTAAAATACTTACTTGAGAGGACTATGTGCATGGTAGCTGAAGGCTTTTTCCTGTGCCTCCTATGAGGGAGGAGGAACACAGTGTTGTTAGCAGTGCCATCTGAAATGATTTAGTGTCATTTTGCCACTTAAAACTAATTTAATCTTTTCCCTTGAGGACTGTAAGTAATACTTAAATTTTCTTGCAGGTTTGCCCGCCTACAAAAACTTCTCATCAGTTTGGCTGGTCGTAACCTTTATATCCGTTTTCAGTCTGGAACAGGGGATGCAATGGGAATGAATATGATTTCAAAAGTAAGAACCAGTCCCCTGAAGTCCCTTTAGTGAATGTGCCTTTTAAGAATAAATAAGTTGTAGCCTACCAATCTGTGACTACTTGGCATGTGAAGACAGAAAGATGAGACATAGCGCTGTTTGCAGTGCTATAAAATAATAGAAGTGTTCAGCCTTGTCAAGTATGAACAGAATAGGATGAGAATGATGAAAAAGTAACTTCATATTTTGTGGTTTTTTTATTATTATTTAGAGAAAGTATTCATTGTAAATTAAGCAGGTTGCTCTGTTGCTTTGGAGCAAAGTTTGTATCCCACAGTAATTAATCTGTTGCTGATAAGTGGTGTGTTTATCACTTCCTTGTAAATAAAGGTTTAGGTATCTGGTGAATGGCAGTGGAGAGATGTCCTCTTGGCTTTTTTTATTTGTTTTATATGCAAACGTGGAAGAACTTGAAACATGACGCATACATTGTTGGGATGCTTTGTGCTGCTTGAGATTGATAATCTTTGCCTATTCTATATTAAATTTAAGTCTGTCAGAACTTAAATTATGTAATAAATGAATCCGATCATACATAGGTACCAAATATAGCAGACCTTCTCTCTGATTTTCTAGTGTAGAGAAGCTTGCTCCACTCCATACAAAATGCATTTGTTTCATGCTCATAGTCTTTGTCTTAGTTCATGTTGTATCTTCAGCATGGTAAACACACGACCACGCACCTAGGATGTATCCAGAGAGTCCATATGCACAGGGAAAAAGAGTTTATTCCCTATATAATTCCCAAAGTAGTTAGAAAAAAAGATAGTAATAATTAGATTTTTCTTCTCTGGGTCCAGGTTCCTTCCTGAAACTATGTTCATTCTTTCAGCTGTAACTGATGATTTGATTAGACTTAATCTAATCTTGCTGTCCCGCTGTCCTTGAGTAGCTTGTTTTGCAGCTATAATGATATTATTGCCTTTTATCTGTTTCTCTTCTACCAGGGTACTGAAAAGGCACTGGTAAGGTTGAATGAAGAGTTTCCTGACCTCCAAGTTATAGCTATTAGTGGTAACTATTGTACGGACAAAAAGCCTGCTGCTATAAACTGGATAGAAGGAAGAGGGAAGTCTGTTGTCTGTGAAGCAGTCATTCCAGCCAAGGTTGTTAGAGAAGTAAGTGTTCACTTTCTTTTACTTGTTTAATAAAAACGCATTCATTTTACAAAACTGATACCTGCCTTGGATCATAAATATTAACTATAAGTTGTTTTCCAGGTGAGAATGATTCCTACATGTATTTTCAGGTACTGCTGTAAATAAGCCATTTTTCCTGAGACAATAGGTGTTTTTCTTTCATTGTCCCTTCTGACATAATGTGCATATACCTAACATGCATATACATAACGATAAAGTTGAATGCATTAGGATTTTAACTTCTTACTTTTGAAAAATTTTGCCAGTTTGTCAGATCTTTATACATAGGGCTTTGCCTGTCATTAAGCCCCATGTTTTCAGTCATTTCACTGTTGTCTCCCACACAAACCTGGCATTCTCATTAAGGTTTATATGTCTCTACTGCAACGAAAACAGATAATCAGGTGCTTCACATAATTCCAAAGCTGCCTTAGTGTCTTGTATGATGAAGGGTAATATTTATAAGCAGTGCCATTTTTACTCCCTGGCAAACTTGTCTTGCATCACAAGCACTATCTTAGATTCACTTCCACTTGAGCTCGGATTACTGGCTGTGTGCATCAGACCAAATACATTGCCTGTTATGTTATGTCCAGCACTGGCCAAGAGAGACAGTAGCCAGGGAAGGATTTACTGCACTGTACTCTGAATAGTATTCCATCAACTTGTTCACGATTTTCTGAATTGATGCTTTCAAATTTGATGGATTTAGTTTTTTGTTTGTTTTAACCAGTAATCTGTCCAGTTCCTTCTTGCAAAACTATGTAAACGATTCCACACTGCAGCTACCTCTGGTGTGAGACCTACCTCCTTGTTGCTGTTGAAAAATGAGTAAAAAGACTGTTACAATGTGTCTCCAAACATACTTATCTCTAGATAGATAGTAAATGTTTTTCAGTTCTGTAATTTCTAAATGCTGAGTACAGAGGTGGACACAGTATTCCCAGAGTGTGTGAGCTTTTCTTAAAGGCCTGTGCAAGTCCAAACCCTTTGAACTGCCCTTTCCATTGTTACTTGGACAATGCAGTCTGCATTTGAAAGAACTCCTTGTGAGCAAAACTAAAGCAGGTATCTAGGACAAGGACTGAGTTGAATTCCATATAGAAGTAAACAAGGGGTAAGGGCTAACTAATCGTAAATAATGCACTTCTATTCCTGCCTGAGGAATGCTGTAGTAAAAATGTACTGCTTTGTCTAGGTATTGAAGACAACTACAGATGATATAGTTGAAGTGAATATCAACAAGAATCTGGTGGGTTCTGCAATGGCTGGTAGCATAGGTGGCTACAATGCACATGCAGCAAATATTGTGACAGCTATCTACATTGCCTGTGGTCAGGTAGGTTTATTTTACTCTGATTAACTTAGGGTTTCTTTCATAGTAAATCTTACCCAAATGCTTAGTTAACTGAGTGTTTTGGTTTTGTTTTGCTTCTCCTTCCTGATCTGAAGGATGCTGCGCAGAATGTGGGCAGCTCTAATTGCATCACTCTGATGGAGCGAACTGGTTCCACCAATGAAGACCTGTACATCAGCTGCACAATGCCGTCTATTGAAATAGGAACTGTTGGCGGAGGCACCAACTTGCTCCCACAGCAGGCCTGTTTGCAGGTATAAATCAGAAAGTTTAAAGCAACTTAGCTATTTCAGTCAAATCTCGCTTTCATATTGCATACGTTGTGTCTGAGTAATGTTGTGGGAAGGAGCTTCTTGAAACTTGGAGGATTTGACATTAAAATTTTAGAATTATCTAATGAACTGTTTTCATGTGTTGAGTTTCTAAGGCTTAAGATGTTTAATATTAAAGTTATTTAAAGCTAGCTGATGAGATAATTTGCAAAGACTTCAGTACTAAATTTAGCATAAGTTGACTTAGATTTCATAGCATAATATTGCATATTTTTCTCCGCAGATGTTAGGTGTTCAAGGTGCAAGCCAAGATAACCCTGGTGAAAATGCCCGTCAGCTTGCTAAAATTGTTTGTGCCACAGTGATGGCAGGGGAGTTGTCACTGATGGCAGCTCTTGCAGCTGGGCACCTTGTCAGGAGCCACATGATCCACAACAGGTAAGAAACAGAAAAATTCTTGCCTTTGCTGGTTTGCCCTTCTTCCGAGTACACCAGATTCAATAATAATTGAGTAATAGAAACATGTAATAGCAGTGTAACATTTTAACTAATGTAATTATC
Source organism: Ara ararauna (assembly GCA_028858755.1). Classification (NCBI taxonomy): domain Eukaryota; kingdom Metazoa; phylum Chordata; class Aves; order Psittaciformes; family Psittacidae; genus Ara; species Ara ararauna. The sequence goes on from CM054410.1 coordinate 82,687,951, forward strand.
TTACTGTTTCCATTAGGTCAAAAATAAATCTACAAGATCTTCAAGGAACCTGCACTAAGAAGGCAGCTTGAATACTAAAAAAGCTTTGAAATGAAGAGTTGCTCTAGCAACTGTGACCAGATGTATGGGGATAAAATCCAACCAAAATCTGTGAAGTTTAAAATGCACATCACCTTTAACATAATAATGTCTGTGTAAGATGAAGTGAGATATCAACGGACTTGGATGGCACTTCGACTTTCTTCGATGGTTAGAGATGACTTCATAAAGGAAGTCCTGTCAGATGTCTTGAGCATGGCTTTGCAATTCTTGATCTTACACATCATTTTCTAAAGGGGCAGTCTTATGTTTTTACTGGCTGAGATTATTTTGATTTGTAAGCTCCTGGTGACTACCGGAAAGTGATATAATGTATTTTGTACATTGAAAAAAATAGTTTGGTCTACACTTGGCTTGGATGCGCAGGTCATTGCCATCCTTATGTTCTGGTTAGAGAAGCATGTTTTTTAAAGTGATGGCAAGCCTGATCACTTCCATGAGATCCCAGTTTTATTCACATGTAAAACTTAGGTTTTCGGCTAGAAGAAATTCTTATTGAATTGTTGGTTTTTATAGAAACCCCCATATATGTAGTACTGAATTTGCTGCTGCTTCAGCTAAGCAGCATTCAATGTTTCAAATCCACAGTTTAGGTTATTACTGTATGGAAAACCTGTGACCTATAAAGTTTTAAACTGTTAAATATAATTGATACTGAAGTGGGGAAAAACAGTGTCTCCAACTGTTTTGTTATTTCGTCCAGGCAGAACTCCAGAAACTGTTAAGTGATGGGCAGGTGTTGAAGCAAATGCAGTTTCTCAAACTCCTTTTGATAGGCATGCATTCAAATAACAGGAGTCACGAACAGATGTTTACACTTCTTTTAAAGGAAGTCTCTCAAGGTACAGTGTGTGTGTGTGTATGCTCCTAATTATTATTTTTAAGTGTTTGACACCTATTCCCCAGGAATGAATAGGTGCATATCCACTGATTCAGCTGAGATGAAATGAAGCCAGAAAATCACACTGTTCTCTTAACTTTAGGGGATTTTGTATTTTAATTCCTTTTAAACTTTCTTTTTGAGCTGGGAGTATTTATTTTAAGAAGAAATCTTACCCTTTTTCCAATGAAGAGTACTAATGAAGGGAATTCAATGAAATATATGTTAATGCAACAAGCAGGTTTTGTATTAAAGTACTGTACTTGGACCAGTGAAGCAGTCTCAGGTGTTCTTAATGTAAAACAGAAACCACAAGTTTATTCTGGTTTGATTCACTTTTGGGAATATTGCTAAATGTATCACCCTGCCTAGTTAATCACTGGAAGGAAATTGTTAATATGCTTGATGATGGGGTGGTTTTTATTTGGTTTGGGGTTTTTTGTTTGCTTTTGGGGGGCAGATCGGTGGATTGGACTGGGTTTCTTGCTGGAATGCAGTGGCATTCCTGCAGGGGTGACTAGCAGAAGTGCTCTTCTAATGTGCAAATTTGGTATAAATCATTATTAGTTGTTTTGTAGTACATCAGCAGATTCATACCATTGTAATGAGTTCATAAAGCGAATGTGCAAGCATGAAGACATACTACATGCTAGATATGTTATGACAGCATGTAAATATCAAATGCTTATCTTCCTGCAGTATTGTTGCTAACAGCTACCATTTTAAGGAAAGTTGGAACTACTTTATGTTCATTCAGTGACCTGATTTAAAGTAATGCGGTCCTGGCAATAAATGGTGGTTCAGTGTTCAGTTTGGTGGATTTAACTGACATTCTGTCTTGCAGAATTAACATTTTGTATTATTACTAAATTGTGTACATTTTGGTACGGAACTACTTTTTCAGTTCCAGTAAAACAATGGAAACACATGTTGGCTTAACTGTGATATTTTAAGGTTACTTCATGACTTAGTGGCATACCCAAATAGACAACATGAAATGTGAGCGTTCAGCTCCTATGCTTGATGTTGGTTATGTCTGTGAGTCTGTCTATCATCAGATATCTACTGCAACCTCCATCCTGTCTCCTTGGTGCTACACGTTTTTTGCCAGAAGCAGAGGTTACCATTTCAGATGTGTTGAAAAGTTTAGGGAACTGAAGCGTCCTTGTTTCCTTTCATGAATGACAGTGACATATTTGGGCATTGCTGCAAAGTTTGTATAACAAGAATGCTTTGGTACAGGAATGGTCTTGTGCAGTTTGTTTTGCATCATGAGCAGAACCAAACTGACTCTCTGGATTGAAGTTCCTAGAGCTGCTGCAACTTAAATGTGGTACTATTACAATTGATACTGCTTTCCAAGTATTTTAAAACCCTAGGAAAAGGTAGTAAAAATAGTGTGTTTGACTGGTTACTAGCTCGCTTCTTTTTGCCTGGATCACCTCCTTTCCGCATGTGTCCTGAATATAATTTACTCCTGCTACGCAGCAGTCCTGCTCCTGCTGTGTGTCTGACATGAACGTTTCAGTGCTGTGGGGCTGGGAAGTGCTGCAGCTGTGTCTAACTACACAGCTGTTGCCGGCTTTGATTTCCCCCTGCAGCACCAGACCCAGTCAGTGACGTGCGCTTTCCCGGCAGGACAGCAAACACACTGTGCCGGAGGTACTGCGATACCGGGAGCCAGCAGCAGAGGCTGCCTTGATGCTGGGATAAGGGTGCAAGCCAGAGTGCTGCTGAGCAAACACATCAGTCCCCAGACGAGAGCTTGGCTAAGGGTCTGCTTGCTTTCTCAGAGGAGAGTTCAAGTGTACAACTGTGATGGTTTCACCCGTGGCATGAATGAACCTGGGGTACGGTGAATACAGCTCTGAGGCAAGCTATGGTTGAGGGTCCATCCTCCCACTTCTTCCAGCTACCTTTTTGGTTGGAGTGAGAGCTCCTACTGCTCACAGTGCTCAGATGATCACAGTGAACTAGATGATCTTAAGGTCCTTTCCAACCCTAACTATTCTATGATTCTATGGTTCTATGACAGCAACAAGGCATCAATTACCTGCTCTTTCCTGTCTTCTCTCTCTGTGCTATAAGCTTATGTGATCCCTTTATTTAAGACAGACCCTCAGTCAGATAGAGAACCACAGAGAAATCCCGGCCCTGAAATCCTGTCAGCAACTTTTAAAAACATAAATGATGGAACAGGCTTGTTATGAAAATTGCCTGTTACTTAACTGGAGTAATTAATGTCAGCAAGCTCACACACAGATTTGTGGGGTGGAAGGCTTTTTGATACTAATTCACCACCAGTGAGCGGGGAGTGCTGTACCCTTAGACCTAGAGCAGTTTTGATCAACAAATGTGACACATCTGGGGATTCGGACCTGAAGGCTGTGAGACAAATGAGGAAAAAGCCCCAACTAAGTAGCAAGGAATTAAAACCTTTTACATCCAGCTTACATCTGAGTGGCCCTCCCTACTGCTTGTGTTGCTCCGTGGGTGAGCATGGCTGATCGCATATTCCACCAGGCATTTCCCTGCAGGAGGGCTCTGCTCTGTGCACTTCAAATGCTGTGATGCAGAGCTGAAACGAAAGCCAGGCCCTGGATGGGCACCCTGTGTCCCGGATACAGCCAAGTGTGTAAGAAAGGTTTGAAAGGGAGTTGAGCAGGGCTTAGGTAAGTGGCTGTGCACAACATATCCGTTCCTACCTCTGTATCTCTCCAGCTCCTCCATCTGTCTGACCAACTGCCTTTGACATCTCCTGCGCCTTATCTTCAGCAACTGCAGGGCAAGGTTCTTTTTAAAACACCTTTGAGGTGTGGAGGTGCATTACAGAGCTGCCAAGTCGAGGTGACACACAGCTCAGCAGCTGCAGCACTGAGTCCTTGCTGTCCTTTACACCACAGGTGAGGGGTTTTGGAGATGCTGGTCGTGGAGGGGGCACCACTTTTATTCACGTACTCTTTACAGCCCTATAGGTTTGGAAGTTTTCAAGGCCAGGTTGGGTGGAACCTTGAGCAACCGGAAAAAACAAACATGAGCTGGCAGTGGGAGCTTGCAGCCCAGAAAGCCAACCGTATCCTGGACTGCACCAAAAGGAGTGTGACCAGCAGGTTGAGGGAGGTGATCGTGCCCCTCTACTCTGCTCTCCTGAGACCTCACTTGGAGGATTGTGTGCAGTTCTGGTGTCCTCAACATAACAAGGAGATGGAACTGTTGGAACAAGTCCAGAGGAGGCCACGAGGATGATCAGGGGAGGGGAGCACCGCCCGTATGAAGATAGGATGAGAAAGTTGGGGCTGTTCAGCCTGGAGAAGAGAAGGCTGCGTGGAGACCTCATAGCAGCCTTCCAGTATCTGAAGGGGGCCTATAGGGATGCTGGGGAGGGGCTCTTCATGAGGGACTGTAGTGATAGGACAAGGGGTAATGGGTTCAAACTTAAACAGGGGAAGTTTAGATTGGATCTGAGGAAGAAATTCTCCACTGTGAGGGTGGTGAGGTACTGGAATGGGTTGCCCAGGGAAGTTGTGAATGCTCCATCGCTGGTGGTGTTCAAGGCCGGGTTGGACATAGCCTTGGGTGGCATGCTTTAGTGTGAGGTGTCCCTGCCCATGGCAGGTGGGTTGGAACTAGATGTTCTTAAGGTCCTTTCCGACCCTAACTATTCTGTAATTCTATGATTCTATGTTCCTGCCCATGGCAGGGGTTTGGACTAGGGGAGCTCAAAAAGCCCCTTCGAACCCAAACCATTCTGTGACTGTGATTCCATAATGGATTTTTCTGCATTACATTTTGGTGTATCTATCTCCTCAGACTGTGGGGCAGAACGACCTGAGGTAACTGCAACTGTGAATTTAAACCAACCTGCATTTCAAAATGTGAAATTAAATATCCTCCTTGGGGGTTTTAGGCATTTGTAGTTGACACTGCCACACACCTCAGCTGGGTAGAAGAGATAGTGTATCCCCACAGGCAGGAGTGAATCTCAGAAACTGTCCCTTGTAAAAAACTAGAGAGCACTTTTTACTCATTTTTGCATTTCATAGCTACTTTTCTCAATGCATATTCTTTCATTCTAACTGCGTCATGACCACATCAGCTGAAACTGATCTGCATACAAGAGATAACCAATTGTTCTGCTCTTAGAAGCACAATGGAGCTTGTAAACTGTTACCCAAGCCATTTGTTTACTAGTTTTTTTCCCTTTATTTCAACACAGGCCTCTTACCTGCCATTGGGGAAGTACATGCAATACACGACTGCGGCAGCAGCTCCAGCTTCACTGACACTGGGGTCCCTCCTGGGTTGAAGTCACCCCTGTTCCACTTCATGGGTATATATGGGATGAAACAACTTATTACCTCCCTGGGAGAGCACATTTATGCAGTTTCTCATTTGCTGACATTTACATGATTCATGTGCTGGAGGCAGAGAACACCACCACTGCCTGGAGATACTGATAAAGGCAAATGCAAACACACTGCTGTTTGTGTGGCATGAAGGCTTGTTACAAAGACTGCTAAGGAAAACACGGACTTTATAACTCAGGTTTGGGACATGCAGGACCAATTTTAACCCACACATACTGGATGTTTCTGATACTTGTTTTAAAGAGGCTTTTCCATCTAGAAAGAATGCAAAACCTACGGTGTACAGGTGAGAAACCTGATGGAGGATTTCTGCCTTTCCAAATCGCAGAATCAGCTCAGTTGGAAAAGACCTTTAAGGATGTTAAGGATAACAGGAAGGTATTCTATAGGTACACTGCAAATAAAAGACAGACTAGGGACGTGGGCCCTCTCCAGAAGCTATTGGAAGAACTGGCTGCCCTGGATTTGGAGAAGGCCAAGGTTCTTAAAGACTTCTTTGCCTCAGTCTTCACCAGAAAATGCTCAGACCACACCACCCAAGTCTTGGAAGGCAGACGGAGGGACTGTGAGAATGAAGACCCTGGGCCCACTGTAGGAGAGGATCTGATTCCAGACTATCTTAAGAACCTGAACATATACAAGTCCATGGGACCTGATGAAATCCATCCGCGGGTCCTGAAGGAGCTGGCAAATGAAGTTGCTAAGCCACTGTCCATCATATTTGAAAAATCATGGCAGTCAGGTGAAGTTCCCGATGACTGGAAAAAGGGAAATATAACCCCCACTTTCAAGAAGGGGAAAATGGATGAGCCAGGGAACTACAGACCAGTCAGCCTCACCTCTGGGCCTGGCAAAATCTTGGAGAGGATTCTCCTGGAAGGCATGCTGAGGCACATGAAAAACAACAAGGTGCTTGGTGACAGCCAGCATGGCTTCACTAAGGGCAAATCCTGCCTGACCAATCTGATGGCCTTCTATGATGGGGATACAGAACTGATGGACAGGGGTAGAGCAGTTGGTGTCATCTACCTGGACTTGTGCAAAGCGTTTGACACTGTCCCACATGACATCCTTGTCTCTAAGTTGGAGAGACATCAATTTGATAGGTGGACCACTCGGTGGATAAAGAACTGGCTGGATGGCCACACGCAAAGAGTTGTGCTCAATGGCTCAATGTCCAGCTGGAGACCAGTAACGAGTGGTGTCCCTCAGGGATCGGTGTTGGGACCGGTCTTGTTCAACATCTTTGTCGGTGACATGGACAGTGGGATTGAGTGCACCCTCAGCAAGTTTGCTGATGATACCAAGCTGTGTGGTTCGGTTGATACGCTGGAGGAAAGGAATGCCATCCAGAGGGACCTTGACACGCTTGTGAGGTGGACTGATGCCAACCTGATGAAGTTTAACCATGCCAAGTGCAAGGTCCTACTGCTGGGTCAGAGCAATCCCAGGCACAGCTACAGGTTAGGTGGAGAAAAGATTCAGAGCAGCCCTGCAGAGAAGGACTTGGGGGTTTTGGTTGATGAAAAAATGAACATGAGCTGGGTGCAGTGTGCGCTTGCAGCCCAGAAAGCCAACTGTATCCTGAGCTGCATCAAAAGGAGCGTGACCAGCAGGTCGAGGGAGGTGATCCTGCACCTCTACTCTGCTCTCCTGAGACCTCCCTTGGAGTATTGTGCACTGTTCTGGTGTCCTCAACATAACAAGGAGATGGAACTGTTGGAACAAGTCCAGAGGAGGGCCACGAGGATGATCAGGGGACTGGAGCAGCTCCCATATGAAGACAGGATGAGAAAGTTGGGGCTGTTCAGCCTGTAGAAGAGTAGGCTGCGTGGAGACCTCATAGCAGCCTTCCAGTATCTGAAGGGGGCCTACAGGGATGCTGGGAGGGACTCTTCATGAGGGACTGTAGTGATAGGACAAGGGGTAACGGGTTCAAACTTAAACAGGGGAAGTTTAGTTTGGATCTGAGGAAGAAATTCTCCACTGTGAGGGTGGTGAGGCACTGGAATGGGTTACCCAGGGAAGTTGTGAATGCTCCATCGCTGGCGGTGTTCAATGATGGGTTGGACGCAGCCTTGGGTGGCATGGTTTAGTGGGAGGTGTCCCTGCCCCTGGCAGATGGGTTGGAACTTGATGATCTTAAGGTCCTTTCCAACCCTAACTATTCTGTAATTCTATCATCAAGTCCAACCATTACCGCAGCACTGCCATGACCACCACTAAAGTGCATCAGTTATGGGCTCATATACACGGCTTTTGAACGCTTCCAGGGACAGTGATTCCACCACTGCCCTGGGCAGCCTGTTCCAGGGCCTGACCACCCTTCAGTGAAGAAACTTCTCCTAATATCCATTCTAAACCTCCCGTGGCTCAGCTTGAGGTCATTACCTCTTGTCCTATCCCTTGGGAGAAGAGACCGACCTCACCTCGCTTCACCCTCCTCTCAGAAGGGAGCAACGGGGTCCCCCTGAGCCTCCTCTTCCCCAGACCGCACACCGCAGTTCCCTCAGCCGCTCCCCACCAGACCTGTGCTGCAGACCCGTCACCAGCTCCGCGGCAGCCCCCGCCCCGCTCCCCCGACATCAGTTTGCCGCCCGAGCTGTCGCAGGTACCCGAGAGCCTCCCCGCCCGGCCCCGCTGCTGCCGGCTCCTCTGGCGGGCCGGCGGCCGGTCAGGGACCCCGCGGGCCGCTCCCGGCTGAGGTTTCTCCGCGGGCGGCTCTCGCCCGCGCTCCCCGCAGCGCGCCGGGGCAGGAGCCGGGGCCGGCGGCGGAGAGCAGCGGTGTCCGCGCGGGGCGGGAGGCGCGGCCCTCCCCGCCCCTCCGGCCCCGAGCGGCACCGCCGGGCCGCCAGATGGCGCCGGCGACGCGTTAGCGCAACGCGTGCCGCTGGGCGCCCGCCCTCCTTGCTGCGGTCGGTTCGTCGCGGCGCGCCCGGCAGCATGGAGGCGCCCCCGGTGACCATGATGCCCGTCTCGGGCGGCACCATCAACATGATGGAGTACCTGCTCCAAGGTAAGCGGCGGGCGGCCCGGCAGCTCCCTCTCGCCGCCCCGGAGGGCGTCCGGCGGGCGGGCCTGCCTGCCGCGCTGCCGGGCCGCTCCGCAGGGGCCGAGGGGCGGTCTCGGCCGTGAGCGGTGCTCGGGGAGGGAGGCGGGCGCAGCGCCCGCGGCAGCGCGGTCTGGAGCGGGAGCCCCGCTCTGCGGGACGGGGCGGGAGGGGAGGAGGGTCGGGGTAACGGAGGCGCTGTGGGCCCGCCGCAGGGAGCGTGTTGGACCAGTGCTTGGAGAGCCTGCTGCACCGGCTGCGCGGCCTCTGCGACAACATGGAGCCGGAGACCTTCCTGGACCACGAGATGGTGTTCCTGCTGAAGGGGCAGCAGGCCAGCCCCTTCGTGCTGCGGGCGCGGCGGTCCATGGACAAGAGCGGCATGCCCTGGCATTTGCGGTACCTGGGCCAGCCAGAGATCGGCGACAAGAGCCGGCACGCACTGGTGCGCAACTGCGTGGACATCGCCACTTCGGACAACCTGACGGACTTCCTGGTGGAGATGGGCTTCCGCATGGACCACGAGTTTGTTGCCAAGGGGCACGTGTTCCGCAAGGGCATTATGAAGATCATGGTGTACAAGATCTTCCGCATCCTAATGCCAGGAAACACAGACAGCATCGAGCCGCTCTCCCTCTCCTACCTGGTGGAGCTCAATGTGGTTGCGCCAGCGGGACAGGACATTGTTTCTGATGACATGAGGAACTTTGCTGAGCAACTGAAGCCTCTAGTGCACCTGGAAAAAATTGACCCCAAAAGGCTGATGTGATTGAAGAGTGGGGCAGCTGAGGCATTGGTTTTGTTAGTGTTCCTGAGGAGGGTGGTTTTTCTGAAAAGCCTTTTGAGGGCAAATCAAAATGGGGAGAAGTGAATAAAGGACTCCCTGTCAGTTTCAGTTACTGGGCGTTTTTCCTTCACTTGCGGATGTGAACAAGAGTGGACAGTTTAAATCAGTACTATTCAAAACATCAGTAAATGCTAATTATTGGTAGTTTTCCTTCCTTCTGTAGGGGAGATACCTGTTAGAAAGCAAATTGCCTAACAGTCCAAAAACATCAGACTTGAGTTCATCATTCTGCGTACCCACATCCTGGTGCTGCTTTTTAAGTTTTTTTGGTTTGATTTAATTTTTATTTTGAAGGACCATTTATGTATCTTGCCTGGTCATGAAAAGTTTTTCATTCAAGTAATACATGAAGTTAATATCCCTTAGTGCAGGTGTTTAATGCAAGCACAAGCCCCGGAACCTACACAGCATCAAAGAGCAAGTGTACACCTGTTCACAACAGGATAGTAAAGTAATAGCATGTGTAACATGAACAGCTAGGACACAAGATAAATGATAGTGAAACTGTTTCTGATACAACCAGTGTCAGAATTAGAAAACAATTTAGCAATATTACAATTGCTAGAGGTTTTCAAGTCTTTTAGCGCTTCCGTCTTTTTCACTGAAGTTGGTATGGCAGTCTTAGTTAATGAGAAAGCAGTAAATTACCTGTTCTTTTTAATATCAGGCTTCTCACACCTGACAGGCATATTGAAAATTGACACATTAAACGAGAACATTACAGAGCCGCTAACTGAATTGAACTAGTAATGATTTTGTTCAGCACACCTCTCTTGGTATTAGGTTGGCTAGTTACCCTTCCTGTATTTTAATGATATGTGAATTAGGTTCCAGAGTTTTCAAATACAGTTCAAACAAAAGAAAAATAAAAGGTTGTGAAAAGCAACAAAGAAGCACAATTGAATTTCTGAAGTTCTTCATAGAAGGCAACCATTCCACGCATTACTAAAACGTACCAACCTGTCAGAGACACTGCCACCCTTTAGCACCACACAGCTTCCCCATTTAACAACTGAAGGCAAAGATCACTCCCACCAAAAGTTCAAAAAAAGCCTTTTGACAGCTGCCTTTTCAACACTGCAGTTTGGACAAGATAAGCTGTGGCAACTGGGTTGGGGCCTACCAGGTGCAGTGTCTCAGGTGTTCCACTGATGCAGGCTCTGCATACAGGGCATGGGGATGGCTGAGTGCTCGAGCACTGGCTTGAGAATGCCATTCTGTTAAATATGTAGTGCATGACATGCACTACATATTATAACATATACATACATAATATGTATATCATAGCAGCCTTCCAGTATCTGAAGGGGGGCTATAGGGATGCTGGGGAGGGACCATTCGTTAGGGACTGTAGTGATAGACAAGGGGCAACGGGTTCAAACTTAAACAGGGGAAGTTTAGATTGGATATGAGGAAGAAATTCTGTACTGCAAGGGTGGTGAGGCACTGGAATGGGTTGCCCAGGGAAGTTGTTAATGTTCCATCGCTGGCGGTGTTCAATGCTGGGCTGGACACAGCTTTGGGTGACATGGTTTAGTGAGAGGTGTCCCTGCCCCTGGCAGGGGGGTTGGAATGATCTTAACTTAAGGTCCTTTCCAACCCTAACTATTCTATGATTCTATGATTTTCAGCAGGGTACAAGCACTGAGGTGACCGACCTGTGTGACTACTTGTGACCTAGACCAGAAGGTACAGACACACCTGCAATTCCTTTGTTCATACTTGGGTGTTACTCACCCTCATCAGACAGCGCACTGTCCCAGGCCTCAAAGTTGGAATTCTTCAGCATACTGTGAAGGACACAACTTCCCAGGGAGCAAGAGGCAGGTCCCAGGGCTCTGCCTGTACTGGGCAGCTGAATGTGCCAGGTTGCTCTGGGACTCAGTTGCAGTCCCACCATGGCAGGCGGGAATCCTCAGGGCTGTTGTCACACCCTGCTGCTGTAACACTTGTTAGGAGTCACTTACCACAGACTTCCACGATCTGGTGCTTGTCTTTCATGACAAATTTCAGAAGCATGTCCAATGATCAGGAAGGTTGAATAGTGCCTGCCGGCTTTTCAAAGGGTAGGTACCTGCATATATGAAGGCACAGAAAACTGCAAGTACACATGTGTATGTCCTTCCTACTGCCTCTGAAAGGCAGTCAGTTAATTGACCTTCCATATTTGTAAGTGGAGCAGCAAACAAATCACTGAGTGTTGATGTTAATGCAGTGGGTTAAGAGCAGAAAATCCCACACAGAATTTCAGGCAGACCAGCTCAAGGAAAAGGAGACTGAATGTAAGCTCCCAGTTTAAGTTTTTACACATTAGATGACAATAGGTCTGACAACTGCTTGGTCTAAGTTCTAAACCCCATAATTTAAAATAGTTCTTTTAAAGGAGAGTTAGTTTACAACTTAAAACCTGCAGCAATCCACATTACCAGCCTTCCTTACTCTAGCTGTTGTCCATGCATAGAACAGGCAGGTGTGCGGAGGAAAAAAAACCAACTTACTGCATCACTGATTACAGCTGAGGAAACATGGACATCTTCTGGTAGCTAATGCTCAAAGTATATCCCTTTCTTTTATGTAAGAAATACACTTTTCTCCTGCTATGAAGCTTAGATTTTATACCTGGAGACTAAAGATAATAGCAATGCTATTAGTAATATACACTGGTAAGTTACATGGCATAACCCTAAGTAATTATCATTCATTGTATCTAGGGTGCGCACACAGCTGGCTTAGAAATGCTCAACCCCTCCTCACTGGAAATTTTGTATTTTTTAAGTTACATACACAGCTTATGGGACCAAGAATGTGACTTATTTTAATCTTTTTTTATGTATTCCTTTTCACTGCATTCTTCAAGGGCAGTCCTTACCTCAGGATTCTGTGTTTGTAGCAATGTATTACCCAAGGCCTGATGCAGCTGAGCTTAAGTTGCACTTTCTGTGCAGCTACTGCCTTGTTATTTCAAACTGTTCCTCCTGTCTTACACACTTGTAAGATATCTACAACTTCATTGATCACTATGTAACAAGTAGAAATCCCTGCATAACAAATAAAGCTAGGATAGTTACTGACCCATTAGGCAGCAGGTATTTCTGCTATTAAGCAAGCTTGCTCTACAGAAGCTCATGTCTGTTCTTAAAAAAAATCTTCATACTTTGGAGAAAGCCACAGATTTATCCTCTAGCACTCCTCAGTTCTGGATCTCCATTCTTCCCATGGAAACTTCCATAATGTTGTTAATTCTGTACAAAGACAAGAGCTGAAATACTTTGGAAGTGCTCTATATTAAAGACTGTACTGTACAGGAGTATCTTTTAACATGCTTCTCATGCTAGCTGAAAATAAGCTTTTTAATGTATAAACTAAGGTGGCATTCAACTTTTCATCTCAGTAACCTCAGTAATACAAGCAAAACTGCTTTCCTGTTAAATGATTTCCATACATTATAATATTGTATATAACTCTACCATTATCTAGAAGTTAGTTAAAGGTAAAAATGTTTTACAGCAGTCTCTCCAAAGCACTGACAGTTAAAAATAACTACAAACCAGGATTTTTCTTCATAATTTTTAATAGTTTTCACTTTTAATTACTGGTTTTAAATTTGATTGTAACATGGAAGAGCCAACTTCTTTTAATTTTTAAAACTTACCATTAGGATCATAAAGCTATTATAGGACAGTTACACTCTACACACTCAAGGTACTCAAAAATATGATTCATGTTTTAAATCTGTAGATGAACAGTGGCAATTCAAATACAGCGTTATCTGTACAACTTGACAAAAATACAGGTGGACAATCTAATTAAAGAGAATCTGCACAACTTCAGATAAGCCAGCTTAGCCCAATTAAGTAAACTGTAATTATTTTTTTTTCCAAAGTGCATCATGTTTTTCACAGATAAATTTGTCAAAATAAGATGTCCAGGCTCCCAGACAGGAGACAACGGCCATCTCATCATCATCCCCAAAACAAGTTATATCAAATTATTTCCTTCATGTATAATCAGGTAACATCCAAATTCTCTGAATGGACACAGGTATTCAGAGAATGAGATCTGATGGAGAAAAGATTGCTGCATTCTCAACCCTTTAAACTGGTTCAGCTTATAAAACTCATCCATCCCAGAGGCGGGAGCTGCCTCTGCAAAGATCACCACAGCTATATGAAAACTACCCATCCATTAACAGGAAGAAGTAAACTCAATAGTGCATAGATACGTGGCAGAGACTGAAGACAGATGGATGGGCTCAAGAGACTGTGCAAATTCATAAAATGATGAAAGCAAGATCCCCTCCAGAATAAAGCATCTAATGGCTACTCACAGACAATTTGAGAGGCCTACAGACAACTGCATTTTTTAAATTTGGTTTGTAAAGCGGTCAATTAAAACCAATTTCTCAGTCTTACAACTCCCCCCCTAACCTTTGAGAAGCCTCTTACAACTGATTGGGCAGGGCTAGCTGTAGTGAAGTACCAGTGCCTTTATCTAAAATTAAAATGTATTCTTTACAAATAGCATCTGCAGTGTAATTTTATTTACAGGATATATCGCAAAAGTACATCACATTTAGTGCAAATGCAACTAATGATATAGGTTTATATACTGCTTTGTAAACTTTCCATACCTTTGTAAAATAAAGCTATCCAATTAAATTAGTAACTTACCCATCCCATGTTCCAACAATTACCAGAAATGGCAAATCAGGACTTAAACTCTATATTTTTGATTTTTTTTTTTTTCTTAAAGTTCCCATCAGTGGCTATGGTGGAATGTACCATTGTTTGGTTGATTGTAAAAAGATGAAGTACATTTGAGGTATAAGATTTTTTTTTTTTTTTTTACATCTCCATATAAAATGCTCACTGATGATAGAGTAAACTTGTACAAATTTTCGTCTTATTTGCCTTACCAGCATTACCATATAGGCACTTTTCTACATATTCAAATTAACAGAGTAACTCTGTAATAAGGCATATTCCATGCACACCATTAGAGAAAGGCAAATAAAAAGGTAAGAGTTATGGAGCACGAAATCTGCATGCATGTGTAATCATGTGTTCTATACAATTTCCTCTCTGCAGAGAAGATGAAAAAAGTTTTTCAACACTGTGCAGATTACACTTCATCTTTTACCAATCTTCATTAAGTTACTATATTACATATATTTTCAGGCACCTACCATACTATTTCAAATAAGACTTTCAGCTTTCTTTTGGGAAAAAAAAATCTGAAACTCTTCTCTCAAGATACACAGGTTAGTGAAATGCCAAGCAGTCTCTAAAGTGTTTCCAACTATGGGACACAGATGAGAGACCTCCAAGTCAGTACGAGTCTGCCATAGTCCTCTCCTAATAAGAATATCTCCAGAATCAAAGGCAGGCAAATATCTGACATTTAAATTCTCACAGCAACTAAAGGGAACTTTCTGATAAGAACTATGCATCCTTATAGCTCTGATGGGTTTCGATCAAGAGGCAAATAATTTTCTACATGAACCTCAAAGCATGGCTTTATTAAGATCAGGAAAACACATGCAGGATCTGAAAATAATGTACTCATCCTCATTCTAGTCTGGAAATATTGTCCTGTGTAGTCCAAATTACTTCAATAAATATCATAGTGTACCTTCTCACAGCTTCAGGAAAGCCCTGGGTATCATGCAAGAAAGCAGTCCACATACATCATGGACAGATGATTTCTAGCTCTCTGGCAGTCTCTTGCCATTTCACAGGGAATCTTCCTAGATATTTCTGGATTGTGTTTAATAACAAAAATTCTGTAGCACATATTACATAACTAAAAAATACAATAGAAATATAAAGATATCTTGAAAAAAAATAAAGCTTTTCACACTCTTACTCCTTCAGAACCAAAGATCGTCATAAGAGTAAGACAATAGAAAAGGCAAAGTCATAAGGATATTGACAGCCCTCAGTTATTAACTGACATTTTATGTGACAAGGTGATTCAGTATAGAAACCAGCAGCAATGAAATGTGATTATACAAAGCGAAACAAAACCCATCAATAAGTCACCTAGGCCTTACTGAAGTCCCTCCCTCCCCCCAGAAACACCACATACAGTATGCTATATGTGCATTTGCCTTTTGTGCTTTTCAGACGTGCACAAAAACTGTGTGAGTATCTTAGGAAGGTTGACAGTGAAATTCTGCAACTTGTTTAAAATTAAAGCAGTAACATTGGAGATTCAAAGCTGTATGCATTCTTCCTCTTCTAAAGCAAGCAAATCAAAGTAGAGCCATATATATACATGTTATCAATACATGTATTTATAATTGCACACTCATTCAGCAATAAAAGTTAGCAGGAGAGAGCTAGTGTTAAATATTCAGCTTCATGGTGTTGCAACACCTTCTTCATTTCAATATATAAAGCCTAGAACTTGGGCCATAGAAAGACTGTAGATCCTTCGTTCCAGCATGGAGTGCTCTATGCATGGTCACTTCTCCAATGTGGAATGCTCACTCAGTCTTGTTCCAATCGCTGCAGGTAAGCAAAGGTAAAAACACAGCACTGAAACACTTGAACACTAATTGGAAAGCAAGAACTTGTTGAACTTCTTAAATAGCATTAACACTGCTACGATCATGTTTGAACTGTTGGCTCATGACAACATGCATTTTTAAAGGTTCACCTACAGTAGTTCTCTAACAATATACAATTGAAAACATCAATCATTCCAGGGCAACCTGTTACAGAAGTTATCTGATAACTAAAGCTTTTGGAATCTGACATAATAACTAGAACCAAGAATAGAGGTGGCCTGTGTCATGCATAGAAAAAGAGATAAAAACTCATTTTCAGATCATGCTGTAGTATCAGAACAACCAAATGGAATTAGATCGGTTTAACACTACAGTAATAACACGATATATACTTCGTTAAGAGTCTACACTAACAAAAATTAAGCAAAGCCTTACTTAGCACTAAGACTTATGTCTGACAGGTTGAGACAGACCCCAAATGATCAAGAAATCCTCTTCTAATGTCATATATCACATTTAAATGTGAAAATCATTTTAGATTAGCTCAATGACCTATACCATTAAAATACATCCATTGACTTAAAGTATCTGTAAATCCTTTTTCTTTCTTAGGTTCATCAGAAAGGCTAAAAATTTAAGTCACAACCTTTTAAATACTCCAGTAATCAACACTGGTCTGTCAGTCAAATTCCATTAGTAAAAATCCTGGATCAAAACTATTCTGCCAGTATAAATGAATACCTTGACCTTCATAATATTCTATCAAATATACATTTTAAAGTAAATTTAAGATATCAAAACCTCATGAGGCTCTAGAGAAACTTCAGTACGTATTCTTTTCAGAACTGTAAATCGTCTGTGATAGCTGAGAAAAAACAATACTTCATTCACTATACTTCTACGTAGATTGGATATGTATACAAAAGCTTGCAAGATAAATAGTAAAAGTCTACAAAAACTAATACTTGGTAGCTTGTGCAGCCCTTATTTTCTACGCTAATAATACATGAGTTACATGAATGTTTAAAAAAAAAATAATTAGAATCACAGAATCATATAATAGTTTGGGTTGGATGGGACCTTCAAAGGTCAACTAGTTCAACACCCCTGCAACCAGCAGGGACATCTTCAGCTAGATCAGGTATGTATGTATTTCACATATATATTAAAACTAAGCACTGAATTCATGTTAGTCATGACAAGACATTTCTAGATTGCATACTTCTGTTTGGCCTTAAATTTAAAACAGTGACTCAAGAATGAGGGAAAGGAATGTATACCTGCTAAAACTAGAATAAAATAGGCTTTCCTGCCGTTTTCTCCTGCACATAGGATGTAAAACGCTTCAAGAATTTTGGATATTCTCGTTTTGCCACTGCCCGTAAAACTGATGCTGGCGCCCATCCTCCTGGATTCACTAGAAGCAGACAGGAAGACAGACACTGAAATACAGCAAATCCGCTAAAGGCTAGAAAAGAAAATCTAAGTTCATTATTCCTGCAACTCTTTCTGAAGTAGTAACAGGAAAGAAGAATGATCAGCACACTTTCTTTTATGCCCTTAAAGCTTGTACTGTAGCACTTTCTACTGTTAATATTAAAGACTATGATGCCACTATTCAGCAAACATTAAACATGATGTGTTGTGAGTCTTTGGGGAATGCCCAAATAGAAGATGATTTTCTGTTTCTTGGAAACAGAGAACAAGAGATTCAAGTTACTTCTTATTTCAAAGAAAACGGAAGTCAGTCTTGATTTTTCAATAACTGCTGCATTTATCTGCAGATTTGCTACATAGCCAATGTCTTACAAATTATTTTTAAAGCACTTTCAACAAAAATCAAACATTCTAAAATATGCTTCAATTCATAGGGCAAGTATTTTGCTGAAAAAGCTGCCACTTTCAATATAATCACCGTTCAGAATTTATCAGTGAAAATGATCTTTTTTAAGTAATTAGGAAACTTCTAAATAGGAAAAAACAAACAAACAAAAAAAAACCAAAACAGTTTACCCCAGGGTTGAAAACCATATAGTATTATTTGTACAGGATTTACTATGAACTACATCACTCCTATAGGCAAAGATTTACTGAACCAATTTTTCAGGCACTGATTCTTTAGCATGCCATGTAGTATGTGGTTAAAAGTAGTATGTGATCTATTCTTCAAGTGTTTTGTGGCTGCAGGAGAGGCGCTAACAAATATGTAGCTCCAGTACTACAATACACTGTTACATACTGGGTACAGTAACAATACAGTTTGGCTTGGACAAATTTCAGTCAATACTAAGGATTCTGCCAGTTAAAAAAGTAGACTATACAGCTGTCCTGGACTCAGCTGTAGCAGTTATTTTTATTCTTTCCTATTAGCTGGTGCAGTGCTGTGTTTTGGCTTTAGTCTGAGAAGAATGCTGATAACACACCAATGTTTTAGTTGTTGCTAAGTAATGCTTACTCTGATGAATAACTTCTCAGTCTCTCATGCTCTGCCAGTGAGGAGGGGCACAAGAAGTCAGGATTGAGCAGAGAAAGAACACTTGATATTCCATACCACAGCACGTCATGCCCACGATATGACTGGGGGGAGTCACCTGGAAGGCCCAGATCGCTGCTCAGGTCTGGGTATCTGTTAGTCAGCAGGTGGTGAGCAATTGTATTGTGCATCACTTGCGTTTATTGTTGGTTTCTTTTCCCCTTCCCTTTTTAGTTTTATATTCTCTCCCCTTGTTATTTCCCTTATCATTATTATTATTAGTGATAGTAGTAGTAGTTCTGTATTATACTTTAGTTATTGGACTTTCTTATCTCAACCTGTGGGGTTTTACATTCTGCTGATTCTCCTCCCCATCCCACTGGGAGTGGGGGAGAATAAGCAGAGCAGTGAGTGACGCAGCTTACTCAGCATGGTGCTGAGTTACCGGCTGGGCTTAAACCACAACAGCAGCTTGCAAACATCCTTAGGCAAAATGTATTTGCTCCTTCTTAAACGCAGGGTAAGAAATGTATATTTGCTATCAGCAGCTTTTCAGCCTGGAAAGATGGATCAAGGGGAATACAGCAATACATGAAAAACCCATACTATTACTGAAACTAAAAGCTATACCAAAGTCATCCCAGTTTCAGGCATTTCTTCTGCCCACCCTCCTCCACTACTTTCTGTGTGGGGAGTCATTTGGCTGAGAATGGCCATGTGAGCAATCCAGTTACTTGACATTAGTGAAGTAGTGAACCAAAGGCTTTGAGGCCTTGGCTGAAGGTTACTAGAGAACGTGTATGTGAGAGAGTTTGAGGGAGTTGGCAGAAGAGCCTGAGAAGTCAGGATATGTAGGGAGGAACTGATAACTGTAACCTTGGAATGTATGCTACACAGTTAATTAATAGTTAAGCTGTTACTAACAAAACACTGTTCAATTATATCTTGCCAGCTGTGTCGTAAATGCTTTGTTGTCCGAACTCTATAAAAGCTGCATGTGAGAGCTAATAAAGTTGTCAGCCTTTGATCATATTGGTCTGTCGTGCTGTCCGCGTTGTTCCGTAAGCCCCCGCAACTTCTGTACTTAGGACTAGGTTGCACAACTTCCATTTATTCCTCCTAGAATGCCACATAATGAATGATCCCATTCACTGATTCATGTAGCATATTAATTCAAGTCTTTCTGAACATGAAGAACAAAAGGGTGATGGTATACATAAATTTAACAGAAAACTGCATCAAACTTTTTTGCCAGTATTCAGCTTCCCAGAATTAGCATCTATCATGCATGTCATACTGAAAAACATTAGACTTACCATTAGCTACATATGTAATCTTGCATAGGATGTTGTCCCTGCTTATTTCCTTGTTCCCCTCTGGTGGGCTTACTAATGTCTGACAAATCATAGCAATATTTATTTTGGCACGGACACAGCGATTATTCAGCTGCCAGAAAAAAACAACACAAAACAAAAAAACCCCCACATTTGTAAGCTTCAAATTCAATTTGTTTCAGTGTACTTGACTGCTAAGATTTTAATTTACTGTAAAGGCTAAGACACTCCAGAAGCTGTGTTTCAGAGTGTTTGCATTCCAGCACTACATGGATATAACATGAATGGGAGCGAAATGAAAGGTGCATTGTAAATAGGGAAAGGGCTAAACCAAAATGCCTGAATCTCAGGTTTCTGTTTGCTTAATACACATTACAAGTGAATTACTTCAATTATTCTGACAAATGAGTAAAGAAACATTTAAAGAATAATGTTCTAGTATTCACAAATATTGGTTAGTACCTTTTCCCTTGTAAGCAGACTGTGACGTACCAATAAGCACAGAAATATTCCAAAGAAAACAATCACTGCTACTATCTGACAGAACTAAGGCAGACCTGTCTAAGATGGGAGGTTTAACAGATTCCATATCAAATGATTATACAAGCCTGCTCCTGTATCTGACAATACTGAAGAATTACTGATTTGAATATACACAATATAACCTCAATTCTTTAAAATATTTTCACATCTCCAGAAATTTTGCTTCCATTCTGCTGCAGCACCTTAGATCTGCCAACTCTTGAGATAAGGCAATAAAGCTTTTGTCTCAGAATGCTTTCCTAAGGTCATTGTTTAAATAAACCGAATTTCTGCAAATCCAGCCCTTCCCTCCCAAGTATTGCACATGCATCTAAATAATAGAAAATGTTACCGTAAAAGTAGACCTTGATAGAATGAAAATAAATACTTACAGGAGCGCTATCATGTTCTACAGAGAAATTGCACACAATCCAGGTTTCAGGATCATTTTCACTGAATGCTGGTATCTTCCTGATGGCAGACAAATACAGCACATCCCTTTGAGAAGCTGGCCACACTCTCTGCAGAGAAACACCTGAATATAAGTTTTTCCAGTTTTGCAAATTAAATACTTGCTACCCTTGCATAAAGTTAAAAGCAAGCAAGACAAAACAGATCAGTCATGTTATTTAAGTAAAAGGTTCTTCAAGTTAGTACTGAAACAGAACATAGCTGTTATACAGATGCGTATCAGGTTATCTGACCTTTTTTTTTTTTAATGAAACAAAGAAGCAAAAATTCGAGGCCTTTGAAATGCAGAAAACCAAGCTGAAATGACTTTTTCAGTAGACAAACAGGAAGAGGCAGCTCTTCTGCTCCCTCAGTGTCAGGCTTACAGTTTAAGTTAATACTTGTAAGCTACAAACTGAACAGATGCATCTACAGTTACTCTCCAGAGAGAGAAAGAAGGAGAGACCTATTGAAACCAAGTATTATTTCTAAAAGCTAATACTTCAGTAAGATACATGTTGTAAACTGATACTATATAAGAGAAGGTTTCAGAAACAAAAACCTGTGATAAGAAAATATACAGAAGCCATTTTCCTGACAATATGGGAGAAAAGTCTAGCTTTAACAACACTGTATAGTTTACACAGCTGTCTCAAAAATCACAAAAAAGTTTTAAGGTAAACTTTTTTTACCACACTATTGGTAAAATTCGCAAAGAAAAATATTTGGTTTTATACTGGAAGGATGCATGGTTAAAATGATTCTGAACATTTTTTTTGAACATTTTTTAAAATTTTTAAATTATAGTTGTTGCGTTATAATTCAAATGAACATTTTAGGAAATCTATACCAGAACTGGTGGGAGGTGAGCACAAACACGACATGATGAAGTTACAAGAACAAATGTTGTACAATCAATTTTACCACCTCATAATGCAATGTGTATGCCTACTAATTGTGGGCAACAATAGCTTATGTTATTATAAAAAAAGCATACCACGTAATGCTACAGGTTTCTTCTTTGTAGGTCAGTGTTCATGAATTGCTTCCATTTCCTTTAGAAGGCTTCTGCCTTACTGGCAGCGATACATTTAGAGATTAAAAACAGTCCTCATTTGTTATTACAAGCTCTATTGGACACAAGCACAACCAATTATGCTACCTGACAAAGCTGCAGTTTAACAGAGAACTTGCTCTGAAATGTTGTTCTGAACAGTATTTAAATTCTTAAGCCATTAAAATATTCAGAATAAGATGAAACACTTAAAACTTAGTGTTATTACCTTATGTGTCTGGTAAATGATGATGGCATTATCAGCTAAATTTTCCACAACATGGAAATTTTCAATTGTTGCTGAAAAAGGAGGGGGAGGAGAGAGAAATCAAGTGTACACATTAGGTCAGTGTTACAGACAACATCCTTGCAGATAAACACACAAAGCTTAAGAGCCAATTCCTTACTTTCCCAGTCATTACGAACATCAACATTCCAGAAGTAGTGGCAGACTTCATGCCCTGTTACCCCTTTAACAGCATGGGTTGCTTTCAAAGGATCTAAAACTATTCCATTCTCTTCCACCTCTCTTCTGTATACCTATACCAAATACAAAGACAGAAAAGCAGAACAGAAATTACATAAACTGATCATGCTTGAATTTTTTTAAAATATCATTAAAAAACCCTAAAACAACCCAACCAAAAACATCAAAACCACCCACTTACCTATAAGAGCAACACATGAATAATTTGCCATGTCAGGGTTCTCTGGTAAATACCAATGCAGACATCCTCTTTCATGGCAATTCACATAACTATTTTAAGAATCTCCACTCCAAGAATGATAAACTACCTTAATTGTCACTATGCACAAGAATCCATGCAAGCAGAGTACAGCAGCCAACACAGTAACTTGCTACTCTTAACATTTTCAGACATCAAATTTACACTAGATACCAAGTTCTAAGTAGGAAATAATGAGAAAGGAATCTGCAAAGATGAAGCTATTACAAGAGCTTCAATTTTGTATGAATAAATATAGTAGAATTCATACAATTTTTATACAATTTATTCATACAATTTTGTATGAATAAATATAGTAGAAGCCACAACTCTTGTGACTCCAGTCCTAATTTAATCTTATTCTCAGAAGCTTTAACAGCATAACTTGCTGACAGTATTCCCAGAAAATCATAGAATCATGCAGGTTGGAAAAGATCCTTACAACCATTAAGTCCAAACATAAACTTAACACTGTCAAGTCCACCAGACTGAAAGTATCTGTCTTCACAGCATAACATCTTATATCAATTAAGCAAAATCCCAAATGTTTACCTTCATTTCTCCTTCTTCTACCACTAGTTGCCAATTGGCATCTCCTCCTACATCTTGCAAGGAATATGTCATATGGTTTTGTACCATCTCTTCCACCTTTAAAGGAGAAAAAAACCCAAACAAACAATCAAACTACATTAACTCATTCCTTCCATCTTCTTGGGCAGAGACTGTACAGTACTTGAAGCCAGAAATCAATACTTCAAATCCTGTGCAGGAGCTGAATTTGGACAACAGAGTTTTCTATTACAGGTTAAGAACAAGCAGACACCTCTGGCCTTCAGAAAAAGAATCAAAAATTGTGATTCAGCTTCCACCTTCATCCTTTTCAGCTAGTTCCTATCCTTTCTTTGTACCTCTATAAACTGTCAAAGTTCACTATTTCTACCTAAGACACATTTATTTCAGCATATAGGAACTTACTTCAGATATCCCTACATAGAATTACAATATACGATAAGATATTAACTGAAGAGCATTTAAAAGCTTAACAAAGGTTGGGAAGACGAGGGAGAAAGATAAGCTCTAAAAAAGTGAGTGAATATCAAAAGTCATTGGAATAGCACTTAAAGAAACAGTCATGAGCAAAGCATGCCTATTCTGTTTCATTGACATTTTTGCACAGTCGCCTGCTAGAAAAAAGAACCAAAGTGCTTAAATTCAAGAGTTGTTCAGAGACTCTATTTTTATAAAATACTAATTTAAGAATTATTTATCTAGACTCGTGTGTACTTTTCATAAATGCCAAAAATTTAGTATGTCTTTATCAATCATAGAAAGGTTTGGATTAGAAGTGACCTAGTTACAAGCTCCTGCTGTGGGCAGGGACACCTTCTACCAGACCAAGTTCTCAAAGCCCTGTCCAACCTGGCCTTGAACACTGCCAGGGATGGGGCAGCCACAGCTTCTCTGGGCAACCTGTGCCAGTGTCTCACCACCCTCACAGGTAAGAATTTCTTCCTAAAATCTAATTTAAGTCTATCCTTTTTCAGTTTAAAGGCATTCCCCTTGTCCTGTCACTACATGCCCTTGTAAAAAGTTCCTCTCCAGATTTCTTGTAGGCCCCTTTAGGTACTGGAAGGCTGCTATGTCTGCAAATACCTCATTTTTTTTAATTCCATGGAATGTGCATGAAAATGGGTGCTGGCACATGAAATAGATATTTATTTAAAATATACAATCTTATTCTACTTCTTTGGTTCTCCATCCCTTTCCAAATCCCACTCACCTGCAACTAAAAATAAAAGCAAAAATAAAAAGAATCCATTGTCATGTTTACAAGTACTGGAAACACTTCAATAACTTTTTACCACCCAAGAGGCAGGTAACGACTAAAACTTGTCACAGCAAGTAAGTCCATGTGATTGACACTATTTTCAACAAAAAAATAAAAGCACTACAACCAAAGGTTAGTTAACTGACCAGCACAACGGTTAGCTTAAGAAGTGCACAATC
The DNA here is from genome assembly GCA_028858755.1 of Ara ararauna. Lineage (NCBI taxonomy): Eukaryota > Metazoa > Chordata > Aves > Psittaciformes > Psittacidae > Ara > Ara ararauna. Next base: position 82,712,269 of record CM054410.1, read on the forward strand.
ACAAGACTGACAGTCTGAACTCATAAATGGCTTTGCACAACTAAAAAAAAAAAGCCTAGTGTACCTATAATATATGAAACATACTTAAGCAAGTAGTACAAGTAGAAAGCAAAACTAAAGAATGCTTAATCATCTTTATTTGACATGATACAGAGTTTAAATGTTTTATTTAATTTAAAGCAAGTAATTTTGCTTATACAATGTACTCCATGAGCAGCACACCGAAAACCAGGAAGAAAGAAATATTACCAGTCCAGTTCAGGGGGTGTCTGTGTTTTCGGTTTGGAGTTAAAATGAACTAAAACCACCCACACAATTTGTGTTTCTGCTTTTACACAGGCCATTTTTTTTTTCCTACCAATTTCTAGCAGGTTTCCTACGGAAGATTCTTCCCTTAACCCCATGAAACAACAACAGTACAATCCAAACCAGGTAAGAATGTGGGTTATTTAAATATTCCATTTATTAGCTCTAGATCACACTTCTTTCAGAAAGGAATCCTCACCATGGCCTCACCATTTACCTGCAACACCTTCAGGTCCCTATGTCTCTTCTCCCCTAGTTCTTAATCTGTTAATGACAAAGCTAGCTTTTGTAGGTTTGTTTTGTCCTTTGCTGCTTTTTGCTTTATGCTAAGATCAGAGGGATGAGAAGAGCAAGGTAAGAAGAGAAGAAGGCATCCACAGTAGTGCAATCTAAACAGTTTCTTACTCCTGCTTCACCAAGAAATTGCAGTACCTACAACTGCCAGGTGCATATTACCTGCCCAAATTACACTAATCTACACACTGATCACTATCTGTCAACCTGCACCTATTTCTGAGGCGCAGAGTCAAGATACACAGCCCCTTTCCTGTTGGAGAGGCCAAATTATTACCTCTGGGCTCCTGGAAGGCTACAGCAATGGTCTCCAAAAATACTTGTAACCTGTGTGCCATGTAGTCTAGGCCTGAACACTAGGTGGGTTCTTCACTTTAAAGACTCTTGGAACAGGTCAATCTATTTTAAAATTGGATAGTTCTTTAACAGAAAGTGATATGCACTTTAGAAATAAAACTGCACTTTAAAAGAAAGTGATCTGATCTCCTATTCAACTGGCAAAGACAAATTAATGCCTTTGTAGAGGCACATGGAAGAAGCAGCTCCAATCAGAATACAATTTATACTTCTCAATCTTAAAAAAAAGAGGTGCAAGTTTCTACTTGACCTTTTACTGATTTCAAAATTCTCTTCATATGAATGAAGTCTAGAAACAAGTCACATTTATTCAGAATCAAGATATTAGCTTGCCTTTCCAAAAGCCAAATACTCAGCCTGGGGAGAGAGGTTAATTTCATATCAATAAGGTCCAGGGCACATTGCCACCAGAAGAAGGTGTGCTGCTTTTCTCTTCGTGTTATGTTACCAGCTTATTCAGCAGCAATGAAACTCAGAGTAGGTGCACTGACTTGTTGATACGGGAAAAATTTGTTCTAGGGAAAATATTTGGGGTGGTGGGCTGTGGGAGATTAGCTTCCTGTAAGTTAAGATGATCACCCTTTCTGCAGTAAGCCCATTAACTTGAAACTGCATTTGAAGGCACTCAGTAGTAACTTCTATGTAGTACAATCCATGCAGCAGCTGAAAAGAGCAACAGCTTGACTTCAGTCCATTTGATCCTGATTCTTAACCTCTGTTTTCATTATTGTGATAAGGACCTGATCCACCTAAGATTTGTTTTTAAATTGCTAGTTTTTCAGGCACACTAGTGCTCTGGAACTGAGGTCTGAATGTACAAATGTTGTCATAGGCATAAAAGATGAAAATGAGGAGGCCCGCATGCTTTAGCAGCTAGGAGTTTCCCTGATATTGAACTGCCATTGTGTTCACAGCCTGACAGACAACCAGTTTTTGCGTTTGGAATCAAACTTGCTTTCTGTTACTTAATTTCTTCCCCTCCCCCAGTACAAAAAGAAACTTGAAAAACTAACTTGACTACTGGAGTACTGGTAGAGGAGCCTATCAGTGTTGTGCTACGTGACCTCCAATTTTTTTCCCTTGCAATAAGTTAAAATTTCAGATATTAACTGACTACAAGTGTTAATCCAAGTATTGGGATTTCAGTCCAATAAGCAAGTCCTTAAGTGATAGGGTCCTGCTCATAAAGCAGGTAATACGGTCTGCAAGTTGTATAATTCCATACTCTGTTAAACAAAAGAAAATCCATTCCTACTTGGAAAAGCAGGTTGCTTGCTGCATTGGTTAATAATTTCTAAAAAAGTCCAAAATAACAGATCCCAGAAAGAAGCTCCATATTCACAATCACATACAGACCACAGCAGGAAAAAAACTAATGGCATGAATGCCATGTCCGAAAAACTTTTTCTGAGACTAAAAGCAACCATATGACCTCACCTATCTAATTCTACTCTAAACTACAATCTTCAGAGCAAGCACCTAAAGTAATTTTGCATATTATTGGAATATGTCTCTATGACTACACTGACACATTCAGGATGTCAGACTCATTTTCAGAATGGTGAATAAATATACTGAAACTCTTCAGTAAAAATTCTCATATCCATTATCTTGTTTATCAACATACTTCATGAGCTTTCAGTAATACTACTAGTTGTAGAAGGAAAAAATGGACAGTGAGCCTTAACATTTAGTACATTTATGTAATTACAAACAAAAGTTAAATACAAAATTAAACCTTTGATTTAAAAGCAAGAAAAACTATTCAGTTTGTAGCAAAGACCATCTCCATCCCACACAAAACAGGTTATATTCTACTTCTATTGTAATCAGAAATGAATAATTTTCATGTTGAAGGCATTTTTAAAGCTATCTAATTAAATCCAACGGTTTCACAAGATTGGGGCCACCGCACAAGTTGATATGCATGCAAGCTGGATGTAAAAGGACAACCATTTAGTACAGGAATAGAGAATTCCTTTGTTTGTCTCAGCATACTAGTTTAAAGCAAGCAGTGATTTATGTAACAAAAAACCCAGGTTCTAGAGAAGAGGATGAAATACCGCAGAGATATGCAACCCCCACTCGACATATTAATACAGTACCTGGGCGCTGAATCTGTGAACATCATCAGAGGCACTGACTAGATCAATGGAAGACATGGAGGAAGAGCGACTATAGGGCTACCAGAGACAGACAAAGAAAAAACCAAGTAATCAGAACAAAGGCACAACAGAGCATTCAGTACCAACTTGCAAGCACAAGATAATGAAGAAAAGGAAAACAAAAGCAACAAGCACAGCAGCAAATGCTGATTTCATGCACCTATTATGTATTATGCTCCCAGTGTAGCCCTGAGAGGAGCATAGTGTTTCCAGTAACACTAGAAAAAAAAAAAACAACTGGATTTTCTTTTTTTTTTTTAATTTTTTTTTCTTTTACAAAATCAATTCAATGAGTTTTGGTAAAGGCATCTTGAAAGTACTGAGGTTAACAAGTTGAGACTGTTTCCTTCATTATCTAACTGACAAGCTTGATACAAGTCAAAAGTATTCTAAATACTCAAATCAGTGGTTTTTTGAGCCAAGACAGAAAACAGTCCTCCTCCAATTCTGGCCACTCCATTTGAAAAATGAGTAAACCACTGACAGTTACTAGAAACACTTTTTTTTTTTTTTTTTTTTTTAAATCTCACCTGCCCATATAAGATATTATATAGAAATATCATAGGTTAGCACATCATTCAGGAGATCATGAGAAATACCTTACCATTTGAACAAATCGATGAGTCCCCACAGCAGAATATGCATCTCCAGAAGGTAAGGATGTTGGCCAGTGTAATCTAACCTTTTCACTTTGGGACTGCAACAGAATAGGTTTAATTATCAGTAGTCACCTGCTACTGGAAGGACTATGAAACAGAGTGAGTCATCCTCAACCTACATAGTGGCTACAACACCTAATGCGATCGGTGACAGGCATGAAGCTGTCATCCTATTGGAATTCTCAGTGAGTGAATGGGAGTAAAGACTAAATTTGTCTATACTTCAAGGGGTACTTCAGAGTTAAGGAAAATAGATTGGCAGCATTAAGGATCCATTAAGTACTAGCACAACAGTCACTCAAAACTTGCACTGTCTGTCCAGAGACCATATATATATATACCATATATACCCATTAGAAAGTCTTTTAATTCTTAACCAAGTCATTGTATTCACTATATTTATAAACCTAAACACTTTTAAGACAGAGCATGGACTACTTTGTAATTCCCTCTCATTTATATACTGCCATACTTTCTCATATTTTTTATATTTCCTCACATACATCTTATTTCTTTTTGATCCTTGTCACTGAAATGTATTGAATAAATGAGTAAAGAGAAGTAGCCAGAACCTACAGAATTTTAAAACAAAAACTGAACACCAACAGAACTACACCTTTGCCGTTTCACATACTGCAAGAGTCAAAAGAAACTTTGGACCAAAAACTAGGTTTTGAGAAACAGCTTCAGTGTTTTGATATTCTTAATCAGGGCACCAGTTACATATAAAGGTTAAGTTTATACCGGATGCTTATTTAAGGATTAGGAACTACAGACATTCAACTAGTTAACACTTACCCTACAATGGTCTCTGTAAGCTGTGAAGTCACTTTCTCAAAACTATTGTTAAGCAACAATACTTAACTGTAAAAATACTAAGTGAATTCCCCTTATCAATGTCAGAATAAAATACCTAGAGCTTCAGGAGATGCACCCCAAGACTGAGTTTAAGTCACAGAAATCTCCCACAAACACCCATCATTAAGACATTTTTCAAGTATCAATACCTGCTCTTCCATTTTATCCTGTCTATCGAGAGCAGCTTCAACAGCATCAAAGAACTCCTCTTCATTAATCAGACTATTAGGACCTTCCTAGAGCATAAAAATCAAAACTAGTTCAAAATTCTGGAGACATGAGAGTTCCACTTCACTTTAATATTAGAATAACGTATTTACATATTATGCATATGGCTGTTGGAAGCAAATTTCTTCTGTAGACCTCAATTTCTTAGATTACAATTCCTCTGAAAACCCTACTTGTTAAAAGAAGTTACTTTCTCTAACTACAATTTAGAGATAGTGTATAAAGGAGAAAAAATCCAGGAAACTGAGTAACTGTGTCAATAAGCTCTGAGGGAAGATTTAGGCTTTAATTAACAGGTATCTTCTCTTAAAACCATTTATTGTGTGTCAGTAAAGTACACATTAACATAATTGTGTAGTTAAGACTCCTTCTAAGAATTCCAGTGCCTTAGGGCAGATTTCAGATAAGTGTTGAAAACATAACAAGAGAAGGGAAAATTATGGGATCTCTATTGAAAATTCTTGGAAAGAATGGTTTAACACTAAACAGCAAGTGGAGATGAGTCAATTATTAAAAATTTAGATCTACAAAGTAAAATCTTAGTTTCAGAGAATTAGGTTTACTGCTTTCAGTATATTGTAAAACAAGGCGATCCAGCATATTTCAAAAAACTACAATGGGGATACATGGGAGAAGCAGCTGTGTCCATAACCAGGGAGCCAAAGTCCAGCTTTCATAGAATCACAGAATGGTTTGGGTTGGAAAGGACCTTAAGATCATCAAGTTCCAACCCCCCTGTCATGGGCAGGGACACCTCACACTAAACAATGTCACCCAAGGCTATGTCCACCCTGGCCTTGAATCTATCTATCTTTTTTATTTTTATTTTTACAGTGTATGCCTCAGTCACAACAAAAAAACTAAGCTCAAGCATCTTCTAAATATCTCAATGTATTAATAGTATTTCTCAGGCTATGATATGTAAATAGAAACATGTTTGATTAATGTACACAAAAGGCTCAAGTTCTTAAAAATTATGCAAACTGATTTTAGGTATATTAGCTTGTACTATTCTTCAGAATTAGCTTATTCTTCACAATGTGGTTTAAGTGGCTTAGAATTTGACTGACTACCTCACTGTAGAGGAAGCTGCTGAAATATGCAATTTAACAAATATAAGGAATCTAAAAATCATTGAATTTGTCAACATAAAATTTCAGTTGGCAAATTAAAAATCAATTGAAGTTAGACTTCAGATTTGAGAACTGCCTGTGTAGTCAGGGTTTTCATATTTGCTTTACACATCTATACAGCTGAACCATCAAAAATAGAACGTACAAATCTAGTGCGTGTAAGCCATCTCAAATGTACAAGAAAAAACAGTAAAAAACCAGCAGGAATATCTGTGAGCAACATGCTTTAGACAAAAGCAGAATACAGAAGCCTGAGGTAAAGACAGACTTCATTCTCAAAATATTAAGTACTGAGATTCTTCATACAGTTTCTGTTTCCAAGTTGGAAAATCAGAAATGGCATGAACACACTTGCACAAGACAAACACCTTGATTTACACACCATTCACCTCACTTTGAGAAACAAACCAATCTTTACAAGTCCCAGCATTTTTAAAAATTCCAAAAGCAGACTTTGTACCTCATAGTCTGGCCCTCCAAAGTGGGACTTTTTCTTCAGTTCTGTCACAGCATTTTTGTATGCTTCTTCAATTCTCCTTCTCTTCTCTGATTCCTGTAAAATTACACGGTAATTTGATTCAGGAAGAATGAATTGACTGCAAATAGTCAAGATGCCAATAAACAGAATTACCTGACTGGTATAGTTTTAGGTTTGGTTGTTTTTTTTCCCCAAATAAAAACTGCATAGCTGCTGATTTTCTGAATTTATTTGCATGCATGTATTACACGAACCCATATACATACATACAATACAATGCCTGGGCAGCTAACTAGCTTGATGATACCTTCTCTAAGTCATGTGAAAGAAACTAGATCAGTAAGCAAAAACTGGTATCTAGCTTAAGCATAGCTATTAATGGTTCATTAACTTTGTATCTGGCAGTTCATATAAAACTCCTTGACACAGATGCTTGGGCAGTGATAACAAAGGGTGAAGAGTAAGACTGGTAAAAAGCTAACTTGTTGAATGTAATGAGATACTAATGAGTCACAGCATGTTAAAATTGTATCTATAATTAGCTGGCATGGTTTCAATGTGAATCATTTTGTGAACTCCATGCAGTGATTAACTCAATGTCATTCTCCCATAACAGGTGTGTGACTGTACTAGAGCCACTGATGTCTATATCATTGTGTATTTTGAATAAAAAAGTAGTTATGCCAGGATCAGATTAAGTCTAGTATTTCCTCTGCAAATTCTACATACTGCCAGGTCTTCTCAGTGAGTGAAAAAGCCATGAACTTCTGAAATTTTTGTAGAATTCAGCTTTAATACATAAGATGTTTCTCTGTCGCCTTTCAGAATCACTTCAGGTGGAAGAAAGTTAAGTCTTACAGGTGAAAACTGGACACCACACACTAGCTCTTGCAGATGAGTATAATCACTCAGAGACCCAATTTGAATACTTTAAGCAATACTGAAAGTACAAATATACAAAAAAATACCTTAAGCAATACTGAAAGGCTGGATTTACCAACTGGGAATTGGGTGGTAACATTAATTCTGAAACACATTTTCTGGTTTCTAAAGACAGGTTTGAAGAGTAAAGCAACAGTTTTGATGTAAAACAAAGTAGTACAGTTTTCCACATGAAAATTCTTATGGGAAAAAAACAGCACTTAGATGAACACAGTATTGTCTTCATCTGAGAACACAGGCTTTCCCATCTGAAACTATCACAAAAAGACAATACTTGCTAACATGTACATTTCACAAAATTTTGCATGCTTATATTTTTTGAAAGCAACCAGAGAGTCCTAAAGATGCATAAAAGCAGAACTTGACTGTAAGTCATTGAGAGAAAGCAGTTTTACAAGAAGGCTGAAATGAAAAACAAAATAACAACTCCTCCTCCTGCTCACCCTAAATCCCCACATTTTCAGTACTTATATCTGCAAATTATTGACAATTCAAGTGTGTCAAAAGACAACTCTCCAAATCTGCCAGCTTCTCTTAGCAACAAGGCAGAAATTGGGAAACTGGCTGCACAGAAGGAAAATCACTGGTGTGTTAAAATTCTGTGTAGTTTACTGAAACATTTAAGTTACAATTGTCAAAGGTGAACAAAATAAGCTACCTAAACATGCTAATCTTAAGGTAAAATTTAATGTTCAGATTATAAATTTGTTCATTAATAACAATTAGTAAGACCAAAGGAAACAAGAATAGAAAAATGTTGCTGTAGTCAAGACAACATGAAAAGCATTATCACAAGGGTCTTGTTGCAAATAAAACAATGGACCAAGTGCTAGAGATTAAATCACTTTCTTATTAATTTTAAGTCTATTTTAAAATACATTCAAGAGGCTCATACTGAAAAGCAGTGGAAAAATAAAAAAAGTCTCAAGATCTTAACAGCTAAGAGTAAAAGGTTAAAAGCAAAGCTGTAACTACAATTACTTTACAGCACATTACATGTTTTTATTTCATACTGGCCATCTGACTGTTTTAGTAACAGAAAACTAAATACAAAAATCTAAAATTACAGCTGTTGAGTGCATTATTTGAGCAGTATCCTTCAAAATTAAAGTGTTTTTATAATAATAATAATTTCTTGTTTTCAAAGGATTAGAAATAGATTCCAACATTCATTCAGAATGGAACCTGAAACCCTTTTTTCATTTAACAGAATAAAAGGGGGTTAAATAAAGATACTTGCTTGATAACACTACAGTCATCTCTAGTCAAAATGTAGCCATCTCCAGATTCAACAAATTCTGAACTTGAGCTTTTTTAATTTGAGATTTTTTTTTTAGGACAGTGACAATTTTAGAATATTTTCTTCAAGCTCAGCAGAGCAATCTATCTTGCATCTTTAGGCCACCTTGCATCTTTAGGCCACCTTGCATCTTTAGGCCACCTTGCATCTTTAGGCCACCTTGCATCTTTAGGCCAAGCTAGCTTGCTACAAGACAGAGGCTGTGTAATTTTGTACTAATTACTTTTGTATGTTGCTGCTAAGTAACAGACAGTTCTGAAGCTAGTGGAGTGAGGAGGCTGGAGAGAAATGGAGAGTGAGATTATAGTGGTACTTATAATACCTGTAAAGCCACTATACTGTGGTATGGTACCATTGTAAAGCCACTGATTGGTTTTAGCCACTGACAGATCTTGCTCTTCGTGTAGCCTGCACAGCACACAGCCAGCAGCATGTGCCTGCCAACATGAAGGACAAACTTGGTGCTGCTCTTTCCAGCTCTGCTAGATGGGGTTTTACAAGCACTGGACAGACTTATAAGAGCTCTCAAACCCTCCCAGCTAGAACATAAACACTACCAGCTGCCCGATTTCATGTAATTTCTCCCCCTGATCTCTGAGAGAATGTATTCTAAATTTCGTAATCTCACAATATTTGCTTCCTTTTCAAAGCAATTTACACAACTATCCAAAAAACCAAAAATACAAAGATCAACACCACTCTCTTCCCACATCTGTTTGTCAGATGACAAGAGCAGTGTTTTCTGCTCAGGCCCATAGTTACAGAAGATATAAAGCCATCTTTAACAACAAGATGAAAATAAAACAAAAGCAGTTCTACACAACTGGAGTGGAGTAGTGTTAGCAGAGGTTCAGAGTTCTGAATAAAGTCAACTGCTGTCTCTAAGGGTGTAGGTGTCAAGATGTTGGTCATGGGGGGCTGCAGGGGTGGCCTATGAGGGAGGAAGCTGGGGGTCGGCTCTGTGTCAGATCCAGATGGTTCTAGCCAGCTCCAAAGAAGACCCACTGCAGCACATAGCTGAGGCCATTCACGGCGTGTGTGGCACCTCTCTGAAAGATATATTTAACTGCAAAAGACACCCCAGAGAGAGAGGAAGGGGGAACCAGAAGTGAGACGCAGAGGAAGAGCAGCAGCTTGAGGGCCTTCAGAGAACATATCCACACTGCTGTCCATGGAGGACCTCAGGTCAAAGCAGAGGGACAATTTCCTGAAGGAACCACATCCCACATAGGACACACACTGCAGCAGATTTTCCCCAGAGGACTGCTGCCCATGGAGAGGACCCACGCTGGAGGAAGCTAAAAGTGTGAAGAGGAAGGAGTGGCAGACATGCACTGCAACCCCAGCATTCCTCACGCCACATTTCTTGGGGCTAGAAAGCAGTGGGTAGAGGGACCTGCAGTGAAGGAGTGAAGCTGTGCTTGGGAAATGGGGGAAGAAAGCTGTTTTAGTGTTTGTGTTTCACATTAACCAGATCTATTTCAAATCAGCAATAAACTGATTTTCCCAAAGTCAAGAATGTTCTGCTATGACAAGAACCAGTAAGCAATCTCCCTGTTTTCCTCTTGACCCATCAGCTTTCTCATCTTATTCTTCCCTCTAATCCTTCTGAATAGGTGCTGGGTGGTCACTTGGCTGTTAGACAATGCTAGCCCACCACAATTCTGTATTATTTAAATCAATAAAATTATCCCCTTTCAAAAGCACTGCAATTAGAAGACTGCAAAGTAATTATTTCATATTAGAATTAAAGTTCTTTACCATGAGTATGCTATAAACCCCAGAAAATTTCACTGACAAATGTGACTTTAAAGAAGTTGCAGGCGTAGGAACACTGAGCAACTTAAAACCTCCAAGGTTTTAGAATCTTTTGCTACTTTAACTTTTGGGAAAACAAGTCCAAATAAGCTGTGACCCCCTTTAAAATGTATTAACTCATGCCGTATGAGTGGCAGTCACATGAGACCAAAAGTGAAATTTAGGATTAAATTTGTTTACTATTTGCAGGCAAAAATAAGTTTTTTAAGTCCTAAAATAAGAAGTGACAAATAAACTAATTAAAATTCTCTATTAACATATTCTGTATTACATAATAACATAGGGACAAGAAAAATTCACTTCATCCATGCTTTAAGCAAAGTCTGATCAACATGAGTGAACTGTGTTTGCTCAGCCCTGAGAATAGAAGGGAAGCCTTTGAGGGGGGACCTAATAGTAGCTTACCCATACGTCCAACAAAGTCAAAGAAACTGAGCCAGACTGTAGACTTCCTACAGGCTAATGGCTCAGCAGCCTGTAGGAGAGGGATGGAAAACAACAGGCAGACACTGGAATAAGAGATACTCCAACTAGATATAAGGAAAATCTTTTTTACTATTACAAGAGTTAAGCAGCAGAACAGGTTGCCCAGAAAAGCTGTGCAGTCCCTAGCCTTGAAGACTTGAAACCAGACTTGATAAAGCCCTAAGCAACCTGGTTTCATCTCTAACTGTCCTTTCTTTAAGCAGAAGGTTGGAGAAAAAGAGACCTCAAGAGGTCTAGTCCAACCTGAATTACCATATGATCCTATGAACAAGCTTCAAGTCTTGGATCTACTGTAATTCCTCCAACTACTTAGATGAAGCAGTAACTAAGTATTGACAGAAGTCTCAATACAGTTAGACAGGGTCAGACCTTTGACATGTGGACAAAGACAACCACAGAGGCAGAGGAAAGGATTCAGACATGGAGGTATTCTATCTGAATATGCTCATTCTTTGAATAGTGTGCCACTAAAACATAGGGAGTGAGAAGTGTAATAAACATGACATGGGAACATGTTAAATGAAAAACAAGACAACAGCTAGAGGACTGCTCAGGACACCGTCCAGTGATGGCAGGATTCTAGAAATTATAGCCTGAAGTACAACCTAGCCATGCCTCCAGCACATCCCATGAGAAAAGACACTGCTCCTTTTTAAGTTGCTAGAGTGGTTGAGTAGGCTTAGCATGAACTATCACTGCTATCAGAATAACAGATATTCTAATACCACACATTTTAAAAATTTAACCAGTCAGCATAAAACATGACTTAATCTCTTTAGTCTCCTAAAGGAAAGTGAAATAATTGTGTCTTAAAAAGACATTTAAAGTTAGAACTGTTTTTCTCCTTGGTATTGTCACTATCTTTTATCGCAATTAAAAAAATTTGGAGATTTGCACATTTTTTTGCAAACATGGACAAACAAGTCCCTCAGAAGGCTGCAACCAATGCACTTATTATTATGGAATACTGTCAGGTTCTCTATAGATATAATAAAATATACTATCTGAACAAGGGCTGCAAAACCAGACTATGATAAATAATGTTACTATATTACCAGTTAGGATGAGACTTTCATGTTTTATAGGCGTAATAATGAAAGCACCTAAAACTAATAAATGCTGTACATAAAATAAAAGCAATTCCTGGAATAAAAAAGTAAACAGCACATTTGAAATTTTTATTTTAATCTAAAGAAACATTTTTTTTCCAACAAAAGTAAAAGGAAAATTATCTTACCTTATCTAGCTTTTTTTGCCAGCTTTCTTCACATTTTACCATGAGTTCAATACAATGAGAGAGTGTAGCAAGGATTCCAGCAGTAGTTGCCTTGAAAGTTATAGCTTCTCCTTTAAAGTCTATGCCATTAATTCCTTTCGGTGTTACATGTGGAAACACTAAAAACAAACACAAATCATTCACTGAGAGCTGCCTTCAATTCAAGCAAGCATTTTACATGTGTGCTTTATATTACAACTATTTGAAGAAAACAGACTGGCTAGAGATGTAATATAAAAATAAAAAAATGATAGTAATTTCAGCTATCCACAGGATAATGAAAGGGATTCAAAGGGAGGAATACATCCCCTCAGCTTCATCTTGCGATACCGTGTTCCAAGTCTGCTTGTAACGCTCGATTACTCTGCACTCTGCAAATCACGCGGGTGGAGGGAGTGGTAATACTTTGTAACAATAGCAGTTTGACAGCTTGAAGGGGTGCCTAATTAACAAAGAGCAACCTTAAAACGTATCTGATGCAGCACTAAGAGAGGAACAATTTCAAAATGCAATCAAACCCGAAATGTAACATTCAAGGTTGCTTTAAATGGGTAATTACATATTTAAAACATCAAAGTAAAAAGGTACGATATAAAAGTATCAAATGTGTTGAATTATCCAAGTACTGTGGGTTTTGCAGTTCCAACAACTACTTCATGCTGTCAACCAAGCCATCTGTTGCTAAGGCTATTTAAACAAGTCATTTAAAATGTGTGACAAAAAAAGTACCTATTATATGTCAAACTCGTATGTAGGTTGACATAATAACAAATCAAATGCTACACATTAATGTCAGAAAATATTAGAAAGCAGAAGTAACACTCATGTTGAAGCTGACTGAGCCTGGCAAGTTAAAGTAACTCCTGCTGTGCCACAGTGCAAGCTAATGGCTTATGACCTAGATGGATATCACTTCCCTCCACCCTGCCAGTGTGTCAATTTGTCAGCATACCCCTGTAATGGTTTAAAAAGTACAAATAAATATTTGTGTAAGTTTGTCCAATATGTCTGCAAAGGCAAAGCAGAGCTTTCAAGCAGTTCAGCTCTTGTAGGGAAGGGAAGTGAAATTGGTGTTCTCTAATGGCACAGCCCTGTATCTTCACTTCGTGAACAGTAAGCAACTGTCACATGGTCTAAAGCAATGGTTTAAGTCTCTAAAGGTTTTATATACCCTCCTTTCAGAACTAATTGAACTATTTTTTAAACAGCTGATTCCAAACTACGCACTGCTTTGAACACCTCAATAAGCATACATACTATGGTAGAATGCAGTTTATTTTTTGTTTCATGTTAATCAAGAATAGTCCCTAAAAGGTAAAGATGATGGGGCTGGAGAAAAAAAGTAAAGTAAGAGAAAGAAAAATCTGTTCAGAAACAATAATAAGCAGAGCAGCTCTCCCTCCCCCTAACAGCTGCAGAGGGAACACGGAGGAGGCTTAGACTGAAAGTGGTATAAGCTGGCAAGAAGGTGCTGCAGTGGATTCACTGAGAATAATGAAAATAACACAAGGGCTTCACCCATAACAATTCATGACTGAAAAACAGAGTTTATACTGATTATTTTTCCTGTTGGTGTAGACTCTGTTCACATGCAAGTTTACCAGCACAGCTATAATGCTTTAGACATGATTTTTCTCCCTTAATTATGGACCATGGTAAAGATGCTGAAGAAACTACCACTAGCTGCAACACCGCAAGATCATTTCAGAAATCTCTGTGGCAGATTACAGTGGAGATGCAGCAATGCAGCCTCGTTTCCTAGGTATCTTCAGGTCTCAGCTACAGGTCATTAATACTTCCATACAGTTTCAGTCACACAAATGACATGTGACATTCAATGACATGTTGCAAGCCATTCGTTAATGACTACTCTCAAAGTAGGACTGATACATGAGAAGTTTGTAGTTTTAAAATTAGTGTACACAGTTCCTTTCAACCATTATAATTATGGACAAAAATGAACTTGTTGAAGGAAGATGTGAAACCTGTCTCTTTGAAGAGATGGTCACTTAAGAATTCCTTACAATGGATACGAGTATTTTGATTCTTTCCTAATCCCAGGAGACATTTGTCTTCTCAGAACATATCAGAAGATGAGCTCAAGCCTTATCTGGGTAACATCTTAAGTTGTATTTGTCTAGATATTTTCTACTCTGAGAGCCTGAATATCTTCCTATTCCTTTTTTAAACCTGTTTTCATGTCAACTACAAATTGCTTCAAATGAAATCTCTCATCAGGAGATCTACATGGTACAAGGCAAACGCTAATAGGACAGTGTTCCTAACATTGCAACTGCTTTTCTAACTTCATGATCAAACTGCATGCAGCCAACTGAGGAAAAGCAGCAGGACGATATTCCTCCTACTGTAACTTGAATTTCAACATCTTCCAAGTGGTTCCTTTATAATTACTCTGTCTTTTAAGCATTTTGCTTTTTTCCAATTTGTTTTCTCTTGCCTTTCACATTGCAGATTCTTCATACAATGCTTCAGCCTTCAATAGGTCTTTAGCCCTTCTCCCCTACACCTCTGTATCTGTTAGGATAAGTCAGTTTTCCCCTTTTGTTCCTAAGATTATTTATAACACTTTCCCAGATGTCCCAAACATCATGTGTGTTCCAATTTGTTTCCATATGAATCAGAAAATTATTTTAAACACAGTAAGTAGAAAGTAGTTCCTTTATATTTTCCATTTTATGCCACCTTAACATCTCACATCACTGAATTAATTTTAAGTGAAAAAGAAATGTTCAGATGCATGGCCCATTTATTTGATATCTACTGCTGTTGATCTTCTTGGATAGAGTAGGATCACTATGATTAGTTGTCCTCTAACAACAATCCCATTTTTGGTGAATGTTCTTCCTCCATTCAAAGCACAAAAATCCAGTGTAAACCCTACCACGTTTTACATCAAATTTCCATCCTTAAATCTCTGTACCATTTTCAATGTTATAGCTGCAGTACAAAAACACCTTCCATATTGAAAAAGGTTCCTTAAGTAGGTTTCACCTGCTCTTCCTACTTTTATGTAATTTAAATCCAAATACACTCATTTTACTGAGCAGATGGATGGGAACACTTCCTGATCAAGATCCCAGTAGGTAAATATACAACAGACAGACATTCCCTTGGTGTTCCATACATTGCTTAGTTACCAATTTTTTTCACTCTTCCTAGCTTTTTACTCACACACCCTAGAGAACACGGAAAAGAAAAAGCCTCCCTATCCAAAATGTCTTCAGAGTAGTACACAATTCTCTATAGTCATGCTAACGTCCTCCTCCCACCCAGGGAAGGTGCAGAAGGGAACAAATTTCAGAAGACAACGTGCATATGGTCCCTTAAGTCAGTCTTAAATTTAACGATTTCAGCACTAGACTGATTGCACTGGTGGTTTGAACAGCAGGCTCAAACACTCCTTATCATACTAGGCTACATAAGAGGCTGAACCCATGCTTCTTACTTCTTGGAGTACTGACTACAGAACAGTCCTCAGAATAAACAGGCAACCATTTCCCATCTACAGTTAAAAGATTGTTTCAGTCCTTTTGGGACTGAATAGAGACTTCAAGAATGGAACCTGAAATTTGAGAAACCAAAGAAACTTAACAACTGCTCTGAGGCTAAGCTTTAGAAAGGGGTGAAGTTTAAGATAAATCTTTCATTGTCAGTTAGTCTGAGTAATTTTCTAACCAATATATGGACACAGCTTTCTCAACCTGGAACATCTACTTCCCCCACTGCATCACTCATGATTCCACTTTAGGGCAGAGGCTCTTAATTTTTCATTTCTAGTCAAGCTTTACAGCACTCAGCTACTAAATATTTAATGGGTCTAGCCCTTAGAAATCAAACTAAGGCACAGAAAAACTAAATGAAGACAAAGCTTTTCATAGAAATAAATGAAGAAAAGTAAATTTAATGGACTTGGGTATCAGAACAACTGGAATTAGAAGTTACGCAAAAAGCAAGGGGTTGCAGAAATTATTTTCTTTGAGTTTATATATAGGTACCCATAGTACATGGCAATTCTTTAGCATATAACTTCCCAAAGACTTGATACAGAGCTTTTAAAGAGGATTATAGATACCACTTGAAATTCCTGTTAAATTCCTGGTGATGAAAATAAAGAAGTCACTTATTTTCCATTTAAATATCTTAAGATGACCAGATGTACTAAAAATGTACTTTCCTAATGACATTCCCCATATCTTATGTGTACATATAGCAGTACACCAGAAGAATGTAGATATGAAGAGATATTCTAAAGGTAAATTAAGCTGAAACTGCTGCATTATCCTACAAAAATTAAAATTGACAAAGATGTCTTTTTCAAAATGAATCATGCAGTAAAATTAAATTCTCACTTGACATTGTTTTAAAGAAGGCTCTTTGTTTTATGAGGTCCTCAAAAAACATATACTTGTTATACACAGAAGGGATAGTAGAACTGTGCACTTGCTTGCAGGCGAGCGTGGCAAGATTACTTTGGTAATAAAAGACAAGAAAAATTTATTCAAAACTTGAGCTATGTGCACTTAACCTTTGAAATCAGCATTACAATTAATTCTCAGCAGAGGAAGCACTTTGTGTAATTGAAAAAAATCTACTCATATGATGAATTCTAGAAGTATCCTGAAAGCTCCTTCTGCT
Organism: Ara ararauna; assembly: GCA_028858755.1. Lineage (NCBI taxonomy): Eukaryota > Metazoa > Chordata > Aves > Psittaciformes > Psittacidae > Ara > Ara ararauna. The sequence continues at coordinate 82,729,225 of CM054410.1, forward strand.
TCCTTTCCTTTTTCCTCATAACAGTTTTGGCTACACTCTAGAAAGAGTACTTAAATACAACAAGGAAAGATGTAACAGGGGGGCAACAGACAATTAGAAAGAAAACAGAAGACAAAGAATAGGCTCATTTTGCCCATGTATCTTCCAGGTTCTTGATTAAAGTGTTTATATTTTTCAAAATGCTTTTAGCAAGTACTTTAGGAGGTTCCATCAGATTTGAAACTGGGCAACTTCAAAGTTTTGTAAATCAAAGTCTAAGAAGTATCTTAAAGACCGAATTGTTGACATTTACACAATGTAAACACCAAAATATTTTGGTTGGGAAACAAAAGAAAGGCTAAGAAGAATGCAAATAGATTTTAAGTGCCAGGCCAGACGTATCAGATTTCTAGACCAACAGGAACTGCATGAGTCCTTCACATTTACTGCATGGATGCAGTGAGTACAATAACAAGATAATTCAAAATAATAATCAGAATTCTGTTCATTGTAATGGAAAATACAGTAAAAAAAAGTGCTAATATTATGACGAGTGAGAATTGGTAACAGTGTTGCCTTCACACTATGTACGCCTCGAAGTTGGAAAAACTATACTGGGACATACATAACTGGAAAAGCATTGTTCTCCACCACACTCCTAAAGCACGTAACACGTGCAAGAAAAACTGCAGTAACCTGCCACAAATATCAGGTCCTGATATCTGAATGATGCAGCTGTTTCAACAGAATATTGCAGTGAATACGGCTTTGAACACAGAATAGGAAATTCCAAACTTACATTAATATTTCTGTGAATTAAGTGTTAACTCAGAGAATCATGAAAAGCACCTAATAAATGGTAACATGAACAAAAACTTGCTGTCACATACAATTGAATAACTATTTTTGACATTTTCTGCCTAGAAAAGAGCTTATGTACTGACCATGTATCAGGCTTATCATACCATTCATATGAATTTTCAGTGAAAAAGCTGGGACAGACTTACATTTTTCCTTACTGCTGTTACTGTTATGTACAAAATCCCCATCAGAACGCATTGTAGGAAAATCATCTTCATCGTCTTCTACCACTAAATTAGAGAGAGAATGTTATGGGAATGAGAAAGCTTTTCCAATTCTTTGTGTACAAGAGAGAATTTAAGAGCATCTTCATGGCTAAACAGCATTTAAGATTTCTTCCTGCAACAAAAGTCATGACCACCACCACACCACACACACACCCCCCCCCTTTGTTTTTTTTTTGTGGTTTTAATTGTTTTGGCTTGTTTTGGTGGGGGGTTCTTGTTGTTGGTTTAGTTTGGTATTTTTTGACTCAAGTCCACTATCAACATTACTGGCAGAAACCATCTAATGCTTGCTCAGTGTTGAAGCTTAGCACCAATTCTATGGTAAGAACAACAATATTTTGGTGCTACAACTGGATAAGCAGGGCGCTATGATTCAGCAACTATATTCTTCCACACTAAAAAGTTTGCAAAGAAGTGGAATTGTACATCTACTGTTTTCTTACTAGCAAAAGTTTCAAGCTGCCAGACCAAACACAGGAATGAATATGAATGCCCCAGGAGTGCACATGGATACAACAAGCAGCTGTACTCTGAGAAAAGCAATTCAGAAATATGTAGACATCCACACTTGAGTCTACAAGCGCCTCAAGTGTACACTCGGTGCTCTAGTTTCAGCTAATACATCTCATCAGGATTCATTATGACAGCCTCTACGCCTTTTTAAAGAATGCATTTTTTCTATCAAAACTAGTAGCCTATTGTTTTTTCAAAATAAAAGTTAAGTGACACAGTGATTAACTTGAATTCATCTTATGAGAGTAACTAATTGTTGTTCTGTAACATCGCTAAGTGTATTTCTTTTGTACTATTGACAGCTACCGGTTAATATCAAGTTAAACAGGGTTTTATGGGAATTCAGCTTCTGAAGTGAAAATAGTTAAACTCTGCTTATGCAGAAATATTTATGATTGATTCCTATATTAAAGACTAAATTTAAGATATCTTGCATATACAGTATCAAATGCTACAGTAACTATTTCACAGGCTATTACTGCGTAAAAAGCTAAATTCTATAGAGATATGAATTTTTTGTTACAGTTTTACCTTTATCCCTCTGGAGTTCATCTTTGGAAACTGCGTCTGCACACTCATCAAAGTATTTCTGTAAAGTATCAACTTGTCTACACAAGATGTCTCTAAAGGTTTCCATTTCTGCAAGCTTCTCGCGTAAGCTATGGCCCTTCTGAAAATACAAGAGAAAAATGCCTGAAATGCTTCTGAACACTCAGCAGTAGTCCAACACATTAAAAAAAAATTAATTCTGCAGCTATGAAGAACAAATTCAAGTTCAGCTATGAAATACTATTAATGTCAGAAGGGTATAAAAAATTGCACACAAGCTTTTGTCCACTGGTCTCCGTTTTAACTCTTGACTACATATGCTACTTCTGAGCATTCAACAAAAGCTGATTAAAAATGTGATCTTGCATGCTACCAACTTTATGCCTGTTTGCAAGAAAACAGTAACCTCTAGTTTAAGATCTTTGAACCATCTTTATTTCCCTTTCTTGTGATGCTCCTCTTCTGATCTCCCAGAAGCATAGCCCACCCAGGTTCATGTTAAATATTTATACACATAAGATAAGGAAACCTGTAATTTTTTCAGTCTCTAGCAACCAAATATATTAAGTCACAGAATCAGCATTCCTTTTCATTTAGAGGCCTTGGTATTCTGACGAATAAACTAGGAAAGGTTATAAATGCTCTGAGATGTCTGATTTTCTTGCCACTGGAAGATGACATGATTGTTTAAAAAGGACAACTGTATAGAGGCATGAGAGAGCTTTCTGTACCACCGGTTCATCATACAATGAAATACTCACACTTGCAATAAATAAAGTATTTTGGGTTTTTTTCCACAACTGTGTAGCAGTCTGCATACAAGTTATTTCTTTTTCAGTTGTGGGCTACTTACGCACAGATACCAAGAAAACTTTATTCACTAACCTTGAACGAAGAGGTGGATGTTGCTGAGTATCCACTTGCTCCAGAAACAAGAGACACCATGGAGCCATGGCGTCGTAAGCTTGACTCTGATCCATAGCCAGATTCAGTCTAAAAACCAAGACACACACAGAACTAGAGTGCTGAGGCTTTTAATAAAAAGGAAATCATGAAAGCAAGATTAATGTCATTAACTCTGAAACCCATCCATTTGTGCCTGCATTTTTAAGGTATTAATGCAGCATCCACAAAGTTATTATGCATCTATTTTTTATCATAATGATTTGTGAAAAATTAGTTATCTATATCCTATTATAAACTCCCAAAAGAACAAGGCAACATATGTTTTAGGGTTTGAAAAAAGGACAATGCACCATTATTTTGGCTTATGCAATCCCTACCAGCAATTTTCACACAGCATTCAAAACCTAAAGTACTCTACAATTTATCAGCAGTTTAACATGGTTCAGTTGGAAGACAATAATTTTCAGTCAATCCTTCCAATCATTCAAATACTTCAATTGTATTTTTAAAAGCAACAAAATAGACATCATAAAACCCCGACAATTACTGCTATCAAGATACTTTTTCGCTTATTCCAAGCTTATTTAGCAGAACTCTTCATACCAGACTGGAAAAATTTTTTAGAATTATCAGTTCAAGTGTGAAACAGTATATCTGGCTTTGGTAATGTATCTGCAATATTGAACTGCATTCTGAATTGCAATGCAATTCAGTGCAGATTATACCTTTATTCACCGGGTTGCAATTTTAAGTGTAACAGAAATCAAATAATGAAGATTTGACTGGAGGTTTTTTGCAAATACTCAAGTAAAGGCTTTTAGCATTTTTAAAGGACTTCATATCCCACAAAGGCTTGACAAGTAAAAACGAAGTTGCTAAAGGAACAAACTACTTTTTTAAAGGACAAAAATTAGTTTTGGGCATACAGTTATTTTGTTTCAGAAGTGTTTCATGAGAATAAATCTCAAAAGAGCATTTTGCAAGAGTCACACAGCACACTGAAGTATGAAGCATTTCTTCATTTCTTTTAATATTTCATCCATATGCAAATCTAAAAAACTTCTATTTTACTGATAATTCAATGTTTATTTAAGCATATGCCCAAATATTCAGATACTCTGAATGTGCTTTTAGTACTCAGTTTGACAGGACTCATTCTATTTTCTGAAAGTTATACACTCTAGAGAGAAGGTAAATTTTCATTTTGATAGGATATGATTAATAAACAGATCAGTTTTAAAATGTAGCAAAAATACCCATTGCATAGAGATCAGAGCATTTTAATGAAGAGAAGCAAATATCTTCTAATTGCTTTCTTTAACAGAGAAAGACATGCCTATGCAAAACCTAGATTGAAGTTTAGGAAGTGTAATCTTTAAATATCTCTATTTGAAGATTTAATCAGAGTCACATCTAAAATTTACAGGAATAGATGTAATCTTAGAGGATCTAGTAACTAATATTCTACATTTGAATTAAATAACTTTTTCCCAATATTACCCAGTCAATGCTAGTTAATTTACAATAAAAATTGAGAGCGAAAGAAGAAAATTTCTTTCCATATCAATTTTTTAAGGTACCTTTTCAGCAGCATCTTCATTTGACTGTCATTTATGCTTCTGATTAATAATTCCACTAAACACTTTATCCATGCTTCAGGATTGTATACAAGACAGCATATACAGCTATGAACTGTATACAGGTATCAACTTGCAAACGCTACCAATAAAATGGTACTACATAAAAAGCATTTAGACAATTTTAACTATTTGCATTCAAGACGTAAATTCAGCAGACAGAATAGCAGACCAAACAGCACACAACATGAATCCAAAGCATATGCATTTACATATCATGTTCACAAAACTGCCTAAGATAATTCTATTTTAATAGCTGGGGGGGAGGGTACTGGAGAGAAAGAGTTTATGGGGATGACATGAAAATTACACCAAGAATACTTATTTGTCAGAAGAAACAGAAGTATTCCTTTATAACTGATGCAGAGACAAGCCATCCAGCAGACACAGGCAAGCAGCTTAACACAAACAATGGATGCATGCATCATGCAAAGCCCCACCATTCTACTACCGCAACATCTAAAGGAGAGCAGGTCACTGCTGCATTTATGTCTTGCAAAGCAGCTCATTAACTATTCACTGCAGAAATACTCAATTACATTAAGAGGAATGCTGACACGAGCCTCTTCTGTTTATGCAATTTTTAATTTCCCAAGATAAAAATTAGAAAAGCAGGTAGAGTCCATATGATAGAAGCTAACAGTCTCTGCCTGAAAATAAAACAGCTTGCAGAAGTTGCACCAATTCACACCATCAAACACTAATACTAATTTACTATGCTCAGTACAGATGCAGTTCTTTGAAATTCCATGCATACATCATAGCTTCAAAGCTACACTAAAACTGGCATTTGTTAGTACACTGCAACACCTTCAGCTTTCTAAGGCAGCGCAAAAAATCCATTAATCCTTTCGTTATGATAGACAAGAGGAAAGAGACACATGATCCAAAGCTTCATGTGATTCTTTACGGGAGCAGATGCTGGTATCAGCAACCAGGCAGTACGTCAGAAAAGCTGCTTTCAGTGTTTGCAGAATCATACTGCAGACCTCCATCACGGTTCACACTGATCTGCCAGCTAAGGATTTCCTGAAGTGGGTCAACAATATTCTCAAGTAAACCACAGACTGGGTCACAGAAAAGCTTCCCCATTTGGAAAAAAAAAAAAATATCAAATAAAGCAAATTATTCTCCCATATCTTCAAGGAATTATTTCGGTTATGTCTCAGCCTAGTGCCTGTCAAGCACTTTAGTGCACGTTTGTCAACCAAGGCAGATATTTTCAGTTAGCGCTATAAATTATTTAGTATTTTACATAACACAAGCAGCAGGCAGCTCCTCCCTCTCAGGCATATGGCTTAACCTAGGGGGTGGTGAAACAGACATTAGGATACAGTGACTTAAATAGGGTTCACTGAAGTATTTGTGAAAAGTCATACTCAAATATCCAAGATATCAAACCACAGTATCTTATGGAAAACACGACTGTACAAGAAAAGTAAAAATGCAAAATTTAAGTGCTGGAAGGTACTATAAAAGACTTGGTGGAGACTAAGCAGACAAGCTCTGTAAAACATTTATGTTCCATGAGTAATTTTTAGATTTGCTGCAAATGCTTCACCATATACTTGAAGAAAGAAAGGTTACTGCTAGGATGAGTCAAGGAAGGGAGGGCTGTAGGCAGCAAGATCCCTACAGACCCTACAGGTCGTGCAGTCCAGGACCCACTTCTGAGGACTGAAGTTAGATAAAATTAACATGTGTCTGTAGGTCTGATTTTTCAATTCCTCCATATCCACTGACACTGGAAATTTAAGGTTTTAAAAATGACAAGGTAGTTGTTAGCGAAAAGGCAGAGATAAGAATTTAATAATACAGACCACGGAAGCTGGATGATTCCGCTGCCTACAGTAGTGCAGGAAAAGAAAAAGCCTTGTAATAACTTCCTTTGCAACTGCAAAATGAGGTAAAGAAATATAAGCATACTTTTCCTCCAACAGTGATAAATGTTGAAATTCCACAATAAACAAGCACACTATGTGCACAGGAGGAAAAAAAAACAAACCAGGAATTAAAAGTTGAAAAATAATAGACAACTGAAATAATAGAAACTATAACACTATAGCCCTAAGAGTGCTGTAAGTGTAATGCTCACTTGTCCAAGCTAAGTAATAATTACCTTTTGGGTCTTTACTTCCCCAACTCCATATACTATTGGCAAATCACCATGTGTTGCCTGCAAACAATAAGCCTCTAACAGCTGCAAAGCTAAAGTGGTACACAGGCAGGTAATTCCTGGAGCTATCTACTGCTTTCTAAAGAAAGGGAAAGAGCTGAGAAGCAGTATCAACACAAATTATTGCAGAGAGAATGCAGGTTGGCAGAGGCAACCAAAGGCCTTAAAGTTGATAATCTTTATCGACATAGTTCACACCCCTATTTAACTATATGGATGTGCACCATTTTTCCATGAATACTCTTTAACTGTTAATGTACACAGGGAAACTTTTCATTAAATATTATTCAACATCTTTAAATGCTAGCTTTCCACAAAAGCTGAATAGGGAGACGCAGGCATTCCAAAACCAGAATAAAGAGCAGCCAGAACACTGAACAGGAGGACAGCTAAGAGCCCACAGAGAAGGTGAACAACAGAATGTCTTTGCTGTCCTGCTCCCTAGGTTGAGAACCACTGTGTCAGTGTGATTTTACAGAGTAAAACTCTTCCCTGAACAAAAGTACCAAACCCCAAGATCACAATAACTGAATCTCTGTATACTTGGTAATAAAATTAAAGCAGCTTTTACTGCTGAGCCATGAAGCTACAGCAACACTAGAAGGGGACTGTATTTGCCCCTCCTATGAACCTAGACTGCCAAGAGAGGGACAAGTAAGATCTGTAGAGCTACAGAAGAACTAGAAATCCCCATTCTGCTATTAGGCACTGTCAGGAAAAGCACTTATGTTCTGGCCTCCGTTCCTAATGCACTGAAGTAAGTGTTCTTACTTGCTTTAATGCTTTGCAAGCTAGAGGGATTTTAAAAGATTTTATAGAAAGAGTTCATTCAAATATATACTGCTTGATGTTGACTGAAGGATAGTCCTTGCACAACTGGGCTTTTAAAAAAAAGAGGAGTTCTGAACCTAACAGAAAGCACATGCCATGTCATTCTTTCTAGTAGTTATATAAAATCACATAGTTTAATTTCAAAGCTATATTAAGTATTATTACCTCATTCTTATGTATAAAATTCACTAGGGATAACACACAGGAGCTCATGCAGGAGGCAGCAGGGAAACCCACTGAAGAAGCTTGAGAACAGGGCTCTGACCACTCTGCAGGGAAGTGCTCACCCTAACACACAGTTAGGTGATACCTTACTTACCTTTCAAAGCGGCACGGAAGTAAGGACTGCCTCTGATTGCACTTTTTTTTTTTTAACCTATTTAAGGTAGTGAATTAGTATCACCCCTGTGTAGAAGTGGAAAAACACATCATAAACAGTGCTATGCTGAAGAACTTTGGGCTACAGATCACAATGATATTTCAAAGTTGAGACCACAGCTAAACAGCAAAGCTGACTTTCTTTTGCACCTTTGTGGAAAGTTACTTGTTAAAAGTCTGAGCCAGTTTTGGTCCTGGTTTTGAGAAGCCAACACTTTGTGTATTCAGAAGAAACATTTTTATATCAAGAACCTGATGAAATCCATCCACAGGTCCTGAAGGAGCTGGCAAATGAAGTTGCTAAGCCACTGTCCATCATATTTGAAAAATCATGGCAGTCAGGTGAAGTTCCCGATGACTGGAAAAAGGGAAATATAACCCCCATTTTCAAGAAGGGGAAAATGGATGAGCCGGGGAACTACAGACCAGTCAGCCTCACCTCTCTGCCCGGCAAAATCTCGGAGCAGATTCTCCTGGAAGGCATGCTGAGGTACATGAAAAACAACAAGGTGCTTGGTGACAGCCAGCATGGCTTCACTAAGGGCAAATCCCGCCTGATCAATCTGGTGGCCTTCTCTCATGGGGACACAGAACTCATGGACAGGGGTAGAGCAGTTGATGTCATCTACCTGGACTTGTGCAAAGCATTTGACACTGTCTCACATGACATCCTTGTCTCTAAGTTGGAGAGACATCAATTTGATAGGTGGACCACTTGGTGGATAAAGAACTGGCTGGATGGCCGCACACAAAGAGTTGTGGTCAACGGCTCAATGTCCATCTGGAGACCAGTAACGAGTGGTGTCCATCAGGGATTGGTGTTGGGATCGGTCTTGTTCAGTATCTTTCTTGGTGACATGGACAGTGGGATTGAGTGTGCCCTCAGCAAATTTGCGGATGACACCAATCTTTGTGGTTCAATTGATGAGTTGGAGTGAAGGAATGCCATCCAGAGGGACCTTGACATGCTTGTGAGGTGGGCTGATGCCAACCTGATGAAGTTTAACCATGCCAAGTGCAAGGTCCTACAGCTGGGTTCAGAGCAATCCCAGGCACAACTACAGGTTGGGCAGAGAAGAGATTCAGAGCAGCCCTGAGGAGAAGGACTTGGGGGTGCTGGTTGATGAGAAAATGAATATGAGCCAGCCGCAGTGTGTGCTTGCAGCCCAGAAAGCCAACTATATCCTGGGCTGCATATCAAAAGAAGCGTGACCAGCAGGTCGAGGGAGATGATCCTGCCCCTCTACTCTGTTCGCCTGAGACCTCACTTGGAGGATTGTGTGCAGTTCTGGTGTCCTCAACATAACAAGGAGATGGAACTGTTGGAACAAGTCCAGAGGAGGGCCATGAGGATGATCAGGGGACTGGAGCACCTCCCGTGTGAAGATAGGATGAGAAAGTTGGGGCTGTTCAGCCTGGAGAAGAGAAGGCTGCGTGGAGACCTCATGGCAGCCGTCCAGTATCGGAAGGTGGGCTATAGGGATGCTGGGGAGGGACTCTTCATGAGGGACTGTAGCTATAGGACAAGGAGTAATGGTATCAAACTTAGGGGAAGTTTAGATTGGATATAAGGAGGAAGTTCTTTACTGTAAGGGTTGTAAGCACTGGAATGGGCTGCCCAAGGAAGTTGTGAATGCTCCATCCCTGCTGGTGTTCAAGGCCAGGCTGGACAGAGCCTTGGGTGACATGTTTTAGTGTGAGGTGTCCCTGCCCCTGGCAGGGGGGTTGGAACTAGATAATCTTAAGGTCCTTTCCAACCCTAACTATTCTATGATTCTGTGATCCTAAGAAACTCTAGAATTCAAAGTACAGGTGTAGGCAAGCTTACTTGCCCAGGAAGAAATGCACTGCAAAAAGCTTCACAGCCACACAGTACAAAATTCATCAGCAGGCTTATCAACAAGCAGAAAAAGTCAAAGGAAATGCTTCTGCAAAAGACACAAAGATCATTAAATCTTTTCTTCGCTTAGTGCAGTTAGCAGTTATTTTGTTACTGGTACGCACGGGAACAGATCTTTTACCTCCACTGAATTCCCAGACATTCATCTAGCCATCATAATAGAAATCTCTATTAAATGCTTGACATTCCTCTAAGTTCAACAGGTAGTAGGCACTGGAGGATGAAGAAAGTTGGGAGTTACCAGAGATGGAAAAGTCCATATTGTGCTTGACAGAAATTAAAAAAAAAAAAAATTGGGTCTTATACCCAAAGGAAAATGATGAGAATATACTGTTGCAACTGCAATCTTAACACAATAGTTTGGGAAAAGGCTGAGAAAAAGTTATTTCAACACAGTGGGTTTGTTGGGGTTTTTTTTGCATCTTGCACCTTATCAAATCTACCACATTTTTCTTGACTTTCAAAACCTATTCCCTAGTCATCCTACTTCCTTCTTGCTGTAGCCCTTGTTTTTATCAGGCCTCAACACCCACTTCCCTCAAAAGCAAAGGAGACTTACTGCACCCATTACAAAGCTGAAACAAAAGAGGTTATAGGAAATAAGGGACTCCCCAGGACATGTATTTCTTTGTCATGTTCATGATTCAGATTCCTGAAGTTCTCCAGGATTGATGTTTCATAAAAACAGTTCTTCCATATATGTCAAAATAATGTTTATTTAGAAACAAGCTCAGTCTGGCTTAAAAGCTCTTTATGCTTACAGAGCAGAGCCATCAGTAGAAGCTTCAGGCCTGTTTCAAATCATACATCAGTTTTGCAACATAAAGTTTCCAGGTCTTAAGCTCAAACTAACCAGGCAATAATTCTGCACAAAGGCTGTTTTTTTGTTTTGCTTTTTTTTTTTGTTACAAAAGATTAACACACTAGATAGAAAGTACCCATTATTAAGGTCTGAAAGAATAACCATATAAACAAAAAACCAAGAGTTCTGCATGCAAGCAGAAAACAGCTTACATAAGAAACATTTGCAACATCTTAAACACCTGATACACAGTGGATGTATCAACATTTTTGAAATGTGAGGTGAAAATATGAATTGCTTCAAAAGTTAGCACTACCAATTCTATATTTCTCGTGTTTGCAAGTCAAGAGCAAGTCTAACATGAAAAAAACAAAATGCTAAAGTGGTAAACTATTTTAATACTTCAAATGTTTAGACCTAAGACCTAGTCCCTGACACAGAAAGGCAAAGATATGCACACAGTGCAGTTCCCACCTCAGAAAACTTTAGAAAAAATTTAAAATTTTGCTAAGAACTCTGAATAATTAAATTTAATGTAAAAGGCACATTTTGATATCCAAAAGGATAAAAATACAAATAATTTCCAAAAACTTACTGAATTACCAACCTGAAGCATAAGAGTATATCCTCCCACCATAAGATATCTTAATATACTCTGTTATAACAGGTCATGACTGGAAATTAAGTTTCCACACACCCCATATTACTTCTATGTAGTTCGTTTATGTATAAACATAATATACAACACATAAAAGGTAACAACAGCCTATTTGTCTGAACTCCCAAAGTCAATATCATGTGTGAGCACTAGAGGGCACTAGCAAAAAGGAAACAGGCAGGTCTAAAGGTTACTATTGGTCAAAGCCCAACAGTAACTCCTACCCGGTTTCTGCTTCAGTCCCTGTACATAACAAACCTCCTTTCCTTGGGAGACAATTTAAACCGGAGCAGTTTTACCTTTAGCTTTTATAATTACATTTAAGACACACTGCTAAGTGTGGATAAAGTTTTCTGCAGAGTGTACAAGAAGCAACAATGACATCTATTGCTGAATGAAAGTGAATTAGAAGTTTTACTAGAAATTGATGAAATTATTCTGGAGTAACACCTCTCAGCCAGGTCAAAACAGTGAACTAACAACATGCTGATTTCCTGTTATGATTGTCCAAAATCATTAGGACCAAACTAAACACTCTAGCAAACGTTTAGGCACAGATTTCTTAAAACTTAATCCAACATGAAGTATTTAGGCTCAATATAATTTACTTTAAAAAAAATAATGCTTATTATGTGACATACAGCAATCCAGGCACCTCAGTCTCAAGTACCGTGTGTCCCAGCAGAAGACTGCTTTATATTGAACTGCTTTGCCATTAGTCTACAGCTGTCAAACATACAGCTCATCATGAAAAGGAGCTTTAATACCAGCCAGATGAACAGGCTCAGGGTTCCTTTATGTACATAATATGCATCAAGTAGGTTCTCACCAAACTAGTTTCCCCTGTATGCATATGTACTTTGAGAAGCATCAGAAGAAAAAAGTTCCAGTTAAACCTTTCCAAACCCATAAAAAGTTATGCAGTAGTGATACAGAGACATTTCATTTGAAGCAAGTTACCTATTCATAATGCTTAAGCATACACAGGCTTACTTAGAAGTTTGTTTTATGCAAGGCAACTTTCAGAAAGCTGATCTCCAGTAATTAGAATTTTTTTTGCCACTATACAATATCATTAAACATATCAGTAAAAATCTTATATTCACCTTAATCTGCCAATACAAAACCACCCCCCATACTATCATTCTTCATTCATGCGGAAAGAAACAGACTGCTTTTATTTGCTGAAAGCCAACACCCTGTTGTGCAAGACAATAGGAAAACAACTTCAAGCACAGCACAGGTCTCTACAATAAGCTGACCTACCCTGCCCTTGAAGGAAAACCTGGGAACTGTAAAAAAACAGCTCACAAAAGGCTGCTTCCAGTGCACCACAAGAAAGCAAACCTAAGGATCTAGGCTCCAAAATGCTTAAGATTTTGAAGACCTGCATTATTACCAGTTTTATACAGGACTGTAATACTGCTGGCCATCATTAGGTTGTGCATTGAGCTGTGGGTCACTTTTTCTATTCATATTGCTTTCCAGAGAGGTACAAAATTATGAACAAGATACAGGATGCCAGTGCACTGCTGGGTAACAACACAAAACCACCCCTGCAACAAGGATTAGCTCGAGAACTGTGTACTATCGATAAACAGTTTAGTAGCCTATTCTAACTCAGTCTTCTAGTAACTAAACTGTCCCATTTCATGACAATTCCATTGTGCCATGTGCAAGCTGCAGGAACCTGTGCCTTCACTGCACACAGTACTATGAAAAGTCCAGGTAACTGCAGAAACACAGTCAATCAGTATGTCCTCAGAATAAATTATTTTGTAGACACATGTACTCTCTACATACTGTGAAGTCTAATCCCATTGCTTGTTCTCAGCAGTATATCCCTGAAGAAGTCACCGTGAGAAAGCCACCCATGTGTTCAAGAGCTCACAAACTGCTCGAAACACGAAAGCTATTCCCTGCAGACACCAGAACGTGCATATGGGGGAGTGATACAAGATTTCTAGAAAATGGCCATAGTCTTGCTGTTATCTGCTTTGAATTGCAACACATTAAAAGCTGATTTCACTCCACTGGTGAAGGCAGGGAGACTCCTGCCTGACAGTAGGCAAGGTGTTTCATGCTCATTCTGCATGACAGTGACAAAACGCATATTTTGCCCCCAGATCTTTGTATTCTGACAGATTGGCATATAGTCCAGTTGAGGCATGAAGAAATAGCAGCCATAAAAATGGCAGAAAAATGAAGCTATGTGTGGTATCTACATCCAAAGCACAACAGACTAAGCTGTCTCACAGTCTAGAACAGTGAAGTAAAATTTTGCAGACTGCTTGTGTACCACAGGACTCTAAAAAAGAGAAGACATTTCTTGAAGTATTTTACATTGAGACACTATAAATCTGCCTGGCTGGCAGAAAACCTTTCCAGGTAGATGACACACAGGTTTTACTTCTAAGTGCAGCCTGACGTCACATATTGCAGACTTTTTCATGTAATCAAGCCCAAACACACAGTGAAGCATGTTGTTATTCCACGTTCATCACCTGTCTACCCACACGGATACTCTGAGAGGCATTACGTATGACTGTCAGCTGAACACTCTTGATCTGCTGAAGACATGCCTAGCGGGCATGACGGCCTCTTTCCAAGAATTAAAACACAAATCAGCCCAGTAAGTCTCTGAAGATCAATTAGATACACTTGCACAAACCTTAAGACCTGCCTGTTGTTTGATTAGATCATGGGAAGTGTAGTCTAAATAGCCGATGTTGTTTATCTCTCTCACTTTTTTTTTTTTTCATTACAAAATGGCAGGTTTACCCAACAGATTTTTTCAAACCTACTAATACTAGTAAACACATGAAATAGGTATTTTACTGTTTGCTTAATCTTATTTAACGTATTTGGGGGCAGGTAGAAACAAGAATGTAAGTACGTAGAAGCTGCACCTTCAAACAGCGCAAGAAAAAACGAAAACATCCAGAAGAGTGTTTAACAAGATCTTTTATTTAAAAAGTCTGAAAACTAGCAAATTAAGGCAACAAAACTTCACTTTCTTAAAAAAGGATCATTTAAAGTCATAAAATTAGGAATTTTTTTGCTCTGAAGTAGAAAATACTGACATGAGCAAGGAAGAATTGAACTGCTATGTAAGAAATGCGTTTTTATCATAGAATAAGAATGACTAGGTTGCAAGATCTGTCTACTACCACCTCCTGCTCAGATCACGTCCAATTAGACACCAAGGCCTTCACCACATAGCAACATATTCGTCAGAGAATTATAGTATCTATTTTCAAAGCCAAAGTAATTGTTATAAATATAACTGGAACACACAGCCAAAGAAAGACTGGGCTGGTCAAAATGAAACAATCTGCATTGTTTATAATTAATCAAGTATGTTGGGCTGGAATGGACTGAAAGCTTTAGTCCAAATCTGAACAGTCTTAACTGTAGCTACTTATTAATAAAGCTCCAACTTACAGCTGCCGTTCAAACATAGGACCAAGAGTGGGAAAACGATGCCAAGACAGACAGAGAGCTATTGTTTTCCCGTAATGAAAGGGAAGTTTCAACAGTTTGGAAGTGACAGCACTTAGGTTTGCTGCAGCTTACAGTTGTGCAGTTAACTGAAACTGCTGATTCACCGGCTTTCCCCTGAAGTCTTCTTTCAGGAAACAGAGTTACCAGCAGTAAGTGTGCTTTGCAAATTTAGCAACGTTAAATGACCAGCAGTATCATATGTATTAAAGAGTTCCTGCCGACAACATTGCTAAAATAATGGAATGTGTAAGACATACCAAGCTTAGTTTTCCTCCTTGAAAAAGCATGTTTAATTCCATTTTAAAGACAGAGACGTTTTGTTATTTCCAGTAATGGGCTAATAACTTAAGCAAAACATCTAAGCTTCCCCTGAAAGCACAGCTTCTCTACAAGTAGTAGTTTCACTGTCAGCATCATAGCATACATCAGGGCAAGTAGCTCTTATCAGCTGAGCAGCCTCAGCTGTATTTGCTTACTTAAACTACCAATTTTTAAAGTAATAAGTGCCTAAAAGTCACTTCAGATTACCAGGGGTTAAGAAAGGTGGATACCTTTCTCCTTATTCTCTCCTACCATCTTCTGATGCCTGGGTTCGTACCAATCAATATAGGACATTTAAAAAATAGCAGTTAAATATAAAACCTTTTTTCTTCTCCCTCCCCCCATCTATCTCCTCTCTCCCCTTCCCCCCCATTTAAAATAGGTACCGTCAAGATAACAGAATTGATACCTCTGCAGTAAATCCATTCACCTAGATGACACTAAAGTGATATCAAAAGCATAGCTTCAAGCATTATCTGTTTTCAGAGACAGAAAAGGATCTTTCTGTTGTCCTACAGTGGTAATCATATATCAAAAGAATTACCTTAAGAGCTTCCAATAACGGCAAATGGACATGGAATTAAAAAAATCAGTTTTTAAAAGAACTCCCTCAGCTCTTTTGTCATATTAGCTCCTCTTTCTTAGGAGGAAGGGGGGCAGGAGTTGGTGGCCTTGTGTGCGTGTGTGCAAGCGCCTGTGTCAGTTTCTCAAGAACCCAAATGTTACTTTTGCTGAATGTTACTGAGTATTTATTATTGCTACTTGTGCACCCCACCTACCTGACTGAGCAACATCTACTCACTATGGCCAGGGTGTAACTGCTCTGTAAGTATCAACTCAATGAGTGTTACTGCAACGAAAGCTCACTGAAGGAAAAACGCCCCTTACAAAGTCTTTTTAGAGAGAATGAACACCGCATTTGGTAGATGGAGGCATACAGAGTATCCAAGATTTTTCTATTACACTGTTAATGCACAGTAGTGTTTCAGCTGATGAGTAACGATGAGTAAACAGCATGCAGATCTACTTGGCAAGGGTCAGCTTTTACGGGTTTAACTACTCACTACTTCCACACTGCAGCTCTGTACTTTCTGTGCTTGATACCAAGAGCTTACCCTGATTTGAAGGGGCTTTTATCACTGAAGTCAAGCTTGGCACAAGTCGCTCTCAGTGAACAATATTGTTTTTCAGGGAGACGATGCAAAAACATGCTGCCACTCTGCCATGGGAGAGCTTAACTACTGTATCTACTGTGAGTCATTCTGCCAGTTACAAACAGTGACACTCGATTTCTGTTACATGAAAGTATGTGTTGTCAAAATGATCTACCTACCACAGTTGTTTTCACAAAGTGAGTTAATACCACCTGTGAGTTTACTACTAGAATTCCATTTGTTTATAAAAGAGACTGGCTACTTACTGCACAGCCAGCTGCATACTGAGTCTGGTAGCTTAGTTCCAATCACTTCCAAGACTCAGCATCAGACTTGGCTTTACCATCGTTACTTTAGCCAGGTGCATCACCCTTCATTAAACAGCATTACAAAAATACTGACTGACATACTCTTAACAGCTTAGCAGTAGTGTCACATGCTTTTCATGTTACTTGATACAGAGTTAGCACTTTTCAAAGTGGTAACTTTCACATGGTATTACAGCCACCAGGCAATGCTCTGCTAATTTGCATTTTGGCCTGCAATTTTCAGGCATTCTTTAGAACACCCTGGTTCACCAGTATGGCTCTACAGAGATTAAAAAGTTACTTCAACCTTTATGCACATATGCATCTTCAGTCAATTCATATATTAAGCTTATTTAAGGGAAAAACTGGAATAAACTATCCCAACCAAGTTCACTACTGTTGGGGGTAGCAGTTTGAGAGACAGAGTTCAAGACCTCTACTAAGATTATGAAGACTACCTGTTAATGTTCTTACTAGATGGAGGAAAAAAACTTCCTGATTAGGAATATATAGCAGACAGTGATCACAGATATCATTGATACAGAGATTTAAGATTACCTTAAGTAAACATATGTATACAGTTTCAGACACAGATTAGCAGATCCCAACAAATAATAAGCAAGCTCAACTGTCATCTAAGATACCACTAAATGATCTAGCCTTTCTTCACCTAGCTAGCCTCTGTACTTCAGAAAGTACTAGGAGCATCACAATCACTTAAACTGAACACAACCAAAGGAGCATAAAATTATTTCTATAGAGGAACCAAAACTCAAGACAGCAGAGCTGGAAAGACTGAAGTTGATTGAAAGAGGAGCAGCAAAAATGTAAAACTCCGTACTGCAGAAAAAGGAAGTTTAAGGTTTACTTGGTTATAGAAAATACTGTACTGCACAAGAACAGGACAGGTAACAATCGCAGACAGCTTGAGAGATGAATCAGATTTAGTAGTTCTTAAGCTCAGTAAGTTAAAAAAAAAACCAAACAACATCATGGCAAAACAGGGTAGTCTACAAGAGCCACAAAATAACCCTACATTCTATACAACATCTGTAGGATCCTCAGTAAGAATACCAAGTCCAGTTTTGGTGCCGTACATCAAGGAAAGATGTGGACTGAGCTTGGAAAAGAGCCCTACAAGGTATCAGAGATTTAAAAAAGACACCCATATGAACAACAATGGAGAAATGGGGAGCTGGTCTAACAGAACACCTGTTCTAACAAAACAGAAAAAGACAAGATTTCTTAAGTGTTGCAAAGATGAAGAGAATAATCTCTCCAGATTGAATGTAATACTACTCTAAAAGTAAACCTCAGATATGATGAGGATGACAAGAAGTCCCTTTAACAGAAGATACAGGCTAAAATAATTCCATGACCCCTTACTGCTACAACACTTACCAGTCCAACTTATAAACATGTCATCTAATAAGGGTGACTTTACTTCATATTAAGGGAAGAATTACGATAAACTTTGTGACTCTTCCTTAAGGATGGCCCCTTAGTTTACTTCTCCTCTGACACCTACAGTAGTTAGATGTCACTGAAGAGCAAAAAGGAAAATCCAGTATTTACTGATGAACTTGAACAGCTAGACAAAGTGATTGGACTTGAGACAGCTGCATCCTCCTCCTGTCTGTCTATTTCCCACTTTAGTTTGAAATTCAGGCCAAAATCCAAAATAAGCAAGCTCATTAAAGCAGAGTTAAGACTATGCTTGGACTTATTTTCTTGTTTAATAATCAGGGACTATTTTTGCAAACATTTCAAAGTCAGCTTTGAGGGGAGATGCCAAATGTGGATACACAAGAACTTGATATATTATATGCCAACATAAAATAGTGACTGAAAAGCAATAAGAATACATCAAAGTACCTGCATAAGTTTGAGCAACAGGTCATGGATGTCTAGTCACAAACTAATACACAGTGTTTTTGCAACACCTTTAAACATGTTTCTTCAAATCATCAGCAGCTTGACTATAAATTCAACTCTGTTAAACAAGTAACAACTTTTTACAGCTTAACAGACATCTGAATGCTGTTCTCCAGCATCCTCCCAGGCAAGTCCCACTGCTGCTGCAAGTCAGCACCTTGCAAGTACAGCGTGAGAGTAGGGCATTAGCTTCTGGAGTGACACATGATATCACAGAAACTAATTTGGTATTCTATACAATCCAAAGTGTCAGCATCAAACAAAAATATAGACTTTGTTGACGTGCTGCAGGGCATCAGGCAACAGTACAAGGCAATCCAACTGAATATGACTGGGAACAATAGCTGACACCAAGACTACTTAAGAAACTTGTTCCAACACTTTGTCTGAGTGAGAGAAAAAATGAGGCCTTATCATCATCCTCCTACAATTTCACTTTGAATTTGAAAAATAAAACCAAAGTTAAACAATATTTACCTACTTTCCTACCTCCTGTGGTTTTCCTTCATCTGCACTACTGCTTCCATCTAAGTTAGTCTTACTTGTGAATGGGTATGGAGGGGAAGCAGGGACAGAGGAACTGGTATTAAGGTGAAATGCCAACATATTAACAGATTAGGGAGCCACATTCTTTTTCCTTTTCAGACCTCAGCAACCCTTCTGTCATCCTACTTTGCTGTGATCACCTGAGCTATATTTTTCATTAAACAGAACTCTGATACTGGTTTCTGACCAAGTTATTTTGTTCTGATACCCATTATTAATAAAATAGTATGGGAAAATTACCTCCATTAGCATTTTTCAATGTTCTTATAGCACAGCTAACTAAAAATAATCTCACAGATCAATATTTACATTCAGTATTCAAACAAAAGCTTGAGTTTAAGTATTGTTAATGCAAAACATCTTAAGGCAGTTATTAGGTTGAAAGAATGGGTAGGTGCACCTGGGGCTCAGTGAAGCATTTCAATTACAGAACAAAACACTGGGAATTGAGGCACTCAGTATGCTTATCGAGTTAGAAGGGGAATTCAAGGTTTCCTCTGAGTCAGAAAGTTACTCCTGCCTAACCTCTTACACTTGAGTTTGTAAGAGAAATTACACATAGACAGAAGGCCAGAAGAGTACACTAACAAGAGAAAGAGTAAAATTAATGACTCTAAATACCACACTTTAATTCTTTTAAGAAGCATTTTGTGAAAATTTCAAGCTGGCAATTTGTGGGTTTTTTGTGTTTTTTTTTTTTTTCTTTGTTAGGTTTTCTTGTGCTGGTTGATTTTGGTTTCTTGGTTTTTGTTTTGGGGTGGTTTTTTTGTGAGTTTTTTTTTTGCTTGTTTTGTTGTTTTTTCCTAAAACAATATTCTGAAGTGCCTTTATTAACTCCAATCAAAAATACGCTGTTTAAAGTTTGCCCTGCAGTTTTCTAAATAAATCCATAAACTAGGACCCACATTCAGAAAATAACTGTCTCAAAATTCAGTGCCCTAATTCTAGTTCACTTGTTTGGAAATGTATCAGTGTTTAACAGAGGATGAGAACCAACTGTTTTAATACTTATGCCTAATTTGACTTTACTAGACTGCCAAATCCAGCTTTTTGTTTTTTCAGCATCTTAACTAGAACTGTACTTAAGCAATGCAGAAAACTGGGATGTGAAGTGTCTTACTGAGTGTGACAACTGAGAATTTAAAAAAAACAAGCTGAAGTATATTAAGAATTTCACAAATTTCTTAAAAGCTAAAATACCTTTGACTCTCTGAGGCCACCATGCCCCTTCCCACAGGCTACTGGGGTGGGGAGGGGAATGGTAGAAAAAACATTTTATAGTTTCTACCCTTTTGTTTCTGTTTATCGCTATTCTAACTAGCTGAGTCCTCCTCTTGCAGTGTTTAATCAACAGTATAAACAATGAAGTAGTCAATCCTTCAAGGTAGCCAATTTATGCCTTTCACAGACTTTGAAATTCATGCTTCCTGCTCTAGATAGCAACACTTTGTACCTCAAGACTGCAAAATGAAGGGAACCTACCCATTCCTTACATGCCAAAATTGGCGGCACCTAGATATCCCTCTGCAGAATGACCTTTTCCAGTTTGACACAAAGAGAGGTTTTGTAAGAAGTTCAGCAATAAAGAACATTTCAGTTTGATAAATACAAGATTTTCAAAATTCAAGACTTAAACTAACATTAACTTATTTTGCTGAAGAGTCACAAAGCCAATAATGAGCGCATGTAGAATCTGTGTGAAAAAATAAAACTAGATGGAGCAAAACGGGACAAACCTAAACAAGCCAATGCAGAGTTTCCCATGAAACTTTCATTTCTAACAAATTCTCATCAACTGTTCAACTCAGGTATTAGAATAAAATTAGAAAAAAAAATCATTACCTGAATCTCAGGAGTTCAAGTTAATTTGCTCAAAATAAGCTTAATTATCAGATAGTTCCCACAGTAAACAGTAATTCACTCCCCTCATCTACACCTCTGGGAAGTAATGCAAGTTTGTAAATTAACTATCTCCTCTACCAGGGTAGAGGATAAAGAATGAAAACATATTCTCCATAGGTAAACCAGACATTTTCCTCACAGTACAGAACTATCAATATTTAAGCTGGTTTCTCTAATGTTAGGTTAGAAATTCCATATTCCACTTTCAAATCACAATACAGACCTGGAGTCTGGAGTCACTGTTTCAATACATTATTAAGTAAGAGAGCAGCTTTTCAAAAGCATCGACAAAAGCATTGGTGCTCATGCACCATCAATGTTTTTAAACCAGCAAAATGTGGAAACCCTTATCTAGTCCTGACTTCCTCAGCAACATAAATGGCCATTAGATCCATCTAAGAAAAAGTCATCAACCATCATATATATGTCTCTTAGGGTAGAATAGACAAGCTTCCTAACGATACACACCCTTACAGCCAGGCATTTTACAGATAACTGTCTGCTCAGTACATTACTCCTAATTACACATGAGCTATTTCCTCATTTGCCTCACTGAGGGTCTTAGCACCGGTTTATAGACTTTTCCCTCCTAAATTTCAGGGAGATTAATAAGCCTTTTAGAAGGTGTAGTTAAAACTTTTAATCTAGTAAGTATTCAGGACTTAAGTATAAGTCCTGAATACTTACTTAATACTTAAATACTAGTAAGTATTTAATCTAGTAATTATTCAATAATAAAAAAAGACAATTCAATGATAAAAAAAGAGCAGCAAACTAATAGTTTTTATGCTTGAACATCAGACATTTTACATTTCTCAGCTACCAGCTACCCATTAGTGTTGCTAAGCAGAAAGTTTTTCTAAGTCTGCATATACTCAAATTAAATATAAAATTAATTTTAAATCAGTGTTTTCTCTGTTTGGAACACAATGAGGCCATCTTTCATACTCTAAACAACCTTGTGACATGCTACAGTAAGTCTCACAAACACACTTTTGTTAGCAAACAGCTTAAGCAGCCTACCAGAGCTACCCACCCACTCAGTAAGCAACAAAGAGCTTAAAAAACAAACAAAAAGAAAGTACTTCATATAGCAGTACACTCAAACAAAATGACTGCTTAGTAAAGGAAACAATTTCCTCTCTCAATTTTATTCAAATTATTATGTCTGTTCAAGAACCTAGTTCTCAAACAGAAACAATTTCTATTTGGTAACAACAGCTTGACAAGGAACTTTTGCTTGAGTTTTGGCAAACTGACATGGAAAGTTCCTTCAGAAAATTTCAAAGTGAGCAGACAAAAACCTGAACTTTTCAGTCAAATGTTTTTTTCCGCCGTATAAAAGCCCATCTCCTCTCTCAATCAAATGCTTGGATATAAAAATTCTATAAGAGCTGAAGAAAATTAAAGGATGGGTGAAAAGTTACTAAAACTAAGGATCATCAAAGCATTCCTCATACAAATTCAAATGAAAAATGGGATTAATTTCCACTCTATTTTTCACATCCTATCAGTGTTATTAGGAAGCAGTACATTTTTCCAGCACATTTTTCTTTCAAAGTTGTATATAAATTATAGGATATAGCACTATCCACTCAATTTGGAAAAATATAGAAACAAGACATCTGGAGACATATTCTTAAAGAAACATTAACAATAACCAGACTGAAAACTGGATTTGGACATTACTGGTTTATGTTTAATTATATCAAACATTTATTTATGTGCATACAGCACTTTTCCAAGGCTTCTGCTGATAAGATTGCTATGTATTTTAGTAGGAACAGCTAGTAGAAACTGATGCACCTCCACACCTACAAGATTTATCCTATGAAGTTGCTACTGTATTATGAAGACAACAGAATATTGCCCTGGAAAAAAATGCAAGTAACTCACAATTTTCTGAGATTTAATTACATACTTCTAACATGAGCCAAAGCTATTGTTACAAGATTGCATTACCTTTTTGGCATTTTCCTTGCCTTGTCTTGATCGTGGTATTGCATACTACAAAGAGAATGCTCTTAAATAATGTATTGCTTTAATATATTAAATGGTTTGATGGTTTATTCAGAAGCGCCATATTTCCCTCTCCATTTAAGAATGAAACCAAATGCTATTTGTCCCAAATAATCTAGACACTATAGAGCAAAAATGTGTGTACAACAAACTGAAGAGTGTTAAACAGCCATGAAACTGCAAGCTACGCATACTGAAAAAGCCATCAGAATAGGAACAGTCAAGTTCAGTGCTATTACATTAGGACAGCAAGATACAAATTATTTTCTGTCAGTTCAGCATATACAGAAAGAATTTTATTTCCACTTCCTACTTGTAGACAACTTCAATAAAATAATGAAAAAGGTACTCATTACCCCTCTCTTGATACTAAGTAAATATTGAAAAAATTGGGTAGTGGAATTATCTAAGAAACCTCTCATTCTACTCCTTCAAATGTCGAGACAGATATCTTGTGTAATTTATTTCTTTTTTAACGAACTACTGAATTCTTGCAAAGCATGGAAGTTTAAGCTGTCCAAACTGAAACTAATATTAAAAGAATCTGCTTGCCTCTTTTTAAGTGGAAAAACTATATAATTAATAAGTGTTCTTCACAAAGGGAAGTTACTTCTGGAATGCTAGAAACAGTGCTCCTCAACACTCATTAACTATCTGAGAAGGAGATTCCATATTTTAAGTAGGTGATTATGTAAAATTGTCAGCTCAGAACCCAGGTACAGTTAAGGGCAGCCTCAGAAGAAGGAAAAGGACAACATGAAAAACGCTTCCCTTTTAGGTTGTGCAGAGCAGATTTTAAGGCAGGATTTGGGGGTTTTCCTCATTCATTTCTGCATGATAGCATGCAGCAGCTCAGCCTGCATTTCCGTTTATCCAGACTTCAGGTTAAGCTCTGCATCTCACCAGCTGAATCGTTCACGAAACTTAGTGAGAATTTTAGCCCAGGTTTATCAAGTTTCATGGTCCCACAATCTCTCACCTGAAGGCTCCCATGCCTGCAAAACAGTTCTTGAAATGACAAGTCTACAGGTGTGTAATCCAGCAGCTTGTTCAGTATGTCCTTGAGACATTTCTCCAAGGTATTGCAACAGTAACAAAGTACAGTATTTTTGGCTAAAGAATACCTTGTGGTTAGAGCTTTGTATTTTTTCACTCATATACAGACAAGAATTCTGGTTTTGCAACTTAAATTTGATACGTCTTAATGTTACCTCTGTAGCAGGGAAGGCAAAACAGCAAGCTATAAATGGACTAATACTGTAATTGAGAATAATTTTTAATTTTTTTTTTTAAGAGAACCATTATGAAAAGGCAGGACTTCAAATTAAAGAGCATGTACTACTTATTGTAAGGATTATCCAGTTAAAGGTAAAACTTCCTAATTATACATAGCACTTATGTAAGCAACACTTCAAAAAGCTGGAGGTAAAAATACCTATTTAGGTATCTATTTTAATTTGTATTCCAGTAGCACCTGTGTAATTCAGATGCAGAAATTGTATTGTGCTAGGTATTGCAGTTAAACTCAATACCTTGGCACAGTGACTATCTTGTACCTGAAAAACAAAGGATGTTTCATATGCTATGTACTTTAAAAATACCTGACCATTAACCTCTTTAGGTAAAATGAAAATAACTGAGTTCACTGGAAGACATAAGGAATAGATCAGGAAAGCGGAGCCAAAATGCTGATGAATAGTAGGGCCTTAAAAGACAAGAAGACAAAAGCCAGATACAGTAAAAGCAGCCCAATGATGAAAGAGAGGAGCCTAAAACCAGAACAATAACCTAGGACAACTGACTCCAAGACTAACAAGTTTAACACCAAGGACAGATAAGAAACAATTCAATAATCAGTGAGAAATAACAGACAAAGCCATTAAGTAGTCACCCAAACATAATGCAGGCTTTTTCTTTTTCAAGCTAGAGAGTTCAAAAAAAGGCTCACAGTTGTTAGCTCCCTGTTCTCTGAACTCTTACCTACAAAGAACAGTAAGTCAACTCCTTTGAAACATATTTAACACACAGCTTCAATCTCACAGTCTTACATGTCATAAATACCTTGAGTATTTTAAAGACTGTACAGGGAAGCTTTAAACTGTTCACAAGCACTATTAGATATAAGTGGGGAGAAAGGAAATTAGAAAAACCAAACATACCTTGTGTTGTTCTATTGCATCTATCCACTGTTGTCTGTGGTCTGGGTCCTGAGCTCGGAGGTACCAAACACTATCGTTTACGCTAATGTCAAATCTGCATTCATCAAAGTCATGGGGCTGTGACAGAAAAGAGTGTAAGAGTAGCTATAATTAGCAACATGATCAGCAAAACATCACAGAATATTTTAACACTTTCACACCAAAATTAAAAAAACTGGTTTATAGTCTTGAAATCAACCTTTATTTCTAAGCTCCAGTTTATGTAGCTGTCTCAAAATAATGAACATACACTCTTATAATAAAAAATGCTAGTCTTCTGAAATAGAAGAAGCTGTTTAATACGTTCTTACTAAATAAAATTGTCACAAAAAGGTTCCACACAAACATTGAGAAAAACTGCACACCCTGAAACAAATCCTTTAGGAAAATAAGTACTGGACACAGCCAGCAAAATACAAGTTTCATATACATTTTTTTATTTCAAAGCAGAAAAAAATACTAAGGTTATTGTTATCAGTATTTATTTTTAGATGGAATACATACATCATAGCAAATAGCATCAGGATTGAACCATAAAAGTGGACTACAGCAAAATAACAACTAAGAACAGGAACTAAAGGAAACTATGGCATCCTCTGCCTCAACTATTTTCACCATCTAAGACAACTGGAAGCAACACTCAATCCTTTCTAACGTCACCACTCAAATGCATCTAACTTTCAGTTCACATGCCTTAAATACTAAAAAGCTTTTACTAGCATTACAAGGAATCTGTAAGGAAAGTGCAGGAAAACAAAACAAGAATCTAATCTGCCTTGTGACCTGATACTGTCCATTCAAAGCTACTTCTCAGAAAACATCCAGTTGAGCACAACATTCCTCACCCCACCCCCACCCTTAAAAACTATTCTTAAGGAAACATAACACACCTAAAAGCAGAAAACCTTTCTGAATTGTAATAAAAGAAAAAGGTTACACATGCAAAAAACTGTAGGAAGCTAACAGGCTCTGAGTTTAAGTCAAATAACACTATTTGAAGGACCACAAACATTGATTCCAGATGCTAAAGATGATTACATGTTAGTAATATCCTCTACAATATAAGAACCACACTGCAAATACATTTGTCTTTGCAGACAACTAAGGCACTGTGGATCACTCATTAAATACTCCACAAAAGAAAACCTAGAAGCAAGTCTCATTTGCTGTCATGCACAGTCCAGTGCCAGTGAGAATTATTTTCAAAGGACCTGGAAGTTATGCTACTTACACATAATACACAATCTTTCTTGTTTAAATATACAAAAGAGGAAGAAAAGCACAACAGAAGCCAAACTACCAAATAAAAAACAGCTAGGAAGAGTTTAACAAAAGTACATGAAGTTTCACTTTTTTAAAGCTTCAGATATTTGGTCAGGCATCTGAACCTAAGTTTAATGTGAAGAAATCAAAACTTCCCACAGGAGAAAACAAAAGTCCACACAAACCAGCAACTGACAGAAGTGACAATCAAACAGCAGCAGCAACTGATTACTTGATACCTGACCATCTCAAGTTAATTCAAATCAAACAACTTTCAAAATGGTTCTATACACAGAATACAGGGATGTAGGAAAGGACATGTCGGGGGCTGACCCTGGCTGGACACCATGCTCCCACCACAGCTGCTCTACCACTCCCCTTCTCAACTGGAAAGGGGAAAGAAAGTATGTTGAAAGGCTCATGTGTCAAGATGAGCCAGGGACAGCCAATTACCATCATGGACAAACCTGACTTGACTTGGAAAAATTAATTTATTACCAATCAAATCAGAGTAGGATAATAAGACCAAATTTAAAGCTACCTTCCCCCTCCCTTCTTCTCAGACTCAGCTTTACTCCTGATTTTCTCTAACTCCTCCCCAGCAGCAGAGGGGGCCAGGAATGGCAGTTAGTCCACCTCTGCCACTCCTTCCTCCTCATGCTCCTCCCCTGCTCCAGTGTCTCCCATGGGAGACAGTCCTCCATGAACTTCTCCAACATGAGCCCTTCCCATAGGCTGCAGTTCTTCAGACTGCTCCAGCATAGGCCCCTTCCATGGGGTGCCGTCCTTCAGGAACAGACTGTTTCAGCGTGGGTCCCCTGCGTGGTCATCAGTTCTGCAGCAAACTTGCTCCAGTGTGGGCTCCTCTCTCCACAGGGACACAGGTCCTGCTATGAGCCTGCTCCCTCACGGGCTTCCCACAAGTCGCAGCCTCCTTTGGGCATCCCCCTGCTCCAGTGTGGTGTCCACTATGGGCTGCAGGTGGATATCTGCTCCACCATGGACCTCCACTGGCTGCAGGAGCATAGCCTGCCTCACCATGGGTGAGGAGCCTCTGCTCTGGCACCTGGAGCACCTCCTCCCCTCCTTCTGCACTGGCCTCAGTGTCTGCAGAATTGTTGCTCCCACATATTCTCACTCTTTTCTCCAGCTGCTGGTGCACAGTAGGTTTTACCCTTTCTTAAATTGCAGAGGCAGGCACTACTATCTTTGCTGATCAAGTCAGCTTTGCCCACCAGCAGGTCCCTCTTGGAGCAAGACAGAACTGGTTCTACCAGATACAGGGGCAGCTTCTCACAGAAGCCACCCCAGTAGGCCCCTCCCACTGCCAAAACCTTGCCATGTTAACCCAGAATAGGACACGAAATATACCAGTCCAGGCCCCTCTTCTTCAAACTGCATTTACTACATTATTATTACTATATATGAGAAAGACGCTTATCTGCTTTAGGGTAGCAAACCTGCTGTACCAATGAGTCAGGCTTTTATGCCTGTTCCAAACCACCCATGTGCCAGGCCCTCCTTTAGCCATGTGGTAGGGTACCTCCATCTACAACAATGGAAGATACTCCCAAAAAAATCACCCAAAAAACAAGTGTACAAGAAAAAGCTATCAAAGCTTTTCCTGCCATGACAGCATTCTTCTGATCAATCTCCCTCTCTGAAACCCTCTAGGAGCAGTTGCAAGCTACAGGAAAGACTTGCCAAAATTCATCTTGAAAGCCTGCAGTACCACTCATTCCACACTTCCATACATAACTTACTTCAGTGCACAACCATCCTTGCTTCCCCCCTTCCCTATTTCTAATCTGAATATCTTCTAATGTGATTTAAGACCATCACCTCACTGACTTTTTCAAATGCATATTTATGTACTCCTGTTCTTTGCATAGCAACTCTTAATTCCTTGAAAATCTACACCTTATTGCTAACATTGGGAGGAAAATATTTTCCCTGAGGTCTAGCTAAAACCTTAAACACTGGGGCATTCACTACCTGCGTACTTCTGCGTTACCTATAGCTAAGAGACTAGGATACCTAAAACTCAGGTCTAGGGTTACAGTCACTTTACTGCACAGTTCCATGTTACAAAAAAAGCTAGCTCATCAGGTGGTCCTGTAAGACAAGTTGCTTAAAGGTAAGAAATAACCACTAACAAGCCTAAATACTGCACCAAAAGGAAGTTAGGCAGGTGGCACTTGAATTGCCCAACAGATACATGCTATTAGCATTTTATAGGACTTATTAAAAGCCTATTTTCCTTATTTTTGACAACTGAAATTAGATCCATTCCCCTCCTTTTTCCTCTGTGTGGGTTTGGGTTTTTTTGTTGGTTTTGTTTGTTGGGCTTTTTTTTAAAGATCAGCTTTACCATAAGAACCCTCCATTAACTGAACATGAAAGGCAAGTTCTCTAATATGCATTTTACCAAGAGTAAATAAAACATGTGAATGACATGTGACCCATTCCTGCCTTAACACAGGACAAATTGAGTTGCTGTTGATAAACCCCTTCTCAACCAGGAATGAGTTTGTAGTTCATCTTCACTCATAACTTGGCAAGCTTCAATATGTAACTTTTTGGTATCATCTATCACATTCTCCTCCTCACTGAACTATGGACAAATTTCCTTGTTTCTCCTCTCGCTATAAATGCTTTTATTGTTTGCTGTAGCTGCATCTAGCAGAGATTGCAAAGTGTCACTCACCACTCCTCAGGTCTGTCCTTTATGCTTCTAACATCCTCCTCAGACCAGTTTGTTTCTCTTGACACTAGCTGGAAGTTTTTCAATTCTTCTTCCTTTTACTTTCTCCCTGCACATCTAGATGTATTTCATTTAGGTCTCCTTTTTCTTAGGTTCACCTTTTCTAGCCTAGTGTTTGCTTTCCTCCTTGTGCTCAGAAGTGATTATGAAATGGTACAGTTCTTAGCCAGCTGCCTAAGACACTGGAGGATAAATAGGGATTTTGTCTATAATAAGCTAAGGACTTCTACTGAGGCCAGGATTTGTTCTATTGCCCTCTCACAGGAAAGGTAAAACAAGGAAGAGGAACGTTTTAGTCATGCAGGTAAGCAAGAAGCAAGTAGGAGTTCATTATCCACCTTCATGATCTAAAGCACATTGGAGAACTTCAGCTGCTTTTTCCTAACACCCCCAACTCACAGCAGCCTCAAGCAACTTATGTACATAGATCGATAAGGCCCTGGGGAACAAATCCCAGATAGACCTGTGACACTGTGAATAGAAGCACCTGAAAACCTTTATAGCATTTTTAAAGAAGAGCTGGGCACACTTCAAGAACCTGCAGCAGAGGCAGCCTGTGCGTGCACAAAAAGCTCCTTCTAGAGCCAGCATTTAAAGAGAAACCCAAACAGCTAAATCATAATTCCATGCAAGAAAAAGCTGCAAGAAATAGGTGTCCAGCAACCCCAAACACCCTTTTCTTTCAAGTCCCCTGCAGAGAATCTAGCTGAAATAAAAGGCAATTGCAAGTATTCAAGAGTCCCGAATCTTTCTGTGTAAAACAAACCGATACTAGCTCTTACACTCTAAAGAAGCAAGAACAGTTTACTGGAAGAAACATTTACTTGGCTACAGCTACTGAGGAAGTCTGTAGCCAGTTCAGGTCTCATGACTCATACCTGACTGCACTGCAACAAAACCCTTCTCAAGCCTGAGGTATTCATGAAACAAGCCTCAGAGCAGTATCTGCTTGAAAAATAGTGGTTCAAGTGTTTGAGGCGAAGCACACAGGGAATATTAAGTGTTTTTATATACTTCATAACCTTCAAGAGTACTCTATAAAGGAAAAAAAAAAAAAAGTAAAAAAAAAACCCACCAAAAAACAAACCCTTGAATGAAGAAACTTTTCCTTGTTTTCTCACTACTTTAAAAAGCTTTTCTTTTTTACCCTATAGAGGAAAGCCATGGTGGTTCACAGTACACCTAACTCAAGTCTGCATATTACAACTATTAAAGTGTGTTTATGCTGCTATTCCCATTGCATAATCAAAAATTACCTGTGGTGCATTTATTTTAAAATTTTGAAGGCTTTTTGTGTTAGTACTGAGCAGGGGCGCTAGCACGCAGGACAAACAATGGAGGCCAACAGAAAATGAGAACTATCATTCTCTCTCAGACACGAATGTCACTAGCATAAATGCAACAGCGGCTGCTATCGAAACTAGCTCCATGGTTCACGGTTGTTAGCCAAACAATACCCTTTACTGCCATGAAGATAACTGCATTGTTATATACTGTAATAACATATTAACCAAGACAATCCTTCCTACTTACCTAATTCATCAGTACAAAGCTACTGACCTCAGAAGCTTTGACAGAGCACTTTTTTGTGGTTTTCTGTGATGCCAAAAAGGTTTTTTTCATACAAGATTAAGAAAAATTTAGCATAGCTGCACACTGCTTTTTCCCATGGAAAATTGTGAAAAAACCTGTTCAGCTGCTGAATGCAATTCTTGAATTTCTAAATTTCAGTCATATTTAAGCCAGATTCTGTAAAATCTCTAATGCTAATTTTCATTCACTGTGCTAGAACACTACATTATTTGCTTTTTGTGGACCAAGTTACCACAGCCATAGAATCGTGTAAGAAATATATTCATAAAAGAGTATATTTACAACAACGGCAAGTATTCGGTACTACACACACTATTCCCGCTAACAGAACTAGTGAATTGTGAGAAATTGTTGCTTTAGAAAAGGCATTTTGCAAAGCAATGCATTTTGGTTTACTTACTTAGGTTTTACAAAATCCTCTTGAGGAGAAAAGCTCAAAGATCCGATTACCTCTGATGATCAGTTAGTTAGCTTTCCATCACAAGCAAAAACTTTAGTAGTACTTTTAAGCTAAAATATGAAACCCAGTGGCCCCCATCACCCCTCTCTCAGTGCAGCTCAACACAGGTTAATGGAACTTTTCATTCTTTTTCCAGGTAGGCTGAAGGATGGTGTCAGTCAAAAGGTACCAATTAAAAACTAAGAAAATGCATTCAAATTTTTGGAATAAAACTGAAAGTTTTTCTTAAAAAATAGCCAAAACTTACATGCCTTACATCAGACTATCTACAGCTATTAAAAATGCTAATTCTCACTTAAAAAAAAAAAAAACAACAAAAAAAAAAAAACCCACCAAAACCCAAACTGAAACAAACAAACAAAACAAACCAAACCAAACAAACAAACAAACAAACCAACCCCCCAAAAAAAACCCACATGGAGAAATGCCTTATATAAGTAAAACTGACTTGAGATTATTCTTTCTATATAAATGCAAAGCATTTGTTTTGCATATATCCCACTGATGCAAATACTGAAAGACATGCTTACAAGTGGTTTTGAGGTTGGGTTTTTCTTTTTGGTGGGTTTTTTTGCTTGGTTGGTTTTCTGTTTTGTTTTGGGTTTGTTGTTGGGTTTTTTTTAAGTAGGATGTGTACAGAAAGAAATCACCCCAAAGTTAAATCTGATGGGACAGTACCCAAATGTCACTCCAATGAGTATCTGCAAACATCCTTCACAAACACAAGCCTGAAAAATCTTTTAAAGGCATCAGTCTCCACCAACTGCAACTTAAATGCCTCTTATAAAAGTGAACATGGAAAGTTATACACTGGAAAATGAGATGAAAGCCAGAGTGTTATTACTAGTGTTTGTCAGCTCAACAGAGCTGAATACACAATCTTTTCCAACATGAATGGTGTTACTTTCCTACAATGCAAAGTACAATCTATGCTCTAGTTTGTGGGTTTTCCACTATCTCTGTGGAATTCATTGAAAAGTGCCCCTTCTGCACCATTCTGCAACTTCATGAAACCCTCCAACTACACTGTACTGGAACCAACTACCACTTCTTCCACAAAAAAAATGTTCAGAGCAGCTACCACAAAGCAAAACCTACAGATCTGCTCATTTTTCAAAATACAGCCTAAACACTACAATTCCAAATAGTCTGTTCCTCCTTGTATCCTTCCTTAACATTCTTTCCCTTGAATTAGCATTATCACTGTACTTTCCTTTACAGATTTCTTCCTTTCCCAGAATTTGAATACACACAGCAAAAGCCTCCTTCTTAGGAACAACCCTTGTCCCTTCTTGTTCTTTCAAACATACACATTAATCACAAGCTACGTCTATAATGACTCTCAAGATTACCGTGGTGGTTTGACCCTAGTTGGGTGCCAGATCTGCACCCAGCTGCTCTCTCCTTTATCTCAGCTATACAGGAGGAGCAGAAGATAAGATGAAAAGTTCATGGGTAAAGGTAAAGACAGGGAGATCATTTACATACAGCCATTATGGGCAAAACAGACTCAACTTGGTGAAAATTAATTTAATTCATTGCTAGTTATAGTAGAATGTTGAAAAACAAAGACAAAACTGAAAACATGCACAGGAGCATGAGAAATGAGGTCTGCAGTCAGTTTGTCATGCTTTAACTCTGCTGCTTTTTCCTCACATTCCTCCACTGCTCCAGCATGGCACTTCTCCATGACTGCAGTCCTTCAGGATAACCTGCTCCAGCATGGACTCTCCTCAGTCGGCTGCCTTCTTCAGGGCATACCCAGTTGCTATGATAAGGTCCTCCACAGGCCACAGCATGGACATCTGGTCTGATCCTCTCCACAGGCTGCATGGAAATGGCTGCTGCACTGTGCTGTACCCACAGGCTGTGGGGGATATCTGCTCACTGTCTGAGGCACCTCCTTCCCCCTCCTCTTGCTTTCACCTAGGTGTTCACAGGACTGTTTCTCTCACTTTCCCCCCAACTCCCCTCTATCTCAGATACAGCTGATAAGCATTTTTGCACTTTAACTATGTTTACCTGGCAGTGCCACCACCTGTGGTGCCCTGCACTTGGTCTGCTGGAGCCAGCTGGAACCAACCTGTCCAGGGCAGAACAATGTGGACTCCTGTCACACCCACCCTTGCCATGTACACCCAGTAAAACTACAGAAGTCCATCAAGAGCCTTTTGTCTCTGAGTTATTTTTGAATACACTTGGCTTTAGAAATATAAACATTAAAGTTACTAAACAAAGACATTGCTTTAATTTTGCAAGTTTGTTGTTTTGTTTTAACATCATTAACTATCCCAGATCTAACTCTCAGGGTAGAATAACTTAGAGAAAGCACTGTATTTCATGTTTATAATACATTTTATTTAAAATGCTCTGAAAACCCAGGAGACCTTACAATTCTAATTCGCTTTATTTTTTGATACACCACTTACCTTAGTTCCCATCAACATCCAAGTAGATCCACAAAGCTGGTGAATTTTGGCAGACCCTAATTTCCAACACAAAATTCCAGTTTCCCTTTCTCAATTAAAAAAATCTAGAAAAAACCTAATAGAAACATTGGACTAGGATGTCTTACATTTCCTTGCTGCTATTCTTAAGCAGTAAGAACCCAGGATACAGGAAAACCTTATTCTAAAAAGCATGTAAACAAGACAGCTTTAGGCCCACTGAAACAGTGATGATCCTTTTATATGGCAAAACATGGGACATCTCATCTTTTTCTCATGACTACATACAGAAAACTCTCATAATGGCACATTTACACACATAGAAAAACCCTCAAGAAAAAATGCTTAAAATATATAAGACTATTGAATTCTCTGCTACTACCAAAATATTTTACTTCAGGCCTTTGGACATTTCCTTTTCAAAATGCCTTTCAACATTGCTTTTTCTTTTAAATAAGAATCTTAATTTTCTCAAACCTACCTACAATAGAGGCCCACTGAACCCACAAAAGCAGAAGCATGCTAAGTAAACTTTAATACTAGCTTGTTAGCATGCTGTTGTGGTTTAAGTCCAGTCAGCCACATAGCTGGCTCGCTCACTTCCCCCTCCTTCCCCCACAGCTCCTGGACAGAAGGGGAGGAGAATCAAAAGAATGCAACTCCCACAGGTTGAGATAAGAACAGTCCAGTAACTAAGGTATAACACAAACCACTGCTGCCACCACCAATAATAATAATGAGAAGGGAAATAACAAGGGAAGAGAATACAACCACTCACCACCCACTGACCGATACCCAGCCTGACATGAGCAGTGATCTAACCCTTCTGGGTAACGGCCCCCAGTTTATATAGTGGGCATGATGTGCTGTGGTATGGAATACCTCTTTGGTTAGTTTGGGTCAGGTGTCCTGTCTCTGCTTCCTCCTGGCTTCCCCTCCTCCCTGTCAGAGCATGAGACTCAGAAAGTCCTTGGTCAGACTAAACATTATTGAGCAGTAGCTAAAAACAGTGGTGTTCTCAGTGCTGTTCCCAGGCTGAAAGTCAAAAACACAGCACTGCACCAGCTACTAAGAAGGAGAAAAATGACTGCTACTGCTGAACCCAGGACACATGCTATGCAAACTTTAAAATTAGCTTGGTTTAGTCAATTGCAAAGAAACTCTCTCACTGGAAAACTGCCTTTTAATGCATACATTGTATGTGCCACTTGAGCAGTGAAATCACATTTAAAATTTGAAGCCTACCGCTCTGAAGAGCAAACCTAGTCCACTGGGTTTCCTACACTCCCTGCAGATGTTCAGATGCAGGAGTGACTATAAATTTTCAGATTTCTTCAGGGAATCAACTATCCAGGAGAGATTTACAGCACCTGATTTGTTTGTTAATATTTTATCCAGTTATTTCCCTGATAATAATGTGGAATTACTATGTAGTATTGTGTCATGCCGTACTGGTTTACATGTATAAACATCTCAACACGTGTTATTCTCTACTGCCTATTGAAAACAAATTACTTTAATACCCAGATTTTCACCACACACAAAGAGCTGTGGTCAACGGCTCAATGTCCATCTGGAGACCAGTAACAAGTGGTGTCCCTCAGGGACGGGTGCTGGGACTGGTTTTCTTCAACTTATGTGTCAGTGACATGGACAGTGGGATTGAGTGCGCCCTCAGCAAGTTTGCTGATGACACCAAGCTGTGTGGTTTGGTTGATACACTGGAGGGAAGGGATGCCATCCAGAGGGACCTTGACATGCTTGTGGGGTGGGCTGATGCCAACCTGATGAAGTTTAACCATGACAAGTGCAAGGTCCTACACCTGGGTCAGAGCAATCCCAGGCACAACTACAGGTTGGGCAGAGAAGAGATTCAGAGCAGCCCTGCAGAGAAGGACTTGGGGGTGCTGGTTGATGAGAAAATGAATATGAGCCAGCCGCAGTGTGTGCTTGCAGCCCAGAAAGCCAACTGTATCCTGGGCTGCATATCAAAAGAAACGTTGACCAGTAGGTCAAGGGAGATGATCCTGCCCCTCTACTCTGCTCTCCTGAGACCTCACTTGGAGTACTGTGTGCAGTTCTGGTGTCCTCAACTTAAAAAAGGACATGGAACTGTTGGAACAAGTCCAGAGGAGGGCCACGAGGATGATCAGGGGACTGGAGCACCTCCCATATGAAGACAGGCTAAGAAAGTTGGGGCTGTCCAGCCTGGAGAGGCAAAGGCTGCGTGGAGACCTCATGGCTGCCTTCCAGTGTATGAAGGGGGCCTAT
Organism: Ara ararauna; assembly: GCA_028858755.1. Lineage (NCBI taxonomy): Eukaryota > Metazoa > Chordata > Aves > Psittaciformes > Psittacidae > Ara > Ara ararauna. The sequence continues at coordinate 82,765,327 of CM054410.1, forward strand.
AAGGATGCTGGGGAGGGACTCTTTATTAGGGACTGTAGTGATAGGGCAATGGGTAACTTAAACATGGGGAATTTAGATTGGATATAAAGAGGAAGTTCTTTACTGTAAGGATGATGAGGCACTGGCATGGATTGCCCAGGGAAGCTGTGAATGCTCTATCCCTGGCGGTGTTCAATTCCAGGTTCGACAGAGCCTTGGGTGACATGGTTTGGCGTGAGGTGTCCCTGCCCATGGCAGGGGGGTTGGAACCAGATGATCTTAAGGTCCTTTCCAACCCTAACTATTCTATGATTCTAAGATCTACAATATAACAAATGTCCACTTGAAATATCAGCTATTTAGTCAAATAATCAGAATGGCACTGTGTTATATGAAGAAATGAGGGGAAGACTTAAATAGTTGTGGAACAGCATGTGCACATACCCATTGCCACAACTGTACTCAAGTGACTGTGGATAATACCCTATGTAAGTGCATTACTGACAGGGTATTAACAGATTTAGATATGCACCATGAGAAATCAGGATATAACTAAAGGGCCTGTGCTGTCGAACACAATCTGAAGAATCTTAAACTTTATTTAAATCGTAACTTGACTTTGGAGCTAAATATTAGTTAATAACTCCAGGATACGAGATACTGGAAACGGAAGTGTACATGTTTTCAGTTTGGTCGGAAACGAACCAGAGAGCAGAGTACCCAGCAGAAAAATGCATACAAAGCTTCTTAGGGCTCCATGGGAGCAAAGTATTTCTACTATCCACCAACGTCATGCATCAGCTATGTGAACAACAAAAAACACCACCTGGGAAAACATCACCTTAGAATTTATTTGAAATCACCAAGTTGAACTCATTAGGAATCCCATCATACAGAGCAAGCAGCTAAAAGTTATTAATCAGGCAGGAAGCAACGCAACTTTGTATTAACTTCAGAGAATGCAGAAACCCTGTGTGTCATTTTTAAATATTTTTACAGAACAGTCAAATACAGGACCAGGAATGACATACACACTGCTGAACCCCTAAAATCACCATTTATATATTGACTAGCTTTGTTGTATCTCATACTGGTACTGCAGTATGCCATGGAAGACTCAAAAGCTGTACATGTACCAGGAGCAACAGGACAATATGGATTTCACAAGAAAACCAGGAGGCAACACACAGAGAAGATATTCTACCCCAAGAGAAAAGCCATGCTTTGTAGACAGTTGAGCTGGTAGAGAGAATAGAGCACCCTGGACTCACGGTGATGGGAATGCAAAGTTCACGCCCTATGAAAGCAGTGGAACTGCAGCTGAAGCAGAGGCCTGCTGTACCTGTGAAAGCAGCACACTAGTCTTAAGATTAGCTTGGTATGAATCCCAAGATAAGCAATTTAATACAGTACAACTGTATGAGCATTTCTATAAATGCAGTATTAACATTACTAGCAACAGGCCTTACGCTAACTTTGCATGGTCACAGTCCTGATGTGTAAGGCGCATTATCAACCTGTTACGAAAACTGGCTCTGTTTGCATCTCCTATTATGTCACAGAAACTGAGATAACAAAGGCTTAGAAATTATGGCCACAGAGTAAAAGCAGAAGCCAAACAGCCATAAACAATTCACTGATGGTCAATTACTGGTCAGTGAAAAAATGCAACCTCCAGAGACGGGAAGGCTGGTTTTGCTCTAAGCAGAGGCACCTACACAAGACAGAAAACCCAAACAGCTGAGCAGCTGTTTCCCAGGCAAGGTGCTGCAGCCTCAGAAACTAGCACCTCCCCAGCATCATATCACATGTAGTCCAGGGCCATGACTCTCAATCATTTTATAAAAGATGGTTATAAAAAAATCATAAATTGAGGGGGGAGCAGGTTGGCAGAAGGTGATGCTTACTTGAATTATGTCCCTGTCCTGTCTTCCACTTCCCCCCACCCCTTACTGAATAGCTCTTCTGAAAGTCAGGTTACCTTGACCTCAGCATCTAGGACCACCAAAAACAAAGATATGAGGCTATCTATGTAGTACTGGCTACATACTGGCTATCCTAAATTAGCTACAGCTAACAGGATATAAATCAGATGTAAGAATGACTGCTTTGAACACACAATGATGATGGTTAAGTGTGTAGGAACTAATGTATAGTGATAATTAACAAAGTGTAAGAACTAATTATAAGCACAGGCACATTACTAATGAATTCCAGCCTAAAAGCTTTCATCCTAAAGTTTGAAACTGACTTGATTTGTCAGTCTAAACTCTCCCATCACAGCTATCTGTAACTATATTTGTGTACACACATATATCTACATATGCACACTCATTTAGTTGTGAAAGATTTCTAAGAGAGTGCTTAAGAAAGATCAGCTTCAAAAGCTTTCTGAATGTATTAGACACTAGTCACAATACAATCTGGGTTAAGTAGCCTGCAGATATGAGGCAGCAAATTCTGTTCCAGCTGGTCCTCTTAACTGAGGAATGGTGAACTTCAACTGAGTGGAAAGATGCACCAAACAGACTAAGGAGTGGCCAAATTCAGCCAGAATATTTGATCCAATCCACAATGATTAGCATTCATGAGGAACACAGCAAAAGCAGCAACTGAACTATATGCCTAAAGGAGGTAGCAAAAACATGAACTGTGAGAAGCAGAAACACTCCAGTAGTCATCGGTGAAGAACTATTCTGAGTGTATGAACAGAAGTGAAAATCAGTAAATTGGCAACTTTAGGAGACAGCAAAGCAGAAGATGGCCTGGTGCAGCTGCATATTAGTAGATAAAAAGATTATTCTGACCTTTTTGTCCAGCATTCTATGAATGAGTATCAGAAAGAGGTCTAGTATTGTACAAATCCTCAACAGAGATGTTTAAAATGTCATTAATGGCTATCACAAGGCAGACCAAATTATCAACAGCAGGTTGCCTACCAAGACTGCTGAGCACTATTACAATCCTCAAGGGGGGGTAACACATGAATCAATTGTACTTCTGAACAATAAATCAACTATAAATTGATCTCATGAAGATATATAGACATACAGATTGAGCAAAAATAAGGATTGCGAATCCCACAGAAAAATTTGCTGAGGTATAAAATTATAGTTTTAACACCAAATGTAAACACAATAATTATTTAAAGCTTGGTATAGCATTCACAAGAAATACTTTACAGCATGAAAATGCTCCAATACAAACCATGGGCAGGAATTATGATCCTGAAGTGGATGTCAAGTCATGAAGACTTATAACTTAATCAATTCTCTTAATAAAAAAAGTCAAATAGAGAACTATACTCTAATTGGTACCAAAAAGTTGACGGAAGTACTGTTGGATTACAGCCCTAAATTTAAATGTGTGGTACCACATTATTACATACAAGTACAAAAGCTATATTACTTAGCAGTATTAAATAATCCTAAAATATTTGGTTTACATGCATTACTGATTTCTTTTGTGCATTTTAATCACTAGAAAATCCTTCATCAGAATATGAAGAACGGTCTCACCTGAGCTGATCTGGATGCGTGTTCTTCCATTTCTGACTTAATTTCTCAACACATAAGGAAGAAATCTGTTTCTCTATGCTACCAAACAATTTGATTTTGCTTGCCAAGGATAATGGTGCTCTGTGGCACTTTGATAATACAGGACAATGTTCTAACATGTTCACTTTGAGCATCAACCCATTCATTGCCGAGTCAGAAAACTCAAAGACATACATAAATTTGTATAGAATTTGCAAATGCTAAAAATACTTGTCCAGGAGACTCCTGCGTTCCAAGCAACTTCTGCCTTGCTACACCAGCACTGGCCCACTTTCATGAATTCCTAGGCAAACTCCCTTTCTCTCCCTTCACTCTCCTTCTGCTCTTTGGCATTTTCCATGTCAGAATACTATCACCTCAGGCCTTTCACATATGAGTAAGCACTCCTAATCACACTTGCCTCTGTCTACAATCCATTCAGATTTCCCTCCCATTTAGCTGAGCTTTTCCACCAGTCTGGATTTAGCTATTTGATTACTGAAGGCACAAACGAAAGCCTAAAAGTACTAATTGCCACATGTCTTAAACAACCCCCTATCCAGTTAGGGCTTGTGTACTATGCCTTAGTTTACTCAGGTCATCTTCTTAGTAGCAATTCAAGCTGAGGAAGCACTTTATCAAATTACAGGAAGTTAATTATTTAATTAAGCATTCACCACTTCAAACTAAACCAGGTTGTTTTCCAACCTCAAACAGTAGGAAACAACATTTTCCCATGCAATTAACAATTACTACAAATTTGCTGCTACAGTCATTTCTGCCCAGGGCACAGATTCATACCTTAGCTTTTTTAATAAAAGCTCTCATCATCTAAAAGCTATCAGTTTCCATGTAACTCAACTAGCAACACAGTCAATCAAACCTATCATGGCAGTCAGGTGAAGTTCCCAATGACTGGAAAAAGGGAAATATAACCCCATTTTCCAGAAGGGGAAAAAGGATGAGGCAGGGAACTACAGACCAGTCAGCCTCACCTCTGGGCCTGGCAAAATCTTGGAGGAAATTCTCCTGGAAGGCATGCTGAGGCACATGAAAAACAACAAGGTGGTTGGTGACAGCCAGCATGGCTTCACTAAGGGGAAATCCTGCCTGACCAATCTGGTGGCCTTCTATGACGGAGACTACAGAGCTGATGGACAGGGGTAGAGCAGTTGATGTCATCTACCTGGACTTGTGCAAAGTGTTCGACACTGTCCTGCATGACATCCTTATCTCTAAATTGGAGAGAGATCAATTTGATAGATGGACCACTTGGTGGATAAAGAACTGGCTGGATGGCCCCATGCAAAGAGCTGTGGCCAACGGCTCAATGTCCAGCTGGAGACCAGTAACGAGTGGTGTCCCTCAGGGACGGGTGCTGGGACTGGTTTTCTTCAACTTATGTGTCAGTGACATGGACAGTGGGATTGAGTGCGCTCTCAGCAAGTTTGCCGATGACACCAAGCTGTGTGGTTCGGTTGATACGCTGGAGGAAAGGAATGCCATCCAGAGGGACCTTGACACGCTTGTGAGGTGGGCTGATGCCAACCTCATGAAGTTTAACCATGACAAGTGCAAGGTCCTACACCTGGGTCAGAGCAATCCCAGGCACAGCTACAGGCTGGGTGGAGAAGAGATTCAGAGCAGCCCTGCAGAGAAGGACTTGGGGGTGTTGGTCGATGAGAAAATGAACATGAGCCGGCTGCAGTGTGCACTCGCAGCCCAGAAAGCCAACCCTATCCTGGGCTGCATCAGAAGGAGCGTGACCAGCAGGTCAAGGGAGGTGATGCTGCCCCTCTACTCTGCTCTCCTGAGACCTCACTTGGAGTATTGTGTGCAGTTCTGGTGTCCTCAACATAAAAAGGACATGGAGCTGTTGGAACAAGTCCAAAGGAGGGCCACGAGGATGATCAGGGACTGAAGCAACTCCCATATGAAGATAGGATGAGAAAGTTGGGGCTGTCCAGCCTGGAGAGGCGAAGGCTGCATGGAGACCTCATGGCAGCCTTCCAGTATCTGAAGGGGGCCTATAGGGATGCTGGGGAGGCACTCTTCATTAGGGACTGTAGTGAGAGGACAAGGGGTAACTTAAACATGGGAAATTTAGACTGGACATAAAGATGAAGTTCTTCACTGTAAGGATGATGAGGCACTGGCATGGATTGCCAAGGGAAACTGTGAATGCTCTATCCCTGGTGGTGTTAAAGGCCGGGTTGGACATAGCCTTGGGTGACATGGTTTAGTGGGACATGTCCCTGCCCACAGCAGGGGTGTTGGAACTAGATGATCTTAAGCTCCTTTCCAACCCTAACTATTCTATGATTCTAGTATTCTTTCTTCAGACTATGTGTAAGTAAATGAGAACCTTAGAATTGGAAACTGCCAGTTTAGCTCTTTCATGCACAACGTTCTTACTCTTTTCATAAACCGGAACTAACATCTTCATATCAGCCCTAATCTGTAACATGAATATTTAATAAATTTTTCACAATAACAACTTATTGTTATTTAGGAAATAAAAGCTAAGACAATTCACTATACCCTCTCTCAGGCTGGCTTCATTTTTCCACCTTCTTGCCTGTCCTGAGCTCCAGGAATTCAGAATAGAAACTCAAGAAACCCACCCTTTCAGAAGCCCATTCTGAAGAACAGTTTGCAACTCTTGTCTTAATATTTATTTTATTAATAAAATCATTATTGCTTTTATCAATCAACAGTGCTTTCTAACTACTGTTGCTTACCTCAAAAAAAACCCCCAACAAAACCCACACAACCCCCAACCAGTTTAGTGAAAATATCTCCATTATGCAAACTGAATTTATTGCTCAGGCCTGGTCCAGACACTTCCACAGAACTGTTTAAATGTCTCTTTGAAACACAATAAAACCAAAGTATTCATAAAAAAAAAAAAAAAAAAAAAATCAAACCACACAAGACTAATAACCAATACCAAGTCTTCATTAAGACTGACACGCATATGCATGATCACAGTATAACCAAAACAAACGAAAGCCATTGTATCACTCTTACTGCATCTTGCTTAAGGTACCAAATTAGAAATCAGTAAGTTTTACTACAGCAGTAATATATAAATGAAGATCAAGCACTGAAATAATACAACATGGCAAATATAAGCTTTTGCAACTTTTCCTTGTATAGGTGTATTTACCTCTATTGACAATAATTACTAAGCTTACACATGGCTAATCTTAAGCATTCTTAAAATATATCAAGCATGAGACTTCTCTAAGCATTTTCTAAGATCCTCCTTATGGATCCATGCAGAAAAGCTGTCCTGACCAGCTAAAATCTTTTTGGAAAAACCCTAGAGCTCATGGTATGAACACTTTATTGCTAAGAATTTGCAAACAGGATTGAAAATCTATTAATATAAACTACCACCAGGATTAAATTAGTGCTGGCCTTTCCATAAGAATGCCTGGGCATGGGGGGAGGAGAGGCACAGCAGATGCTCTCAAGATTTCCCTTCCAGCTGAAGTCACACTGTGACTGCATGAGTCGGTGCAAGTCACTCTGTACAAAAGCAACACTATCAGAACAAACACAGCAATCAAGGCAAAGACAGTACAAGCTGAAAGCCAGTTTGCCTGGAAGTTAGACTTCCAGCTCTACAGAGTGTTTTGTTTATTGTTTTAATTACAGACCTTAGACCTTTCAAACCCAAAGCTGAATTCCATGAATCCACCACTACAGGACTGCTACCAACATCAACTCTTAATCACATACACAGAGGTCACCATTGAAATTTTTACTTTAGGAATGAAAGAGCTAAAAAGCTTTACAGTAATATCTTTAATAAACACCACCTGACATTGAAAACCAACTACAGCAGTAATTTACAAAGTCCAGGGTAGATTAGTAAGTTTTAATTTGCACATATACAAACTGTTTATAATACCCAAAATTCTTTTCATTCCTTGACCACCTAGCAGACTGCAGAACCTTTAACTTGAGCTCAAGCCTTCGCCCTGCTCTAAATCAATTAAATACCTTTGAGGTGTTTTGCCTTATCAGGCTAAAAGCAACTCAACATCATGTACTGATTTTCATCATCTGCCTCCATAACTACATTTGCTTAGCCAGGTCTTGGGAGTTCATTACTTGATGTAATCCAGCGATTATACAAGATTCATACTTTAGTCCTCTGTTCTAGAAAATTCAGTTCTTAACAGTCCCAGTGATTAATATGGCAATTAGTCCAACAAAACCCCCCCTTTTTCATTCAATTAAAGACAACCATCACAGGAACCTACCTCTTTTGGATGGATGGCATTATAATTCTATACTTGAAATACCTGAGAAAGCTATTTTAACAACCTAGTTTAACTAATTTTCCTCTCATTAAATAAAGGGTAGATGAATGTCTTATAAAATATCCCCGTCGAATTATCTGTTCATCAATCTCTGCCAAATGTGATAGGACTTATAAAACAAGAGTGGAAGCAGCTGCGGCTTTCTGAGTACAACATTCACATCTCAATACTACAACTTATCACCAGGCTGATCTTCATTGCTGGAAGTATAGTAAGACTCAGTGACACCAGCTTTCCAAATTCATCAACAAAACATGAACATCCCATACTACTAGTAGCATTAATTACATAGAGAAAATCATTACATTGCCTGTTGGCATCAAATGTGCATATCCGAGTGACTAAAAGAAAGCTTTGTGAAAATCCAATCACCCTTTCCTATAAGGAAACATTACAATAATCAATTCTATTTCATACCACCTATATTCTGCTTTGTACTGAAGGAAAGCTTACTGAAATACACCAGGTCATCAGATAGGTAGCTCCTATGCCTGAGTCTGGATCAGCAAGAACAAGGAGATCTTGATATTAAACTTACAGTATAGTGAACATAAATAGTAAGATTTAACAGCACTGTTCAGGAACTTGTGTGCTATACGGAAGTCTAGCTATTTTTCCCTAATTCACAAAGCTGGACTGGCTGTTTAGCAACAGAAAAGCTACAGCATTTTTTTGGCAAACATTAGTCATAATTAATACATAATTCTGAAAGCCACAAAGAGAAGGTTGTTTTTTTAATTTATCTTTCAAGGCCAATACATCTTTAGGAGATTTCATCTGTATTTAGGTTCTTTACTCTTACTAGTGCAATACAGGATCTTTCAGCATTATACAAAACCAGCAACACATTAACTTGTTCAGAGGAGGAAGCAAGTAGTAGATCATTTTCTTTTGGAAATGTTCTACAGATTCATGTTCGGAAAGTACAGCCAAAGAACTACTCCCCTCTCACTCTAGCGCAAATTGCAAAAACTGTGACAGATGGTACATCTTCTGGAAAGTTGTGGCAAGGTCTTAGGCTCACCCCTGGAAAAACTTTGCAGCCTTCAGCAGCAAATTGTATCCCTACCCACAGAAACCTCTAATATAAGAGATGAAAAGGTACTTATTGAAGCCACAGATGAGAACAGCTTATTTTCTTATTGGGAACTCCTTGCTCTGCTCCACAGTATTCCACCGATACCACTAACTTTCATTACAGCTGACCTAATAGAATATGCCATACCCACATTTGCTTTAACCAGACATTACCTACAAATATGTAGCACCTCAAAACATGAAAAGATGGCAATAATAAAACACCACTTACTGTAATCACAGCTTTGCTCAGACAGATAGAACCTCTACAGCCATACTCCTTTTCATCTTCAGACTTGTAATAACTGAGCGTGCTACTTTTCAGAACTACCCATCGATCCTGCCATCCATGAATGTAGTTGGTCCACTGCAAAAAAAAAGAAAAAAGAAAAATTCCAAAGATCAGCTAATAGAAAAAAAAACAATACAAACCAATGTGGCTGATGTTTCTCAGGCTTTCCAGCACCAGGAGAACAAAAAAGCAATTTATTTTTATAAGTTCTTCCCAATTGAGAACCTTACTCTTCTCAGAGCTTATGAACTCCTAATGGTACTAAAACCAAGTTGTTTCAAACAAATAAGATAACAGATGATTTCACTACAACTGCATTGCCAAGGCCATTTAAAATAATAGAAATAAACATACCGATAACACAAAATGTGGAAAAGATTAGTTTCACCACTCAATTTAAAATCTGGAGTTAGACCTAAAGCTGAACTTAAGTGAAATAATTTATTGATTTTTTTATATAAAAGTTAATTTCTACAAAAAATATTTTACTTAGTATTTAGTTGTCTTCATATAAATACAAACACTCAATTACCCAACAGTACAGTATATAACTATTGGAGTAACTGGAATAATCAGTTCTTTAGCAATTTAATATTCCCTATAGACAGTGCTTTAGGTTTTAATTCCTAACCATTTTCTCAGTAAGATGATAATGGCTTATCAGCAGACATTCCAATCATCCTTCTGATATTCAGATTTTTTTTAAGGACTTCACATTCACACATGGAATAAAACACATATTCCAGGAGCAAGACCTGGATTTTGCCTACAAAGATAATAGTAAGGAGTAACTTAAAGTTGTGGTCATTGATACTGTATTTGCAACATCTTCCCAACTGCACTCTGCAGAGTCAAACAACACTGACAGAGTATCAGGACTGCTCTGTAACTCCAATTACACACAGGTGCCTGATCTTCAATCACAATGCAAAACATATCAATTAGATTAAAAAAAAGAAACAAAAGCACAAAAATTAATTTTATCACACAAGCATTTCTTTGATCATGACAAATGTTCTTTTACCAAAAGCTCTGAAAAATAAGCTGTCCTGGGTTCAGCAGTAGCAGTCATTTTTTCTCCTTCTTAGTAGCTGGTGCAGTGCTGTGTTTTTGACTTTCAGCCTGGGAACAGCACTGAGAACACCAATGTTTTTAGCTGCCGCTCAGTAATGTTTAGTCTGACCAAGGACTTTCTGAGTCTCATGCTCTGACAGGGAGGAGGGGAAGCCAGGAGGAAGCAGAGACAGGACACCTGACCCAAACTAACCAAAGAGGTATTCCATACCACAGCACATCATGCCCACTATACAAACTGGGGGCAGTTACCCAGAAGGGTTAGATCGCTGCTCATGTCAGGCTGGGTATCGGTCAGCGGGTGGTGAGTGGTTGTATTCTCTTCCTTTGTTACTTCCCTTATCATTATTATTATTGGTGGTGGCAGTAGTGGTTTGCGTTATACCTTAGCTACTGGACTGTTCTTATCTCAATTCATGGGAGTTACATTCTTTTGATTCTCTTTCCCATCCCTCTGGGAGCGGGGGGAGGAGAGAGGGGGAGTAAGAGAGAGGCTGAGTGGCTGAGTAGGCTTAAACCACAACAGTCCTTTTTGGCGCCCAACGTGGGGCATGAAGGGTTGAGGTAACAACAGATCTGACCAGAGTATGTCTAATCATATTTGTGATAAGCATTCATTGTTTCAGATTAATAGTCACTCGTCACAATGCTGATTTATTGGCTCTCAAAGTTGCTGCTCTTCCTCTCACAGTTTCAGCATGTTGTACCTTACTTACAGCCAGTATTTGCTGTGTTGCTGTTTATCGACTGGGGGCCTTGGGCTAAGGTTCTTGCTTCATTGTACTTTATGGGTAATGACTTGTAATACAATAGAATCACTGGTCATGAAACTGATCTGGCTTGTGCTCCCAGTGTGGTCACCACCTCTATACTTTGGGAGGTATGTAACAGAAGTGCCTAGCAATTACACATCCTTTTTCCCCTCCTCGGGTGGTCAACCTGTGAAGGAGACATTCCCTTATGTTCCCAGCCCCCCCCAACCAGATCGTTTACAGCATCACTTGAGAGCTCTGAAGGTTTTGAATGGCCTTTAGATACCCCTGAGACCAGCCTGCTGATTGCGATGGGGATCACCATGTTGGCATGCATATAGAGTGTGTTTTAGCCAACACCATTTTGTCTGATCTCGAGAGTTAAGCAAAGTCAGGTTCGGGCCTTGTCTAGGGTTAGACGATGATAAAGGAGGACCAAGAGATTTTCCCCGAGGCTGGACAGTCATGAGTGGCAGGGTGTGCGGGGTAGTATGGGCAAGTGTCTAGGCCAGTGGGCCCCTCCAGTGCTTTGGAACTTCACCACTGAGCAAGTGCAAAATCAAGAAAAATTAGTAAAACACTTAAAGGAGGTGTGTTGTCATTATGGTCATACCAGAGACAGACAAATCATGGCAACATGCTGGGGCTTGGCCTGTGCTTACAGAGCCCTGTTCAACACCATCCAGCACATTCAAAAGGAAAAAGCTGTCCCTGGATCTGACGGCAAAGCAACAGACAGCGCAGCTACTCCAGCTCCAAGCACAGCAGCTACACCACCCCCAGTGACAAGTACAGCAGCTACCCAAATCTTGACAACAGATACTGCAGCCACTCCAACCACAGTGATAATCACTGCAGCTAAACCAGAGGACTAATTCATACCAATATCGGCTGTCCCTGTACACAAGGGGAAAAGCAAAAAAAAAAAGACAAGAAAGATGAAGGAACAAGATGAAGAAGCAATGGCAATGCACTTACTACCCTGGACAGCATCTGATCAGGAGTCATCATCACATAAATCAGAAGAAGAGGTGACTTCTCGCCCTCCCTCAACTGAGCTACAGAATATGCAAGAAGATTTTACCCATCAACTAGGGGAGCAAATCTTCACCTTTTTGCTCCGATGCTGGGACAATGGGGCCAACAGACATGAACTAGAAGGTAGGGAAGCCAAGCAGCTGGGATCACTTGCTAGGGAAGGGGGAACTGGCAAAACAATTGCAAGAGAGAAACAGTCCCTCAGCCTTTGGAAGCGGCTCTTGGCAGCTGTGAAAGAAAGCTTTCCATACAGGGACGATGTTATGAGTTGTTCGGCCAAGTGGACTACTCAGCTGTGGAAAAACTGTCCCAGGAGCTCAAGCAATTGAGAGACGATCTATCTGATCTATCCAGCTCCTCACGTATACCAACACAGGTCTCAGCTACTAACAAAAGGCGTCCTACTGCTCAAGAGAGAAGATATAGAAGGTATACGCCATGGGCCACCCTATGGTTTTACCTGCAAGATCACAGAGAAGACATGATGAAGTGGGATGAAAAACCTACTTCAGCTCTGAGGAATGGGTGCATGAATGGAAGAGAACAAGAGTCAAAACTGATCATCAATGAAAGCTGCGGCTTCAGCCTCTGGTAAGCAGGTTCCCAGATGGAGTAGAAGAGCTGATTTTACTCCAGCTCCTGTGATAAAGAAGAACAATCTCTTTCAACAAGACTTAAGTGTCCAACGTTGTGATGACTATCAGAGGGGCCCTGCCTCCAGCCAGGTGGAGGTAGGGGACAATTGGATTTACTGGACTGTGTGGATCAGATGGCCTGGCACATCAGTTCTACAAAAGTATAAGGCTCTAGTAGATACCGGTGCACAGTGTACCCTGATGCCATCAAGCTATCAAGGGGTGGAACCCATTTCTATTTCTGGAGTGACAGGAGGATCCCAAGAGTTGACTGTGCTGGAGGCTGAAATCAGCCTGACTGGGAGGAAGTGGCAAAAGCACCCCACTGTGACTGATCCAGAGGCTCCATGCATCCTTGGCATAGACTACCTCAGGAGAGGGTACTTCAAAGACCCAAAAGAGTGCTGATGGGCTTTTGGTATTGCTGCTTTGGAGACAGAGGAAACTGAGCAGCTGTCCACCTTGCCTGGTCTCTCAGAGGATCCTTCTGTTGTGGGGTTCCTGAAGGTCAAAGAACAAGTGCCAATCGCAACCACAACAGTGCACCGGCAGCAATATCGCAACAACCGAGACTCCCTGATTCCCATCCATAAGCTGATCTGTAGACTGGAGAGTCAAGGAGTGATCAGTAGGATCCGCTCACCCTTTAACAGCCCCATATTGCCAGTGCGAAACTCTAATGGAGAGTGGAGACTAGTGGTAGACTATCGTGGCCTGAGCGAAGTCACACCGCCATTGAGTGCTGCCGTACGGGACATGCTAAAACATCAGTATGAACTGGAGTCAAAGACAGCCAAGTGGTATGCCATGATTGATACTGCCAATGCATTTTTCTCAATTCCTTTGGTAGCAGAGTGCAGGCCACGGTTCACTTTTACTTGGAGGTGCATCCAGGGCACTTGGAACCGACTGCCCCAGGGATGGAAACACAGCCCTACCATCTGCAATTGACTAATCCAGACTGCACTGGAACAGGGGCAAGCTCCAGAGCACCTGCAATACACTGATGACAGTGGAAGAAGTCTTTGAGACAGGGAGGAAAATAATCCAAATCCTGCTGAAAGCCGGTTTTGCCATAAAACGAAGTAAGGTCAAGGGACCTGCACAGGAGATTCAATTTTGGGGAATAAAATGGCAAGATGGACGTTGCCAGATCCCCATAGATGTGATCAACAAGATAACAGTAATGTCTCCACAACTAATAAGAAAGAAACACAAGCTTTCTTGGGTGCTGTGCTGTTCTGGAGAATGCACATCCCGCACCATAGTTTGATTGTAAGCCCTCTCTATCATGTGACCTGGAAGAAGAATGATCTTAAATGGGGCCCTGAGCAACAGCAAGCCTTTGAGCAAATTAAACGAGAGAGAGCTCATGCAGGAGCCCTCGGACCAGTCCGGGCCGGATGTAAAAAAGTACTCTACACCACAGCCAGGGAGAACGGTCCTACCTGGAGCCTCTGGCAGAAAGCTCCAGGGGAGACTCGAGGTCGACCCCTCGGCTTTTGGAGTGGGGAGGATCTGAGGCCAGCTATACCCCAACTGAAAAAGAGATACTGGCAGCCTATGAAGGGGTTCGAGCTGCTTCGGAAGTTATTGGCACTGAAGAACAGCTCCTCCTGGCACCCCAGTTACCTGTACTGGGCTGGATGTTCAAAGGCAGGGTCTCCTCTACACATCATGCAACTGATGCTACATGGAGTAAGTGGGCTGCACTAATTACACAACGAGCTCGAATAGGAAATCCCAGTCGTCCAGGAATTCTAGAAGTCATCATGGACTGGCCAGAGGGCAGAGATTTTGGAATGTCACCAGAGGAGGAGGTGATGCGTGCTGAAGACGTCCCACCATATAATGAACTGTCAGAAAGCAAAAGGCAGTATGCCCTGTTCACTGATGGGTCCTGCTGCATTGTGGGAAAAGCATCGGAGATGGAGAGCAGCTGTATGGAGTCCTTGACAACAAGTTGCAGAAACTGCTGAAGGAGAGGGTGAATAGAGTCAGTTTGCTGAGGTGAAAGCCATCCAGCTGGCCTTGGACATTGCTGAGCAAGAAAAGTGGCCAGTACTTTATACTGACACATGGATGGTGGCAAATGCCCTGTGGGGGTGGTTGCAGCAACGGAAGCAGAGCAACTGGCAACGCAGAGGTAAACCCATCTGGGCTGCTGCACTGTGGCAAGATATCGCTGCCTGGTAGCAGAACCTGGTGGTGAAGGTACGCCATGTAGATGCTCATGTACCAAAGAGTCAGGCCACTGAGGAACACCAGAACAACCAACAAGTGGATAAAGCTGCTAAGATTGAAGTGGCTCAGATGGACTTCAATTGGCAACATAAGGGTGAACAATTTTTGGCCCGGTGGGCCCATGACACTTCAGGCCATCAGGGCAGAGATGCACCATACAGATGGACTCGTGATTGAGGGGTAGACTTAACAATGGACACTATTGCCCAGGTTATTCATGAGTGTGAAACGTGCTGCAATTAAGCAAGCTAAACGGTTAAAGCCTCTTCAGTACGGAGGACAATGGCTGAAGTACAAATACGGGCAGGCCTGGCAGATTGATTATACGTTCCTACCAAGCCGCCAAGGCAAGCACCATGTGCTTACCATGGTGGAATCAACCACCGGATGGCCAGAAACATATGTTGTGCCCCACGCCACTGCCCGGAACACTATCCTGGGCCTTGAAAAACAGATTTTGTGGCGACAAGGCACCCCAGAGAGAACTGAGTCAGACAATGGGACTCATTTCCGGAACAGTGTTATAGACATTTGGGCCAAAGAGCATGGCATTGAGTGGGTATATCACATCCCCTACCATGCACCAGCCTCTGGGAAAATCGAACGGTACAATGGGCTGTTAAAAACTACACTGAGAGCAATGGGTGGTGGGACCTTCAAACACTGGGATACACATTTACCAAAAGCCACCTGGTTGGTCAACACCAGAGGATCTGCCAATAGGGCTGGCCCAGTCCAGTCAGAACTTTTACTTACCATAGAAGGGGATAAAGTTCCTGTGGTGCACATAAAGAATTTGCTGGGGAAGACAGTCTGGGTTATTCCTGCTTCAGGGAAAGGCAAACCCACTCGTAGGATTACTTTTGTTCAGGGACCTGGATATACCTGGTGGGTAATGCGGGAAGATGGGGAAGTCCGATGTATACCTCAACGGGATTTCATTTTAGGGGAAAACAGCCAATGAACTCAATTGTATGTTGTTGCCTGCTATGTAGCACTTTTATAGCCCACCAACTAAATGTCTTCAGGTCATCAGCAACTGGCCCTGACTTCCCTCCAACCATCATCCCAACAAAGAACGAACTTTGATGAAACCAGATGAGTTCTCCAGTAAAGGAATGATCAGCATCAGCAGGCAACGATCCAACACTGCACACAGCCTCCCCTGCTCTGAAAGACCATTACAAGAGATGGAGCCTGACATCATGGCCCGTATGGACTCAGCAGCTTCATAGGGACTGGTTCATGCACTAAGGAATGATCTCTCTGCGTGCGTGCGTGTGTGTGTATGTATATATATATGTATACATATGAGATAAGAGTGATGGGATATTGAAAATGCGGGATCTGAGCATGATGTTATTGGTATGGAACAACGGGTGAATACTGCCCTGGGTTCAGCAGTAGCAGTCATTTTTTCTCCTTCTTAGTAGCTGGTGCAGTGCTGTGTTTTTGACTTTCAGCCTGGGAACAGCACTGAGAACACCAATGTTTTTAGCTGCTGCTCAGTAATGTTTAGTCTGACCAAGGACTTTCTGAGTCTCATGCTCTGCCAGGGAGGAGGGGAAGCCAGGAGGAAGCAGAGACAGGACACCTGACCCAAACTAACCAAAGAGGTATTCCATACCACAGCACATCATGCCCAGTATACAAACTGGGGGCAGTTACCCAGAAGGGCTAGATCGCTGCTCAAGTCAGGCTGGGTATCGGTCAGCGGGTGGTGAGTGGTTGTATTCTCTTCCCTTGTTATTTCCCTTCTCATTATTATTATTGGTGGTAGCAGCAGTGGTTTGTGTTATACCTTAGTTACTGGACTGTTCTTATCTCAACCTGTGGAAGATACATTCTTTCGATTCTCCTCCCCATCCCTCCGGGAGCAGAGGGAGGAAAGGAGGAGAGTGAGAGAGAGGCTGCGTGGCTGACTGAGCTTAAATCACAACAAACTTTTTTAGCATTTAAGTCTAACCATTATTCATCAATTTATAATTTATAAAATAATATATAAATGGAGGAAAGAAATAAGACTAACAGTCTTATGTCCATATTATATTGCACATACTAGTTAATACATGTCCCATACCTATATGTTAATTTTTGTAATAACAACAGGTCTAAGTAAAACAAATTCTATAAATGAGAAAATCCTAACAATTTTCAACCATAGGTGAGACAGTGATTTGCTCTTCAAAGACAAAGCTCTTTTTTATCTCTTAATACATGAAATTGCTAAGTTCAGTATTTCTTAAAGTAAGTCTCAGCTATGCTCAGTACATGAATGGTAGCACAAGGAGTCCTGGAGGTTTATTATTTCCTGCCTTCCTCCTTCCTCTTCTCTCACAATCCCAACTCCTCCCAGATGCGAAAGGCAGAGTTCAAAGTTATATTGGGCAAAAGAGCAAGGGACAGGGAGGAAAGCACGTTCCCTTCTTTGACAGAGTTAAGTGAGATAAATATAGCAGTCAATCTTGCATTTGCTGTTGTAATCAGCGCTTGTTGCTGCAATCAAAATGTGCTATGAATTAATAGGATCCTAAAAGTGTACTGAATAAGCACAAGATTTTGACAAAAAACAAAACACTTCCCACTTTTTCCAACAGCTAGATTCCTGTACTTCAAGAAAGTCTATTCCACATTAAAATTCTTTCTTCATAGCCACCTTAAAATCTTTAGCAGGAAATACTACAGGAGAAAGTCTAGAGCTCTGAAACACTTAGAAAGACCAGCAAGACATGCTTGTAATATGCTTCTATTACCATGTTACTCTATTTCCTTCAAAGCTTCTCTTTACCAAAGGGCAGAACAAATGAAACACTACTAAGCACACATAGAACTGCAGACTTTGGAGTTTTATTATAGACAGTAAGTTACTAAAAATAGATATTTCCTTACTAGAAAGTTTGATATGCTACCATTTTAATTAGTTTGTCCCAAGCATTGTCAAGGCAGCAATTAATAAAAAGTAACCTTATCCTTCAACATATTCACAGGCTCCACCATACTTGACTATTTGGATTACATCCCATGTTCTCACAGTAATGGCAGCATCAGCTACACTCAGCATCATCATCCAGAAAAATAAAAAGTTTGCACATACCTAAACTTCAGAATCTCAGGAGCCACAGCTTCACCTGCTATGCCAGTAAGAAACAGCACCTGGCCCTTAAAGTATTTAGTTTGCCAACATAAAAATCAATTACACCCCACAAAATACATCCCTTCTAATGAGAAAAGCATCTAATCAGAGAAAAATTTTTCAACTGGAGAAAAATACAGCAAACCAAAATCTCATGTTTTAACTGCTCTAACATCTCACATCCATTTCATTCTCTCTCTCTCCCATTCACTATTAGAAAATAAGATCTTCCAAAAGAAAACCAAGACACTTCTCCTAACCATCCCTCTCATTTCTGGTGTTAGAAGCATTTTCAGGCTGACAGAAGTTCACCGACCCTCACAAAAAGCAGAGTGCCAGCCCTCTTACGGCTGTTTCCTCAGCATCCAGGGCCGGTTCACAACCTCTATATCCTGTGACCTGTGCCTTCTATGCTGGCTTGTGTTCAGCCTTATCACGAGAACAGGAGAAAAAATGAAAACATAAGGCTTTAATCCTAAAGCTATTTCAACCTTATTCTGAACACAGTCTCTGTAATAATTAAAAAAATCTGCCTTAAAACTTAGTTATTTAATATTCAACTTTAAAATACTCCTAAATCCAAAATTTCCCAGTAGCACCTAATGCATACTTGCAAGTCCTCTTACTTTCTGTGATTAAAATGTAAAACATTACTTTCAATTTTAAGAGGGAAAACAAGTTTCAGGGCCATTTTCCTTCTGCTCATCCCCACCTCCCGTATCCCTTGCTGTAGCAGTATTTTATTGCTCTGCTACGATACTAGAACTAAAACCGGTGCCGTTCCTGCGCCGGTGCCCGCTCCTGGGAAGCGACCAGAGGCTGCGCCTTCGGGAGCTCCTGGAAAGCGAGTAGGGTGCCGCGGCCCCTGCCCGCACGCGGGCCCTCAGCAGGCTCCGGCCAGGAGCCCGAGGCGCAGCGAAGACGCCCTTCCCCGGCGCACCCCAGCCGCGTCCTCCCGGCCCAACTCTCCGGAACCTCACGCCAGGCAGCCAACGGGCGCGGGGGGGGGGGGGGGCGGGAGGACGCA
The DNA here is from genome assembly GCA_028858755.1 of Ara ararauna. NCBI lineage: Eukaryota > Metazoa > Chordata > Aves > Psittaciformes > Psittacidae > Ara > Ara ararauna. The sequence continues at coordinate 82,784,448 of CM054410.1, forward strand.
GGGACCTCCGGGCCGGGCGGCAAACAACACCTTCCCCCGCCGTCCGGCCGAGCTGAAGCCGCGCCCGTGGCGCTCCCCCGAAGCAGGGCTTCCTCCCGGGGTGGGGAGGGACGGGCGGCAGCTGCGCATAGGCGGTGAGCCCGGCGGCGGGGATGTGCCGGCGCCCGCGGGTGAGGGAGGGGGCGCGGGCGGTTGGCGCTGGGCGCCGCAGCGGCTGCCTGGCAGGCTCCCCGATGTCAGGTGGCGGCTGCCCCGGCCGTGCCAGCGCCTCCCGTGGAGCCATCCGGCCGCCACGCCAGGCCCGTCGGCCCGATCCTCCGAAGCCGACAGGAGACAAGCAGAGGGGGCTGACAGCCCTCGGCCAGCCACGAAGTGAGGCGGGGCCGGGGTGCGGAGAGGGGAAGCGAGAGGCCGCGGCCGGGAGGAGAGACGGCTTACCTTGCTGAGCACCCCGCAGAACTCAACCTGCAGCTCGGTCTCAGGGTCCTCCTCAGAGCCGGAGGACTGGTTGTCCGCACAACTTGTCCAGCTCTGGTTGTCCGACATGGAGACCCGATCCGCAGCTACCGCCGAGCACGGAAGAGCCGAAGCGGCCCCCGCCCACAGCAGCTTTATCTTCCTTCTGCCGAAGGCACGGGAGCTACGGACTCCACCTGAGCGGCACTACTCCGCGCCCGCGATGCCACCAGGGTCGCACGCCCGGCCCTGCCAGCGACCGGCCGGCCGGCGCAAAGACACCCAGGCTCGGGCTTCCCTCTCACCGTAGCTCCGCAGCCCGTGCCCGCGGAAAGAGTCACAACATAGAGGTGGCGAGGGGAGGAGGAGCGAGTGCGAGCCCGCCTGCCGCACACCCTACTCAGATATCCGCCACTCCTGCCGCCGCCATTTCATGTGAGGCGGGTGCTCGGCGCCGCTATTTACCAGCTCGCCCCGCCCGCCGCCCAACCCCTGCGGCCGGTCTGGCGAGAGCAGCCGCCTTGCCTCACGCAGCGGTCAGCGCCGCCGCTGCCTCTCGGGAAAGGTAGTTTCTGCCGCTGGCAGGTGCAGCACGGCATGCTGGGAGATGTAGTCCGCTGAGGTGGCCGCCTCCTCGACTCTCTCCCGCCGGCGGGCGGCTGCCATCTTGGTTTCGTCTTTTCCGTGGCGCTACCGGCGGGTGTCGCCTCCGTGCCTCTGGTGAGGTGGGGAGTCCGAGGTGCTGCGTGGGGTGATGCTCGCGTGACTTTTTGTGGGGTGAGGGAGAGCTCTTCTTTTAGGGAGGGGAGGCGTCTCCCTAGCCCTGCTCGCTTTCCGGCCTGAGAGACGTGGCTTTCTCTTCCTTGTCTCAAACCGGTGGGGCTGGGGGATTTCCCTTAACAAAAATGGTGGCTGTGGAGGCTGCAGGAAGGGGCGGGAGGCGCTGCCAGCTCCCGGGAGAAGCGTGAGCGGGGCCGACCACCCTGGCGCCGGGAGGGAGTCTGTGCCTATTGCGGCAGGTTGGCGGCGTTACTTGAGGCTGCTGACTGGGGCCGTCGTCGTGCAGGCGGCAGTGATCGTGGTTAGGTGTTGCGATCGGCAGCCCGCTCCTTCCCGCCGGCGGGGTGGCTGTGTGCCCAAAAGCGTGTGGTGAGCGGAGCGACAAGGGGCGGTCAGCGGCCTGCCTCGGCTGGGAGGTAGCGCTGTCCTGACTCTCCTTTGCCCAACGTTTTCGTAGTTTAGGGAACGAAAGGGTTTTTTTTTTTCCTTTCTTCAGTCTGAGATACTTGTAGTTCCCGATATTTATGATTAGAGAAATATTTGCAGAAGGAGGAAAAAAGAAAAGCTAGTTAGACGTGTTTCTTTACAATTTATGTGTTAAATAGTGTTGGTTACAGAAGCTTCAGTTGGTTGGTCGCAAGAGTAGTGCTGTAGCATTGTATTTTCTCGGACTTCGTCCTCATAACAAATAATTGTGTAATTTTCCAATGTTACGCTGCTTGACGATTTCCATTGAGGGTTTATTATTGGTTTTGAAAGAGCTCTTGGCATTGACACAGCTATTATCTGCATTATATACAGCAGCTGAAAGTTAGATAATATTAGCATCTGCTCAGTGTTTCTGGTATAAAGGTATTTGCAATAAACGGAGCACTGAGAGTGCTTGATGAAGTAGCATCATTTTTCCTAAGCAGTTAGAAATAAATAGTCCCAGACATCTTAATATTTGTGTAATCACTGGAATGCACAGAAAAAATGTTTCTGTGAGTCTATTCTGGGTGCTATTTTTAGAAAAAAATATGAAAAATTATTGAGAAACTTTTTTTATTAACCAGCTGTTTGGAAAGAAACCAAGCAAGATATTTTTTTAGTGTCTGTTACAACATGGTGCTTTTGTTAGGCAAGCAGAGTGGCAGAGTTTTGTATATATTGACATGTATGAGAATAATTTATAGTTCTTTGCAGTATGTTGATAAAATTCAGGAGTATCACCTGTAAAGCCGGTCTTGTTTTCCCCATTAGGCTCTGAATGAACTTCTCTATACTAGTCAACAGCAGGATGTGAATAGACATGTCCGAACAAATCGGTTTGGCTGTGACAGTGCTGTGTATAGCCACTCACTGTCATGCTTTCAGCCTAGGACTATTCGCATAGTTCCAGTTCACTTCATTGCTGTGTTTGTTCTTTTATAACAAGCCCCTCTACTCAATAGATAACCTCTTCTAGTGTCTTAAAGATTGCAAGAAATTTACAAATTACTGTATTAAAATAGTCATCAATTTTGTTACAAAAGTAGAACAGATAGTGGTGTTCTGTATTGCTGATACACTACTTGTAATACAAAAACTGGGATTTTTTTTTTTAATAGTTCTAAAGATGTCAGTCTTAAGCATCATGAAGCGGGTAGCTTTTTAAATACCTAATTTTTTTCATCATCCTTATTACACTTCTTATTTCAAATATAAAAATTTATTATTATATTTACTTATATGTATGATTTACTTATATACTTATATTTATTACTTATTATTTCAAAACCTTCTGGCTTAGTGTGTTGACGGTATGTTTCTAAAACACATTTTCTAGTATGTTCATGGTTCTGGATATGTTTGTGGTTAAAGATTCTTTTTCCTAAGAAAACAAAGGAGCTTTCTTTTATGTCATGGCATATTGCCTAATAGTATAAGTTCTGAGACAGAAATCATTCAGACTTTTTTTTTCCTCAAAAATTTTTTCTTTCAAAAAACAAAAATTGTCTTTGAGAATTGCTGTATTAGGGTTTTTCTTCCAAGTTAAAAAAAAAAAAAAAAAAAAAAAAGAAAAAATCCCCACCCAAAAAAACAAAAGACAAAGAAAATCCTAAACCAGAATATTATTACTACTTAGTAATACATTGGCAGTAAGCACATATCTTTAAAAATAAGGTTGCAGATAACTACACTACTTCTGCTGTAGCTTTTACTGATGACTGTTGTTAGTAGTTGTTCAGTTCCTTCATTATTTTCTTTATGCATTAAACTGCTAAAACATGTTCTCAGTAATCTGGAAGTACTAGGAGAACTTGGTTAGAAACCTGAGATAAGTCTTCCATGTTAAAATTTCTTGTAAGATGCTGAATATAGACAGAAGATACCAGAGTACTTTCCCCTTTGGATTAACTTTGAAGTTGTAAAAGACAAAGACATTTTAGACAAAAGCTGAAAGCAGGATTTGGAGCAGAATTGTTCTGCCTCTTGCCCACAAAAAATTGATAACGGGTACTTCTTTCACTTGTGTTGCTCTTCACATTAGGAAAGGAATTATTCAGTTTGAATGGTGTAAAATACATATTTTGATATAAAATTTTGGAAGATGTCAAGCAATCTATTATCTGTTCACTTTGCAGTGTGAATTACTTTTTAAAAGGATTGAATTGTCTGTAATTTGTTATATCTGAAAGCCAGTGAGGTCAGAAAAGACTTAATTCTAGGATTTTGGTTTTATTGAAGGCTAATTCTAGGTACTTGTGTGGGATCTATGTTTCTGTAAAAACCTGAGTCGGCTGCAGCTTGACAAACAGTACTATTCAGCTGTATCAGCTTGGACTTGAAACTTTTGCTTCTGTGAATCCTCGCCCTGTTTTGCATTCAGTATTAATTTATTGTGTACCTTGGCTTACTACATTTGTAAAAATGGAACTTTCTTAGAAGATTCTGTTGTCTAGGGACCTAGATTTTCTTTTGTTTTGAGAGCTAGAATAGTGAAACAGTAGCAGTTTTGGATACACTAGTAGGCAGCCTAGGTGGTTAACACTGTTCATAGTAGATGCTAGTAACACTTGTGCAGTTCCTGTTGTCAGTTTATTTTTTTGTAAATCAGTACAGAATTAAAACTGTCAGGAGTCCTCTTTTCTGTGCTATTTGGAAACCAGGGCTGTAGTAAATATCCACCCCCCTGTGGCTGAAAAGAATTGAGGGGATAGTTCAGGACTATTTGATGTGCTTGCTTGCACATGTTTATCTTTGTTGGTAGTTTATGCTGCTGAGAAAGAGAGACTTTAGAGCAGCTGATATACATAAATCATTATCGGAGGAGCATGTTTTTCCGAGGAAATAAGACTTAAGGAGTTTGTTAAATCCAATCCGGTCAACCAGAATGTTCACTTGCCGAATTAACATTCAGAAAAGACAGATGCACTTCCTGTCCGAAAGTATGTAATGTTACTGTTTTGGGATAAATTGTTATCCATGTAATGGATAAATTAAGTAGCATGAAATTAAGGGCACTACTGCAGTTTGTAGTGTAACCTTTTAAATATCAGAAGTGTTAAAAATATTCTAGCTGAGTTGAATTTTACTAGTTGGTTGAATATATGTTTTTCTTACTTTAAAAATTCAAGAAATAAAGCAGTGCATTTGTGGAAAATGCATTGATCAAATAGCCTGACTATTGGTACATGAATTGTTATACTAAAGTGTGTAAGCTAGGTTTTAGTTCTGTCACAGTGGTGACTCTTCTGAGTTGTACGCATGGCCTACATGAAGATACTTCTGTGCAGTGAGTGGAGTAAGAAGTGTTGCTATGTGGCCACCAGTTCAATCTTAATTAGTAATTGGAGTAAAACCAAAGTGGTGTTCATTAAAACATGGCCTTATTAGGAAGATCTCATATGGTCTCTTGTATTTATTACTTACTGTTTCAGTAGTACCCAGAGGCTTTGGTTCTAGGTAGCCTGTGATGTGTTTTCCAGTTCTAATAATTTCCAGTGCAAGGGAAATATTTGAAAAGTTGGGATTGCGAGTTACTCTTGGAGCAGTCTGCTTGGCTTGTTTGTTCAGTCTTCAGTTCTTTATTCTTGAAGTATTTCTCAATGCTTGGTAAAAAGTAATGAAATAGATAAGTTACTTCATGATTACATGTGAGGTATAGTTTCTGGTACAAGTGATTTTCATTTCTGCACAAGAGTATCTTCATTCACTTACAGTAGAGTTTATCAGCTTTCCATGTATCTTGTCAAAACAATTTTCATTAGGGTTTTGGGGGGTGCTTTTTTATTTAAAAAAAAAAAAAAAAAAGGTTTGTTTTGGCATTAATGGAGTTTTGTTGGGGTTTTTTTATGTTTGAGGTTTTTTTGAAAATTACTTGATTTCTTCTCTGATTCAGTACATGTATAACATTCAACATGTCATCTTTGGGGTATATTTTGTATTTGACATTTATATAAATGGAAGTTAATGCAAATAGGGAAATGTGAGCTGTCCTGACTAGCATCTGGAAGGGTCACTGCTCATGTGTTTATGTTTTTTGGTAGAAGAAGCTGCTTACAACAGCTTAATTCCATCTCAGTATAAAAGATAGTGACTGCAAAGAATAGTCATCAGTGACTTTTTTGTATGTAACATTCTCACCAGGAAGACACACCGTGCTTGCTTATTTTTGTTCCTGTGGCTTGTCTTGGTTTACAAGGTTTTTGGTTGTACTGTGTTGAGGTTGTGGCCCTGCAAAGTTTGATGACAACTGTAGTTTTTGAAGTATCTGCTTCATAGAGTCTTAAACTACTGAACTACTGAAGATGTGTTGAAGCTGGGTGGTTTATTTTTGACTCATGAGGAGTTTATGAACACTTACGAAGTGTTCTAGGAGTTTCATTTCGTATTCGCAACCATATTCTACATGAGTGGAATTATTTTAGTTGTTTTACAGAAGTGATTTTTCCATCCCACACTTGCACTGAGTGCTCCTAACTTCAGTATTATTTGATAATGGGTCATGTATAAAGTTTTCATAAGAAAAATAAGACCAAGGATTTCATGTGTATATAGATTCATATTTGAAAGGTTGTTTGTTTAGGGTTTTTTTCCCCTTTTTCTTCTCCTTAATTTTTTTGGTACTGTACTAAGTCAGAGGCATTTATCTTTTGAACACAGGGTGATCCATACTGCAGCACACTTGATTTTAGCCAAAAGCCTGAGAAGTGATCATTTGTGGTCAAAACTGGATGAAGTAAAGTTCTAACTTTGTTTATTCTGCTTTCAGTGCTTTTACAGAACTCCTATTAACATCTTAATCTTGTAATTGAAATTAGGGATAGTACCAATTTTCTTCTGATGCAGTCTGTGTAATAGCAGGATTCCTGAAGCTATGCCTTCTTCTGTTCTTTACATTTGTATGTGAAGTTAGGTTTTCTAATTTGGTTTTGTTCTTACTAAAGTAAGAATAGAAAAATATAAGAAACTTCTGCAACATTTTAGTTGAGGGAAAATGCAGAGTTCATTTTGAGCTCATACTACAATAAATGAGGTGTCAGATTTTGATGTTAAATGTTATTGAAGACTTTTATGAGTTTTGCAGAAATTAAAGAAACTATTTAACTTGAATCATTGTTTTAGCCATCCGAAGAATAACAATTAAAAAATCATATAGAGAGGAGTTTTAGATAATTGTGTTTCTATTTGCAACTTTTTTTCCCCCTTTTTTTTTTTTTTTTTCCCCTCACTTTGGAGTCATACTCAGGGCAATTGGGATGCAAAACCTGGTCTTTTTCATCTGTAATATGTCTTGATTCCTATGTTTAGCTTTTGAGCTCTGGAGGAAGCTGTCAATTGTATATTTTAGTAACTTCTTTGCATCTCACTATTGGCATGAGCACCTGTGATAGCAAAGATGTCAGAATTCGATTTTCTTTGAAGACTGGTACACAGTTTGCTTGCATCAAATAATAAATCAGCATGTAAATAAATAATTATTCAAGCTTTTCCACACCTGTGTCATTTTTCAGTCCTGATATTTCTTTGTAACAAATTGTTAATGCTGTCAATAAAAGGCAGACTGTTAACATACTTTGCAAGTGTTAATAACCTGCATAATAACACTGTGTCCACTGAGCTGAATATTAGAAATACTTTATATCTTTCTTATGTATTATTTTATTACATGAAAATAATAATATGAAAGCAGTTTTTCACACAACATACAGGGTTTCTGTTGCTGGAATTGGAGGATTTTTACTGAAGACAGGGTGGAAGAGTGGCACAGAATCAGATACAAGCCATTTCCTTAAGTCACTTAAGTCAAGTGCCTCTACCTTTATTCAGATTTAGCATATTTTGGGCAGTCAACTGTCCAAATTATGCTAATCTGAATAGAGGCAGAGACACTTGAAATTAACTTGGTGCTCTGACTTTTGCAGTTTCAGTCTCTTAATACTTTCATACTATATAACTCTGATTGATTAAGTGAGTTTGTGTGCCTGCTCCTAGAAGAGCTTGATTGTGGTTTTGTAGGTGGTCTTTATCCACTTATAAGCATCCCAGGTTAGTAACAAAGCTTCCTACACAGTAATGCTGTTCTGTGTTTCCTTTCCACCTTTTTGCTTTGCTTTAACTGTTGGTATCCACTGCCAACGTCTTCGTCTTTAACTTTAGAAGTCTTTCCAGTAGCAATTTGAAAGTTACCTCCTCCACTTATAGATGATTCTCCTGCTACCCTCCCCCATTCCCAAGTCACAGAAATAATAGGTTAGTATTTAATTGTAGCCTGACTTCACAGACTTCTCTGATTTCACACCCTACTTACTCAGTGTTATGCGGAGAGAGATGTAACGTGTTCTGTTAGAGGAAACAACTCAGTCTTACAGCATCTTCTTGAGGTAACTGCATGCCGAAAATAAGTCAGTCTTTTCTGGACTGTTCTGAGGTAGTGCTTCATTAGACTATAGAACTTTTCCCACTTTTTCCAAATTGTTACAGAAAAAATTTTGTAAGATGGTGTCACCATAAGCTAGATGTTGTCTCTAGGTCTGTGTTCCATTAAAATGTTACTTCTTTAAGTCCTTATGACTTTCTACGCTTGACTTTTTGGTTCACCTTTTGCATTGTGTTTCAAACTGTGCTTCTTAATTTCCTTTGCATATTTGCACTTCCATTTTCTGTATGGCAGATGATCCAGTGATTTTATCTGTCAGTGATACACACTTTATCAGCTGGTACTAGCAACATATTTTGTTCCACACAGGAAGCTGGAAAGATAAAATCCATTAGGCGACCACCATTTATGACAGTTTTTAAAAACAATTATTTTTTCCATCACTGGTGGTATCAGGGTAAATTTTTCCTCGCTCAGAGTGTAACAGTGTGATAGAGAAGGTTTTTGACTGACATGAAATAGTGCTTAAAGCCTCTGCTATAAAACTGAGCCTTTAAGAATGGTCTGAATAAGGAGGGAGAAAGATTTGTGTATGCTAGAGATAAGGGCACAGTCGGGATGTGCCTGAAAATTGTTGTGAACATTGGAATAGGAAATAGAAGCAGTCTTGTGTTCATTCAAGCTTCTTGATGGGAAAGAGTGATAAAAGAACTAAGGAGATCATGGAGAAGCATTTACCTTGAGTAAAGTATTTATTGGGAATTATGCCCATTATTTACCAGAGGCTGCCAATAACTGTGGAATTATTGTGGACTTAATTGGTATGGGGATGCTTACAGCTTGAGATGAAACTTGGGATGCAATGCTGCTTCATTTGATTCAAGTTCTGGTTAATGCATATGTTAACTGTAAGAGATTCTCCTACTGTAAGTGAAAAAAATCATGAAAATGTTTGTCATCATGGTTTTACTTTATAGATACATGTAAAAGCTATGAAGCCATTCTCTTTCCTACTTGCCATTATAAGAGCTTAAGTGCTGCCAAAGGGTCAAGAGGAGTTCTGGTCCTTACATCAAATCACCTCCTGTTCTTTGAAATACAAGCTGAAGATAAACACACTTATGGGATCTCGCATCTTCAGAAGTCATCATAAATAGTCTGAATTAATAGAATATGATTAAAGTTGGGATTTTTTGTTAGAATTTTTTAAAAGATGGGTTTCTGTAATAACTTGACTTCAGTTGGATAGTATGTTTCAGAAGAAGATATTCAGAAAATATGATTGCCATTAATTTAAAAAAGTCACCCATGTAATTCTTCAATAGCAAAAATCATCTCTAAATGCAAAAATAGATATTGACGTCCAGTTTGGTTGCTAATGAGGCCCACTTAAGTCCTGGAGTGCTAAAGTGGCATTTAAAGAAAAAATGTAACAGTCTCATATTTGTGTAATTTGTGGTTGTTTAATAGAGCTGCTGTGTGTGCCTGGAAGGCTGTAGCTCTTACAACAGGGGATGCTCCTGTCACAGGGAGTAGCTTGAAGGGGAAGTTTAGGGGTGAATATGCTTCCTGCATGACAGTAAAGCTGAAATGGTGTATGAGTCAGCAACTTAGGATAGGAAGAAATTCTTTCTATATGCTTTCCCAGTAACAAATACATGTTAAGTAATTTGTGCCAGTATCACATTTTCTGCTTGTTTTAATCTGGCAAAAACAAGATCACAGGTTCATGTCATAAAGGGTAAAGTTAGCTTAATTTAGGTTTTTGGGTTTTATTTTTTCACCAATTCAGTAACTAGACAGTTTACCTTATAATTAAAGCCTATCAAAGGATTTAGCTATTGATTTTCATAAGCAACAAGGAAATATGTCAGAAGTTACCATGTCAGAAGTACCTGCGTTTATAAGAACTTCCTGATGACAGTAATTGTGTAATAAAGGCTGGGTAAGTTACATTCGTTGGATACTATTAATGGAAAAAAGAGTGCATTAATCTTACACTGAATTAAACAATAGTATTTCATTCAAAACTTTTAATTGAAGCCATCTGTTTCTGCATGATGAGATTTTTAACATCAAAGTTTTGAACTTGAGCTAGAAATTACTGGCAAAGAGACTATGGCCTGTCTCAAGCAGAAATGAGGACTAAATGAACAATGGTGTTCTGCAATTTAAGATTTCTTCCGTTTCTTTTAATGTAATAATCTAGTGAGCAGTATTTCATGTTTAAAGCAGTATTGTTTCATTGTGCAAGATAACATACAGCCATAAATCTCATGTCATGTGTCGGTACTGGCCTTTGCCAGAAGAAGTTGGTGCTCAGTTATTTCTGTAAGGGAGCTTTTAAAAGAGTATGTTTCTAGCTTAATATAAAAAATAAAGTTTTACTCTGTGCAAACACTGACAGAGTTACAGATGGCTTTATATAGAAATAGTAATAGGTCAACCACTTTAGAGGAATGCAGGTCTTTGTATTTGTGATAAGTATGTTACTGTCTGAAAAAGTATAAAATACTTATTGAATAAATATTATAAATAATTCCATAAGGGTTTTTTTTTCTTATTGTTCAACTGGAGCTTGGAAACAAATGTATGATTTCATTTTCTTTTTTATTCTGCCTCCCTCCCCCTCCAGGTATTAAGTCTTAAAACAGGTACTTGTTTTCAAGAAGTACTATGGATGACACAAAAAAAGCTTGCAATAGCTCTTGCAATGATGGAGTTCTACTCAGAATGGGCCTCAATGACAACAAAGCTGGAATGCAAGGTTTGGATAAAGAGAAAATCAATAAAATTATCATGGAAGCTACTAAGGTTGGTTTGCTTACTCTTTTCCTGCTGCTTTTTCCGTTGTCCAGTACCATAAGGTCCTCTTCCTCCCTTCTCCAAATGTTATCCCCCACATGTGTAAATGGAGGGCACCTCCTAAGAAGAAATGTATGTGTGTGGAATTAGGAGAAAAACTATAGCTTAATACTATAAGGATTCATTCCCAGGGACATGAAGGAGCACAACTGAATACGTCTTTAAATACTCTCATTTTGCCCTAAGCAGTGCGTTAATATCACAGTGTTGTCCCTTTTGCATGTCGCATTGTTAATCAGCCAAGCAGATATACCTGTATTGGTCACCTTCCTATAACTTTTGAATTTTATATAGTCAGGTTTTTCTAGTCCTTTCAGTAGAATTTCTTTGTGTTTACCACCTCTTTTCTTGACTGTCCTCTCAGTGTTCAAGAGAGGTGGCCAGTAGTATGCAACTTTGTACCAAATATCCACAGAGGACCCCACAAAGCGTTGGAATATTAGTACTTTTGTTCTTGGAGATTCTTTACTTTATTTGAGCATCTCTGTGGTTTTTTTATTTTTCCTTGCACAAATGTATGTTCCACTTGCTGCTGCTTTGGCCCTGGGTTATCTGGTTGATATTTTGCTCATGAATTCTGTGTTGACTGCCATTGCTGTGTGGTAAGCTGTGGGGGTGCAGGGAGCAGAAAACCTACTATGAAGAGCTTTTATTTAGCAAACTTTATTTTCTGCTTGCATTTTCACTTTGATACTTTATATGCTGTTGAGCCCCTTGTTGATTAGATATTTCTTTTACTTATTCTGTTTGCTCTTTCTTGAAAACATAGTGCTTTGTCAGACATATCTCTAACAATGATATTTGGATAAATCATTTTGTCAGAACAGCTACTGTTTCATTTTCTGTTGTGGAATAGAATGAATTATAAAATAGGTTTTCAAAGCTGATAAACGGGCATCTATCTGTGTGTCAGAAATACACTTCTGTGAAAAAAGGCAAAAGAATGGAAGAGATATAGCTCAAGAAATCTGAAAAGAAGTGTTGATTCTTTTTCTTAACCTTTTCTTCAGTCTTCAAAATTACCCCTACAAACACTACCCATAATTGTATTAAAGCAAGATTTTATAGCTTTTCAACTGGAAAAATACTGCAAGAAATTTAAAGAACCCCAAAGCTTAATAAGAGTCTTAAGTATTGGGCTGATTCACGCACCAACAGTTTGATACTGACTTCTTTCAATCAGCCTTGATAAGTCACATTTGATTGCAGAGGGAAGATGAAATGCATGTCTGATATTGAAAGTAAACACACAGTAGTTTCTTCTAATTAGAGACTTCTTCTAAGCAATGAGGTATGACTCGTTACAGTCTTGCCATTCATCCTGTTTATCATTATTGTAAAAGTGGGTATTTTTGCTTTGTATATTTATGCCTGATTCTTATTTGACTATGGCCGAATTCTTGTCATTGGCAACAATTTGATAGCCAAAGGCTTAGAGCTAAAAATTTGGCCACTTTTACAGGTTTTATAAGTGACATTTCAGACAGTTCAATAAAAGACATTACTTCTTCCTGAAATTGTTATTTTTCTTGTAAGCTAACTAGATATTGTTAGAAAAATATTGTATTTCCTGGTTTATAATTTTCTTCTTTTCTATTTCATCATATGCCCTCTTTTCTTTGTTAGGAAGGAAGTCATATACATTCTTTGCATGATTGTTGTCTTTTTTATGTTTTTATTACATCTCCTTTTCTTAAAGGAGTAATTACATACCTGAGAGTGAGAGGGCTTTTTTATACTGATTTGCTTTTCATCACCAACTTCCAATTAACTTCTAATTCTGCAGTATCCTTCAAGTTTAAATGGCCAATGAAACACTCAACATTATAATTGGATTTAACTTTTACAATGTCATTATTTATTTCCGTGTAGATTAAAAGTATACATAAGTCTGGGAAAATGCTTAATTTTTTTTTATTTTTTTATTTTCAGGTTTTTTTACTCCTCTCAGAGGTATTACAAAGAATAGTTTGACTTTTAGCTACTATTTCAGGTTTTTGTGGTCAAGTGTTAGAATGAATGAACATAGTAAGTTCTCTAAATAGTCCCTTGTACTCATCTGAGTTTAGGGTATCTGAGAAGGAGAAATGCATCTGTGTCTTTTGAGGAGGGAGATGTAAAGCACCACTGGTGTCTCTTGTGCATCATTTATATGAAAATACAAAGTACGCATTAGAAACCATTACTGTTCTTTACGTTTTCTGTATTTAAAGATCAGATGTGGTTATTCGTAGGAAAAGACAAAAAACATAGTGTTTTTGCAATTTTCTTCCAGGGTTCTAGATTTTATGAAAATGAACTTAAAAAAGATCAACAAGTTAACCAACGGATTGAAAAAATGATGCAGCTAAAAGAGAAAATTACAACACAACAGCTCTTGAAAGCACAGCTACAGGTACTAATTAATCTTATAAAAACATCTTGGAGTGAAAGGTGAATGAGAAACACTTTGGTGTGTTCTAGTATATTGCATTAAATTCTGGTAATAAGTATAATGTTAACTACCATTTTGATGTTAGCCACGCAAGTAAAACTGCACAATGTTTTCATGATGCAATCTTAATAAAAACTTGCTAAAAGAATAAATTGTAAAATCACTCTGAAATGTTCTCTAAATGAGTAAAACAAAGTAATTCCTGTTTTTCTAAGTCCGGTTAGTTTATAGGGCTGCCATGGTTTATGTAAACATTTTGTTAAATACCTTATTAATACCAGTCTTGAGTTTACTTTCTGTTTGTGTAATATATATATATTTGTATTCAGTGGCCTGCAGTGGGAGGAAGGGGATCACAGTTGTCAACTCTTCTGGATATAATTTATTTCTTATTTATGCTAATTAATGAAAAAATAATCATGGTAAGCAGTCACAAGAAATATAAGTGTCCTGAACTAGAAAGATGAAGAGGGTGTTTATCTTCTCAAATGCTAAAGACAGATAACAGTATCCAAAGTGTTACTGTGTATGAAAGGTTGTTGGAAGAAAACAACGTCACCAAGACTGCATGCTAAACAGTCTTAGGCGCAACAGAATTAAAGTTGCTTGTAGAAGCTTAATTCCTTTCCTTTTTCATTTGTACTATGATTCAGTCTTTAATTATATGATTGCTTGCTGGTTTTCCCTAGCAGGCTTCCTGCTTCATTCATTGCACAGTGCAGACAGTGTGCACTGAGTGGGCAATTATTCAATATTTACTGTTGTCTTCATTGTTCAGTGGGTGGCCCTAAGCTTTGTTTGTTGTATGCTAGTCTAACACAGCCTTGAATGCAGAATTGCTGACTTCCTCATACGCTTCTCTATGTTACACACCACATAGTGTGAATTCTTTAAAGTATTGCAATACTCCAGCAGAGTAGTTTGTTTTGTACATGAGGAGCTGAAGCACATGAAAATTAAACACATCCATTATTTTGAATGCTGTTGTGAGGATCATAAGTCCTGAGCTTTGGTGTACAATCTTTCTTCATTCATTGCAGATTTGCCAATTACTTCTGTAAATTATGTCAGTATATCAAATTTGTGCCCAGTAAATCTTCTAATTACTGAGTATCTCTGGGAAGTTTGTTATATGCATGTATGCCTCAACTTGTTTTAGTTAATATTTAACATGGATCAGTTATGTCTCTGCTTGTTCGGTATTGTTTTGTTTGTTGTTTGTTTTTTGTTGTTTTGGGCTTTTTTTGTGGTTGTTGTTTGGTTGGTGTTTGGGTTTTTTGTTTTTTCTTTATTGTGTTTTTGTTTTGGTTTTTTGTTCGTTTGTTTGTTTTGTTTTTATTTTAGGGTAGCTTTTAAGTCATTTAATTATGAAAAAGATAACTTCCTTTTCCATCCTTCCTGGTTCATTATTGCTGTTGCCCTCATTCATTCATTCAATTGCAAGTTCTGACCCTGTTACTCTCTCCCTGTGCCTTTCTTTTAATTTATCCTACCCTTGATTTTCCTTTTCTTGTCCCACATCCCCAGATTCCATCAGTCCTCTTTCCAGAGCAGTCATTGTTTGTGCCTCCAGAGTCCCCATTGAAGTCCCCAGTCTCCTGTCCCAGCAGTTTGTCTGTCTATGCCTGATATCCAAAATGCCTCTCCCTTTTCCTGTCACTTACCTGCCAGCTACTCTTTCCCAGGCCATTATCTCCACTTTAACTTTGCAAGTCTTATGTGCCTTATTTGTTTGGTTTTTTTTTTTAATATGCGCTGTGTGGTGTTTAATCATCTTCTTTAGGTCTTTGGATACATAGTTAGGTCTCATTATCTTCTGTTCTTTGATTTTATATATCAACTCTTAGTTTTATTTCTGCCTTCTGATATACCATGAGATAATTTGTTTTCTTAAAATTTTAAGTATGAGATATTCACAATGCCATGGGATTTCTCTAAGTAGGTCTTTGAAGAGGCTGGAGATCTGCTGATAATATGAAGCTGGGGGGAGTGGCTGATACACATGAAGGCTGTGCTGCCATTCAGCAGGACCTTGATAGGCTGGAGAATTGGGTGGAGAGAAACCTAATGAGGTTCAACAAGGGCAAGTGCACCTGGAGAGAAAGAAGGCTGAGTACCAGTACAGATGGGGTGCTGACCTACTGGAGAGCAGTTGAGCTGAGAAGGACCTGGGAGTATTGGTAGATGATAAATTGACTATCAGCCAGCAGTGTGCCCTTGAAGCCAGGAAGGCCAGTAGTAACCTGGGGTGCATTGGGAGAAGTGTGGCCAGCAGGTTGAGGGAGGTGATCCTCCCCCTCTATTCAAGCCTAGTGAAGCCATATCTGGAGTCCTGTGTCCAGTTCTGGGCTCCTCAGCACAAGAAAGATGAGCTACTGGAGAGGGTCCAGTGGAGGCCATAAGGATGATCAGGGCTGTTATGAGGCGGGACTGTGAGAGCTGGGCCTGTTTAGTCTGGAGAAGACTGGGAAGACATCTCTTTAATGTATGTAAGTATCTCAAAGGTGGGTGCCAGGAGGATGGTGCCAGACTCTTCAGTGACAGGACAAGGAGCAATGTCCATAAATTAAAACAGAATGGGCAGAGGCTTCTTAGCAGGGCCTGTTGCAATAGGATGAGGGCTGATGGTTTTAAACTGGAAGAGAGGAGATTCAGGCTGTGTGCGAGGACAAAAATCTTTATGATGAGGGTAGTAAAATACTGGCACAGGTTGCCCAGAGAGTGGTGATATCCCTGGAGATATTTAAGACCAGGCCAGATGTGGTTCTGGGCAACCTGATCTAGTTCAAGTTGTCCCTGCTCATTGCAGGGGGATTGGGCTATATGATGTTTGGAAGTTCCTTCCAACCCAAACTATTCTATGATTCTATGAGGAAGAACTTCTTTACATTGAGTGTGGCAGAGCACTGGAACAGGCTGCCCAGGGAGGTTGTGGAGCCTCCCACTCTGGAGACATTCAAAACCCAATGGATGCATTCCTGTATAACCTGCTGTAGGTGGCCCTGCCTTGACAGCAGGGTTGGACTAGATGATCTCCAGAGGTCCCTTCCAACCCTAATGATTCTGTGATGTAAAAATAAACAAAAAGGTCCCTGTTTACTGGATTTATTGGACAAAATCCTGGTTACATGGTGGAAATGGTAACATAAATAGAATGTAGAATCTGCAAGGTGAACCACTACTGGAGTGTATATATGCCAGGAAATTTGTGAGCATCTTTTTCATTTTTTACAGTTTTCTTTAGAAGGCCTTCTTTGCAGAAGAGCACTTAACCACCATTGATTTTTGCAAATATTGGCACAGTAGAAAGTGCTTATAAAGCTTCTTAAAACTTCCATTTATGTATACAAATATTTATTTGGATTTTTTTGTTTGTTTGCTGGAGTTTTTAAAATAATCTTAAATTTGAAAGGTAGTTTGAAGATTTTCTAATGAATGTCATTGTTATATTTTAAGAGAAATTATATACTGTACAGTATCATGTGATTCTTAATTTTGGAAAACTTCACTGTAACAGAGTTAGATTATCCCAACAGTCTAGAGTTAAATAGGTTGAAATTCAGCAGTAGTTAATAATGCTTTAAAAAGTATCCAGCTGCTACCAGATTTGCAAACTGCTGTACTAATGTTTGCTATTTTTATCCACGTGGATTTTTCCCAGATGTTTATTCTATAAATAGTTACTATTAACTTAAAATTATATCACTGTTTGTTATCTCTTCACCTTGTCAGATGCTTTTACAAATATAAAAAAGATTTTGAATGATCTTTTCTGTCTTACTTTGGCAAAGCAATTTAAGATAGAAAACGTGTATTTTGCATCATGGGATAAAAAGAAGTGAGAGGTTATTCTTTAGATCATTTGAAAGTCACTAGAAGGAGAATTAAACTTCAGTTACAATTTGTTTTTTTTTAGGTGGTTGTTTTTTTGGTGGTTTGGTTTTTTTTTCATCTGGCTTGGAAATAAAAAGTCTCAGTATCTTTTTCTGTCTTCAACGAAAAATTGGAAGCAGCTTTTAAAAACTTGTCAGCCTGGCTTCCCTCTAAGAAATTATTCTGTGACTTTCCTCATCTTACTAAGGAAACATTTGTAGGTGCATGAAATTTGCCCAGTATGTCTGTGTGTGTTTTGTTTGGGTATATTACTTGTTGTATCGTTTGCTTTTGCCAAAGAGTTATCTTTTTGTATTTCTGATTAGTTTATTTAATTTTACTTCATTTTTCAGATGCATGTTTTAACTGATCAGTAAGTATGATGATACATTTGGAGAGAAAAGGCAAAAAGAAGTTTGTTCTTAATTTGATTAGTTGAAATTTAGAAGTTATGTGACTAGAGAAGCAATTGACAGAATTAATTAAACAATTTGAGTTTCAGAGTAACCTGAAAATTATCTGTATATTTTAAAATAATGAAGGTTTTTCATTATTACTGTGTGACTTGAACTCTTACTGAATTAGTAGCATAATGAAAATGATGTAAATTACCCATATTTTGTTGTTGTTTGAATGACTTTCCACGTGTTTTTAATTTGTCTAAACCAGTTTTCTCGGCCTCAGGGAGCATACTGTGCTCTTCTTTATGGAATAGCTTAGTTTGAGGCCCCATTCTAGCCTTTCAGCCCTCAAATCAACTTGGAACAAAACAGAGAAAATACTTTGTAAATTGTAACTCAGCAATTTAGTTTGAACATTCATACCCATTTGCCTTGGTTCAAGAGTCTAAACACGGGTTTTTGGATAAGGGTTTTGTGTTTTTTATTAAGCAGCTCTGTCAAGGGAAAAAAGACAGAAAATGTCTTCAAGTAACCATGGAAGTTACACATAAACATCCCTCTCCAGGACCATAAACCCACTGCAATCAATCCAGAGACATTTCTGTAATTGTATCTTGATGTCATTAATGTGTGTGTCCTTGTACTTGCAAGCAATGAGTACTTAAATTTCTTGAACTCTATCATGCCTATTTGGTGGGGGGGTTTATTTTTTTTCTTTTTTTTTTGTTGTTGTTTGTTTGTTGTTGTTGAATTATCTCTTTCACTTACAGAATGGTGTGCAGTACTGCCAACATAGGCATCTTAAATTCTTAAATCAGTGGACTTCAAAATTGCCTGCCAAATAATGCATTCACACTTTCTGGTCACGCAGTTCATAACTTATTCACATTTGAAAGACATTTCAGAAACAAGCCCATGATGTGCAAGTCTTTTTACAACAGAATGCAAGCAAATTAAGCCCAATTAAAGTAGTTCATGGAGATGTCCTTGTGCTTGGCTTCTGCCTCACAACATCGTGGAACTAATGCAGCAGGAGTATTGCTCACTGCCTGCTAACAGACAGTACATGTTTAACTCCGAGTGAAATGTGCTCCTATGCATGGACTTTTCTTAAAAACTCATCTTGCATTTTTTGCTACCAATCCAGCCTTGTATGATATGGATTCCTGTAACAAATGTTGAAGAATTTTATAAAGGGATTAAAAGTAGTTTACTTAGCAGTAAATGAACCTGTTTGTTTGGAACCTTATTTTTCTGACAAGATAACTGGATCTGCCCTGTGAGCTGTCAGCCTTCTCTTAGCCTGTCTAGGCCAGTTTTCTGAAGTGTAGTAGCTTAGTTTAGGAGCACTGGAAATTCTCTAAAAGCATGAAAGCATGTTTTGTTGTGGGTTTTTTTTTTTTTTTTAATAACCTGTATCCTGTAGCTAAAGCTGCATATTCAGTGGTCTTACAAAGTTTCTGTCTGAGTCAGGTGATATATCCTTCCTTCCCCTCCATAGGTGGGGTTTTGTTGTTTGTTGGGTTAGTATTTTTTTTTCATTGGGGTTGGCGTTAGGGGGTTTTTTGTAACATTTGATGCAGCAACAGCAGTGTTCTGAGAGCAAGCTTCATCAGAAACTTTGTTGAGGGTGCGTTTTTTTGGCGGTGCTTATTTGGTGAGGTTTGCTCATTTGTTTTGTTTGTTTTTTTAACTACATGCCAGATGCATTTGATTTTCTAGGATCATCTGTACTATTGCACCTCTGCGAGGTTAATAGTTTTTCAATTACTGTCTTATCCTGTTCAGGTGGACAAACTTGTGGTAGAACTGGAACAGAGCCGTAACCTTAGCAATACGATTGTACACATAGACATGGATGCCTTCTATGCAGCTGTGGAGATGAGAGACAAACCAGAGCTGAAGGAAAAGCCTATAGCTGTGGGATCAATGAGTATGTTGGTATGGCCAAATGTCAAGCTGATATAGAAATCAATTACATGAATCTAAAGCCTAATGAATTATACAATAATAATGCAAGATAACACTGTTACATAGAAAAAATTTGTAAGTGTGGAAAAGTAATCAAAAATAGAGGAAACATTGGTTCTTAGACTGGACCATGTAAGATGGATTTTACTTTTTGGTAAAAAGTGTACTGATGAAAGTTTAAAGGATGTAAACAGGTTGAAAGATGGTGGGAGGAGATGCATATAAATTCTCAGTGTTTTGAGGGTTTTTTTTCATGGAGATATATGATACAACTTGATTATTTAACACTGAACTTCAAGAAAAACCTGATTACTGAGCACTCAACTTTTTTAATCTCTCCTAAGTCTACCTCAAATTACCATGCTAGGAGATTTGGTGTGCGTGCAGCCATGCCTGGATTTATTGCTAAAAAGCTATGTCCACATCTAACTATAGTACCATTAAACTTTGGAAAATACAGCAAAGTGAGTAAGGAGGTAAGTCTAAAAGTTCTCTCTAACCAAAAGTCAATGCGCTTGGTTTTAGACTCTATCAATACATAACTTTTAGGTAATATGAAAAGTAGTAGTTTAAATATTGAACTCTTCAGTGATGTGGCTTTGAAAACAAAACAGGGAGGTGAAAAGCATTACATTCCCCCATCTTGCTATTTGATTTAAGTCATGCTTCAGTAAAAGCATGCAAATATCTATCAGCATCTTTACTGATTATCAGCATCATTACTGATGCCGATAGAGATTTGCAGAACTGTGTAGTAAGCCAGTGATACCACTTGAGCCTCACTATTCTTAAAACTTCAAAACCATGGAGCATAATCTAACTACTGGGAGAGCACATAGGAAAAATGGAGATAATAATTTCATACCGTGTGTAATCATTATTTTGAATGCTGATTACTGGAGAGAGAACCAAAGAGCATTAGTGAGTTCTAATGCAGATTCATTTGTTTCAAAAGAAGGGACTTGAAATAAACAGCAAAAAATTAAGGAGAAAATAAATGATTTTGCTTTAATGGAAGTAATTTTACTTAGTGCCAAGAGAAATACATAGGTGTCCTGGGTTCAGCAGTAGCAGTCATTTTTCTCGTTCTTAGTAGCTGGTGCAGTGCAGTGTGTTTTTGACTTCTGGCCTGGGAACAGTGCTGATAACACCAGTGTTTTTAGCTGCTGCTTAGAACGTGTAGTCTGACCAAGGACTTTCTGAGCATCATGCTCTGCCAGGGAGGAGGGGAAGCTGGGAGGAAGCAGAGACAGGACACCTGACCCAAACTAACCAAAGAGGTATTCCATACCACAGCATGTCATGCCCAGTATGTAAACTGGGGGCAGTCACCTGGAAGAGTTAGATCACTGCTTGGTCAGGCTGAGTATCAGTCAGTGGGTGGTGAGTGGCTGTATTCTCTTCCCTTGTTATTTCCCTTCTCATTATTATTATTGGTGGTAGCAGCAGTGGTCTGTGTTATACCTTAGTTACTGGACTGTTCTTATCTCAACCTGTGGGAGTTATGTTCTTTTGATTCTCCTCCCCATCCCCCCAGGAGGTGGGGGGGGGGGGGGAGCGAGTGAGTGAACTATGTGGCTGATTTATGGCTGGGCTTAAACCACGACAGTAGGATACCTGAAATTCTGTTAAAAAGAAGAAAAAGATCTTTTGTAAACCTTAAATCAAGCTATGTGTGGCACACGTCTCCTGATTTCAGTAACATGCCAATATTTATTTATTCTTATGAAGCCTTAATCTCTTTACATAAATGAAGGTAATTACTAATTTTGATCGTGTTTTATTTTTCTCACTTCTAATAAAACATGTATAGATATGAGTATTTCAGAATACGTTTTAACTTGTTAAGGATCTCAGATTTCACAATATGTATTTAACTTTTTGTTTGATGGGGTCAAGTATTAAATGTTGAGATTGATTTGGTTGTGCAGTTATGTTTTTCTCTTAGGATTTGGATTGAAAATATTTAAATTTATTTCATTTTGTCCTCAAAAGTTGAGCAGTGAATCTTGTCTTCAATGAGTTTCAGAAAGATGAAGCACATGTTTGACTAAAACTAACAGAGAAAGCATGACACAGTCAAATTGTCCTTGTTTTAGAAAAAAAAAAAAAAGGGTGGGGAGAGGAGAAAAGGTAGATACTTTATTTTGACCGTTTAATATATTATATTGCCTTCTGGGAAGACGCATTATCACTGAAGATTTTTCTAACCTGCGGCATTAACCAGTGCTTTAAAACACTGGCTATAATTTCAGTTTGAATATAATTTAAGACTTAAGTGTGGGAGTTTGCAATGGTTTTTTGGTTGGTTGGCTGGGGGGCTTGTTTAGTTGGTTTTGGTTTGGGGATTTTTTTTTTAATGTTTGCATATGTGATGTCTGAAGCACAATCCCCAGAGAGGTGCATCAACTCATGTGCTTTGCTGAGTTCCCAGGTCCCCAGAGTTTTATTCAGGTGGTACTACCATGTCTGTGAACCTCTCAGTTCCTCTGAAATTGCTATACGCTGATCTGATGACCTGTGTAAAATACAGGTCATAGAGTAAAATACAATGCTCAAAATCCGTTTAGTTCTCACTTATTGTTGTGTCTTGCTACTTTTAAGAAGCAAGTAGCAGTAGTTACCAGTATGGATAAGTAGTTTTATATATTAATTCTGCTTTTATTGCTTGGTCATCTTCAAGTTTCCGAGTACATTGGTTTACTTTAATTGTGTGTCAAGATCTGCTCTTACAGCAGCAAAGCTTTAAACTTCCACTGTGTGTTTATTAAGGTTAGAGAAATACTGGCCGAATATGATCCCAATTTTATGCCTATGGGCCTAGATGAAGCCTACCTGAACATAACAGAGCACTTGGAAGAAAGACTGAACTGGCCTGAAAATAGGAGAAGATTCTTTTTTAACACAGAAGGCACTACAGAAGGTGGTAAGGAAATTATTCTCTTTTTAGGCAGTCACCTGAGACTCAGGGAACAGTTGGTTTCTGTTAGGGTTCCTTGGTAGAATGAGGATGGCACTAAACAATAGTTATAATTAAAGCTTTATTTTCCTAATAGGAAATCATGATTAGAATAGCACAGAATTTCTCCAAGCAGAGTCAATGAAGTACAATCTTTAAGTAACGTAATACAGAATTTCTAATACAACTTAACTTTAAAATTTCTAATCACCTGGATCCTTCGAGGGTCATGTCAGATCTTAATACGTGGATTGCTATATCAATATAACAATCATAACCTAGACTTGAATTATATTAAAGAATACACGGTCCTTGGAGGAAGCAGAAGACACAATGGAGGTGTCCTGGACAGGTGCTAGTCTCACTCACTGTCCAGCAGCAGTTCTGGTCCATGTTACCTGTTAGGACTTGTAAGTGTTGATTTTGCAGACAGCACTCTGGTGCTGTTACCATCCTTGTTCTGTGTCAGGGTCATCAACACCACTAGGCTGTCTGGGTGCCTGGGACCTGCAAGGACAGTAAGGACAGGAATAATCAGCCTCATGCCCAGGAACCGAGGCTGGTAGGAAGGGGAAGGAGAAATCTGTTTCATTTGTCCACTTAGTGCACAGGGCCTTAAGGGCGTGATAATGGGGGGAAAGGGAATGAATACATGACGTGGTCAGTCTCAGAGAATGGCTGCTTGCCCTGTAAAATAATATTAGTTATGCTAACTGCATTACCTGATGTCAGGAAGAGGGGGTAACTCATAATGTAAGCATCAGGTAAGCTGCACCCATTGAAAATGTAGATACTTAAGCCTTAATTTGTCCTCCCATATCTCTCTACTTACAATTTGTTGATTTACAGGTTAACTTCTTCTCCTGCTCTCCTGTGCATAGAAGGTGTGCAGCTAATGTTTTGGACTTGCAGGATTTTTTTTTTTCTTTTTTAACCTGAGTAAAATGTGTGAAAAGTGATAGTAAGTTTGTTTAAGGAGGTGTGGAATAAACTACTGTTCTAACAGTTATTTGTATTTTGTAAAGATGTTTCCAAAAATACTATAGTGCTGCGCATCAGAAACATGAGAAGTTGTCTGCAAAAAAAGTATGTGTAAACTCTAGTTACATGATTGTTTTACAAGAATAAAAATGTATAAAGTAATGAGCACTGCAGAAGTTATGGTAATTCTTGAGATATGACTGAATTTCATTTGAATCTAGAAGATGGAGTTGGAACCATGTCCACAACTGTGTACACAATCAGGAATATTAAAAAAACAAGGAATCATACAGATGGTTGACAGATGCACAAATCAGAACATTTATATTTTAACTATTCAAAAATTATCTAAATAGAGGATAATCAAAGATTCACTACGACTGGAAATTATAAATAGAGTAGAAAGAGAAAAACAGGCATAGTCTTTACTAAACATCACTTAAGGGTACTCATGCGCCTTTCATACTTCTCAATCATCTTCATCCTTCCAAAACACAACTGAGCACTTAGAATGCGCAAATATAATGGTAAAGTTTGTGGAGTCAGACGAAGGGCTGCTGGCATTACTTGTTTTATCATGACTGCAATTGAAAACAAGAAGCTCACCAGCTCGGTGATTCTAAAACCAGATATTCCAGAGCCCTGATTTTCTTTGGAGAATATTGAAAAAACTGCTGCAAAAGATTTTTATTTCCACAACAAAATGGCGTATCTGGTCTTCATTCTGATATGAAACAAAAATAATGCCACAATCTTGATGTCTTTCTGCTGCTAGAGTAACAGGCCAGTGAATGTTTTTGCTTTTCTGGAAGTTATATCTAGTCTCCTAGCGAATTCTTCCAATCTCAGCCAAGCTCAAATCACATTAAGAACAAAGCAGTTATGATGCCTTTCTCAAACAAACAAAAACCCCAAAAAACAAACAATGCAATTGCTTTGGCTATTTTTTTTTTCCCAAACAGAAAAAAACACCTGCTAATGAACTCCTTTCAGCCAGTGCAGAAGGAAATCAGTAAAGTATGTGTTTTATACAGTTGGATTAATTATTTCTGTTTCTGTCTAACATAGATAAAGATGATATAAATATGTCTGCCAAATTTAATGAAGGTGGATGCTCTTCTTCACCGGTATTGTTTGAAGACAGCACACCTCTGATCAATGACCATCCTGAACAAAGAGATAAATTGGTTGAAAATTCAGTTGTCTTTGGAACTTCTGCAGAGGAAGTTGTGAAGGAAATTCGCTTTAGGATTCAGCAGAAAACTCAGCTGACTGCCAGTGCAGGTATTCAAACACATGTGAATAATAATAATGTTTTGTATTTCCACAATATCTGCTGCTCTAATCTCAGAGAGCATTACTTAGGAAGGCAGCATTGCCACACCGTTGTGCTGCAAAGAAATATGCACACTTTGCAAGACTGCAAAGTCTGTGACTTTCAAGTGTTTCAAGAGATGTCATGGCTGTTAATGTCACTCCTGGTTTTTGTTTGGTCTCTTTGGTTGGTTTTTGTGTTAGTTTTTGTGGGTTTTTTTAATCACAGAAGTAGTTTTATCACCCTTTTGCTTCTTTCTTCTTGAAATACTGGTAGTGTGGAACAATGAACAGTGTGCTCATGAGCTGAGTTTAGCACTGGTAGTTGTTATTTTAGTGCTCTGTGTAAACTGGTTTTGAAAGCCAGTGGTCAAGTGAAATCTGTCGCTGGTTGCTAGTCCGCTGTTAGTTTTCATAGCGGATCTATATTGTTAAGTAGTTCTAACTCCGCATTGTTCCTTGCTTAAGGCAATATCAAAGTTCATTTAAAAGTTCTCACAGAAGCAAAACATGTTAAAGTTAATACATTATTCAGTAGCTTTTTAATATTTAGCATTCAAGTTTTATGTCTTTTGTTTTCATGGAATCTGCCTGTAAATCTTTGTCATGTTAATATTAATCTGGATTAGGTCACTAGTGTGTATGTCCCCAGCCACTTAGTTTGGATGCCATCTGATCTGCTCTGTGTACCGGGTCAGTGAGGTGTCAGGGAATGCTGAGCTTTATGAAACAGATGTGGAAGACCAGGAAAATGTTGAATGTTAAGCAGACATAAAGGAACAGCTAATAAGCAGGATGAGACAACTCTCCAGTGTAGGGGATGTGACAGCCCTCCCATGTATGGGATGAGACAACCCTCCTCATGAGTAGTACCAAAATAATAATTTTGGTCTAGTGAAATTTTGTCTTCTGGAGAATGAGTTACAAAGCAGGCATAGTTTTTATAAGTGCATCAGGGGTTTTTTTTGCCCCAAAATAAAAAACAATGAGAAAGCTACTTGAAAAAATAGTGGTAATCAGTAATAAATAGAATTACTTAAACTATCTTGAATGATATGTTGTATTAGTGAGCAAATAAAAATTTAGACCACTAGAGCTGTAGCACAGTATAATAATTCTGTTTTTTCTGCTAAACCAATTCCAAGTTTATTTGTAAAAACAGTTACTTTGATAGAGAAGAGCAATACCTCTTCATTCCTACCAGGGAGAGAGAGACCTCTAAATGACTGCATAGCAGTGGTAGCCCACAAAAGACTTGAATTTGGTAAATTCTCTCAAAATTAATTTAGTGTTTTTGCTGTAATACAAGGGAGAAATATCTCCTTCTCATTAACGGTTCATTATAACTACCGTTTTATTTCCTTTTGTCTTATCATGACCACTGTCATAAAATTGTTCAATAACGTAACTGATGTTATTTTTAAACACTTGATATTTGACCTCTCATGACTGATTAGTGCATGTTGTGTTACTCTATCTTAAAATAGTAGGTACACTTTATCCATTACATTTGATCTACCACATGCATTTATGTTCTCACATGTCTATTACAAATTTTTTTTTGCAGATTTGTAACACATCTGGTTAGCAGCTGTTGTCATTCTTCTGCTTATGTTTTGTCTTTGCCAAATATGTAGGCTACTTTTGTGCTTTTAAGTATTAGACAGTTGAAATTAAACATTGTCTTCCATTTTTTATAAATACAGGTTTTGTTTGTTTGTTTTTAAGGAATAGCACCGAATACCCTGTTAGCAAAAATGTGCAGTGATTGTAATAAACCCAATGGGCAGTGCAGAATTGTTCCTGAGAGACAAGCAATTCTAGACTTCCTAAAAGATTTACCCCTTAGAAAGGTAAGAGGTACCATGACATTTACAATGCAATCATGTTTCTTATGTTGCAAAAGCAAGATTAGTACTGAAGAAATGGACTTTTCTAGGTAGTCTGTCCAGTTGTGTTAAATTTAAATTGTTCTTGGAATTAAATCTACAAATGGAAAGTTTCCAGCATAATGAACTTCCTCTTTTTCAGGTGCCAGGTATTGGAAAAGTAACAGAGAAGATGTTAAAAGCCCTTGGAATTGTGACTTGCTCAGAACTTTACCAGCAGAGGGCGCTGCTTTCACTTCTTTTTTCAGAAGCATCTTGGCGTAATTTCTTGGATATCTCCCTTGGTTTGGGTTCTACACATTTGGAAAAGTATGTTTTGTTTTGGTAGTTTTTTTCCCCTTTCTGTTTATAATTTTCCAAATTTTTCCTTGTGTATGTTACATACTGTATATTTTTAAGGTATTTTATTGGCAAATACTAAAATTTTGCTTTCTTCATATTTTAAAAGATCTACCTGTTATTGTTATAGCTGTGGCTGAAATATACACAATGGCCAGACATTAAAAATCAGAAGTTTGTACAGCCATGTCAAATACACAAAATGCAAAAAGTCTGTCAGAGAAGTTGTGCATAAGTATATATCAAGAAATAAAGTCAATGTCATTTAGGATAACCTCATAATTATTAAAATAGCTAGAGAGAAATGTGATGTCCTAAGCAGAGGCATTCAGTCTTATCTCTTCTATAAAAAACAATATACATTCATTGTTTATTATCTGTTGTAATGAAAAAGGCACTGGTACCTGGTCTTCTCTGGTGGTAAGTTGTCATATTTCTAATGAAAGTAAGTGAGTTTTGCTGTCTCCTACCATGTTTCATAGAATCATAGAATGGTTTGGGTTGAAAGGGACCTTAGAGATCATCTAGTTCCAACCCCTCTGCCACAGGCAGGGACACCTTCCGCTAGACCAGGTTGCTCCAAGCCCTTCCAGCCTGGGCTTGAGCACTGCCAGGGATGGAGCAGCCACAGCTTGTCTGGGCAACCTGTGCCAGTGTCTCACCACCTTCACAGGGAAGAATTTCTTAGCTCTAAATCTGCTTTCTGTCATCTTGAAGCCATTCTGCCTTGTGGGTGAACACCTTAGGCCTATGTCATCACTTGTCATGCAGAGTTGTAGGTGTAACATAGTGTAACCTATTCCATTTCTATTCTAGTGTAGTGTAGTCCGTTCTGTTCCAGTCCATTCTGTTCCATCTCATTCCGTTGCATTCCACACCACTTCACTCCATGCCTCTCCATTCCATTCTATTCCCTACGCTCACCCCAAGGTGAATAAAGCCGAGACTGTTATTTCTTTGCAGTGCCAGGGGATTTCAACTCCAAAACCACTTTCAAGGACACAAATCACAAAGCTTACAAGTGAAAGCAGGATTTTATTTTATGATTCCATTTGATTTTGGTTTTGTTACTTTTAATCGTATGTCACTGTAAGTTACTTTTATGTTATTTTATGTTACTTTGTTATTTTATGGGGCTTTGTTTGGTTTTTTTTTTTTTTTGGGTTGGTTGCTTTTTTTACTCTGTAACAAGCATCAACAAAATGCACATGTATAGCCAGAAGCAGGTTCATTCATTCTTCAGCTTAGCTTGAAAAAACATCCCTTGCAGTCTGGGAAAGGAAAACCACAGAGCCATGGAAAGCAGCAGCAGGAAGACAGGCCGAGCAGTCCCTGTATCCTGAAGAGAGGGCACATGAAGAACGATCAATAGGACCAAACCAACCACACACAAATGTTCAAGAAGGAGCAAATAAACCCCACCAGCATTTTAAAACCCACCATTGTCATTGTGAAGGGGAACACATTTTTAATGGTGTTGTCTGAGAAATTCATTTCTTTGTTTTATGAGCGCCAACTTGATTTCAGTGATTTTAGTGTGGAGAAAGCAAGCACTTAACATACCACACAGGTCCTCAGTGAATGGTTCGTATAAAGGTTCATTGTCTTTGAGCACCTTCTTTTAGGAAGACCTGAGAATACCAAACTCATTATTTCCGGTACTTACAAACAGAAGAAAGAAATGCACAGGCAATGAACTCTTTACATGCAGAAAAGTTGTTAAAGGGGGGGGGTCAGTTAAAAATTGAAAGAAACAAACAAAAAAAGCCTTAACATATCATCTTTAACATAGGCAATAATTTAGACATAAAGCAAACCATTTCCTCATATAAACAAATATTCAAGTATACAGTGCTTAATAGTTATACCTAGGTGAGACAGCATAGGATTCTTAGTTTTGTTTTTAAGTAAGACTCCTTCTGATATGAGAAGGGAATTTTGATTGTTTTGCTGATGGTTTCATAGAATCATAGAATCATAGAATAGTTAGGGTTGGAAAGGACCTTAAGATCATCTAGTTCCAACCCACCTGCCAGGGGGAGGGACACCTCCCACTAAACCATGCCACCCAAGGCTATGTCCAACCCGGCCTTGAGCACTGCCAGCGATGGAGCATTCACAGCTTCCCTGGGCAGCCTATTCCAGTGCCTCACCACCCTTACAGTAAAGAATTTCTTCCTCATATCCAATCTAAGCTTCCCCTGTTTAAGTTTGAACCTGTTACCCCTTGTGCTATCACTACAGTCCCTCATGAAGAGTCCCTCTCCAGCATCCCTATAGGCCCCCTTCAGATATTGGAAGGCTGCTATGAGGTCTCCACGCAGCCTTTTCTTCTCCAGGCTGAACAGCCCCAACTTTCTCAGCCTATGTGTTTTTTTTCTTCTTACAAACTGTTGACATCTCCGCCTGATCTGTGTCTTTACTTTTCATGTACAGTAAAAGTTTTTTTAAAGAAACTTTCCATTTCATACGCACTGAAATTTTATATAGATTTATAGAAGTTAACATCCAGATCTTAGAGGTATTGCTGTTAGTTATTGAATCATGATTGGTTGAATTAGAGTTTATTGAAATGACAGCTGTTGAAGGTAAAGTGAGTATAATAAATTGTTTTTCTTTTTAAAGGGATGGAGAAAGAAAAAGTATGAGCACTGAAAGGTATGCCACTTTAATATTGGAAAAGCAGTAATCACTAATCCTATATAATGCCAGGTAGAGTATATAGTGAATATAATTTCATTATGTAATGTGCATTAAAAAAGCTACATACACAGCAAGCCTACTAAATCAGATTCAAGCTTCCATTATTTTTTTTTTTCCTCCTTGGCTTCAGAATACTGTGCAGTTGTTCTGGCAGTTTGTGTGTTCTCTTCCTCATCATGTGATCCTCCTAATACCTTTAATTCATCAAAGTTGTTTTTAAGCCATAATACAGAGTAGAAATATATAAAGGATTGGATTTTTTTATATGTTCCAGTTTAATGTCAGGATCAGCCTATTAGCCTTCAGTCCCATGCTTAGCAAGTATAGCATAAGATCGACTTGTAAAGCAGACAATAATTTTGCATGGTAAAATAAAATTGGCTATATTTTTTAACTTTTAAGTTTTTACCAGTGTTAAGTTCCTTAAGGCGGTGTATGTCATTCTCGAAAGTTCATTTTTATAAAATAAATATTGCAGGTAGAATCTGTAGAGCATCATAATAATTATCTCTACCCTCATGTGTTGTGTTGTCTTAGAAAAGAAGATTTTTATTCCTATAGACTTGGTAGTTGTGGGCATCTTACAGAAGCCCCATAAGGTTCTGTACAACCAAAGCTGAGGAATTTATGGCTGTAGTCTTGTGCTGGTTTGCAGGCAGACAGATGATCTGGGTAGCCTCTTGTACTTTAGCTTTTCTTCCTTCCTTCTTTTTTCCCTAAAGGAAACAGTTTTACATCAAAGATGTCAGTGGGCTGGTGAGATCATGAAACTTGTTTATATGAGGGGAAGAGATGGGCCTGAAATGGCATTGTCTCTATCTTGCCCCTTTCAAACCCAGGATTTACAGCTTCCCAGTTGCTGCAGTATTGCCATGTTGTAACTGCAGCATTGCCAGGACAGCATAAATTACTCCTTGCATGGAACCCACAGCGCAATATTCATCCCAGTAGTTAAGCAGCATGCAAACATTCTTAGGGAAATGGGAATCATAACAGAGGATGACTTTTCAATATGATCAGGTAACCTGAATATAACTTAGAGATGTAAAATCCAATGTGACTATAGTGACTTCACACTTGTTAATATTAAGCTTGGCATGAAATAATGGATCTGTGAGACCTTTCCAGAAGCATCTGGTTGCAGTAAGTTTTGCTTCCTGTTTCTCTGAACACCACTACTAACTGAAGGTTGCCTTTCCTGTCATGTTATTACTAAAAAGCAGATGGACAACAACAGAAAAATAGTACTGTAATTCCACTGGTAGCAGTTAGCAACATTTTTGGCAGAAAGATAGTTTTTCTTCCTCTGAAGCTAGACATAATTATCCTAGCTGACTTTTTTTTTTCTTAGCATCTGCATTATTTATTTATGCTACTTGGCTCTCATGTTGACTTTCCAATCCTTTCTTTCTTTTGATATTACACAGCACCTTACAAAGGAGATTAAATACCAATTATTTAGCTGGCTTCATGAGTTCATTTGGTGTTAGTGTTCTCTTGCAAATATTAAAGTATTAATGACCTTAAATTGATATATTTTCAAATAATGCATCAAAATTTGAAAGCCAAATTTTGTTATTTGAAGGGCTTCACAAACATTTTGAAATGCATAAATGTGCACAAATCTTTCTGTATATTGTGGCTATTAATATTCATTTTTCCTTGAAGTGAACACTCAAACCTCTACAACTTACTAATGCAGGTTTGTTTAACTGTACAAGAAAATCTTAGATGGCAGCCATTGAGCAATTTTTAGGATTCATACTGAAAAAGGGTCATATCTTTGTCTTAGAACATTCAGTGAAATGAACACAGCAGAAGACCAGTACAGCCTGTGTAGAGAACTCTGCAGAGACCTTGCTCAAGACCTACAGAAAGAGGGACTTAAGGTATTTATATTATTATCCATTGCTTGCACTAAACTTACTAAATATTTTAGTTATGTTAGTATGTTATGTTAATTTTAGTTAGTATATTAACATGAGTGCTTTCAACAGCATCATACTGTGCAGTGTCTTTGATTCTTTAATTTGCAGATGCTTAAAATGATTTAGGCAGCATTTTAATACTGTTCAGGTGGCAGTCTAATAACGTGTGGAAAAAATAAACTAATTAACCAAGTTATTTAGCATACAAGCATTTTATGCTTAAAATAATGTTTATAAACAAGTAATGGAACTGATTGTGAGCTGTGCTTTGTTCGGTCATCTGATACTAATATGTTCAAACACTGTGTTTCTCTCCCGTATTCATACAGGATCCAGTCGACAGCCAGTAGTGTATTTTAAGAAGTACACATGTCCCAGACTTGCTTACAAGTTATTCATCTCATTCAGTAGTATGAATGATAGGAGCAGTCCCTGTATTCCTTCTCCCCAAATTTCTATCTTTCATATGGAAAGAACAGTTCATATTTTCTATGGATGTCTTCATGGTAAAGCAGGGATTGACATTGAAGACCTAAGGCAATTGTGATTATTCTTCTTCAACCATTAAAGATTGTCTCAAAAGATGATAGGTTTAAAAAGAAATCATCAGCTAAGAAGGACAAAGAGATAAGCTTACAATAGCACCAGAACAAAAGGAGTGCCGTTTGTTTACATTTGGAAGGACACACTAAATTGCACAAATGGTTTAGAAGGTGTGACCAGGGGAATATCTGTGCCAGACAGATGCTGTGTGTGGCTCTGATAGCACAATGCAAGAGGAAGGAAGTCTTCAGTAAATCCTCAACTGGATATCTCTTGTGCTTCTTTAGTAATTTTCCCTGCAAAGTTAAGATACAGGGCACTGAAAGTTTCCAAGTAAAAAACAACTTTTTGTAGACAGGTTAGAAGTTGTGACTGTAGCCAGAGCATGAAACCTATTGAACATGCACTGGTGGCAGATGGTCTGTTGGGAATCGTAGGCGAATGGCCTAGTTCAGAGAATTCAACTTTGGCAGCAGTTTAAGAGCAAGCGCAGAAGCTTGCAGACAAATTCTTGGCAGTGCCCCTTGCTGTACACAGATAAACACACAGTCTTGACTATGGCTTTAGGGACCTTATATAGATGCTATGTAATAATTTTTTCTGTGCTGTATTTGACATGCTTAACCTTTTTCTTGTCTCTCCTGCTTTTTCTCTCCTCTCACCCCCATCATCCCAGGGTAAAACTGTTACCTTGAAACTAAAGAATGTGAACTTTGAAGTAAAAACAAGAGCTTCAACTGTGCTGTCTTCTGTTTCTACTGAGGAGGAAATATTTGCTGTTGCTAAAGACTTGTTAGGAACAGAAATTGATAGTGTTGCTCCTCACCCTTTACGAATACGACTTATGGGTAAAATATTTCAAACTTATTCTTCCTTTTCAGAGTTAGATCTTACAATGCATAAAAATAGTAGACTGTAGTCTAAAGTAATGGTATAAATGATTTCATGGAATCGTAGAATGGTTAGGGTTGGAAAGGACCTTAAGATCATCTAGTTTGAACCCCGCTGCCCATGGGCAGGGATACCTTCAACTAAACCAGGTTGCTCAAGGCTCTGTCCTTTAGCATTTCCAGGGATGGAGCATTCACAACTTCCTTCGGCAGCCTGTTCCAGCATCTCGCCACTCTCAGTGAAGAACTTCCTTATATCTAACCTGAACTTCCCCTGTTTAAGTTTGAGCCCGTTACCCCTTGTCCTATCACTGCAGCCCCTGATGAAGAGTGGCATCCTTGTAGGCCCCCTTCAGATGTTGAAAGGCTGCTATGAGGTCTCCACACAGCCTTCTCTTCTCCAGGCTGAACAGCCCCAGCTTTCTCAGCCTGTCTTCCTATGGGAGCTGCGCTAGCCCCTTTATCATCCTTGTGGCCCCATGTGAAGTTGCCTAACAGCTCCGTGTTCTTTTTGTATTGGGAACTCCAGAACTGAACACGGTACTCCAAGTGAGATCTCATGAGAGCAGAGTAGAGGAGCAGAATCAAGTCCTCCAACCTGCTGACCATACCGCTTCTGATGCAGCCCAGGATATGGTTGGCTTTCTGCACTGCGCGTGCACACTGCTTCATTCTTTCTTGTAAAGTAGAATCAGTTGTGGAGTCCTGAATGGTCCTGACTGAGAAATGTTTTACTAATTGAGGGTTTACTTTCCTTACCACCTGTTAGCCCTGGGACAATACACATTGGCATGAAATTCGAATCTTAATGCATAGCAGTGCTTAATTCTGCTGCCTTGAAAGAGCCTTTAAATCTGCTTTGAACCACAGCACCACGTAGTTTATCATAACCTGTTTTAGAAACAAATGCTTTAAATAGAAGTGCTTACAGATTTGCAAATGCTATGTTCTGCAAGAAAATTGAGCATCTCTGCAAAGTAGACTGTGTTTCTGTTCTGAGACCTGTGTGTTTCACGTGCTTATACATTCTGCTTGAACTGTTCAGTGATACATAAAAATTATTTTTCGGTTGTATTAGAATGTGCTTAAGAAAAAATATATTGGTAGGGAAACTTAATGCAAAACTTTTTCACCCTGAATTATGTATATTAAGGTTCACCTTAATGTTGTGGTTTGATCAGTTAAAACTTCATGGATATTGAAATCAGTATATGGTTGGGCAAGTGTTCGGGTCTGATAAAATTGTATTGTGATCCATTGTTAGTATTTGCAGGTAGTATAGCTTCTGTTTAGAGATAAAATTCATTTTTATTGAGTGTATGCATACCAGGACAACCTCAAAAGGCTTAAATTAGAATTGGTATTAAGTTCTCATAAAATTGATATTATAAATTTTGTTATCATCATTAGGTGTACGAGTATCAGGATTTCTGAGTGAAGAAGAGAGGAAATACCAACAAAAAAGCATTACAAGCTTCTTAAAATCAGGAAAAGAAGTTGGTTTTCTTAGACTTCAGCCAGGGAAGTCCAACCAAGAATATTTCAGAAACAAATCAGAAGCATCTACCACAGGGAGTTTTTTTGATAAAAAGCGAGCTGCAAGGCAGCTAAATGGTGAGAATCCTTCTCCAAATAAATCTGTAGGTAAGCAGCTATTTCATGATAGGAAATCATCAGCAAATTTTTTAGGAGAAACAAAGAAAGTCACAGACTTGCAGGATTCTAGTGGTGTACATAAGATCTTCACCTGCCCTGTTTGCTTTGAGGAGCAAAGCAGCTATAGTTTGGAAGAGCTTAACAGGCATATTGATGTGTGCCTCGGTGGGACTCCTGTTAAAGATACCGTGGAAATAACTGAGAATTATGATTCAAGAGAAAATACATGTAACTTTCTAACACAATTTAAAAATGAAAATGTTGATGAATGTCAAGAAAATAAAGCAGATCAGCTAGCTGGAACAGACCAGTCTGCAAGTACATCTGAGAACTCTATTAGCAATAGCACAGAAAAATTCACTCAAATAATATCTGATAAACCTCACAGAGAAAGACAGCCTAGCAATCTCAGTGCTATTGCTAGAAACATGTGTATGAAACAGTGTTTCCTCCCAAAAACAAATTCACAAGACAGTGAAGACCTTTTTAAAAAGACTGAACATACAGAAGAAAATAGTTCGTCCTGTTTCTTTGAAGGCAAAGAAGACAGTATTCTCATTTGTCCAGTTTGTAATTCAGAACAGAAGACAACAAGTCTTGTGTCATTTAACAGACATGTGGACGTCTGCTTAAATAAAAGCCTTATACAGGAACTGACAGAAAAAAAAGATTTTCCTATGAAGACTTCCAATATGGAAAACTCAAACAGAGTTGGTGAGTGTGCCCTCTAAGATATATTTGATTATTTAGATTATCTGCTTTTACAATTAAAATAATATGGTAATGGTATACCAGGAACTTTTCAAAAAGGGCTTTGAGATTTTTCCAACAAATTAATTTGAGTAAAGGCTATGTAAGGGTTTACATTTTTATATTAAACTAGTTTTCATTACAAACTAGATTTATTAATGCAATGTTAGTCACAGTGCATTCTCATTTGCTACAATGGTAGCAGATGAGGGAAATTACTGTTCATTTCTGTGAATTGCATGTTTGCTACCCCTCAACCATTTTCACAAGGGTGTTTGTAAGGCCACTGGAATTTAAATGAAAATCAGTGAAAACATGTTCAACCTGCATTGTTGCAAAGATGCAGTTGACAGAAAGTTGTACTCTGTAATGTGCTGGCAAAAACAGACAGGTGGTGAGCTAGAGGTAAAGGCAGGAACTGCAAGTCTGTTTTACATCTGATAAAATGTATCACGTAACTCCACCTGTAACATGCCAAACCAGCAGCCTGACTCAAGTAGTTTCTCTTTTTGACGAAGAGCTAATCTTTAGGCATGTTAGAAGATATGTGGAGGTAGTTAAAAGTATTTACGTAAAGTACCTTGTCAGTAATCTAAATTGGGAGATTTATAAAAGGAAATTAAAGTGTTAGTGTTAGAATATTCAGAACACAACTAAGACTTACAATATGAATCTTTTACACAAAAAAACTTTATAAGCAGTATTGTTTGTTGTGCAAACAGGCTTTGTTTTAAATGAAAAAACTTGCTATTGGCAAAGATTATTTCCTCCCTACAGGATAAAAAAAAAATAACAAAACAGTTTTCAGCAACCACTTTGAAAATCAACTACATTATGATAAAATACTTCTGGAAAACCACAAGAAGATTCAAATCAATCCCTTAGGATTCAATAAATTAAAGGCTTTTTGTTTTTCTCTCTTAATAATGTTAATATAAACTAGAGTTCTCTAACTGCAGATAATGTTATTTGCTCCTTCAGATAGATCAAATTAGGTTAGGTAAAAAAAAAAGTTTACCCAAAACTTTTTTAAGTTCTGCCATGTATGTCATTTCTGAAGTGTTACTTCAGTACTGAATTAAATAATTTTGGTGGTTTCCAATTACTTTTCAGGAGCTTTAAGCAGAGGTCAGCAATGCACAAATCCATCACAAGGAACAAAAAGGTAAGGTTTTTCTGGAAACTGAGTACACAAGTGATTTTAAAATAATAAAGTTTTGAAATCCATTGTGTAGGCTTGCATTGTATATTTGAATATCTTACTGGTTTGGTTTTTTTTTTTTTCTTTTTTTAGGTCTGGACCAACAACTTCACAGTCAGCAGCAAAAAAGGCCAAATCAAGCAATTCCAAGAATACAATTGAAATGTTTTTTAAATGACTGTGTAGCAGCATATTCTATATGAAGTATTTCATAATATTTTATCCTGCAAATTAATTTAGCATTGATGGTACCCTGGATTGAGATGCCAGTCACTTTGGAGCCGTTGCATGTAAATGTGTAACAGGATGTAAATGTGTAAAATGTGTAAACATGATGACTGAGGTGGAAGGAGCTGCAGCTGAGGTAATTTTATTTGTTTGTGTGGGGTTTTTTTGAGAATAATATGGAGTTTTTTTCCAGCTGTTCCTGAGAATCAAAATTTGCTAGCACAGCCTCACGAATTCTCTCCGCTGTTCAACAAACAAAACAGAGAGAGTAGAGCTGCCATTAAGCAAGCCTGTAGGGCAAGCTCCGTGGAAAGCAGGAATCATTAGTTAGGGTACCACGCTGTGCTTACTGAAGGCCCTCTTCCCACACCTACCTGACGTCTTCTCTGTTGGTTGTATTGGCCATGGTAGCCATGGTAGCTCAGACAGACGCTTCCTTGGACAATTCAACACCAAATTTAATTGATGTAATGATCTGTGTGGTAACAAATAAGACCTGAGTTGCTTGATTTCAGCTTATGAATATCTGTCTTCTCAGTAGATACAAAAATTGATTGGTCTTGCAGTTTCCAAGGAAAAGAGCAAAAACTTAGAGCACTATCAAGCTTTCATTGTTGTCATTGAAAATGTCTTCAGTAAGAGTTGATGGACCAGCCCTGAAGCATTCACTGTGATGAGATGCAGGATGACTTGACTTACTTAAAAAATGTTAATAAACCTGTTGATGGAAGAAGGATTTGTTCAGGTTAGTCAGACTAATGCTCTTTGATCCTTACCCTTTCCAGAGAGACTGAGAACTTCAGTTTTTGTCACAATTGTGCAAATTCTTACTGCTCAGTAGCCATAAATTTACTCTGAATAAAAGGTCTAATGGTGCAATAGCAATATGAATTATGTGCAAATATGCAAGATAGTGGTTTTCTTATTTTATATCTATCTCTTTAAAATTATTTTGTATTCTGAATAAGCAGTATTTTGTGAGTGCATATGTGGAAGGAGGAAGCTGTAAAGTGCAAATGTTTAAAATACTTTGGCTAGATTTTTTTTTCTTTTCAAAATGAATTTCTTAAATGTAGAAATCTTATTATAATAAAATATTTATCAAGAAAATAATTTATGACATCCAGATTTCTTACAAATTAATCAATGTCAAACCATATATGAAAAATAAACTGTTTTTTAATTGCAAAATCTTTAAGAGAAGTTACTATAGAAGCATCTATTTTGTTGTTTAACTGTATTAGAAGAACTTCTGAGTTTGCTTGGGTTTCGAATAGATGGTATGTTTTAGATGCCCAGGGTAAGTCCAGAATGTGCTTTTTTGTTTCCAGACTTCCTAGAATGGTTTCACTCTCTCTACCTGCTCATCTGTTTGTTTGCTAAATGCTACTGTACCCACAGCTCTGTCACTTGAAATCTTGTCAGTGCTTCTTTATCTGCTTCAGACCAAATCAACTGGACTCGTTCGACTGTGTAAGCTGACTGTGTGGATTTTTGTCTGAACTGCTCAGTGAACATTCAGCATGAGCTGTCAGAGGTGGGAGCTGGAAAAGTTTTGGTAACATAAAAGCAACTGAGGGAACAATGACTTAAGCTGCTACTGCTGTTTAGAAAGTGGATGCCTGTCCCTTTATTAGTTTTTATCTATCTGGTTCATTAAAGTGTAGAATATAATTATTAACTTGTCATTGTGTGTATTTCTTTAAAATGTGTATTTTTAAATATGCATTCCTTAGCAAAAAGTAAAATATGTGCTTGAACAAATTGCTCTGCATTTCGCTCTGGATTCTGCATTTCTGTTAGTTTGTGTTAGTCTTTTGTGCATGTTGCTGGGGCTGTGCTGGGAAGAGCCAAGGTTGTGGG
Organism: Ara ararauna; assembly: GCA_028858755.1. Lineage (NCBI taxonomy): Eukaryota > Metazoa > Chordata > Aves > Psittaciformes > Psittacidae > Ara > Ara ararauna. The sequence continues at coordinate 82,823,316 of CM054410.1, forward strand.
AAGTGGTTAGAGAATGTGTCACACTTGCTATTTGCAAAGTTTGAACACATAAGGTGTAGTTCTACTGCAAAGTTAGTTGAGAGACCGGGGATATGGCTGTGAAAGAGTATTGTATGATTGTAATTAGAACTGGAAACTAACAGCTGGTGTTTCCAGACTGTAAAGTTATGATCCTGGTTTAAGGTTCACACTGTAACTCATGCTCTGCATGAGGCTGTAAATCTGTTTCTCCTTTGATGCCAGCTTTGTAGGCAAACCTACTTACTCCAAAGTTGTGTGTTGTCTCTTACTTCAAAAAGGAACATTTCTGTTGCAAACAATGGCCCTTTATTAGTAGCCCAGTCATCATACAGGGAAAAAAAACTCTAAAGAAATTTTGCTGTAACATTTGATTTGCAGGAAGCAAGAAGTGAAACCCTGTGATTCAGCTATGGCTAAATGAGTTACTTGTTCTTCTCACTCAGGGTTTATTTTCAGAGTTTTTTTCAGCTGAGTAATATTCATCTAATGGAAGTACAGTTGATGAAACTGTCTTATCAGGCCCAGGTGTATCAAGTGTAAAGTTTCTTACACATCACAGCCTGATTGCATCAGAAATGTTTAAAGGAAACAAGGGCTGTAAAATCTCTTGTATGATAAGCAGAATCTGAGCAAATAGTTTTGTTCCAAATTTGCTCAGTTTACAAGCTTTTGAGTCTGTCAGATTAATTCTGCTATGGACATATATGGTGTTAATAATCTTGGAAGTTCAGATGACTCTGTAATTTTATTATAAAGAAGAAATTATAGTGAAGGAGCTGAAATGTGCCTTCAATTGTCTAAGGCTGAATAGTGGTAGTACTGCATTCTTCTCCAATATTGGAGCTACTTCTCCAATATTTATTTAGGAATGTCAGCAATATCAAAGGCTGTTTGTAAAGTCAAATTTAATGTAGTTACTTAAAACAATTTTTATGCTTATCTCAGAAAATCACTGAAATCGTGATATATCAATGCTGGCTTCGGTAGGCCAAAGTAACAGTGGACTTGAAGATAAACCTAGAAATAGGTAGATTAGGTGGATCTGGGTATGTCAGTTCACAAAAACTGAACCTTTTGGGATGTATGTATTGATTTTGACTGGACTTTTACAAAAGTAAATGGAAGTGTTGTCTACCTGAAAATGAAGAGTCTGGCTACTGGATCAATGCCACTATTGCATATGTGTATTTCTGCCCACATCTACGGCAGGAGCACCTCTGTCTCTCACCTCTCAAGGCTGTGTCAAGTGTGCAAGGGCACAGGAAATGTGACCCCCTCCAGTCCATTGAACACTGGTTGACAACAGCAAGAATAACTGCCAAAAGGGATTTTCCCCTGGAATAACTTTTAGCTCTGCAGAGAGCTCCATGACTAGCCTGTAATTGGTGACAAGCCACCTGGTTCTGGGGCTCCTGTGTGAGCTGCAGTATCTCTGTGTTTCTGTACCTGTGTATTTGTGGCATTGCTTTTCAAAACTGTCTATTGTTTGTGGGATGATATGGGAATCACTTAAGCAACAACAAGGATTATCTTTTTGTCTTGTGTGTGCATCTGTTGGTGCAGATTGCTTTTTGCATGTAAGGCTAGAGAAAGTCTTAGGGGGATTGTGCAGGCATGACCCTGTTCGGTGCCTGTCTCGTTCATAGAATCATTTTGGGTTGGAAGAGCCCTTCAAAGGTCATCTAGTCCAGTCCCCCTGCAGTGACCAGGGGCACCTCGAACTAGATCAGGTTGCCCAGAACCATATTCAGCTTGGGCTTGAATACCTCCAGGGATGATGCAGTCATCAGCTCTCTGGGCAGCCCCTGCCAGTGTTTTACCGCCCTCATTGTAAAGAATTTCTTCCTCACATCCAGCCTGAATCTCCCCTCTTAAACACATTTAAAACATGACTCCTCATCCTATCACAACAGGCCCTGCTAAAAAGTGTCTTCCTGTCCTTTTTATTGGCCCCTTTTAAGGATTGAAAGGCTGCAATAAGGTCTGCTAGGAGTCAAGTCTTCTCCCGGCAGAATAGAATCACAGAATAGTTTGGGTTGAAAGGGACCTTCAAAGGTCAGCTAGTCCAACCCATGTCAAGAAATACTGTGTAGCTAAGTGCCTGGTTTCTTTTAAAATGAGCTCCTAAGGCTGCTTGGCACCTTTCCCTCCCTGGGCGCTGTGTCCCAGTGCCAGGTCCTGCTGCAGGCATGCCCGCAGGGGGTGCTGGGCCTTGCCTGCCTGCGCTCTGCTCAATGCTTGTGCCTCAGGAACCGGTTTGTCAGAGACAGTGTAGGGCACCTCCCTCGGCACTGGGCCTGCGCCCCTTCCCTTGGGTGAGGAGGAAGAGGAGGCGAGGACAGCGATGAAAGGGCTGAGCCGTCTGCTCCATGCCGGGAAGGAGGCCACACAGGGAGCCACCGCAGCCAGCCATGATGGCCGTGAGTGTGTGGGGGGTCAGAGGCAAGGCTGCCCTCTCAGGGTGACAGGATGGTGGGGCCCACCCCAGCCCCCTTTTGCCTCGACCATGGAGGTCGTGGGGGAAGGAAGAAATTAAATGTGAGCTGCTTTATATGTAATAGAAGACATCAGCGAGGATGTGTACATGTGGGATTGGGAGCTGGGGTTTGGCACCTCTGCTTTCCATGGGACAGATGAACTACACAATGCCCCGCTTTACATGCACCCTGCAGTGGTCTGAGGGGGGGTCGTTGGCATTGGTCGCATCCCTGGGGCTGAGCACCTGCCAGCAGTAGCACAGCTGACCAGTACCCCTGTTCTGGGGGGCACATGGGATTCAGTCAGTCTGGTAGCCTCCCTGCACTCAGCAGCACAACTCCCGGTGAGGATTCAGCGTGCGACCTGGTTTGTGAAAGAAAAGCCCGCTCTGGCGCGGGCTGCAATTACTGAAAGCATGTTATTTTGCAAACTGAGCAGTAATTGTTCAGCCCTGCTTCGGCTCTGTCCTGTGATCACAGCATGACGGCCAGGAGCCGTCCTCCTGCGCCGTGCTTTCTGATTCCAGGCTGGCAAAGAGGGCAGATAGAAAAGAAACAAATGAAAGTACAGTTGGACTCGGTAGTTCTTCCCATTACTTCTTTGAAATGGAAAACAGTTTCTCTAGAAAAAGACCCTTCATGACTTGGTGAAATACCTGCTTTGCCCCGGTCATGTTGTTTCCAGTAACAAGAAAATGTAGAAGGAAATACTACCAAACTATTAAATATCTTACTTCATTTCTAGAAACAATAAAGTAGAAGTACTTTTGTTATTTGAATCTGAACATTGTTAGTATTTCTGTATTTTTTCTCCTTGGAACTCTTCAGCCAATTCAAATTCCTGGTTTCTTTTAGCAATTTTGAGACAATCTAGTGCTTTTTGAGACAATGACAGATTTCGTCTTGTGAATGACCACAACAGGAAATTAAGAAAGGAGCAGGGGTAGGGAGGTGGAGAAATTTGCATTGTTGATGAGTACTGTAATCTCTGGTGCACTCTTTTACTCCATGGGAAGTCATCCTTATTTGTGTTATTACTGAAAGACAGATTAAGGCCACTAAAATATGATGTAAATACTAGGAAAGAAAAATTGAAGGTACCTCAGAGCTTGATTTTCTGTGAAGAAGACTCTGTTTTCAGGTCAACAAAGTGATTTACTTTTCTTTTTTACTTCCTTTCCTTTCCAAGAGAGAAGAAATGTTGGGATGCTCAATTTGCCACAGACAGGACCCTCTACAAAGGAAATGAAGTGAAAATTACTGCTTTATTAGCTCAAAAGAAAAGTTGAATCTATTTTCTAATTATATAGTTACAATATTACTTGTAGGGCAATGAGCCAGACATTTTGTATGAAGCCAAAGAAAATAACCCCCAGAAAAGACCGACAGCCACAAATACATAATCAGTTGCTGCTGTCACTTGAAAATAGAGTGATTTCTAATAATGCATGGTCTGCCAAATCGTGGAGACCACAGCTTGGATAGAAAGCTTCCAGGAATTTGTAGTCTGACAGCTCTATAGTACTGTCATTTCATGCATGAAAAAATCATTTTTCAAGAGCAGCAAAAGGTTGTGCAGCAAGTCAGTGCCACAGTGTCTCTGGATTGCCACTGCTCTTAATGCCTGAGTTAAGATGTATTAAGAAAAAAACACACCCAGAGCAAAAGGCCTTTATTTTTAACAGCAATTGGCCAATTTGTGACTTCTGGACAAGAGAGAAAAGATCAGTTATTCTTTGTCAGAACTACAACAAAATGCAGATACAGTAAAGAAATATAATTCTCTCTTTTTTCTTGAAGGCAGTGCAAGTAAACTGTTGTTGCTGGAGAACAGAATGTTCATGTTAGCATTGGAAAGGACCTTAAGATCATCAGGCTCCAATCCCCCTGCCTATGGGCAGGGACACCTTCCACTAGGCCAGGCATCCTGAGATGCAACAGCATTTATGTTTGCATCCTCATGTAAGATACATGTATGAGTGCTCAGCAGCACCCAGTAGGAATGAATATGGCCTAATTGCAACTGGTTGCAACTAATTGGCGCCCTGCATTTTGTATTTCCATGTTTGACCAAAATTGCTTTGAGCAAGATACCCTGCGACCATTGTTTTACCAGTGGTTGAAATCAAGGTAGTGAAAGCTCTGCTGGATAGTTCTTTAGAGTGCAGACTACAAAAACACACTTGTCTCATGACAAGTGAGATATTTATTCTGCAAAGATCCCTGTTCATGATGCTGATGTTGCTGTCAGCCACTCTCCTTGTCACAGGCTCTGTGTAGTGTATTCTGTGATTTCCAGAGGATTTTGGGAGGATGCTTTTGTTGTTAGAGGTGGTTGGATAACGTTATGGGAAAGCTGAAAACAGTTCTACAAATGTCCAGTTTAATTTCTAGCTCATTTTGTATAGTACAACTGCAATTATTCCCACTGAGATAATAATCATGTAGAATGCCATTAAGTGAATGTCATACTGATTTTTCTTAGTATGCTCTGCAATTATAATACTTCAAGCTGTATTCTCATTAGGCATTAACGAACTTAGGCATAATGCAGTGGGATGAACTTTCATGAGAGGCCTCTAAGGAACAGATAATTGCTGCAGTTTCTAGCTCAACAGAGACCATTGTCCTCTTTGGTGATATCATTGGACAAGTGGCTTTCAGGCCAAAATAGTCTAGTCAGAAGATATCTAAGCAATTAACTTTTAAAGTGTCATATCCTAGGAAATTAAAAATATCTACTAACATTTTGCTACACTAATTTATTCTAAATGTTTCATTAAATGCTAAGGTAGGAACATTAGACCTCTAAGTTAGCTAAGCCAGTTATTAGACATTGGAATTTTATTTTCCAAAGTTACTGAGTATTATGAGTCTAAATGCATGCCGCAGCTACTTCAGTTGACCAAACAGATGTCCATTTTTAGGTTTAGATATTAAAGGAAGGTCCCAATTTAATAGTAAATTCCACAGTGTGGCCAAATTTTGAGTTCAAGTAGAAATCTCTTCCCCCACACCCTCTTCCCATCCCCCATGAAACTCCTGATTTGTTTGATTGTTTTGGGGGGGTTGTTTCATTTTGTTTGGTTTTTTTCCAGTTGGGTCTTACCATTTGGTTACTGGTTTACATTTTTATATATTTTGGTGGTGTGTTCTGTGTTCAAACAGAGCAACTTTTCCAATAATAGGAAATAAATGCTTCCGTTTGTACTGTTTGTTCTATGCCAATAAAATATTTTGGGACCCATTTAGATGGCAGAGCCTTATAAATTAACTTCTGTTCCTGTGAGCAGTGCAAATAATAGTAATCCATGCTGTGAAAAGTCTGCCTCTTTGTCCTTAGAAGTTGGAACTCGAAGCATCAGCCAGATATCTCTAGAGGAGAAAAATGTAATCCTGGAACACCTCTATGATGAGAAAAGCAAATGATTCTCATAACATATGTAATCAGGACAAATAAAGTAAGAACAGTATCATAATTTCTTATGTTGGTTGGGGCTATTTTTTTTAATAATACAATTTTTTCATCATGTTTTTCCACAGTATTGCCAGATGAGAGAGAATTTCAATATGCTGCTAAAATGAACAATTTGGAAACCATGGAAAAGCTGTTTAAAAAGAATGTTAATATAAATGCTGTAGATACTGTGAGTATGAAGCATCTGACAGATCCCAGATCTGTAATACCACTTCTTGGCGTTTCATAGTGGTATGAAGGCATGCTAGCCCTGTCAACTGCAAGGTAGTGAGGCTGCAGGAGTCCCCACTAGGACCTCATTAAGAAATATTTCATGCATCCAGAATGTTCAGTAGGACTTGTGCAGTGTAGCTCACAGGTCTTTAACCACTAGTCTGTCACAGGAACTAAGGCACTAAGTCCTTCGGAACTAAGAACTTCTGAATTGTGGTCTCTGCTTTACTATTTACTCTGTGTTCTAATTTCTTGAGTTCCCCATTTTTCAGAGCAAGAGGACTTAACCTCACAGTCACTTTGAGAATGAATTTATGCTGCTAGCATTACAAATTTCAAGTGTGAAGTGTTTCCATTCAGTATGCATGGAACCACAGGAGCATTCTACCACACCCACTGGCCGCAGGCTGAGATCAGAGTTCAGATTTACCCTAGACAGATAAAAATGCATTTCTTGTGCTGATATCAGCTCTAGGCCTAAATTATGAGGATGTATACTTCACAGTAGCAAAATGTAGTGCTGTGTTCCACAAGAGAGGTAATTCAACAGCAATGGAGAGGTCATGATATTAATCTGGGAGTTGTGAAGAACAGTTTGCCCTCCGTGGCTATGTATAAATCATCTACCCATGAACATCAAGTGTTACTTAACCATCGGTTCTGGAAAACCTTGCTTGCCATGCCCCATGTGCATATTTTCCCATGGGGAATTGAGGAAATAGCACAGGTGCATTGCTTGTTTTGTTTATGAGAAAGAAGAAAAAACTTCTCAGTAAACTCTAGAATGATGAGAGTGTTCCCATCAATTACATAGTACTCTAAAAAGTCACTTTTAAAATGTTCTTTCTTCCTTATTGCTTTCCAGAACTCAGGAAATTAAACTGAATACTTTTCCAGACCAGCAGTTTGTATCTTTACTCTGTCACTTTAAAATCAGACTCATATACATGAGATTTACTAGCATAGCTGCATTGGTGTTGAGCATTGACTGATTCTCCTGGGGAGATGTAGCTTATACTGGCAAAACTTTTCTTTTGTTCACACTTATAATTCCTGCCCCTGCACTGCCAAGGCAAATCAGCCAGGCTGCCGAAGGGTGAGTTTTGTTGATTGAACTATCTCTGTGCAAGAGGCTTTTTTCTGGCATAAATGCATGGCATAAATCCCACCTTTGAATTATTTTAATGCAGATAAACTGTAAATTTAAACTTAACAGAGATAAGTCAGCTGGTCTGCTTAGATGCTAAAGAGAACAAATCCAAACTTACTTTTAAAGTTAACTGGTTAAATCACTTCTATATGCTTGCATGTAAACTCTCAGTGGAGTATGTTAAACCCAATTATGTTAACTTTAACTGGAAGCAAAACTCTCTCCACTAAAGTTTAATGCAATTTAACCAATCCTTTTTTAAATACACACCACTAATTACTTTAAAGGAAAATTAATCAAGTGTTCCTTAGAAGCACTGAACCTATTCACCTGTGTAAAATTACTCGCTGTTGGCAACTGGAAGCTTACATCTACATACATAATGACTCAGTCTGGCAAGATGACTAATACTGAGTAGGGGAGGAATCTCATCATGCATTGCAGAGAGATAATAAAAAGCAAGGAAGATACCAAAAGCAAATCTAATTGTGTAAATCTAGTTCTCAGCTTCTCAAAACAAACCATATAATAAAATAGTAAACATGGATGCTTTTGTACTGCATGCATCTCCTCTATGCAGGATATGATTACTTAATCACATTTTGACATATCAGAAACTAAATCATTCTGGTTCTACAAGAAATCTTCAAGGTCAATGCCTCAATTCCACCTGAGGGAACAAAAATGCAGATAAAGACCAAGCATAGCTGTTGAAAGATAAATATGTAAACATATACGTATTAACAAGTACATTTGTTAGTAATCAGAGAATTCAGAAACCCTGATCACCTGCACAAGCAAAAGACCTGTATTACGGACCTGACAACCAAAGCTTTGCTTATTTCAGCTGAAGCGCACTGCATTCCATTTTGCTGTTGCAAGAAGTCATGTGTCGGTAGTGGATTTTCTTCTTCATCACAAAGCTAGACTTGATATGGCAGATCAGGTAAGCTGTTTTACATATTTTGATTCACACAGTGTAGGAACATCTTAGGGGAAAAGTAGGTATTTGCCTCATGCTCCCGGTTTTGCAAAATTAAGTGCTTGTTTTGAAATCTTCAGTTTGTCTTAAGACTGTACATGTTTATAAGGAAAAATGTTGTTAGAGATGAAAGGCATTGCCCAGAACTTCGGCTACGCTGCATACTTGAGTGAGCACAAGGGTGGTTGAAGTCACTTGTGCAAATATACCATCTGTGGTAGCTGTGTGTTAATCATTGGCCACTTTATATGAAAGCAATCACTGAAAGAAAAAATAGCTCTGGGGATTGCTAGGAGCTCAGAAAGTAACACCTTGTGCTCTTCCCTTCCATTTTTATGTGAGTAGCTTAATGCAAAACTGTCCAAGACATAGGAGTTTAGCAGTGTATGGATGATTTGGTTGGGCCAGATGGTGATCCACAGTGCAAGATTTATTCAGATATTAAAACCAAATGTATGGTAGGTTGTAATAAACAGGCTATTCAAACAAGGAGTTTTCCAGTGAACTGAGTAATGCAAATAGACAAATCATTATATTCCCCCCCGTCCCCTGTCATGGCAAGCATCCTGCTCTTTGAAGTGTTATACCAACAAGCATAAAAACTGTTCCTGTTCTCCATTAGAGATGGAAGTCAGCCTATTTATTCCTCATTTACAGAGGAGAAATTGGGTAAGGGTTATAGCTGCTAAGGAAGCGCCTTTCTTCCTCTTGCTATGTTTATATTCCTCTGATTTAAACTCTTAGACCAGGTGTTTTTACAGTGGCACAGGAACGTCTTGTGTTTGCACAGCACATAGCACAGTGAGCCATGATGTATGCCGCTGCACCTGAGCACAGTACACACAAACTGAGGAAGATATGTGGAAAAGCTTGAGACATCTGTGGCCAAGATGGGGGACACTGGCTGGAAGTTCCATATCTCTGTTCCTTTTGGCTCTAAGAAGTTAACAACAGGGCTGTTCTTTTTTCCTGTAGAAAAAGACTTTTCAAGAGAATTTGAAAGACAAGGAAACTTAAAAAAACAGGGCTAACTAGAAAATTATGGTGACTCACAGAAATACAGTCATTACAAGTGATACCTGAAATGTCATCCACCGCAGCCAGTGCTAACTACAGGGTTTCTGGGAAGAGGAAATAATTTCCAGGTACTATTTAATTCCTCCATCACAAAATAGGATCAAACCTTTCCTGGAAGACCTTTTGTCAAGAAGAGGGGCAGCCTGAACATTTAGCTAGGTCTTGATGCATGACATTTAGCTTAACATAAGTGAAATGAATCCCACTCACTGTCAGGTGTTAATACTGATTTTCCAAGAGCCTGCAGAGCAGAACCCACTTGTACACTGAATTAAGAAAAAAAAAATTAAAGAATTTGGCATGAGGTATTTTGGTGGTAATTTCTGCCTGTATCATTTTATTTGCAGCACGGCCTGACAGTGATTCATCTTGCAGCTTGGACTGGAAATCTGGATATAATGCGAAAATTAGTTAAAGCAGGAGCTGATCAAAAGGCTAAGAATGAGGTTTGTTGGTTGCAAATTTTTACCAACTCTAAACATGTTTATGCTAGAAAAAAAATCAAATTTGTTCTTAAAGAGTTGCTTATGGTTTTTCAGGAAGGAATGAATGTACTGCACTTTGCAGCTCAGAACAACAGCGTTAAAATAGTTGATTATGTTCTCCAAGATCTCCATCTGAATGACTTGAACAAGCCTGATAGGGTACAGTATGTTTGTTTTTGTTTATTTCTAGATATCATGAGGCATCTGTTGTGGGCAAAACAATCTTGACTTTGGGAATTTCAATGAATTTTAATTTCCTGCCAGCTATATAAGCATTTAATTATTGATTTGGATATTGAGAAACAAGTAAAACAAACAGCCAGACAAGCACTTAGGGAAAACACCTTTCCTCCCTTTCTGGCTGTCACAGCTGAACTCCAGACATCTCTCCTGCCACGCTTCCCTTGCTTTCACTGAATGTGATGCTCAGTCCCATCCGTGAGGTGATGGAAAGCAGAGAAGGTTGGTTTTTTTTCACTCTATTCCTATACTTTCACTCTTTGTTTCTTACTCTTTTTGTCTGTTCTAGCAAGGGTTCTTTCATGGGCTGCAGTCACCCTATGGGTATACCTTCTCCTGAGACTTCTCTCGCATCCTCTTGTATTTCCTCCTGTATTTTCCTTTGTGCATCCTCCCCCTAGCAGTAACCAGCCTTTCTTAAATACATTTTCACCGAGGTATCATGCACTCCTCTGATGGCTTGAGTGCTGACACATGGTTAATACTGTGTCAGTTTTGTCCCTTGTGGAGCCATCTGGAAATGGCTGAGACCAGAATACAGCAGTCTCTGACCTCCTCCCACACAGTCCACCCTGCAGCCCACTGTCCTTACCAAAACCTGTCACTCAAGGCCAACATGGGAATATTTCACCAACACAGAACATAAAACCATGTGTAGCAATCCAACACAAGTGCACCAGCTCTTCAACAGTGCCAGGGCATTGTCTTCATCAGGTTACCTGTGTTTTAATTTTTCTTTCCCACAGCTTAGGGATCTTGCTTTGAAGGCTTACTTAGCTAAGTAGGGTATTTTATCTTTACATGAGGAAATTTATTCTTGTAGAATCTCTCGACAACAGAACAAAGGTTCCCTGTATTTTTTTTAAGACTTGAATTGTGTTGACCCAATGGTGCAAAATTCTGAATTTTTTCCATTTAAGACAAGGCACAGAGTTAATTTAACAAAAAAAACCTTTGTGGCCTAGGCCTTGGGAAAAGAAAGGTGAGGAAGAATCTTCTTTATGTTGAGGTTCTTTCATTATTATCTGTTAGTTGCTTGCATTTTTTTTTCTCAGACATTTAATATAGGCCACAGTCAGGTAGTGAAGCCATCTAGCTATTTGATTAGATGGCCCCACTGTCTGACCAGCAATATGGTTTTATGTCAGGATAACTTTCTGCAGTAGAGCTGTAAACAGCTGGAAAATTTTTGCAGTTTAACCACTACCAAAACCCCCACAATGTAGAGCCCTAAATTCAGGCCTCCCAGATAAAACATCTAAGATATGATTGTTCTGATCTGTGCTTGCAGAATTCATATCATGTTATGCCATGGAAATGAATCTTGCAACTTCTTCACTGCATGTTTCTGAGCATCCTCAGACTGTTAATGACACAGTTCTTCTGATAAATACTTTCATATTGAGAATGATAAAATATTTTTAGCACATTTTCTACCTTGTAACTGTTTCTGAACAGTTTTCAAATGTTTTCTTCGGTGTATGCAAGATGTGTAGTCTGTTTTTTTACACCAAATATTGCAATTTTTTAAAATTCTTACTCTTGTGTACATCTACTTTTTTATCTACTTAATCATATATAATTTTTAATACACATATGCATGCCATATACCTAGTGTCTGAAAGCAAGTATTTTTATTTTCAATAACACTGTTTCTTTGTTTTCTAGAGAGGTAAAAAGCCATTCCTTCTGGCATCTGAAAAAGGCCATGTTGACATGATAAACAATTTGATTACTCTGAAGCTGTTTACGTCTGAAAAAGATACGGTAAAGGCTTCTTTTTTACAAAAGTACAACTAAACATATGCTTACAAAAGATTACTTCACTTCAGTGTAGTTATTATGCAATCAAGTGTTGTGGATAAGCTATACAGATGTGCTGGTAATGATATTCATTGGACCAACAAACACACAAGGACGATGATTCTTCAGTAATTAAGGGAAGGCAGTGGGACTTCTTGTCTTACTGCCAGAAGACTTTTCCATACACATTAGTAATTCATGTAAAGTAAGACCAGCATATGCTGTCTGCTGGGAGAAGTGGGAAAGTCTGGTAATTAAGGTGTTAGCCTCTGTACTGGGAGATCATATTTCTGCTTTTCACTCTGCTTGACTGTGTCTTTCTGTCACTGCTAAATCCCACATGACTAATTTTTTGAAGGTGTTTAAATATGTCAGGATGCAAATAAACATTTATGAGGATTTTTCAGAAGTGTCTTAATACTTCAATCTGATTGAGTTTGCTTCTGACACTGCATTTTAAGGTATCTAAATGTCTTTCAAAGTTTCCTTACTTGATATACGTGGAATGAGCAAGTTGGTATTTCTCCTCATCTGAGGCATTGCAAGGATAAAAAACATTTAAATTGTGAAATGGACAGATACTGCATTAATAGAACCATATAAGTAAGCACCCAGGAAGTGATGGTGTTTTTTTTGGTATTCTGGTAATAATTTAAAAGTTGCAGTGTAACCCAGAGCTCTACATGCTAAGGAGTTTATCAGTAGATATTAAAAGACAGTGTTGTCCCAGACATCAAGCAGGCTGAAGGTATAAACAGCAATGATGGGAGGCAAACACTGTGATCCTATAGGGTAAGTAGGTAAGAAGCCAGGGCAGAAATTAATCTCCTAAAAGCAATCACGGTGTATCCATAATCACCAAAAAGGACTTCCTCGGCCCTCCACCCCCATCCCCCCCAAGCTCTAAACAGAAAGCTGTTCTGGACTCTAGTATCTCTCATGGTTAGGATTCTTTGAAACTGCAGCTTCAGGGTTCTTTTAGCCATTTTGATACTCTTTCTTGTCCCAGCATGGTCTTTTAGCTCAAATCCTAATGCTCTTCCTGAACTTGCTCTTTGGTTTTATTTGTTTGCTGATGTGTGAGGTTTTTTTCTTAATTAGCTAGTAAGAAATTGTATTGATGGTGAAGGAGATTGAAGATTGCCATGTTGTCATCAAAGGCACTACAAGTTTCTATATACTTACCTAGGTTTTGGCCATTAATCTTTTAATCAGTGATCTTGGGGTCTTGCTGTTATTCCCATCATTGTAGAAACAATACCCAAAGTTTTCTGATTCATTCTTTAGGAGGTAGAATTTTAGGTCTTTTCACTGGGCATACATCACAGTTTTCACAATATGAGACAACTAGCTACACCATATCTGCATACACATGAAAAGGCCCCTTTCATTTTAGTCTTAATTTTGGAACTTGCTTCTCCTCATATGCAAAAGAGAGAAGTACGTAAAACCCCAAAGGCTTTGTATTGCTTTTACTTGATGTTTCAACTACATTCTTATGACTTCATTTTTGTTTCATAATATACTATCTGATGTTTTAATTTCAAGGAGGGAAACACAGCATTGCATCTAGCAGCCAAAAATGGTCACAGTGAAGTTGTAAAAATTCTGCTCAGACAGTGGGGGGAAATAAATCACCTCAATGAGGTAAGGGCACAGAATTTACTGAAATACATAGAGATTTGAAAGATCAACTAAAAAAAAATTTTTAAATAAATAAATATTGCACTGAGAATATTTCAATAACTGTTGCTTTTCTAGTATTACTGCATCCTGTTTTGTTGTACCTCCTCCGATAAATTAGCTCCTTCAACTCCTTCACTATCTCTTTCCCTGCACCTTACTCCTCACATAATGGCTTCCCCTCCATCCCACATGCCCTTGCACAACTACTGGTAGAAAGAAACAGAGTAGAGCCTAACATCCTCCTTGCTTCCTGTCCTCCAACATTTCTGGCCATGTAATCCCATTTTTTTTACCACCTCTAGTGCTTCTCAGGCTATTCACTGAGGCAGTTCATTGTGCACCCAGCACATACCATCACAGACACCTCAGCAAAGAGGTCTCAGGTTTCTACCTTGATTATCTGATCACAACTGACTGCACAGAACTGGCAGCAGACACTGCCTACCCACTTTTTCTTTCCTAGATCAGCGCCAGTGAGCTCAGCTCAGCCAGCACATTCATAAATTGCACAGTAGCTGTGAAAATTGTACCCCTGATCTGGAGCACTCATGAGCTTAATTTTTGAGGCCTAAAGTAGGGGTGAAGGAGAGAAATGCATACTAACTACTCAACTTGGCTTTTCTGCTTTGCAGAGAGTCCTTATGTCTTCTGTTTCTCCTATGGGCCAGCTGGAATAAACTAGGCAAGTTAATTCATTTTGTTGTGGCTGGCATGCCCACTGTGGGAACTTGCCACATAGCTGATAGCCTGTTCTGCTGGCCCAGCTTGCAAAATGAATGCCCACTCCAACCCAGGGCCCTCCTCTTCCTTAATCAGCAACAGATTCATCTGTCAATGGGTTTTCTCTTATCCAACTTGTATGTATTTCCAGCTGTGCAAACTTCTAGTGAAAGGAATCCCTTTGAAATGTGAAGACTGCTGTTTCCAAGCCATGTCTGACAATGTTGCTTCTGCACTCAGACTTGTACTTCTTGTGTCCCTGCCTTGCCCTGGCTAGTGGTGTGACCTTCCTGTCCAGCTGGAGATGTTCTGGTGCGTGAATAAACAGGTCTCTCTTTTCTCAGCATGAGCAAACCACTACATGAAGTTTACGAGAATAAAGGTAGCAGGCGCTTAAGCAAAGAAGAATCAGGATTTATCGATGCTTCTACGAATGCTGAAACACTACAGTAACTTTCAGTAAAGCTTTGTGTATTCCAGGAGTTGAGAAGCAGGGATTAGATCATTTTTCAGCTGATACAACTTATTTTAGAGACTCACTATGGAGACTTGGAGACTCTTTGGGAGTGAGAAAATTTGAAATAAATATGTAACAGGATTATTTCTGCTAAAAGTGCACCATATAAAGAGCACTAGAGCTGGGAATTCATCAGAAATTCATGGCATTGGAGTGACAAAAATTGGTTCTGATGATATGTGCTAGTGTGCTAACAGTGTTGCCTGGAGTTGAACAGCAGAAATTGCTACCTGCTGTCTTTGCTTCTGTGCTTGTTGCTTGCAATCTTCTTTCATAAGAGTGTTTATTTAAATATTTAATATTTATGAAATAGCTATCTGTGTCATAAACCTCACCATACGTCTGTCCACATAAATGTCATCTGCCACTTAGGTATCGGAGAGTTCCTATTTCATTTAAGCGTTAATTTAGGAGCATTCAGATTGTGTTCTTGCGTGAACATCTCCCCTTTTCTCTTGAGCTGGATGCGTCTTATTGAGCTAACCTATTTTGCATCACAGCCTTGCACTCACATATCTTAAATTGAAACAGACATTTTCTCTCTATTGGTCTAGAATGGAGAAACTCCATTTTACTTGTCTGTTGAAGGAGGACATGAAAAATGTGCTGAGCTCTTGCTGGAAGCAGGGAGTGACATCAATGTTCTAACTCAAGTATGTACACAATATCCCACCAGCACACAGGTACTGGGACATCCTGGCCTGTGGGAAGGACCTTCTCTTCTCTTTTCTGTGTGTGCTAACAGTATATTTGCTGTGCTTATTTTTATGAAATGGTAAAAAAAGGAAATAATTAATAAAGTAGAATTGGGGATGTAAACAATGCTAACAGAGTAAAACTGATGTGGAAGAAATATTGCATAGATTTATTTGATGGAGTAATGTGGTGGAGATTTTTTATTTACTGTATGTCCAATAGTAAAACATATGACTAGGAAATGTAACCAGCTAGGGTAATTGAAAATCCTCCTTTTTGGCAGCATATATGACTGAACTGATGGCAAACCTGTTCTCCACATCTGGTTCCTGGACTTTAGTCCAGCTCACATCTGTTGAATGGTGCTAGCTTGCCTGCTGAGAGAAGTTTACTATTCCAGCAGACTGAGGGCTTGTTTGTTTCAGCAGAATTAACTAAAATTTTCTACTGGTTTATTTTTTGAAGTTTGTTAATGTGACTTTACTTGCTTGTTAAAGGTCAAACTGAAGTAACGGATGAGGAGACATGTTGGCATTGTCGTTGTCCGTGGCACAGATTAATCAGATGGCAATGTTGATTCATCACTTTCTTAAAAGACATTGAGAAGGACTATAGAATACTGTTGAGTTTATCATGTTTGTTGTGTTAGAGTAAAAATGGGAAGTTCCTTCAGTGTTTACAAACCCACCGTCATGCTGACTGCTGATTCACTTTGGTTTATATAATTTTGTCAAAGGGAGATTTTTGGGGGAGTGGGATAATAACACAAATTTAAGTGAAATATTATCCTATATTGACAGCTCTCTTTAGTACTGTTCTTCTGGCAATAAAAACATAAGCTTTTGCTATCTATACCTTTTGTTGCAGAACAATAGCAGTGCTTTGCAGGTTGCAATTCAGAATGGACATCTATCCTTGGTTACTTTTCTTATTGATAAGAATATTGACCTGGTTCTTAAACCTGAGGTGAGTGTATATCAGTCTAACTATTCTGTTGTTCAGCCTGTCCTGTCTTTTATGACGTTCTCTGGGGATTTACACAGCTGAAGGAGATTGACTAGTTCATTATTTTTTTACTAGACATGTTATTATGTGGTTTATGGATGTTGGTTAGCAATATGTATGGACTAAAAAAGACAAGGTCCTGTTGCACAAACCCAGTGAACACTTGGGCAGACTGGTGTAGCAGTGTAGAGGTGGCCAGGCTAAGCCAAGGACCAGGCATTAGGATAAGATGAGTGAAGTACACTGCTTGAACTACGCAGCAGTGATGCAGGCCTCCCTGTGTGCTGTGGGCAAAGAGTTAACACTTTAAACTGATTATGAGCAAAGGCAAATACAAGGTAAATAAACACTTCAGTGCTTTTGCCCTCTGCACTCAAGGCGTATGCCTTCAAAATCTGCCACTGTTCTTAGGGGTTTAAAAGAAAGAGGTATTTCTAGTATTAGAATCTTGTCTCAATTCAGATGTTACAGTTTTTGTTACATCTGACATTTTCTGTGTATAGGAAATTAGCTTCTGCTTCTACAATACAGGAACTAGATGATCTTAAGGTCCTTTCCAACCCTAACTATTCTACGATTCTATGATTCTATGAAAGTAGCACGTGGGCTTTGTGACTGATGCCACAATCACTGGCCTGTTGTGTAATGTTATCAAGGAAGAAGAATTCATGATGTGCTTGCAATTATTTATTTGAATATGAAGTAGTTGTTGCGCTGCCTGTTCCCTTTGGCTTTCTGTAGCAGAAGCAACTCGTAAAATTGTAACTTTAATTTCGGAAACATTTCCAGCGCAGCATTACATAAAACCTTGCTTTACATTTCCATAGCCCTGAAGAAATAGCTGTGGTTTATAAAGACATTAATGAACAGTTGTCTGGCACCCATCAGTGGCACTAGTATGGGATGATTCTTTAGCTGTATTTAACAAAACCCTGACAACTCATAGGTTCAACATATAAAGTGATGTTGCCCATTTAATGGCTGGATTGTGACTGGTGGTGTATCTGTGCCTCAGTTATTTTAATAGTAATCATCTCTCAGAGAAAATAAAACCAAATTAATTTCTTTCTAGCTGTAATTTGCTTTGTATAAATATGATAGCAAGTCAGTTTCATATGAAGAATATTTCCAGCAGCAGTATGTAACAAGAGTTTATTCCCAGAAAGTAGATTTTGACATCTGTTTACCCAGCAGAGAATAAATCTGCCTCCAGCCTATTCAACTGAAGGCAAACCCAGTTTTCTGTGGGAACAGAAACACTGTCCTAAGCTCTCTATTGTCAGTCAAGGGTAGCAGCATATCCAAGGTATGAACACATCAGAGGAGTACCTTGCTGTGTTCCTAAGCGGTGACACACTGATACTCAGTCCATGGACTCAACATTTCCAGGTCCCTCAGTTAGTGTTTGTTTACCTGCTGCTGAGGTGTTGCAGGAGCAGGCTACCATGTCTGGCGTAGCTCTGCACCTCAAGGTGTGATTTCTGCAGTCTGGAATGTCTGCTAGAGCATATCGCCTTTCCAATGGGTGGATTTTAACAAAAACCTCTTTCTTGTTTAAATGGACACCTAATAATATTCCAAGGATAATGGTCTATTATTTTCCCTCCACAGCAGAAGAATTCGCCTCTCCATTTAGCAGTCACCAATAACCATCTACTAGTAGTAAAAAGACTCTTGGATGCCAATCATGATATAAACTCCTTAAATCACGTAAGAGAAGCTAGGAATTAACATAACTTCACTGCTAACAAGGAGATTATGTGGATTTTGCTTTAAATGTATTTTATTTTTTTCCTCCTGAGCTCAGGGTACGAAAAAATAGGAAGGAAGAGGCAGTTCCCTCCTTATCTTTTTGTGTGTGTGCATATGTATTAGTCACTGGTACATACTGTGCTAGTATTGTTTCTGCAAGATAAGGATAGCAAAATGCTATATACCCAGAAAATATTTGTGTGAATTGATTGCTCAAGTATTACAGTTCATGTGTAATAAATGACAGAATTGTCTCAACGGCACTGATCTCAGGTGTAAACACAGTACAGAGGGTCACGTGGCTGGGATAAAGTTAGTTTTTTAATAGCAACCCATAGTGTGCTGTGTTTCAGATTTGTGACCAAAACACTGCTGGTAAGGCAGAGAGTTTCAGCTGCTACTGAACTGTGCTTGCGCAGCACCAAGGCCTTCTCTGTTTCGCACTCTGCTCCTCCCTGGGTGTACACCGGGGTTGGGCAAGAGGCTGGGAGGAGACACAATTAAGCAGATGTCCAGAGCTGCTCCACACAACACAACTTCACACTGAAGGATGAGGTCACAGATATATGGTGGAATCGGTTAGTGTGTCTGGGTGTTAACTGAAAGGTTTATGGTTGGAGGACACTCAGGGACACTGGCATCTCCTTTCTCCACCTTTACCAGGATCTTTTTGTTTCTGCTTGGTACCAGTGGTCTTTGGAGGCCTAGCTGGCTGTTGGCCAGTTCACTGAGTGTGAATGCAAGGTAGCTCCTCAAAGAAGGTATTGTAAACCAGCAAGACATGTAGACTACCATAGACAAAGCTGTTCAGTATTTGAGGGAGTTAATGGTGGTGGAGGTGGTCTACAGCAACCTAGCCAACAAACAGGCCTCCAGAGATCTGGATGACATCCAGGGCTCATGGCCAGTAGCAGAATTTTGTACACTGGCCATATGGATGTTCTGCACTGGTGCCCTGGCCAAAATGGACTGGGCAGACATTGAGACACCAGCTGTGTATAGACCAGCCTGCCAGCTGTGTCCCTTCAAAGCGAATCTCTCCCCCTCCCCATCAGCCCTACATCTCAGCTGTGGGAAGACTGTCCCACCAGGTCTCTTAAGTCTTACACTCGGCACTGTGGCTCTCTGTTGGGGAAACACACCCTGGACTCCCACATGTCAGATGCGGATGCTCCCCACAATAGTAACAAGGAGTAGTCCTTGAGAAATCTGTAGTTTGCCTCTTCTCATTGACCATTTTATTGCTAAAGATTAATTTGTACACATTTTAGTAGCAGACAGAGGCTGTAGTTAGTGGCTGGAGTCAAGTATGACAATAAGCTCTTCTGTCACATTAAATAGAGAATTTTGTTCCTGAGCACATCATTTAGAAATGTTCCATACTTTGTCCCTGGCATGTCTGAAGTTACATACCTCAGCTGCATGCATACCCCTAAATTATTGCAGCAAAGAAAGTAGGGTGTATTACAGTGGGAAATTGATGAGGTCATGTGTCATAGTGTGTATTCTCAAAAGAGCTGATGAGAGACTCCAAGGTGGAACCCTGAGGCTGGTGTTTATTTGTGTGTAAGGCCTTGGTGTTTGACTCTGCAAACTTTAAGTCAAGATTTAAAGAACAGAAGTTTTCTAATCAGACCTGCAGAATGTGGGCTTGCAACATCAGAGAAGTGCAGCTACAAAACCTTCCACCTAAAAGGATGCCGTGTCACATGAAGCATGCTACAGGACATGTCCAGAAGATATGCAGGGCTTCCACAAATGACAACATATCTTATTTGCTGCTGCATGACACCCACAGATGGCTGGAATTTCTAATATTCTGCAGAAGGATAAATAAATAGGTTTCATTTGGGTGCATGCAGTTTTGTAGTGACTACACAACCCTCATTTCAGACCTAAAGATTAGACTTGAAGCTGAATGCCCCTTTAGCTATATTTTTTGTTAATAATTTGGTTTTGTTTAATCCTTTTTTTTTTTTAAATTTTCTCCTTTTTTTTTGGGGGGGGGGTGTGTGTGTGTGGTTTAAGGTTCACTGAACCCGTTATGGAGGTGGTAGTCTTCCACTACATATCATCATTTTGTGGCAGTGCTAGCTAACAAACCCTGCTGTAGTGTTGAAAATTACAGATGTCCAGTTGTCTTTGTACAAACTTCAGCTGGGAAGAGTTTACTTGAGAGGGTAGTATGGGTGGGGGTTGGCAGCTGCATGAAGCACTCTGTCCAGAACACCTTGTTTTAAGAGGAAAGAGAGAGAGCTTGTTAAATTACAGTACATTGCAGGGGCATGACAGTGACTTTTTCCTGAGCCAGCTGGAACTCCTGCCTGGTTTTCTGCAGAGATTCCAGATGCTGTCTTATTTGTCTGGAACAAAACTGGCAGGTAGATCACTCAGAAGTTAAATTATTTCATCCTGTTCAGTGTTTCCCTTCCAAGGCCATCTCATGTGAATCTTCTTCAGATTCAGATTATGAGCACCCTATTTCTAAGAGAGAATTTGGCTTACTGTATTTATTTGGTGTCATTAATTACAGATGCAGGAAACCCCACTACATCTGGCAGCTGATCTTGGCAACGTGGAGCTGGTGGAAGTGCTGCTGAAGGCAGGCTGCGATCTCAGGGCTGTGGATAAGGTAGATTGCATTCCCCACATGTGCAAGGACATTGTGATTTTATGTTTTGTTTTATAACCTTCTTCCCAGAGACACAGAAAGTACTTACTGCCAGTTCTCTTTCCTAGGTAAAGCCATTAGTTGTTACAAAGGAAGTCTCCTTTTTATATTGCCTTACGCAGCTCCCAGAGATCTGAAATGGTTTTAGTGAAGAGCTTCCAAGCTCCATAGCTTGAAGGGGAAACCCTGCTGCCAGAGACCTCTGCTGGAAAAAAGGACTAGGTTTATGGAGTGGAAAACAGCCTGTGGCTGTTGTAAGTGTGTGCATGCACTGTTCATTGCCAGGAGAGGCATAGGTACTGCCAGCTTCACTAACTGCAGCAATGGCGACACGATGGGCCACCTGGAAATGATGGTGCTGTGTCCTTGGGAAAACATCCCAGGTCTGCTGAAGTGGGTGCTCAGACCTGTTGCTGATGTTCAGCCTGGAAAGACAGAGGCAGGAATGGCTGGAAGAAGTGCCAAAACAAAGAGCCTCCACCAAAGTGCTTTTGAAAGTACAAAGTACCAAATACAGCTTTTACAAATTCTGCTAAATTGCAAGACTGAGCTTCCCCTTCTTATACTGTTACCACTACACTGACTTTCTATATAACTGGATTGACAGAGTTGGTGTTTATCATGTTGCATTGTTAAGCCTTAACAGTGATGCCTAACTGTTATGCCTTAACAGTTAAGCCTTCCCATTAAGAGTTGTACCGACACTAGCTGGAGAGCTGCAGTTCTCATATGGGCCAACCCAGAATGAAATCTTGTCTACTTTAGTTACTGCCTTTGCCATGGGAAAATTGTTTCCACCTAGCCATATTCCAAGGGAAGTCACAGAAAATTACCGGTCCTGTTCAACATCTTTGGCAGTGACATGGACAGTGGGATTGAGTGCACTCTCAGCAAGTTTGCCAATGACACCAAGCTGGGTGGTTCGGTTGATATGTTGGAGGGAAGGAATACCATCCAGAGGGACCGTGACACACTTGTGAGGTGGGCTGATGCCAACCTGATGAAGTTTAACCATGACAAGTGCAAGGTCCTGCAGCTGGGTCGGAGCAATCCCAGGCACACATACAGGTTGGGCAGAGAAGAGATTCAGAGCAGCCCTGCAGAGAAGGACTTGGGGGTGTTGGTTGATGAGAAAATGAACATGAGCCGGCTGCAGTGTGCACTCGCAGCCCAGAAAGCCAACCCTATCCTGGGCTGCATCAAAAGGAGCGTGACCAGCAGGTAGAGGGAGGGAATCCTGCCCCTCTACTCTGCTCTTGTGAGACCTCACTTGGAGTAATGTGTGCAGTTCTGGTGTCCTCAACATAAAAAGGACGTGGAACTGTTGGAACAAGTCCAGAGGAGGGCCACGAGGATGATCAGGGGACTGGAGCACCTCCTGTGTGAAGATAGACTGAGAAAGTTGGGGCTGTTCAGCCTGCAGAAGAGAAGGCTGCGTGGAGACCTCATAGCAGCCTTCCAGTATCTGAAGGGGGGCTATAGGGATGCTGGGGAGGGACTCTTCATGAGGAACTGCAGTGATAGCACAAGGGGTAATGGGTTCAAACTTTAACAGGGGAAGTTTAGATTGGATATAAGGAAGAAGTGCTTTACTGTAAGGATGGTGAGGCACTGGAATGGGTTGCCCAGGGAAGGTGTGAATGCTCCATCGCTGGCGGTGTTCAAGCCCAGGTTGGACAGAGCCTTAGGCGACACGGTTTAGTGGGAGGTGTCCCTGGCCATGGCAGGTGGGATGGAACTAGATGATCTTCAGGTCCTTTCCAACCCTAACTATTCTGTGATTCTATGATTCTGTGAGCCAGTTTCTCTTACCATCTGAAACAAGACAGGTTTGCCCTAAAAGCTGGAGTTTTCCAACCTTGCTAGCCTACCCATCTGAAATGCCAGTCTAATCATAACATGGGAACAGGCTCTTGTGTGTAGTATTCTCAGCCTGTGGGTGCCTGGGCTTGCAGCAGGCACTTGGAAGCAGTGACTGGTATGAAGTACGCAGCAGTCTGAGTGCAGAATGTTTCTGAGAGCAGCTGTCCCTCAACAGAAATTCTGTAGGTGTAGTTCAATGCAGGAAAAAATTGACCACTCTGGGCTAGGGGATACAGTTCCTGCAAAGTGCAGAACTTTGACAGTAGGTACCCTGAAGCCATAAAACTGTAGCAATACATTTTCTTGAGGAGAAGGGATATGGCTCTGTAAACAAACCTCCTGTTTTTCTATCATATACTTATCCTAAATATAACAGATAATGTTCTGATTCACTGTTTCTGCTTTCAGCATGGAAAAACTGCACGAGCTGTGGCATCAAGGAGCAATCATGCCCTCATTGTAGATATGATCATTAAAGCAGAAAGGTATTATGCCATGAAACAGGTAAGAGGCGCTTCTCATTACACTGAGGAGAACACTAAGGGAGTACAGCAAATTCTGATCCTGAAGCACCTTTTGCCTGAGGTGGTTCCTTTTGGCAAGCTGCAAGACTGGCCTTGATAAATTGGTTTATGTGGGCTCCATGTGATGGTTTTGACACAATACAGTTTAAAACCCCTAAGCTTTCTCAGATACACCTTTTGTTTGGAGACAGGTCCTCGTGAAGCAGTTAAAGACATCGCTTGTAGCATCCACCCTAAAACCTGCAAGAAAGAAGATACTGACACAGTTTATGTATGTCAAGCAAGTAAATCTGTGAGCTCCAGAGCTAGCAAACCAGGGCAAAAGGACTAGTGAAAGGAATTCATGTGACTGTCAGCTCTTGTGCATCACTGCTGAGCTGCCACAACTATCCAACTTCATTATCAGTCCTGCTTACTGCCAGGGAGTGTTTATTGTACCAGGTTAGCCAAGTGCCTCCCACACTTGGGTGGTAAAAGCATATGGATCCTGCCCAAGTGCCAGCACATGAATTAGCCATTTTTACCACCCCACTTCATCCCTATGTGTCCAAATCCATAATACTTCATGTTACAGGGCACTGTGCTGGTAAATCACCGATCTAGATTAATTATAATGAAAAACACCTCCATGAACTCCCTGTGTTATGCATATTTGATTTTGCACCAGTTCAGCTGGAATTGTCTGGTACATGATTGTTTCTTTAGGCTTAAAAGGGGAATTAGAAGTAATCTCTTGCCAAAGGAGACATGACAAGTCTGACAGCAGTGAGCCCTTAATGCTTCTAACTCTTAGCATTATTTACTCAATTGCCTGAGGAGATGTCAAGGCAGATGGCCTTCCTCAAGAGCTCCACAGATGTTGGCAATAGAAACAAAAGTGTTTGTATCCCATTACTAAGAGCACAGCCTTTGGCAGCTGCTTAGATCTTACAGTTATGGAATATGATGTTGCTCAGGTGGCTTTACCATATAAAAAACTAGAGTGTTTTGAACAATTATTTTGAGAACTTTTTGTTACACTTAGCTGACTTACCATCTGTGACAAGGCATTAGTTACAAAAGGAAATGTCACGTTGCTGTGAGGAAGCGTACATGATACTAATGCGTGGGAGTGCCTTGTTCTCTCCATTTGCCCTCTTTTCTATTTGTTCACCTGTAGGTTTTTTGTTGGTTTTGTTTTTCTAAACCCTCTCTGAACCAGGGAGAGCCTGAAGCTGCCTGGTAGAATGCCCTGACCCTCACCTTGCATGTATCAGGAAGCATGCAATAAAGTCTGCACTAGAAAAATTGAATCAAACATACATGAAAAAGCTTAGTTACTGAATTAAGATTATTTTTCATGCAAGACTCATAAGGTTAGGAACCAACCCTGTTGTATTTTTCTGAATTTTATCTGGAATGGAGTATTTTATGCTCAGCACTTTAAAATGTGACGTGCTGCCATTTCCTTTTTTGCTTAGTAGCTGCTCTGTAATCCCATACCAACTTCCTGACGACATTTTTCACTTTGGAGACTGATTTGAAATAAGACTAGCACATAAACAAAAAGAAATACAAAAGTAGTTTGAGCTTACCTACACTAGGAAAGAGGCTTTCCACTGGGCACTGTTCAGCCAAGGCTGAAATCACTGCTAGATTTTAAATGTTGCTTTTGCAGAGGTGCCCAAACAAGATGCAATCCCTTCACTCCTGTTATCATGCATACAGTAGCAACATCACTTTTCATTTGGAGGGTGCTTGTGGTTTTGTTTCCTATCTAATTTTGCTTATGCTTATGCTGGCAATAAAACTAGATCCAGGTTCAAACCACATGTGCTTACCAGTGCTTGGACACTTTGCTGAATGGGGCTCCACACACTAAACCCAAAAGCTCATGCTGCCACCAAATGACCTGGTAGTCCTCATTTCAGGTGAGCTGAGCTGACGGACAGAGGCAGAAAAGCATGAGCAGCACTATGCTGGTGGTGCCTAGCCTCTTCTCAAAGGGAAGTCAGTACTTCTAGAGCAAGAAAAAAGAGTTAAGAGCTGTGCTTGAAACCCAACCATGTTCAAAACAAGGCACACAAAGTAGACAGAGCCAATGAGCACAGCAGTACTGGCACAGGAGGTGCTGTTACTTGCTATTGTGTAACAAGTGCCAGAGAAAGGAAGTGGTTTATTTTGAATTTAACTTAATATGACATAGCAACAGACACAGGCAGGATTCATTTCCGTTATATGACTTAGACTGTAATAACATCATCCACACTGACACATCTTCCAAAAAGCTCGGCTAGCCAAACACAGCTCCTTTACCTGCACTGAACAAATCACTTGTCAGCAGCTACATGTGGCTGTAGAGGACATAATGTTCACTGCTCTCTAAGTGAAGTTCCCAGCTTCATTACAACACTTATCATCTGCTTTCTTCTTCAGGAACATCTAGTTCACAGTGAGGATGGGTCAGACTTCAGCTTGTCCTTCAAACAAGATCACAGTACACAGACCAAGCAGATCCGTTCCTCCCTTTGGAATCTAGCATACAACCAGTTAAAGCCCGAGGAATGGAAAAAACTGGCCCTGTTCTGGAAGTTCACGGGTGAACAAATTAGGGCTATTGAAGAACAATGGACAGGTAACAATATCTGAATGGATAGACATAATAGGTAAGCTATAAAAGCCACAAGGCAGAGTGGCTTTTTAAACTATGTAAGTATGAGATTCACAATGGCCATACTGCTCTTATTCAAATAATGAAAAAGAGCAGTGAGGGGGTACAAGCCTTGCCCCTGGATCCTGGATGGTGGTGATGTCGAAGTACAGGCCACTTCTGTTCCCCCTCTTCGCCTGAAAGAATCTTCATCTTTGGAAATCAAAACCAGAAACAGTGAGTGGCATGGAAGGGTCTTGCAGGTCATGCTGCAAGTGAGGACCTGGGAAACCTTGTGACACAGAAGACCTTCTTCATGCCCTGTCTTGACAGCTGCCATAAACCAGCACTTTTTGGTTTCAGGCCCCTCAACTGCTGGGAAAGCCATACTTCTACAGCATGCATTGTACTTGCTTACTACTACTCCACAATATCATAGAATCATAAGATCATAGAATAGTTAGGGTTGGAAAGGACCTTAAGATCATCTACTTCCAACCCACCTGCCATGGGCAGGGACACCTCACACTATAAACCATGTCACCCAAGGCTATGTCCAACCCGGCCTTGAACACTGCCAGCGATGGAGCATTCACAACTTCCCTGGGCAGCCCATTCCAGTGCCTCACCACCCTTACAGTAAAGAATTTCTTCCTCATATCCAATCTAAACTTCCCCTGTTTAAGTTTGAACCCATTACCCCTTGTCCTATCACTACAGTCCCTCATGAAGAGTCCCTCTCCAGCATCCCTATAGGCCCCCTTCAGATATTGGAAGGCTGCTATGAGGTCTCCATACAGCCTTCTCTTCTCCAGGCTGAACAGCCCCAACTTTCTCGGCCTATCTTCACACGGGAGGTGCTCCAGTCCCCTGACCATCCTCGTGGTCCTCCTCTGGACTTGTTCCAACAGTTCATGCCCTTTTTATGTTGAGGACACCAGAACTACACACAATACTCCAAGTGAGGTCTCACAAGAGCAGACTCCACACATTGAGGAAAAATGAAAGGAAAAAGTCATATTAAAGTGTATTAGCTTTTCCCTCCCTTTACCGTAGCCTAGGAATAAAACTATAATTTGTTTGGTTTACAATTTTGTAAGCCTCAGTCATCATTTTGCATCTGGGCGAGAAAGGTTATAGTTAAATGAGTAGGTTTTAAAGCCTCTTGGAACTCTAAAAGTACAAAAGCACAAAATATCCTGTTCCCAGCATATGGAACTGACAAATGCTTTGTGTATTGCATAGGGAAAAAAAGTTACAAGGAACATGGAAATAGAATGTTGCTCATCTGGTTACACGGTATGCTGCTGGCTGGTCAGAATCCTGTTAAGCACATATACGAAGATCTGGTGGAAGCAGGATTTCAGCCTTTAGCTGGTAAGTTGTTAAGAGACCACCTTACACTGTCCTCTGCCAGGCTGCAGCGCAGTGCAGAGGCACCTGCTGCAGCTGGAAAGGTGCTACTGCGGCAGAGCTGGAGGACGAACTTCCTTTCTGGGACTACTTTCTGGGACTATGCTCTTCCTGGGGGGTTACAATCCTTGAGAAAGAGCATTTAAGGAAGACTTGTGATTTCCAAATGAAGACACAGAAATTTGCTTCCCTCCTTTGTCCTGCAAGCGAATGTGACTGGCTAGTCCTTAGTTAGGTTAGTCTGACCTTGTGAAATGCAGAGCATGTCAAGCAAGTGATTTCTCCTCTTACTTTTACAGAGAACATCAGAGCTGCAAGTAGCACTTGCATGGACTCGCGAAAATGTGCTATTTCATGAGTTCATCAGTAAAACATGGCATGTCTGATGGATTTACATGCCAGATGGAAGGTGATTTTCAAATACAAACAGTATCTTTCCTGGACACAAAAACCTATTTTGAAGTTGTAAGACTTTTTCCAAGCTAGAAGAACTCTCACTCCTGAAATATTGGTTAGTTCTCTCATAAGCTTGCTACACAATGATTTAAAGAATTAAGAGTGAATGGCTGGCAATATATTACTATACTGATAAGAAAGAACCACACTCCTCTGTCTCCCTGCCCAGGTTCTACACCTGGCTAAACATTGATACACTAATTCTGTATTGGAACTGCAAATTAAGCTATTTTGTGTGACATGAAATGTAAATGAGATGTTTTCTACCTGAATAAAATAGGTGACAATTATGTGTATAAATCAACACTTCCAGAAATAGGCTGGCATCTGGCCTCATTTGGGATTCAGGTTTATGTAAGGTCTGGCTAGGATTATAGTGTTCCTGTCAGAAGAGGGCTTTTCTCTTGTTTAAACAGAGCTATGATTAGGACAAGTCTTTCTTCTTCAGCATTTGATTTATGTAGTGAAAATACACAAAAGTATCATATTTAAAACCATTTGAGGATGGCCTATCATGGCATAACCTTGAATACACACTCAAAAAAGAATATTTTATATTTAATAGTGTATCTAGCAATTATTTACCTATTTCTTGTTCATGTCTTGAATTAAGACTTGGTAGTGTTTTGCTGAACATGTTTAAAGGTTTCCTCTTTACTGAATATATTTCATATCTGAAAAATTATATAGCATGTCTCTCTTTGTAGCCTTCTCTAACAAAATAGCAATAGTTTTATCACATAACAGAAGAATTGAATTGCCTTGTCTGTGTGTACATAGCTGGCAATATTTTGTACTGAATCTTACTGTTTGTACTAAAATCATCACGATTTGTGTCTTAGTCTGAAATGTTACACCTAACTGCCCTCTTGTGCGCAGCCTGTTTTGAAGTGGCTGCAGAGGATCACAGGAATATGAAGAACAGACTGGTATTAGAGATCTCAGATAACAAATTCTTAGACCCTGACAGGTATGCATCAAGTTCTGACACATTAGCTTGGAAAAAGAATGTTTATCAGTCTGATGGACTCGGTACCTCACCTGGCCCAAGCTGCACCCTGGGTATGAAGTATACCACGTTCATTTAAGTATGCTGTTGCAGGATATAATTAAAATGCACATCAACTACACTTAAGTTGCACTGGCAACTAAAAAAAGCATATGTAAGAAAAAAAAAAATTAATTTTCACTTCAAAATATACATTAGTAACATTGGGACTAAACAAAGAGATTCAGACAAAAAAAAAGCATTTATCCTTTATTTAAAAGTGTGCAAAAGATACCTTAAATAGAAACTTTATCTTAATAAAATAAGTTCTCAAATAGTTCGGAGGTAGAACAACATTTCAAGTTCTTTTTATCCCCTCCAGATGCTTCCTATAAAAGCAGTTTTACTTTAAAAAAGGATAAAAACATGATGCATATTTTAGGCCTTGATCAAATCTGAAAAGACTGGAAAGAGGTTTAAATTGTACCTTGATAAAAACCCCCACCAGTGAGAAAGTTACTCAGTCAACAACTTTTATTGACTGAACACTGGTATGAGTTTGGCCCTGAAGCATTCGCCCAACTTGTCCCACAGGTATCACAGTGGTTGAGCCAGAAGAATGGAGCACAGTTCGAGGATATTTAGCAGCAGTGGCTTGAGATATGGTTTGCTGAAAAGTAATCACATACATCAAAACATTTAACAGCACAAAGAATTCCACCTTATAATAGCTCTAAGTGTGCTGTAGTTCAAACAGAAAGATTCGCAACCCAGCAAACTGAAATACACTTAATGAGTAATCTTTTTCTTCCTCATCTGAAATATACTTTTTAGAATATAAAATGCTAATAAAACGCTAAACATCCAGTTAACTAAGTGCCTGAGCTTTTATCACTTCAATCTTATTTCAAAGTTGATTGGTTTGGTTTTTTACCAAATTGTTCAGAATTTTCCTCTGTAGTGCTAATTTAATTATGCCAACTTTCCTTTTGAAGTTCAGTATTTGCTATGAGGAAGTCTCTGAAAAGTCTCTGGTCTCTGAAAGGAAAATGTATGCATTTATTTAACAATTAATTTTCTCCCTCCAAAAAACTAACTACCTTACTGCAATAAACAGTAGTAATTCTGCTTTTAATCAAGGTAAACTCTCTCCCCTTGTCAAAATAATTCAAGAGAAATACTTCAATCTGATTGACCTCCACTTAGGCATTTCTTTGCAGAAAGAGCATATGGAATATATCTCTGGGGCTGTTACATTTGTTACATTTTTAGAAGTCAGTTTTTGGTACAGCAGTTCAGGTACTTTACTTGTCACACTAGCCACACAGTTTGAATTCAGAAATTGTTCGAGTGAAAGAATTCTCACACCAAACCTCTAACCCCTAAGGGCATAGAATTTAAATATGAATTTCTGCTTAGGAGCCCAACTTCTTGAAAACTGTGTGCAGCCTGTAACAGGGCCCTGATTCACTGGAGGAAATGAGCAAAACCAGAATATTCCTCCCACAGTTACCAGTGACTCCAGCTCAAATTAAGGGACTTGATGTAAATCTTCTGGCAGTATCGCTGAAGAGAAACTGGACTTTCAGATAACACACAGAAAACTGTCCCTAACCCTAACCGAAACACACAGAAAACTGACCCTAGCCCTAACCCTAACCCTCTCCCAATACACTTAACCTCATCTACAGCCTGTCAAGCTAATCTATATCTCTGCCACCTCTGGTTCAGTCACTCTTCCTGCCATACACCACAAAGCTTGCCTTTAAAATGTGGTTGCATGGTGATGACACCAAGCACTGCTGTACCAACTGACCACTTCTACAAAGAGGAAGACTCATGGAAGAGCCGGGCAAGAAAGAGACAGCCAATGCTGCTACTGTGAAATAATTACTATAGAAACAAGACAAATACATTAAAATGGCAATATTGACTTCCTCTATTCACCTGTGCTTTCTACCCAGACCAAAGACAGTACTGTTTGTTATTTTGAACAGGCCCCCAGTCCAAGCTTTGTCTAATACCACTTTACAATGGTCATTTTTCTTTAAAATACTACCAGATGTGAGGTATTAAGAATGCTGTTACAAGCATAATTCTGACTTACCTGAGTGACTGGGTGATGTTTTTCAACAATGACTGAACTAATGGGTGGAGCTACACCCATCACTGCTAAACTACCACAGATTCTGGCTTTTTGTCCCATATCAGCTCGGCCCGTGATTCGAGCAGTGATTGTTCTTCCTGCTTTCTGTTGAGCAGATGTTATTACTTTTGCCGTGGGCTAGAAATAAATGAAATATTGGTTGGTAAAAATCTAAACATATTTGCAATGCTCTAATATGTCTGCTTACTTTTATCAGTTACATGCCTAAACAGAACATAAGAAGTTGCAAGTAATTTGGTTATGTTATACAGGACTGAATTTGCTCCACCTAGTCACAAGCTGGTTTATTCCATCTTTTTCCACCTTAGGTATGAGATAGCATTTTAAGATGTCCTGAGGGAAGTAAGGCTAATTTGACAAAACTCAAACAGTATGGATAGTTTAGGTTTGCTCACTGGCTGCATACTCAAATGACAGCTGCAGGCACTTCCATCATCCCAGACAGACTTTCCAGCAATGACATAGCAGACACAAAAAGGCTTCCAAGCAGTAAAATGCTGCATCTTTCTCTGACAGTGTGTAGCAAAGTGTATCAGATGGGAAAAAGAAAGGAGGAAAATGCAGAAGACAATGGAGAAAATAAAAAAGACAGTTCAACAACAAATATGGAACAGGGAATGAGAGAGAGATTCAAAGAGCATGATACTAAAGTAAAGCATACTCTTTCTGTAACAAAATGATATCAAGCGAAGCACTAGTTCTTGTTGTGCTATACATAAGTGTGCATGCACACTTCCTCTCCCCACTACAAAAATAATTTAGAATTGCTCCTAACATAAAAGGGTTTCCGTAACATTAATGAACATTTGCAAGGTAGTGTCTTCACACAGCTATGTAAACCCAGCTACATATGCAGCTTCCTCAACTATATACTTGCGTTGCCTTGAAAAATGTGGAATAATGATACCCAAAATAGTATCTGCTATAACTAACCCAAAAAGTTAATTTTAGCATGTTACCAGTTTTTGAGTTGATGCCACACCAGACCCTGCAGCTGTGCTAGTGACTATTACTGGAGAATCAGAATCCAGCCTTGTCTGAGAAGTGCTTGCATGACCCAGGTGGGCAGAAAACTGTGAATGAAACCAGAGTTTACAAAGAATAAGTACAACCTTCTACAAAATATAATTTTACTCTTTAGACAGTCAGTTTTTGACTATTCCAACTACTCTTCTAAATCTAACTTCTTTGCAAATATTTTATCTCATTTTACTGTTTTCTGGTTAATTTAAAAATACTTGTCTGAAAAAGGTGGAAACAGTGTGAACAACATTTGATACTATTAGAAAGAAAAATCAGGAAAGAGGCAAGCACATCTTCTCTGCGCTAACCTGTATTCTAGTCTGAAATTGTTTTATGGTGGCAATATCTTCAGGATGACTCCAGGGCAGGTCCAAAACATCCAAGCTACTGGGTAATGATCTTGTTAAGCTGACATGACAGGACAATAAGCTGAGTTCTCTGAGTGCCTATATATGTTACACTTAAAACGAAGCTTCAAGTCAGCCAGTTTTTCTTTTTTTCAGGTTATTATATTAAACTCTTTTTTTTTTTTTGGAAAGAAAACAATCCACAACACAAAACACCAGAAAAACTCCAACCAAAACTTTTAACATCTTTTGTCAAGAAAGAACTTTAAAGAGCAAATTCTACTTATTATAATGACCTTGTCTTCATTAGTTTAATATATTTTCAGTAAAATAAAAAGCAGAGCTTAATGAAAGTACAGCAAATGACAGCAGCTGTGAGCCAATCACTTCATTTATACAATGCAGTCTGAACATACTCATAGGTTTCTTTTTACATTTAGACTGCTTTCAAACTCCTTGAATTCCTGGGCTGCTATTCATAATGTTCCAACTGAAGAAGTTAGCTTTTGTCACTTAGCAAATATAGTTCTGTTCCAGCTACACACTTACCACGTCTTCCATCTGAAGAGTATTTGCTGGTGGAGGTGGTGGTGAGGGCAGATTATATTGTGAAGCAGGTATTCTTCCTGCAACAATGGTACCATTATCATTTCTCCTACTTCCTACATCTGTTATTAGAAACACAAAGTGATGAGATCAGCACATAATCTAGCAAACCCTAAGGGGGGAGGGGAAGGGAAGAGGTCAAGTCAGAGTAAAATTCTAATATTCTTTGGGACTTTTGTACAACCTTATTAAAAGGATCAGCCTGTTCATTTGGGGGGCAGGGTGTGTGTGCATGAAAGTACATAAACATTCCTTACTTGACCTTTCTCAGATGCTTGGAAGTAATATTTTCCAAGGGACTTGTTTCTGTGTTATGCCTCAACATCCCTGTGACACGTCACACACTTGTAGTGCAAAGAACTGAGTTTCTCCATACTGCCTGCCAATATTAAATTCAGTGTGCAAGAGCTGCTCTTATATTAAAACCTAAACCCAGTTCAGGTAGAAAACAGCAAACCACAGAAAGGCCACACCAGACTTCTGTGAGGGCATAAGATCCTTAAGGGGGATCACTGTTAGTAAAATAAAGTGTTATTTTAACTTTCCTGAGAATGTACTGCCATTTCAAGGGGCCAAAAACCATGCTTAGCAGCATCGCATTTCCACATATATGGCTGGACACTGGGCACATCCTGTCTGTAGGGCTGGGACCACCTATGAGTGCCCTTTTGCTGTCATTTTCCCCCAGCAGCTGGGTAGGCTTGTGCTGTTGCAAAATCCCTCCAGGATTCTTTTGTCTTGCAATGCAGACATCTTGGGGAGGTCAGACCTGTAAACCTAAGCCCTGTGTCTTTTCCAAGCAGTTTCAATCTTTTCCTTTAGAATGCAAACTTCCTTAAAGGAAGCCAAGAGAGGTATTCTTATTTACTCTCAAATTTCCTAAGCAGATGATGCTATCTGCAGGTTCAAGCCAAGGATACTTTGCACATTTCAGGGACTAGAGTGACACCATGTGGCAGTTGTGTTTTTTCTTCTCTTGAAGTGAGCAGAAAAAACGTAAGGAAGATTCAAATAGGTACTCAAGGATTTAAAGAGTGAAAGTATGCCAGAATACACATTTTGTATATACATATGTATGTACACTCACATTAAGCTTATGCATACACAGAACCAATGCATTGTTACGGACCAATCAGATCTGATCTGTTACTTAAAAATGCAGTGACAGTTTTTTAAAGAAAAAATAATATTTCCTGTGGTTCAGTGTTCCTTTAAATACATAAAGAGATTAAAAATAATCTTACTACAATAGTAATTTCTAAAAATTTAAATCATCTGTCAGTATATCAGCCAGATAGATTTTAGATCATCAATGTTGACTCCAAATGTTATGGACCTATTAAAGTTGCAATACTTGTACACTATCAATAATCTGCACTATAATTTATATAATAGGTATGTTATCTGTATATTGCATGTATATTAAATGTATATATTAATAAACTACTAATAATAAACAGGTAAAGGGATCAAATTCCGCTTTTTTTTTTCCAATGACAGTAGGTGGCACTGCAGTGTTCATTTCCATATATAATTACTAACTCTGACACATGGAAGTTTTAATGTCCACAGATTACAAGAGGAGAACAAATCACAATAATCATCTAATCTGATGTTTTAAGTCCCCTGATGTCCTGATCACTGTTCTGCTATACCTAAGGAAGACTGAAAATAAATGGTTGTACAACCATATTAAATAATTATTTAACTAACCTCATCGAATCCACTGTCTGGCTGTAACAAGAAAGGTAATGTGTCTGGAGCAGGGGAGAAGGTGGTATGAGAGGCAGTGGAAGAAGATGGCCCACAACAGAGGACCGCGACAAGACAACAGAGACCATGAGATGCTATGAAGCTTGAAGCTACTCTGACCACAGGAAATTAAAGAGCATGATGCTGCACACCCGGAAAGTTAGGTATAGGCACCCCAGTGTTGTCCAGTACTGCAAAATCTCCAGGCATTTGCCTGTGTAGCGTATCAGCTCCTGCTTCATAGCTCAAGTGGTTCAGCCCATAACCCCTGGTATTAGTTGTAGCAGTTTTAGAACTCGGTTTTCTTAATTTCCTTCCTACTTACCCTCTTCTTTACAGGTTTGCAGAAACAATGCTTTCCTATTTTGCACCACTCAGCCACCCATCATTATTAGGGAGACCACTGTCACATGGTCTTAGAAAACAATAAACAAAGAAATATATGCTAGATCTTCTAGAGAAAGTAGGTCTTACTTTATAAAACAGTAAAAAATAAAGTACTTGCACAATGCCCTGTAACTTTATTCCCAAACTCAGTATCTTCAAGAAGTCATTCATTCTTGACCTTCCCCAAGCACTGACCAAGTGTTTTCATTAGCACACAGCTACTGCACTTAGCCAATGTCTTATTCTAGTTTCCTAAGCAACTGCACAAATACTGCATATATTTCACAGGCTCAGACAGCTGCTCAGGCAAGTATTCTCTAAAAAAACCTTCTTCAGGTTTTTATTTCCTCTTCATATCTATGCTTTTAGTGAGGAATTTTTCTGAAGTAGTTTAGAAACTTCTGGTATAAGATTGTTAAGTTTAGCAACTTAAGTTTCTTGCCTAAGACCATTAACAACTGCTGCCAGTACAGTGGGTTGTTAAATCACAAGTACAGCTGTGACACTCCTGCTGGCACAGTTATTTTCATTTCAGTGTAGAATGCTGCACCAGCATGATTATGCTCCTGCTGCTATAGACTGTCTCACTCTAAGGGGGTGATTCCATCACATCAATAACAGTATGCAACTCTTTCCTGTGCGACTGCACAAGTTTTATGAGTGTGTTGTGATATAATTAGGCTGGTGTTTCCTGTTCTGGTGCAGAACTCCAGCTAAACACAGAACCTGGGAGATTTCTTGCCCTTTTTGCATTATACAGCAAGATTAAGAAAGAAGGGAGAGCTGTCTGGGAAAAGCAGATTCATTGCACATTGATATTCCAGAGAACAAAGGAGGGTTTTCCAGGGTTTCCCCTCATCACTCCATAACCCAGGTGCTGATAGAATTCTGGGTAGTGTTTCACAGTATTTTAAGATGTCTGCCATCCCTGTCTTCTTGTTCTGCCTGCAGTCGCAGGTTATCACCCTCCAAGCAAGACGAAGAGAACATGTTCCACCTTTCAACTACAGCAGTACAAAGTTCAGCATCAGATATTTCTCAACATATTCAACAGGACTTTCTAAACCAGGAAGTTTGATATTCTTTGTCCTCGAATTAAAAAAAAAAAAAAAAGAAAAAAAACCCCAACCCCCCAAAAAAAAACAGAGAGAGAGAAGAGAATCTTTTAAAACAAACAAAACCCCCCAAACAAGCAAACCCAACAAACTCCACACTCACTGCCAGACTGGAGCGGCTTTTTATACTGACCAGGATCTGTCCTACTATCCTTGCCCTGGAACATGGTCATTGCTTCAAGATTCAAAGCACAAACACCACGCATAAAGGCTTTCTTCATCGTTGCTTCATACTCTTCTCTTTCACTGTGCAGACGCAGAACCTCAGCTTTTGTTTGTTCCAAAGTAGCAGTCAGCTACAAAAGAGTAAGGAGACAGCTGTCTCATAGTTCTGAATGCAAACAACATGCATATTCCTCAAGTACCTTTTAAAGTCACTTACTACACTTACAAAGATATGCATTTTACTTCAAAATCTCTGTTTCACCAGAAATGAAGAGCTACTTGTCATTTCTTTATACTACAGCACATTATTTTACTAGAGAATACCAAGAACAGAAGTGCATCCAAAATGACTGTCAGATCCTACCTTACCAGCTAAGCAGAAATTGTCTTGCAAGTTTAGAAGTTAGGCATTTGGTACAAGCTAGATTTCTGCAAGAGCAAGGATGTAGTCAAGAGAAGTGTAAGTGTTCTTAGAAAACTATTTAAGCATTTGTAAGAATAGTCATCAACAATCTCTCTTCTAGATACTGTAAAAAGAAAAAAATATCAATCCTAAAAATGCTGAGAAAAGACAGACCAGGTCACCCTTGTAACTCACTACTTACTGCTTTTGTGCTGGCAAGCCGCATTTGTAAGCCTGTCCTTAAAATTTCAGGTTTAATTTCTTGTTAAAATACAAAGCATTTAAAGCATATTTTTTAAAACTTAATTTACTTACTGTGCACCAATGCACATGTTGATAACTTCACGTTAAGCGCTGAAAGCTTAACCGGCAAGCTGAAGGTAAAAGCAAACTTAGATTCAGCCTTTAACAGAGTAGTTATTGTAAGAAAAAAACCCCACTGTACTCATCATGATCATTCATAGTAATAATGGTCTTCTACTTCCGTTGTCTTCTTCAGTAAGACCTCTATAAACACACAGCCAATATTAACTGTGTGCTTTTAGAAAACAAAATAACCATGCTTACTGACAGGCAGATAGAGATTCATCTCATTTCAGAAAGAAGCCAATTTACTTCATCTGTGAGTGCAGGTAAACAACATTTTATACCAGATGCAAGGGGGAAAAAAACCAAACCAAAACACAAAAACCAAAGCAAAAAAACCCCAACCTAGTCACATCTAGAAACCATAATGGAGATCTTAGATCTCAGATGTTCTTGGGTAATTGGGAGCTCTGCTCTGCTGGAAACTCCTGATGTTTTTCAAGTTTGCTGAGAAAGAGATACTTCGGATGTATGTGAGATAGGGGAGTGAAGGAGAGAAAGAATGAAAAGAACCCCTGATATTACCTCTGCAATTTTGGCTTCGTAATCATTGGTGAGCTGAACACAGACATCTTCTGCCCTTAACTGACAGGCTTTTGCTACTTTTTCTTTCCATTTTTCCTCACTGTGAGAGCGCCATGCTGTCCATACTTTCTTCATCAAAGCTGTCCGGAATTGTCTGTCTGCTATTCTGTTTGCATATTCCTTAGGAAACAAATATAACCACATCATATACAAGTTCAGGTTTACTAAAAATTTAAGTACCCAAGAGAGTGTGGATTATTGTTCTACAATTTATTACACAGCCTATAGTAGGAACACCTGAACAGAGTTACATGTGCTGCAGCAGAGTGGTACAAGAAAACAGCATCAGAAGCTCAGTGTTTCTCCCTGCACTGAAGCGTTACTGTCCCCAGTATCAGAAACCAAATTTGAGAACTCTCAGATTCCACAAAACAGTGTTTTTACCCTTAGCTTAATGACACTTAATCAACAACCTCAGGTATATGGTGCAACGACGCACATGTGAAGCCATTTACAGGGTATGTGGCACAACTTGATTCACTGCAGGAACCATACATAACCTGCAGTCACAAAGACTGCAGATGATTAGCATGTAACACCAATCTTTCTAATAAGTTCAGACTTCAAGATGCTTTAAAAAGTCCTTATAAGACAATTCTGGTTTTCCTCTATTTCAAAATAGTCACCAGAAAATTTATTTCAGCATTATTTTTCCAAAAAATGAATTAAAAAAAAATTAAAAACAGCTGCGTATAAACTAGACTCAAAATTATGAGTACATTACAAGATGGAAAGGAAAGAGAAAAGGCTATCCCTCTTTGCAAGTCAGGAGAGTTTTGCATAACGTCAATGAACTTGAGTCCAGCCAGGAATCTGTACCTGTAATGGGAAAGGTTTGCAGTCTGAACATGTGATCCTTCTTTTCTGTCATACTTCATGTAGTAGACTGTTTACCATTAGATGCACGACACAACGCTCAACATTTTGCGTGACTAGCTCTTAACTACTTCAAGTTCTGACAGTGTGAGAAAAGAGGCAGCTGAAGTTTTAATTGTGAAAGTGGCTTCTCCAAAAAACGTGATAGTGTATCATATCACTTCCCAAATATTATGAGTTTGAAATTTACATAGAGACTCCCTTGGCATCAACTTGAAAATGTAGACTACGGTGATTTGCTGTGAGCTGATCACAGTAACTGGGGCAGCATAAGACAAGCACAGGTTTGATGTTTTTCCTTATCGTAGAGAGTATTCTGACAGCAGTGGTCTTTTTAGAACTGATGTATTCAAATTGTTATTTGACATTGTCAAACACACCAAAATAGAAACACTGTCACTTTTTCAAACTGTAACAGGAACTGCAGCAACTCTGACCCTTTTTTGTGCAGAGGTTTCATTTTCATAGCATTTTTATTTTTTTATTTTGCTCACATACCTCTTGTTTGGCTTTAATATGCTGAATCCGCCACAGTGTAAAGTTTCTCATCAACTCTATTTTCTCCTTTTGCCTCTCTAATGCTTTGGTCAAGTTAGTAATCACCTGCAAAAATAGTAACACTATTTCAGTACCTATGATCTTTTTAAGGTCAAACAGAATATACTGTATGCACCAGTTACTTTTCACTTAAAGCATTTGCATTTAACAGATGCTTTCTACTCAACCTTCCCCTTACTCTAACTGAGCAAGAAACAATAATCAAGAGTTCAAATCAGAAGTAAAATTCCTGTGGCTTCAACTCTCAGACTGTAGCACTCAAACACTTTCACTGTGTAGTTTTAACAAAAGCTCAACTAAATTGTTATTTCACCCTACATCTGCAGGCTTCTGTGCTATGTTCTAATAATTAAATGTTACTGTAGCATAAGGTTAGAAAAATCACTTATTTCACAAACGATTTTGATACGTCAGGCACATTTATGTTAAAAGTTTTAGTGCTTTATTAATTAACTGAAGTGCAACAAAATTATTTATCTGCAGAAGTCTTATTCAATTGTCTGAACAGATTTAGCAAGCTAAGGAGCTGCCAAGAACTAGAAAAATCTGATCAAGGATTGTGATTCTTTTTAAAAGTTCACATCAAAGATATCATATAGGCCTATAGCAACCAAAACATTTGAGAGGCAAGATGGCCTACTAGACAGGCAATGCAACTAGGGACTTTTACCACCTATCTCTAAATACGGTTTAATTAACATACAGAAACAGCTGAGGTTCCCGGATTACAAGTTATACCTGTCATGATGCAAATAGGATACAGCAAACCACTCAGTATTCCTCTCTATTTTTGCCTAATTTAAACTAGATTCTGCCATCAAGCCACATCTGCGCAACTCTAATGGGCATTAGTGAACAATCTTGGGACTCCAGTGAATAACATCAAGTTATTTCAACTACCACATTAAGACTGTGAAGAATAACATTCTATGCTATTTGATAACATATCTTGTTATATTGCATATGTTACATGCAATTATTGAATACACATCAATTAAATGAATTATACTTAAAACAAAATTTACCCTTAACAGTTATCTAGCAAACAGTACAGAACTCCTATTTTGTTTCAGTACGGAATTTCATACAGCCAGACTGTTTAATGAAATATTACTAGCAAAAGCTTGGTTTCATTAATGTGTTTAAAATATCAGAAACAAATGAAGATAAATTTGATGCACTTAAAGCTGATTAATCTCTAGATTTTTAGAATGAGTTCTTCACATTACTGTGTGTTAATATATCCAGTATAAGGTTTTTTCTCGCCTTAAAAATGACCAATTTTGCATTATGGGAATAACTGAAGTCTCAGCCATGTAAGTAACAATGAATTTATCTGTAATTAAAAGTAAGTCTGTATTTCAACAGATCACTAGCAAAAGCAAATTACTATAATAAATTACTTATATTTGAAAATATGTCATATACTAACATAAAACATTAACTTTTAATATTGCATACCTGTTGATACACACTAGAAATCTTGGCCTAAATCCATGTTCCTTGATTAGTATATTTTTGCTACTAGAAATCACTTGTGAGACTCACAATGTGAAAACAAGAATCCACAGTATTCTTAATACCTGGGAGGCTGATGGATTCAGCTTATGCCCATGTAAGAATACAGCGGTTTTGGTAAACATGTGTATATACATGTGTGATACATGGAAGCACTGACACCTACTGATAAGGTGATGGCAATAATAATTTTGTATTGAGAATATGTTTGGTTTTATTTGAAACTGAACTACATTATTGGCTGAAGAACTGATTTCTTGGGTAGCAGAAAAAAATTACTGCTTTAAAGTATCATCACGAATTACGCTGCATTAAACGTGAGTGACATACAATGATATCCAACAGAACCAAGTATGTTTCAATGGTATACATTGAAATGACTACGGTTCTGCACACATGTACTTAAATGATATTATACTCATCCTGTTCTTGTAATGTTACATTTCTATTTGCTTAGTCTAAGATTAGACTGTTTGCCAAATGGACAGAGAACATCAGCTTCCTCCATACTTTAATACCTTTGACGTATTTTTTTATTAGAAAAAGGTAAATGGAAATTAAAAAAAACTAAAAAGTGTTCTTAAGTACAAGGTTAAAAATTCAAGATAGCAATAAGAGGGTTCAATTATGTTATGTGATTGAAGGGCTGCCAAAATTTTATGTCCATTTCCACAATTCTATTTAATTTTGAAGTTAATATTGCTATAAAATATTATAGCAGAAAAGCCCAAGGGCTCCAAGTGTACAGTCCTATGAATCTGTACAAGTATACAATTCCTAAGAATCCTAAACCAGAGACTCTTCAAACACTTAGGAGACTGCTGCCCATTTAAAATTCAAGAAAACCAAGCCTAAAATTGAAAAACTAAAGACTTTTAAAGTCTTTAAAAAGAGCTAACGGACTCATCTAAGCATGAAATAAGTAAGGAACAACATCAGACCCTAGATTTAAGAAGCAAACAATACAAAATATGTATATACAACATGTTAAGTATCTTAAGTTTCCACTGTTAATATGGACATTATTAGCAACAATGATTCTTACTCTGCTATACATTTACTTCTCTGTATTACTTGCTGCAAGAAGAATTTTGTTCAGAGATGGACCCAAAAATTCAGTGTATTTTTAAAAATAGGGGAACTACTGAGTTATGAAATTGTATTACTACCTCATCTTTCCTGCCAATAGTGATTTCGTAAGTACGCAGCAACTCCTTCAGGCTTGCCATCTCATTATTCAATTGTCTCACATGTGAAGCATGCTTCTCTTTTTCTTGTCTCATTTGAAGCTTGTGCTGTTCAATCAAACTAAGCTTCCATTTTCTCAGTTCATTCAGAACATTTGTCTGAAAAGTTAAAGAAATGACAGTAGCACAATTAATAAAATTATTCCCTTCTCCCCAATCTTTTAATCTTAAAACATTAAGCAATTAAGGAGACATGAATATTTACAATGATGCCTTCATTAGGCAGGCTGTTTATAACCACTACCAGACATAGTGAACTGTTGAATATAACTGAACATCCCTAAAGGAGAAAGTTATTCCAAAGTTATTGGAAGAATATATTCTAGTGCTCATATGCAATACACAACAACCAAAGAAAAACACCATTTCCCAGTGCAATCACACTGCAACTTTTCCTGCAGTCTCACTTGTTTTACAACACATTAACATTTGCATGTGACTTTTAAGAAATAAATACCTTAAGACTTCCACTCCAGAGATCAAGTATGTTTTCTATTTGAGTTACTTTTTCGTCAGGTAAAGTTAATTCAGTCACTAAGGTCTCATTGATTTCTCTTGGACTGTGCGTGGACCC
Organism: Ara ararauna; assembly: GCA_028858755.1. Taxonomy (NCBI): domain Eukaryota; kingdom Metazoa; phylum Chordata; class Aves; order Psittaciformes; family Psittacidae; genus Ara; species Ara ararauna. The sequence goes on from CM054410.1 coordinate 82,865,851, forward strand.
GTGTGAAGAAGTCTCTTCGGACAAAGCAGGGTGCATTTGTTCCATACTGGCCTCAGAAGGCTTCTCCACTGACATTATGACTAAAAATGAAACAGAGAATAACGATTGATACTCTGGAAAGGCTGCACTGTCTGCATTCTGGATGGAAGTCAGAAGCCAGGCACTAAGAAAAACAAAACAACCCCAAAATATTTATGCCATCAGATACCTCTTCCCCCACGCAAAAGAAACAACCCAATTCAAATATATGCTGCCAAGATATATTTAAATCCACAGTCCCATCATAACCTTAAGTCAAATCAAAAATGCCAGACCCCTAGAGAACAGAATCTTCTAATCTGATTCCATTTTAAAGAGGATAATCACAGTCAGTACCAAAAAATTAGTATTGCCAGAAATAAAAAGCATCTCTCTCAGGAAAGACTTCTCATTGATTAACATCCCGGGTCAAAAAATGAAAAACTTTAGCCATTTTTCTTAATGAGATTGTAAACTCCTGAGGTCAGCAGCCCTCCTTTGTGCATTCACAATGCAACCTGTGGACATAATTCAATGTTGGTATGTACCTGCATCAATTTTCTTACAGCCTTCAATTTGCTCATATAATCAGATTTCCAACTCTTTGAGAAAGGAAATATATACTATGAATTTATATAGTGCCTTACACAATAAGGCCTCACTTTCAGGTGCAATAAAAATTAATTCATGTCCAAGAGCAAATGGGCATGTATTTGAATTCCAAGTTATCGGGGGGAGGGGGGGAAGTGGAGTTTAGAATACAGAAATTAGTAGTTAAGTAAATGGAAGAGATTAAATATCATTTCGTATTTATTCATTGCAGAAAAATTATTGATTTGAGTTGACAGATGAATGAAAAAAATTGGGAAGGGATTACCAGACTCCTGGTATCAATAACAACCAGGACAACTTCAAAAGAATACTCTTCTTCTTTCATAAGTGGAGAGAGGAAATCTACATGTTAGTCTTCATTTCTGGAAACAAATATTGTCTGTACAGCTGTTTCATAGTGGATGGGTACTATTTTTTGGTACAAGCATGAAGACTTAATTGTTTGTCACAAAGCAGTATTTTCTAATTTATCCAAGGCCAAGCCTGATGGTTGACACCCAGTTACTGTCACTGTTAGGTCTCCTTGTCCAAAGGAATTGAGAAGAGCTGTCTGACTAATGCTCCCTCCCCCAATGAAGTATTGCTGAATTGAAACTATTACATTCATCCTCCAAAACAAAAAGGAAAAAACGAAGAACTGTGATGCAGAGACAGTTACAACTGCTTTTTTGTGTTTCTTCAAAGGTCACACAGAACTACACATAAAATTAAAATCCACTTGAGCTAAAGAACTCTGACCTACCACACCATTTCTATAGACCCTCCCACACTACCTCAGCAGAAGACCATAAAAAGATTAATCCAAATCACACTGTTGAATTATGATCAGGGTCTAGCTTTTTGCTATTGTTTCTTCTGCAAATAAGAGAAACATTGCTTAGCTAATGGCAGAAATTGCTTATTTTTTGCAAGTAAGGATCTAAAAAAAATTTTATATGCTAGACAGATGACCCAGGCTACTTGAACTACACCAAATCTCTTTGTCAGTGACATGGACAGTGGGATTGAGTGCGCCTTCAGCAAGTTTGCCAATGACACCAAGCTGTGTGGTTCGGTTGATACGTTGGAGGGAAGGGATGCCATCCAGAGGGGCCTAGACATGCTTGTGAGGTGGGCTGATGCCAACCTCATGAAGTTTAACCATGACAAGCGCAAGGTCTTGCAGCTGGGTCGGAGCAATCCCAGGCACACATACAGGTTGGGTGGAGAAGAGATACAAAGCAGTCCTGCAGAGAAGGACTAGGGGGTGTTGGTTGATGAGGAAATGAACATGAGCCGGCAGTGTGCGCTCGCAGCCCAGAAGGCCAACTGTACCCTGGGCTGCATCAAAAGGAGCGTGACCAGCATCTCGAGGGAGGTGATCCTGCCCCTCTACTCTGCTCTTGTGAGACCTCACTTGGAGTATTGTGTGCAGTTCTGGTGTCCTCAACATAAAAAGGACGTGGAACTGTTGGAACAAGTCCAGAGGAGGGCCATGAGGATGATCAGGGGACTGGAGCACCTCCCATATGAAGATAGGCCGAGAAAGTTGGGGCTGTTCAGCCTGGAGAAGAGAAGGCTGCGTGGAGACCTCATGGCAGCCTTCCAGTATTTGAAGGGGGCCTATAGGGATGCTGGGGAGGGACTCTTCATGAGGAACTGTAGTGAGAGGACAAGGGGTAATGGGTTCAAACTTAAACAGGGGAAGTTTAGACTGGATATGAGGAAGAAATTCTTTACTGTAAGGGTGGTGAGGCACTGGAATGGGTTGCCCAGGGAAGTTGTGAATGCTCCATCGCTGGCGGTGTTCAAGGCTGGATTGGACAGAGCCTTGGGTGGCATGGTTTAGTGGGAGGTGTCCCTGCCCCTGGCAGGGGGGTTGGAACTAGATGACCTTAAGGTCCTTCCCAACCCTAACTATTCTATGATTCTATGATGACGAATCTGGCTGCCCTTTCATAATATAAAGCATTTGGCAGCGTTACTACTGTCAAATCCTCCCAGTTCTGCCCTTCACCGCTGCTCCCATTCCTGCATGTCACTGCGCTCTTTCTTCAGTTGTGATGTTGCTATAAAATGCATGAAGGTTTGGCTTTATTATTAAACTTTTAATATTAGTTTGGATTAAAAGATACCCAATTTACAGAAAACAGTTTGCAAGATATTCACAAAGTGAAAACCAGAACAAAATGTAATCAATAAAAACAGGATATTAGACTGACAACAGCCACAGTCTGAGATCATATTATTATACATTCATCACTCCCTTCCCCTTAATCCTTCCTAAATACAGATTATGCTAACCCAGCTTCCTCCTTTCTCATTTACCACAGGACATATCCTTCACTGAATCCACTGAGTGTACCTGTTACAAATTTATACCATCATCTCACACACTTTATCTTGGCCTTCCAGTATTGCCATAATTTTCTAGTTGTATACGTGTTAACTTCATTCTTATTCCTAAGGCTCTCCTTCTGTCACCTCTATTTCTTCCACTGCATTACATGATGACATTCAGTTACAGTTCCCTAAGGTACCAAGGAGATGAACCATTTGGATATGATCAAGTATAAAAATATACTTCATTAACTAATGCCCACATGCATTTACTCTGACAAATCTCCAGACAGTATTTATCATGGAGGTAATGAAATCAGCTGTTTTTTCCAAGTGTCTGTGATCCCAATAGAATTGTTGGGGGCATTTGTTTGTTTGTTTGGCCTTTTTTTAGAGGAATTTATGTTCCTCAAGTATTTGAGATTTTCTGCTTCATTAAGTAAATAAGCCCTGACACTGTTCTCACACATGATCTGCAACCAGTGGTCCAAACCAAGGGCAGCAATTTGCTAACATGCATGATTAAAAAAAATAAATTCCTCCCATAAATTTAAAAGATCTATACTGAGGACTGGTAGCCTGAACAGAAGGAATCTTCCCACTATGACCTTAAGATCACCTAGTCCAGGCAGGTGACGTCAACTACCCCTGTCCCATCAGTTCTGTAGCCCCACCACAGAAGGCCATCAAATTGTCCAGGCAGGATTTCCCCTCGGTAAAGCCGTGCTGGCTGTCACCAACTGCCTTGTTGTTTTTCATGTGCCTCAGCATGCCTGCCAGGAGAATCCGCTCCAAGAGTTTGCCAGGCACACAGCTGAGACTGACTGGTCTGTAGTTCCCCGCCTTATCCATTTTCCCCTTCTTGAAAATGGGGGTTATATTTCCCTTTTTCCAGTCGTCGGGAACTTCACCTGACTGCCATGATTTTTCAAATATGATGGACAGTGGCTTAGCAACTTCATTTGCCAGCTCCCTCGGGACCCGCGGATGGATTTCATCAGGTCCCATGGACTTGTGTACGTTCAGGTTCCTAAGATGGTCTCGAGCCAGATCCTCTCCTACAGTGGGCCCAGGGTCTTCACTCTCACTGTCCCTGCTTCTGCCTTCTGAGACTTGGGTGGTATGGTCAGAGCATTTGCCGGTGAAGACTGAGGCAAAGAAGTCGTTAAGAACCTCAGCCTTCTCCAAATCCAGGGCAGCCAGTTCTCCCTTCTGGAGAGGACCCACGTTGTCCCTGGTCTGTCTTTTATTTGCAATGTACCTATAGAATCCCTTGCTGTTATCTTTCTCATCCCAAGCCAAGCTTAATTCTAACTGGGCCTTAGCTTTCCTAACCTGGGCCCTAGCTTCCTGGACAGCATGCCTGTTTTCTTCCCAGGCTGCCTGTCCTTGCTTCCACATTTTATAAGCCCCTTTTTTACCTCTAAGTTTCCTCAGCAGGTCCTTATCCATCCATGAATGTCTCCTGGCCCTCCTGCTGCACTTCCTTCTAGTAGAGATGCAACAGCTGCTGAGCTTGCAGCAGGTGATCTTTGAATAACAACCAACATGTAAGACATCTCTTTCCTAGGCTGACATGACATAGTGACATTTTAAACAGCAAACCTATGTTTTGATAAAGCAGCAGAACACCAGAAGTTTATTTATACTGTACAGCTAACAGAAGCATGGCGGGGCCATGTAAATATTCTTTTTGTCTCCATCTCCAAGAAGATCAAGAGCTCCTTCTTTACTGTATTTAACCATTTTACAAAATTTTGAAAATAAAAGAGAAGCTATATTTTGCAAGGTGCTGCCCTCTGCAAAGCTAATAAACATCTGAGTGCCTATAACTGAGAGAAATACGTGGTTCCTTGTGATGAGCAATACATAAAACTTCAATGTAAAATTTTGATCACCATCAAGTATAAAAGCATTTCTTTCCCTTGTCTCTGAAAAATTAAGTACAGCTTGCAAATTACTATTCTTATCTGGTAATACCATGTATATTAAGAGAGAACTCTATTCAAATATTTCAAGAGAGGCAATCAATAAAATGTAAATGCACCCTCTCAGATCGGCTGCACATCTTTAGGCAGTAAAAAGGAATAGATTTCATAGCCTACATGTTTGACACACCAACAAAAAAACCAAAACAAAGAAAAGTAAGAGTTCTCGCAGCATTAAGGACAGAAGACAGTGCTGGCTAAGATCTTCTGTTCAGACAAGTATGATAAACAAAATAGAATACAGTCATCTACCAAAAAACCCCCTGCACAAGTCTAGTGTTTTGATTCTGATCTTGTCATGAACAGCAGCATCACACCTCACAAATATTCCCTTGCAAAACAATGCTCCACTCAAAATGGGAGACAAAACTGTAACCAGATAGAGCACTGGGGAAAAGACCTGAACTAGAATTTGCTCCATCATACATAATTCCCCATTGATGTGTTTGTAATTTTCTTCTCTCCATGTATGAACAACATCTCAGGTTGAGAAATGCCTCCAGCAGCTGATCTAAACTGATCTGCAATTCAAGAGTTTTACAAGTGTATTTGTATCCTGACAATCTCCTACTGTGAGTGATTAACAGCCTCCTATAATGGAAGAAGATTCAGAGATGAGATGCTAATGAAGCTCAGAGAAGAATACAGGGAGTGAGGACAGCTTTACTGAACTTGTCTCAACACAGGGCCGGGCAGAAGGTGGCCTCCATTTTTCATAAAATGCTGTACCAGTTGAGTGGATCAACTGGGTGTGTAAGTGGCCTTAGTTAACAAAAAAGAACAAATTCATTCCTGTGCTAGCCAAAGGAGCTTGCAGGAAGTGTTGGCTCAATCCAACAGCATAAGAAAGCTGAGTAACCAGCAACATGAATCTTCAACAGAGCAACAAGCTTGAGCTGACTTAAACCCACACAGTCCTTCCCAGCAACTGGGGACACCCCATGCCTTGATAGTTAGTGTACAGAGACTGTAACAGTGATCTAACTGTATATTACGATTACTCTATCATGCTGTGACTGTTCACTCAAGTCTTGCTCAGATTTTGGCTAACACATGCTAAGGCCGGGTGTATCCTGGAAGTAGTGACATAAGGTCAAGGCAAGCGCAGCATGTAGACAGGATATGAAGGACAGAAAGGCTGAAGTTCATTACACAGCTGTTATCACCTGCAGCTTGCTATCTCCTGCTGCCATAACACCCTGCACAACCTTGCCTGGCAGTTCCTTCAGAATCCACTAACTTATAGAAACAGTATAGACCAACCTTTTAAGCTGGAAGACATAAATACATCAGTTTACGCAAAACGCTTCTGAACCATATCCAACAGCAGCTAGACTGCTGAGACTTTTGTGCTTCCTGCTGTGATACAGGGTATCCTGCACTGTGATGAAGGAGGATGAGCACTCTCACTGCCAGCCAGGCAGGTGTTCATAGAGGTGTGAGCTATGAGTAGCAAGTTATGAACTGCAGAACTTGTGAGTTACTCTAGTTTTTTGTTCAACATCTTTGTTGGTGACATGGACAGTGAGATTGAGTGTGCCCTCAGCAAGTTTGCCCATGACACCAAGCTGTGTGGTTCGGTTGATACGTTGGAGGGAAGGGATGCCATCCAGAGGGACCTTGACACGCTTGTGAGGCAGGCTGATGCCAACCTCATGAAGTTTAACCATGCCAAGTGCAAGGTCCTACAGCTGGGTCGGAGCAATCCCAGGCACAGCCAGAGGCTGGGCAGAGAAGAGATGCAGAGCAGCCCTGTGGAGAAGGGCTTTGGGGTGTTGGTCAATGAGAAATTTTACATGAGCCAGCTGAAGTGTGTGCTTGCAGCCTAGAAAGCCAACCGTATCCTGGGCTGCATCAAAAGGAGCGTGATCAGCAGGTCGAAGGAGGTGATCCTGCCCCTCTACTCTGCTCTTGTGAGACCTCACTTGGAGGATTGTGTGCATTTCTGGTGTCCTCAACATAAAAAGGACGTGGAACTGTTGGAACAAGTCCAGAGGAGGGCCACGAGGATGATCAGGGGACTGGAGCACCTCCCATATGAAGATAGAGAAAGTTGGGGCTGTTCAGCCTGGAGAAGAGAAGGCTGTGTGGAGATCTCATAGCAGCCTTCCAGTATCTGAAGGGGGCCTATAGGGATGCTAGGAAAGGACTCTTCATTAGGGACTGTAGTGATACGACAAGGGGTAATGAGTTAAAACTTAAACAGGGGAAGTTTAGATTGGATATAAGGAAGAAATTCTTTACTGTAAGGGTGGTGAGGCACTGGAATGGGTTGCCCAGGGAAGTTGTGAATGCTCCATCGCTGGCGGTGTTCAAGGCCGGGTTGGACAGAGCCTTGGGTGACATGGTTTAGTGGGAGGTATCCCTGCCCATGGCAGGGGGTTGCAACTAGATAATCTTAAGGTCCTTTCCAACCCTAATTATTCTATGATTCTATGATTCTAAAAACCTCACGAACTGAGGGATAAGTGAATTCACATGTTAGCCTAGTCTGTATAAAAAGGGATTGAGCCCTTGTTTGATGTGTTTGCTTTCTTTCCTATTGAATTTAGAAAAGAGAGCTTAATTTACAGAGTATGCTGACCTGAAAATTTGAGAGATCCAATGGACCGTGACACGTGCTTGCACTGCGATTTCAGTATATTGCTGAATCACTCCGCTAAACCAAGATCCCATGTAACAGCAAAAGCTTCAGACGAGTAAACTGGTACTAGAAGACTAAACCCTCTTCATGTGCAGGAATTAAAGGAACCTCATCAGAGTACTGCACTCTTGACAGTAGCCATGGAATGTTCTTTGGCTGTAGAAATCACAGATAGTTTAAATGTTACCTTCAGCTGAATCTATCTGCAATTTTTGATACCTTGAACTTATATAACAAGTAAGGATGTTTCATTCCCCTAATCAAAACATTTTGTATCATAATTTTTTAAACACCAAGCAACCGCTCTCATTCTAGGAGTTGCAGTAATACCTATTACTACAGGGGAATTTTCTGCGGTTGAATGTTCAAGAGGAAATGTCATAGTACAAAATACCAGCAGCTTCTATTGATCTGATTTCTTATGCATCTTGGTACAATTCCCACACAGGATAACTACATTGGATCAGTTAATAAAATTAACTGATGTAAAAATTAACTTATGTAAAATGCAAAATGAAAAGGCTGCACTTTTCTGTTGGCAGCAGTTTTTCTAACATCATTCAGATTCTAATGCCAGATTTACTTCCAATACAGAATATTCTCTCTCTCCAAACCTCCATTCTCATGCTTTAAATTAATTCAAAATCATGCTTTCCACCTTTCCTAGGCAGTCTGATATTCAGAAGAACAACCACACTAATTCCGTATGGTGAGAAGTTGCAAGTATGATGTCCTTAAGGACTAAGATTTTCAATTTGTTCATAAAAATGATAAAACATTTCTCCTTTTGGCATACTGGGAAGAAAGGTACTAGGCTTGGGTGTCTGAACATACCTAAACTCCACTGCACAGACTCACTGCGGAAAGATACAGAACATTACCAATACTACCTCTCTCATTTTAATCACATTCCTTATTTTAAGAGCCTGTTGCTAGATAATTTTTTATTATATTGTATTAACATGAGTTAACTAAACAGTAGTTGACAGCCTACCAAGATTGCTTTATATTCCAGTGAAAACGATGTGCAATTTAAGAAGATAGACTGGTTTTCATTCATAGTTTTACGGCTAATATGAACTGAACAACTTTCAGTGTCTGCACTGCCCCTTGCAATCACACTAGTCAATTCCTGCTAGCAGAGAGTTATTTAGCTCTGATCAGCATGGCCAAGAGTTCTTGCATACATTAGCCATGAACAATATTTACTCCAAGACAACAATTACTACTATACTTATACAGCACTTCAAGGCTGCTTTGTCTCTAATAATAAAATTATCTACACATTTTATACACCATACTCATTTCAATAGTAGAGATAAAGCCATTCTGATGGGTCAAGAAAGAGGAGTGAAGAGAAAATCATAGGTAAATGTTTTTATCATGCAATAGCATGACAAAGAATAGAAGTTAGTTTAAACTCAGTTCTTCCTGATTAAGCTAAACCCCCTAGTAAAAAAATAATGCAGGTATGCTTGTTTACTATTTCTTCTGAAGCAAAATTAACAGAGCTTCCTTAATCTAAATGCTAGGGAAAAGCAAACAACATATAACCATAAACACCATTGTTACTAATGCATCACATGACGCTAAGTTTATACAGTCCAAGTAATAAAGTAAAACTGGAACAGAGTGACTGAACTAAAAGAGTGAGAATCATATTTATTAGTCACATGATTAGTCACTACACAAAGCCTTTTTAAGGCAACTCTTACTTCCAAGTAATTGTAATTTAAATACTCATTTATCTATCATGGCAGTCAGGCAGGAGAAATAACAGTTTGATGACGTATACTGCACATAAGGGCACCTCTTCTTGCATTATTACTCCAAACACTTTAAATATCTGCATCACAAAACACACGGAACTGTCATCTGAACAATACTATCATCTGAAAGGGATGACTGAGACCCCTTCAGTGAATATGCTTTCCTAAATTTCTTCTTGTGCAATACGTAAATGTACTATATATGAGCTACATGTATTTTTCAAACAGAAGCTATTAGAAAACTTAAGCCAAAAAATTTCTATCTTTGTTCTTGTAAGCTCAGCACATAGCTCTGCACATAGTACCTGGAGTCTTACGGTGAATGGCATCATCTGCTGCACTTGAAGATCTGCCACCAGCTCTCAGCTCTGAAGCAGGTTCTGACCTCTTTGAGACACACTGGTCAAACTTCGGAGTCACTACAGAATAACGAAGCAGCTCTTCAAATTCATCCTATCCCAAAGTGATGACAAATAATTATAAAACTACAATGACTTTTCCAAAATCAAGGTTTATGTAGGAATATACAGGAGTATATATATGTATTTGTAGGAAAGGAAATGGTTTTCAATAATTTAAAAAGCTCCCCAAAATTATTATCATCATGGCTCAAAGTAAGAGGATTTCCCTTAAAGCAGTAAAAGCAAGCTGTTTTCCTACCATGATTATAATAATTCATGTTTCTCCTGTTTCATGTTCATTTCGATTACAGCTAGATGCACTGGAATAGTTACAAAGAAACACTTTGCTAGATGCCAGAACTGGATGCTATTATAGCCATCTTAAACAAAAACATGAACTATGAAAAAAAAAAAGTTCCACATCATATCAGTAATTACTCACCTGATATTATTTCTAAGCACTACTATTACTGCAAAGAAAAATGCATATTTTTATACGCATGGCAAAGGTGCTACAGAACACAGTCACATGTAATATTCTGGAACATTACAATTTCTTTGTTGTGAACTCTAAAACCAATCATCAAAAGGAATTTGAGTATCCAGTATTTTCTTTAGATTGGATATAATTATTCTCACCTTGTATTATGAATTTTTAAAATTATATAGGTGTATGGAACATACGTATGTAAGTAACAGAAAAGCTTTTCTGTTAAAAAGTTATAAACCAATCTAACTGGTGTGTGGCATTATATTACGTACTGAAGTAAGCCGATTAACATTTTTAAAAATCACCTAATTAAACACTTTTAGAATGAAAGTTCAGTGTAAAACTGTGAACAAGCTGTATTATAGCTTAAACATACAAACAAGTAATTAATTAAAAAGGTTCCAGTTGCAGTTAAATGCTGAAACTGATCAAAGCCACTAATTAACATTTGGGAAAAAAGGCCAGTTGGAAAGTACTAAACCAGAGCATCAGTAATCATTCCTTTTTTACTTAACTCTATCATTGTATTTGTATTGTTTTAGTCTTAAATATTATTTAACAATAGCACTGCAACTGGAATACAAGATTGACCAATAAATTTCAAATAAAAACCTAATAAAATTAACAATATATCTTTGGTTTCCTTACTATCTTTGTTCTGCTTAAAACAAAACTTTAAAGTCAACCATAAAAATCCTGTTAGAGCATAAAACTAGAGGAATATAGTCCAAGGCTTAAAGGTCAGAGTTTTGATCATTTAATTCACACTACCTTGGTTTTGTAGAAGTAAATAAATCAGTGTTGCAATGAGCAAAGGGCACAAGAGCATTTAAGAGATTTCTTTTTTTTTTTTCTTCCTTCATAAAGTATTAAAAACCCTACAGATGCTGCTTAACATTTGTCCTTAGGTTTGCAATCAAATTTATTAAAACAACATGAGAGGAATGGATTGGACGGACAAAGTCTAGCACAACTCAATTATAAGTAAGTAGAAATTCTCTAAGAGCTAGTGCATTCATTTTATAAGGAAAAGTTAATAATTCTGGCCTCTATTTAAAAGCACCCAAACAAAACAAAACAAAAAAAGTCCCTTCAAAATTATGCAAAAGGAGTACTTCTCTGTCAACATTCATACTGCTCAGCTCTGACCCCAGTGTTCTTCTTTTCCAACAGTAACAGACTTCTGAGAGGAGCAGGTAAGGACTTTGGGCTTGTCTGGACGGAAGAAACAGAGGCTGGGGGGCAATCTCATTGCTCTCTACAGCTTCCTGAGGAGAGCAAGCCGAGAGGGAGGAGCTGATCTATCCTCCCTGGGATCCAGTGACAGGATGCATAGGAATGGCTCAAAGCTGCACCCAGAGTGAGTTAAGACTTGATACTAGGAAGCATGTCTTCAACAAGAAGGTAGTCAAACACCGGAACAGGCCTCCTAGAGAGGAAGTCAATGATCCAAGCCTGTCAGTGTTAAAGAGGCATTTGGCCAATGCCATAAATAACATGCTTAAACTTTAGGCCAGCCCTGAAGTGGTCTAGATGATTGTTGTAAGTTCCTCACACCCAAAATATTCTGTTCTATTCTAGATGTGTTCCCAGTTGTGAAACAGTCAACAAGGTGGCCTTAGAACCTCCTTATAAATCAATCACATCATAAAAAACATTTTAGTCTTTCAAAATTCATGACACAACACCTTCATGTTGTTTTCTGACTACAAAAGGCTCTGGAAACATGGATGAATTACTGCTGCTAAATAAAGATCAAGAGAACTTATCCATGAGATATGATCACAAACAGAGAAGCATATGAACTGCAGAAATGAACTGCTCATAAACAGGCACTTTAAAAGCAACAAAAGTTAATCCACAAGAAGAAATTATCTTAAGAAATCCACTTAACAGTGCTTCTGTACATGCCCAGAAAAAAAAAACTTTACTACTTTACTCATAGCTGTCACTGATGAATCTCTAAAGCTTTGATAAGAATTTTCACATAAATCAAAACTGCACAGAAGGGAATCCAAGTGAAGATATTTTAATCCCATATTGATTTTATCTAATTTTCTTTTCACTACCATTTTTATTATTTTCCTGTACACATAAAATGAAAGAGATGCAAGTTTTATTTATTTCCTCATGATTACCCTTTGACAAACAAAATGCAATGACAGTGAACCAAATGAGGTTGCCTCTTTTCCTACCTGAAGATCTGAAGTAACAGAACTGCCCCAAACAGTGTCTTTTGGCAAAACAGGACTTGTGCTTTTCTCCTCATCTGATGACATTCTGCACAAAGTTAGTCTATAAAACAGTAGAAGCTGAACTTCATTTTTCAGTTCCAGTATGATTACTGTATTTTCATCAACATTTCCCTCAGAAAAAATTGATTCTACTGTAGAAACTGCATCAACACCTATTCTGTGGGCTAAACTGATTGTACATTTTCATTATATCATGCTAGGTAAGAAACCGCCAGACCCAATCCACACTCAAAAGACTTCCACTGACTTAAAAAAAAACACAATGGAAGACCCAAAAGCAAGAATGTAAGTTTTCTTTTATTTTACATGGACTGAATAAGTTTAATACCTAGTGCTTCATGATACAAAATTTCACATCAACAGTAAATAAAATACATTGTTAGAGAAAAAAAAAACCAAAACCCACAAATGAAACATATCTCAAGAATAACTGAAGCCTTAATTCACAGACCCATTTCTGTGTCAATCCCTCCTTCTTATTCACACTGTATTGTTTTGGAGATTACCAGTTTATTTCAGTACAAAATTCCAGCAGAGTGTCACAAGAATGACTAAGTTACAGCGTGACTTTTTTTCCCCCTTGAACTACCTGAAGTACTGCCCAAGCTGTGATGATGCCCTGAACACTCCAGTTCAATAACCTGAAGACCTCACTTAGTGGTTAACATCACTATCCCTCCACTTTTTCAACTCTCCTTGCCTTATAGGCCCAGGAAGACAAACAGACATGGAAGGACAGCTAATGCTCTAGATTCTGGTAATGTCAATCATTCCAGCAATTTCTAAGCAAGATAGTGAGGTATTCTTTCAACATTTGGGAAGCAGATGATGTAGACCTGATAAGAAACTTGAAGACTTTTTGAAAGATGCATGTATCTTTTAATCTACAGCAGCCTTCAAAAGGTCTTCCAGTGAAGAACTGAAGCTCTTGTGATAGGACTTGGTAGGGTTCTATCCCTAGAATGTATGGGGAAAATCCTAGAATGTATGTGGAAAAAAGAACTCTGAAGGGTATTTGGGGGAAATGGAAGAAACTACAGAATGAGTGGGAACTGAGTACTGAGCAATGTTACTTTGTTAATGAATGAATGGCAGAGTGATACAGTTGGCTGATGCACATTTAAAACAATCACCAGTCACATTGAGCAGGATTTGTCAGCAGAGTTAAGTTTGGGAAGAGGAGCACCACAAATAACCAGAAGAACTGATTGCTTGTAGAATGTAGCGAACAACCATGCAACGAAAATTTATTTTTAGAGAGACCTTTAAAACTATCAATTATAATATTCTCAATTGTTTTTTAAATAGATGCATTTTCTGACATGTTATTTTTAGATTGCTAGTTGTACTGTCGTTAAATTGGCAGGAATACCCTCCTTAAGCATCATCATAATTTTTCAAAATGTCACAAAACTCTCAATAGTTCTCTATACAGGAATACAGATGGAAATAGTCTTTCTGTTCTGTGAGTTATTCTAGAGGCTGATTCTTCCTGAACCAGGAAAGCTCTCTCTGCCACAGGTATCTACACTTTTCAGAATGGCAAGTTAGTTTCTGTGCTTAAGATAGACACTATAAAAATAGTATAAAGACAATTTTAAATGCTGAGACTTCATGGAGTCCAAGGTTCAAAAGATATGATTATCATGGCCCTACTTCCTGCTGAGCCCTAATATACTGACCATAGTTTTTAGTACAAAATATGAAGTCATGGGGAGGTTTACTAAATACTTTTATTGCTGTATATTGGTCTGTAGATGAAATACTAGATAGATAAGAAATACCAGCTTCCTCATCTCTTCAATTTTTATTGTCTCCTGCTCTGATAATTTTTATTTTTTCCTCCATCCCAGAAATTACTCCCTATCTGTTCCTTTGGCTTTGGACTCTGTACGTAATCAAGTAACTACACTAGCACCCCTTCCTTTAGTCAATATATTGTTTCAATGGCTAAAATATAGATCTTCACCAATATTAAAAAGTCAGCTTCAATTCCACATGCCTTTGCACTCATACAGTTTCTCATATTGTGGGTTCTGAATACCCTAAAAGTCGTGGAGGTATGAAAATGTGCGTGTGTTGGGGGGTGAGAGAGGAATAGGGAGGCCAATATAGCACTTACAAGAATTAAAGGTGTATGTACAGCCATAAATTACAGACACCGCTCTCTTCCCTTCTCAGTCCACTTAAAAATGTAGTAAACTGCAACAAATTCTCCAGAGAAACAGGAGGGCAAATGGACTTTCACGTGAAGGCAAATGAGGCCAAAGAAGTACAAGAGAAAGGCTGCTTAAAAAAAAAAAAAAAAAAAAAAAAAAAAAAAAAAAAAAAAAATTAAAAATATTTGTCCAATAACTTAGGACCACTGTCCTGATTAATATTTTCAGGTTTCTGAGGTCATGTATCTAGTTCTCTGATCATCACTGAAACTACTCTTAAGTCTGTGGTCTTCCAAAATTCAAAAGCTTCTTTCACTACAAGTGATGCTATCTCTCCACTCCACACCACTTTCCCTTCAAATCTGTAACTGCAGCTTAACCTGTTTGACATAATCTTATAAAATCACTCACCTTCGCCTCAAGCCCTGTGTATTTGCCTCCTCTTCCCATCCCTTTTCTTTATGTTCGTGCTTTCCTCATGTTTATTTTGCCTGTATGTACGTCTAACGCCTGTGTCCAGAGCCTAACCTTCTAATTTGATTATTTCAACATTCCAGCGAAAATCCCAGTAAACTTACAATTCTAGAAATCTGCTTATGCACAGAACAACAGATTGGATTACTACAATAATTTAATACACTTCTTTTAATCCAGTGTTTACAGGCATCATTGCCATGTTATGCTACAAATAACTTGTCTGCTTTGATCTCAGTGAACAAGCACTAAGTTTAAGAAAATACTGGGTAAGTTTCTAAAAGAGAAATTAACAGATATTAAGACACCATCTCTAAGTCAACAACATAATTTGCTGAGCTGAAAGCCACTATATGGTGAGAGAGTGACAGGAGCATCTCTGTGCTTACTATATTGTTCCATTATTACTTGAGCATCTGCCAAAACATGCATCTGACTTCATTAAAGAAAAATTCCTGTTAACAGCAGTAGTTTCTTCCAAATTGTAAGTGTACAACTACAGTGTTAAGACTGCTACTTTTGGAAAAGGAGACAATTATAATGATCTTTGACCTGACTCACCATGGCTGCTCCCATCCTTAATTTTGAATTACTTGAGCTGTGCTCAGGACTTTTGCTTTTGGGTTTATGTTTGACTAGAAGTAATGCTTTCCAAATAATTTAACAGTGCCTTCAGCTATTACACAGAACTACTCAATCTCCCAGCAGACACAGGACATGCTATTTCCCTTTCACTGTACCCCCTTCCAAAGCAGCACTGCTCAAGTCCACATTTTTAAGCTTCTCACTGCAGCACCTCTGCAACCACACTACAGTGACCACCGCTGCCATGTCAACTAACAACAGTCAGGACACACGGCAGTCCCGCAGACACCTGGGAGGCACAGTCAGATATGCACACGGCTGGAGGGGCAGGCGGGAGCACAGCTCCGCAGGGGAAGGAGCCCTTTTTACAGGGCCCTAAAGGCAACCAGCTCAACTCCCGGGGTCAGGAGGCGCCCACAGACCCCCCTTGTGAGACCGGGGGGGATGAGAAGCGCTGCCAACAGGCACCCCGCCGGGCAGGAACCCCGTGTTGATGGGCACGGTGCCCCAGCCGCCCCCCGTCGCCCCTCTCACCTGCGGGCACCCGCGACCCCGGCCCGCCGACCGAGGCGCTTCAAACCACCGGAGCGGAAGAAGCGCGTCTTTGATAGGCTCCAGGCGCTCTTACAAACTATTCTCCGATTCGGCAGTTTGTCGGCAAAGCA
The DNA here is from genome assembly GCA_028858755.1 of Ara ararauna. NCBI lineage: Eukaryota > Metazoa > Chordata > Aves > Psittaciformes > Psittacidae > Ara > Ara ararauna. Next base: position 82,882,230 of record CM054410.1, read on the forward strand.
GCCAATTAAACTGCCCGGCAGGGGACGGGGGCGGGCCAGCCCGCCCCATCGCCGTCCTCGTTCCGCTCCGCCGCGGCCTGCCAGCGGCTGGCGCGCGCTGATTGGCTGCCGCGGTCCCGCGCCGGGCGCGCGGGCAGCCGCCGGCCGTTGGCTCGTGGCGCCGTTATGGGCGGGCGGAGGCGGCGGGTGTGCTGCGGCGCCCCCTACCGAGCGCCACGGCTGTGGTGAATGGCCCTGTCAGTGCCGTGGAGGGGGGGGTACGGAAGGGACCTAGCTGGCCGGAGAGCTTGGCGCGCGAGCTGGTGTTATCCTTGTTGGAGGATAGCCAATGCTCCAGCGGCATTCTTGTGGAGAATGGAATGAAAACCCAAAAAAAGTGGATGCTTTGGCGGAACTATTTCATTCTTCACTGTTTCCACCGATGCTAATTATGAAGCTAGGAAATCTCCGCGGTACGAGCTTTAGTTAACTTTTGTAGTGATGTTTCAGACGGAGCTCTGGGCTTATGGTTTCCAGCATTTCTCTGCAATCCAGCCTTTCTATAAAGCCTTTCATATGTAGACACACTAAATGAATTCAGCTATGCGTAACACCCCATCTGAGATAAAGCTGCTTGGTCAGCAGCTGGAGCAGCATCCTCAGTGTGATCCCAGAGGTAATTGCTTTTATTGATGCAGTCTCAGGGCTACAATAAACAGAAATTCAATGCCAAGTTTCAAAGATTTTCAATCAGGAGTCAAAGAGGGGAGAGTCCTTCTGTTTGTTATTTTTCATTTACCCTGATCCACCTCAATTATTCTTTCTGTAATGCAAACTGTGACAGAGAAAATCTTTTCAAAATCATTTACAGAACTGAACTCTGGCTACAGCTGTACCATCTGGTATACTGGAGCCACAGATGTCCTGCTTAGCTCCACAGTATGTGAATATACCTTATACTGCAGCAACATTTTGTCTGATAGCATGAGAAAGTTGGCGTAGATGTAAAACACCCTAACATCCACGAAATTGTAATTTATAATTTGCCTTTTATAAACCTTTACAGCAATACAAAGATCTTGTTTAGAGTCTTTTACATCTGTGAAACACAGTTAAACAAGGAAACCACCACAAAATTTCCTCTCTTAGAGACACTAACTCCAAAGTAAGCTTTTTTCTATAGTGAAAGGCCTACTTCAGTGTTTGATTTTTTTTTCCCCAAGAAACTTGGCTATTGCAGTATCTACTTAATTGTCAATTTCCCCTGATGTGAATCTTCACTAGTGTGGAGTGCTTTTGTTTCTGCTGCTTCCCACTTTTGGATCTGAGCCACACAGAACATGATCAAACCTAAGGTGGCAGTTCCTCTTTTCAAACTGTGCAAGACATATTAATGCAAAAATGCCTACTTTCTAGGTAATTTCCAAAAAAAACCCTAAAACAAAACACCCAAAACAACTCCCCCAAAGCCTCTAGATCAATGAATAGTTTTAATTTATCCCAGATATGGTCTGGTAAATTTAGTAAGCTGATAGAAATATGATCTTTTTTTTTTTTCTTTTTATTTTTTTAACATTTGTTTGCAGGGATTGAAGATAAATCTTTTATGGCATATATCGTGTATCTTTCTGACATTTTCATAACTTCCCCATTATTATATATGTTGTATTGTTCTCTGTTGTATTTATAATGTGATTATGTATTTGTGAGGAAAATTTATTGCCATATCTTACCTCCAGCTTAGCCCAAATTGCAACCAGATGTCTGCGGAGGCATCGACATAAGCTGGTTCCTTACCTCAGCCGTATGCTTTCATGCAGTAAACTAAATTCTTCATTCCTACTTTCTGAAACCTTATCTTTAATCCCAGTCATCACTTAAATCTATAGGAAGTGACTGACAACTACCAGAATTAACATATAGCATTGCCCTCTATCAGCCTCAATCCTTCATTCTAGCAATTGACACAGTAACCGTCTGTTAACTTGAGGTTAACATAATTATATATTTATTTTTCTTTTCTAAAGACTTAGTCATAATTTCAGTTTAGCATTAGCTAAGGAGAAGTGCTGACTTTGTTGGTATTAAATGCTTTAGCAATTGGCACTTATTTAGACATTCTCTTAGGCCTAGGAGCTCAAGGAATAAAGAGGATTTCTGATATTTTTCCATAAACTCATAACTATACCTAGAGTCTTTCCTAGGTTATAATAAAGTAAGATAAGCATTTTCCAACACTAAATTTGAATCATTCCCCACCTACTAATACCACTATGGATTCAGCAGTACAGTCTTGAAGATCCTTCAGTGAGCCAAACCCTACAGCTCTTGATTATCAAATAATAATCCAGCCCCAACCTTAAGCCTTGTCTAAGTCTTAACCAGTTAACTCATATTTGTTCCAAACCCAAACATATTTGTTCTTCTCTGTGTTAGCTTCCATCTTAGCCAAGTTCATGCTCAGAACCGAACAATAAACAGGCATTTGGTCATTCCTTTTACAAACCTTAGCCCTAAGAACATCCTTGCTTTTAGCCTTGGCCATAGACAAGTTAGAAACAACTGCACCAAAACGTAAACACAATGGGTTTTTTTTTGTCATAAACTGCATTTATTTTCTGAGACCTAGGATGGAAACTTCCACTCGCAGCAGTGACAAGCCGTGATGCACATGGGCTTTATTAGACACTGGTTATGACTGAAAACAGGCGAGTGGATAGATTCAGTTTTGAACCCAGTGGGGTTTGAAGATGAGTTTCATTCCAGGATACTGTGAAGTCTCCAGGCAGGGGATGGAGCTGTTAATCTGTAGAAAAGACTGTCTGGTCACTGTTTTTGTGGGGTTTATTGCATTTGTTTCAGAATAGTTGTTGCTTTTAACTGCAGCATCTGGTAAGGTCTGCATTATTTGATGAACAAGAGCTGCAGCCTGAGTGACTTCTCATTGTTGTACAGTCGTTGTGTTTCATTAAGGCCTATGATGACACTTGCTGAGGTTGGTTTCCAGAAAAACAGAATTGAATGACTGCATATGCTGATTGTAGTAAGGCTGGATGAGCAGATATCTTCAGAGAAACATCTTTAATTGATTTGGTTGTAGGTATCTCTAATAGGGTCTTCAGTATCGGTTAGGGTTAAATTAGAGGTAAAAAAGAAGTAAATTTTGTAAGGTTTGCATGAATAGGAGGAGCACTGGCCTCACGTCTTGTCCTGGCACTATTTCGTTTTTTGGAATGGTAAACTGAACCTGTCATGCAGCTGTAATCATATCTTGGTGACCAGGGCCTATACCAAAGCAAGGCATAATCTATTTTCCCTTGCCCCAGCTGACTTTTCTGCAAGGTCACAGCTGAGGGAGGAATTTGTAATAAACCAGAGTATTCCTGGATAAAAGTAAGTAGGGTTTTTACTGTTCCCTAACATGAATTTGAAGGATTGGACCATCCCTAAAGTCTAAAATAAAGGTAATGAGGAATAACACTGTAACTGGACTGAGCTGGCCTCCATATAGAAGGCCACAAAGCACAGTGGCATTTGCAGTCATAAAACATGACAGGACATCTGGTTGCAGGACCTCCTCTACATATATCTCTAGTATTTAAGAAGCAATATAGATAAAAGTCAGAGAAAAGCTCCTCCAAAGAGCAATTTTAGATCACTAAATCCAAACAAGCTGTTCTTATCCATCTAACTACTGAAAATCAGCCTCCAAATTTAGGTACTTATTTGGTGTTTGAAATAAGGTCATGTGAATATAGAACTACTGTAATGTTTTGAAACGCTTGGCCACATCTAACTTTTCAACAAGGCTTATGTCTGGTGCATGTAAGTGAAACAGAATACAAGTTCCTTGTCTTGGACATAGGTGACATACGCATCTGTCATAAGCACATATGCTCTAAATTGGAGAGGTGTGGATTTGCTTGGGTGGACTGTTTGGTGGACAAGGAATTGGCTGGATGCATCCAGAATCTAGTGGTCAGTGGCTCAATGTCTGGATGAACACCAGTGGCACCTGGAACCCTCGGGGGTCTGTACTGGGACCAGTGCTGTTTAATGTTTCCATCAATGGCATGGACAGTAGGATTGAACATGCTGTCAGCAAGTTGATACCAAGCTGAGGGATGGGAAGCTATCCAGTGGGACTTGGACAGGCTTGAGTGGTGAGCCCATGCGAACCTCATGAGGTTCTACGGGGCAAGTGCAGGTCCTGCACCTGAGTCGGGGCAACCCTCGATATCAATACAGGCTGGCGGATGAAGGGATTGAGAGTACCTCCCGGGAAAAGCACTTGGGGGTACTGGTGGATGAACACGAGCCGACAGTATACACTTTTAGCCCAGAAGGCCAATCATATCTTGGGCTGCATCCAAAGGAGCATGGCCAGCAGGAAGGGAGGTGATTCTGACTCTCTGCTCTGCTGAGACCCCACCTGGATACTGCAGCCAGCTCTGAAGTCCTCAGCACAGGACAGACATGGACCTGTTGGAGAGGATCCAGAACAGGGCCACAAAAATGATCAGAGGGCTGGAGCACCTCTCCTGTGATGAAAGGCTGAGAGAGTTGGGGTTGTTCAGCTGGAAAAAGAGAAGATACGGGTAGATCTTATTGTAGCTTGTCAGTTCTTAAAAGGAGTCTATAAGAAAGATAGGGAGAGACTTTTTAGCAGGACTCGTGATAGGACTGAGGGGTGAAGGTTTTAAACTAAAAGAGGGGAGATTCAGGCTGGATGTGAGGAAGAAATTCTTTACAGCAAGGTTGGTAAAACACTGGAAAGGTTGCCCAGAGAGGTGGTGGCTGCACCATCCCTGCAGGCATTCAAGACCAGGTGGATGTGGTTCTGGACAACCTGATCTAGTTCAAGGTGTCACTACTCATTGCAGGGAGTTGGACTAGATGACCTTTGGAGGTCCCTTCCAGCACCAACTAATCCATGATTCTGTGATCATCTGTTAATGTTAATTTGTATTGCATACTGCTGGTATAAAAAAATCTGGTAAATCTTTCTGCATAAAATAGTTTTTTAGATACATGACTGCCTTTGGTACCTAAGCCTTTAAATATGTGTTTTCAGTCTTATCTCTTTGGGGAAATGCAGACATTTGAAAAGTTAAGAAGATTGCAATGGGTACTCAAACCAGTCTTTGTGATGCAAACATCTCCTGCTACTTTGTAATTAGGCACATAAAAAGCAAAGGAGATCAAATGGTATAAGGCTGATTACTAGCACAAAGAGATAATTGTAGATAGAGAGAGAGCAATGAAATGACAGTAATTACTCTACTCCCACACTGTGGGTATTATGGAGTTATCTGATAAAAACTTCTGTGGAAACTTTCTGATTTTGAATTGTATCTTGAAAATACCAGTAATCTTTAATGCTGGATTCTACAGAACCGTAGAACATACAATTATTTCACAGGGGGAAGGAGATTTTCCCATGCTTTTATGATCACATATGTTCATATGCTGCTCTAGCCAAGCAAATGCCACAGCAGTGATTGGACCCAGGCAAAGGCTGGTACTGTCATGGGTTTTTTTGAAGGAAATAGAGAGAAGGGAAGCAGGAGGAAGGAGGTTGAATGGATTTAACAGCATTAGGACATGTAATCACAAAAGCTCATTTTTGTTCTTTGACATGGTTTTTGAAGGAGTCAAAGTGCAAAGTAAACATAGTCTAGCTTGCATGAAGCATTAATGAATTTTTAGTGTTAGCTGTAGTTCTGTAGCTTGTTGAAAGACCTTTTCAATGTTGTGTTTTCTATTTTTTCTCCATATCTGTTGTGATTACTGTGATGGAAAAGCAGATGCTTTGTAGTATGTTATGTGTGGATACTTGAGTGATTACCATTTGACTCTGTCAGGTTAAGTATTTGGCTGTTTACTGCGTGACCACAAGGTCTGTCTCCTCTCATGTGCAGTGTTAGATGCAGCTATGGCCTCTAGGTAGATCTGTGCCTTGTATGGTATAGTCTCACCATTTCTCTTCTGCTTAACATGTCTCAGACAGAAGCATTGAGCGTCTGGAGGTGAAGGCACAAGGCACCAAGCTGTGTCTTTTGGGGCTTCACATTCAAAGGACTGTCATGTTATGGCTACTGCCTTGTGCAGTGGGGCCTTTGTAATTGCATGGTCCAGGACCATTCTCTGCCCATCATGTGAACTGAAATATTAGACATAGCTAATTGTCAGATCACCCATTTCAAGACTCACATTAAAATTTTTTGTTCCAACTGAAAGAAACATTTTTCAAAACACCAGCATTTTGTATACAATTGAAATCCTAATTTTTAGACAAAAAAAAAAAAAAAAAAAGCTAACGTTAATGCATATGGGCACTGTGGCAGTGCCGTTTGACGTATTTTGGAATGTATTCCAGCATTCTTTTCTTGTGACAATGGTAGTAGTAACAATCATATCCTATGAATATTGAACATCTCAGTGTGAAAGGGCTCTATTCTCTAATATACCACTCTTCCGTTATAGAATTGGTGTTCTGACTATGTCATTTGTTATATAATGGTTAGTGTATGTATCAAGTATATATCCTTTTCAGAGAAAACATGTGAATTGAAATCAGTATCGAGAGATTGAAAATAGCCTGGAGTCTAGTATCCGCTATGTCTGAAAATATATTCTCCCATTTTTTTCCACAGACACATCAGCTGATAGCTTGACAGACACTTACAAGACAGTGTTGATGAGCCTGTACATGCTACAGACCTACTGAATGTATTCATATATACTTAAAAGGTTCTCCTAGGGCATCTGGATTTTTTCATTCCAGTAAGCTTTTCCATGTAATTGTCAGTCTTTTCCCCATGAGTAACAACCTATCATGACTAAAGTTATGAATAGATTTTGCATTAATTGCAGGAAAGGTTCTTCTACCATAATGACTTACTGGCATGTTAGATAAAGATTTTCAGTTACATGGAAAGAAGTGCTTCTTTACAGTGCATTGAGTAAAGATATATTCGCCTGTTCTTCTATGTAGATCACTTAAAAGCAATACATTGTTTATATATTTTTAAGAATTATAAGAATAATTTTTGTTGCAAACTTATGAATTGGGAAAAGATAAACCTAATAAAAAAAAAAACAAACCAAAAACCACAAAAAAACCCCAACCAAAATGAAACAACAAACAACCCAAAAAACCCCCAAAACCCAGTTTGATAGTGTTTTAAAATGTCATGGATACTCTGCATAAGCCAAACCAGCATTGTAAGCCATGGAGTTATGAGTATGTTCCTGCTATAAGAAACATTCTTGAACTGTCCAAAAAACATCTGTCAACAATTTTTCCAGAAAGCACCTGGAATATTTTTGTAGAAATGCTACTTTCTCCTTTTAAACTGTAAAGAAATGCTGATCAGTTAAATCTTTTCTCACAGGAAATCAAAAGCTCAATGTCTCCAGAGATCTTTCAGTGTCAGGGTGCACATGTACAACATATTTGTGATGACATATTCTGCTGCAGGGGCAGAAGAACACCACTGTGCTATAGGGTATCGAATGACGATAAAATGCACATCGCCTTCTTTCAAGACTGGCATTAAGGCTGCCCATAAATCTGCTATTGAAAATCACATCTGAAAAATTAATATTGGTTTTGTAATAGTTCCTCACAGCAGCATATAGAATAGCATATTTTAAAGAAAGGGAAAACAGTATTTCCTATGTGGTTTTATATAGGAGTATATAGAAAGCATCTGGCAGCAATTAGAACTGTTTTTTTGGGGAATAAGGAAAAGGTTTTCCAAGCTTAATTATATTAACAATCTGTTACTAAGGAAAACACTATCTTTATAAACAGCAATTGTGAGCTTATTGCTGTCTTTGAAAAATCTGTGCACTGTACTTGCTTTACCACTTTCAAGAGGTTTTTCGCACAAAGGAGTACTGGGCAGGTAATTTGAACAAGGTTTCTATTATAAAACACAGATCTGTTTGGTAAATTATGCGCAAGAAAAGCTTGAAATGATTAATGTGAGGCAGACTTTCATCCTCCTCCTAAAAGCAGCCCATTTACATGAGTGAATGTGTAACAGTCATAAAATTTCAGCATCTCTTCAGCAACTTATCGCAGGATCAACACGTTGGCTGTTGACAAGTGTAAACATGTATATTTGCATTCCTGTTTGAATGCTTCCAGCTCCTTTGCCCTCTCTCCCCGTTCTCAGGCAAGTTCTGCAGTCCCACTTCTTGCCTGCGCTACATCATGACAGTTTTTTTCATCAGAGCGGATTTCTTTGCAAGACGTGAGTCAGCAAGGAATGTAGCTGACAGCACCGCCGGCATGGGTCACGCAGAGATGTGCCTCCGCAGTGACGCACCCTTTGCTCATACAGGAGTCAGCAAGGGTTTTTACATCAACCCTACAGCAGGTGGCAACGTATCACGCTGCTCTGCTCCTGAACTGTACTAAAAGAAACACCTATAATGCGCAGCGGCAGTCTGTAGAATTCAGTGAGTATAGGAAGGAGAAAACAGCTTTAGGTATTGAATCCTCATTTGTTCCTTGCCTAATCGCCCGGGTACTTTTTTCAGTTTTAAAAGAGCACGGCTGTATTAAAACTCTCCCGTCAGCTTGAGATGTTCCACAAGAGGTATTGTGACATTCAGCTGTTGGATAGCTCTCTGGAAATACCCCAGGACCCTGTGTGTACTAGGATGAAAATACATTAGGTTGGAGCTTGAGCTTGCATTGCTTAAGATGTACAGAAACACAAAGCTGTCTAAAAGCCACCATCTCTTGTCACTGTGCTTGCCAGGTTGAGAATGTGGCAAAGGTCACTTAGTTTGGTTCCTCTCCCTTAGATCACAACACAGATTATGACCAAGTGTTTTGAATATCTTTTAAAGTAGTGGGATTTTCTAGAATTTGGGGCTTAGTGGAAACTTATGCTCTTTTGGCAGTCAGATTCTATACTGATAAAAGCAACTGTTCTTGATTAGTCCTAGAATAATGAATGTAGCAGCAATATCCTGGCTCTGCTACTCCTTTTGATTTTGGAAGCCAGATTAAGTGTTTCTGGAACTTGTATCATTATTTTTACTATATTGTATAGTATTAATGTTGACAAAGATTGGTGGAATTCCATTAATTGAAAGGAAGAATGTAATTTGATAGTTTAAGAGTGTACACCAAAGTTACCTTTTTAAGTTCAGATTTTAAAAAGGATTATTGACATTCAAAATACTATATATAACAACAGTATTTTCCTTCAAATTTTCTTTAACCTAGTTAAAAATAAGTCGTCTCTGCTAATAAAGAAAGATTCCTAGTCTTGGAAGCACTAGCACTCCCAATTCAGACTGTAATAAAAGTTCAGTTGCCCTTCAAACAAGTGTTCAGAAAGGGTGTCTGTCTGTGTATGACTGTGGCAGTTAGGCTGAAATGTTTTGCTTGGTATTCATCCTGCTAACTTAAGGCCTTTTTATTGGAGACATCTTCTTCTGGGCTATTCATTCTGGATTCCCCTCATAGTTGCTTTAAGGGACATCTGAGATAGCCTCATCTGAAAAGTCTTTTAGTCTTTTGTAGTCTTAGCACAGATACAAGTGCCTGCAGTGTTCAGCTGATCTCATACATTTCTAAAAGGTCAGATGAATCATACCACAAAAGTGCTTATCTTCCTGTTGTGACTATAAAGGCAGTCTAGACAACTAGTTCATATAGCTACATTTTAGACATTTGCATTTGCTTAGATGATTCCTATATTTTGAATTTAATTGCACTTCAAATGGAACAACAGACTCTCAGAGGATTAGATTACTAAACCCTAGAATTTGTTGGATTGACACCCAGATACTGCAAGCCTGGTTAGATATTGATCTGAGTAATTCTAATCCATATTTGGAGTAAGTTGACATGTCTCCCACTGCATCAGGTGAGAGATGAATCTGGTAGGGCCTGTCTAACTGTATTAACATAATCATAGAATCATAGAATCATAGAATAGTTAGGGTTGGAAAGGACCTTAAGATCATCTAGTTCCAACCCCCCTGCCTGGGGCAGGGACACCTCCCACTAAACCATGCCACCCAAGGCTATGTCCAATCCAGCCTTGAACACTGCCAGCGATGGAGCATTCACAACCCCTTCCTCTTAAAAAAGCTACAGTCAAACTGGAAGAAAAGAAAGGTAAAAAGAGTAACCGAGTATGAAGTGGCTATAATAAGAAGAACAATTAGGCAAACCAGAGTTCTTCAGCCTAGAGAAAAAAAATATTCTATGGAAAGGTAATTGAGGACTGAAAACCTTCAAGTTGAATGAAGATGGTGAATTAGGGATTTCTTGTTTACTCTCTCTTCCAATGAAAAAGGTGGGGAGCACCAGTGGAAGCACTGACTTGCACTAACTGAAGCTTCATTCAGTGCAAGCAAGAAGATTTGGTTCTTCATCTTGTTTCAGCGTCTGTAATATGTTTTGCAAGAAGCTCCACAAATTCACTCAAATTTTACATGTCTTCAGGAGAAGAGTGGACAAGTTCATTCAAAATTCACCAATACCTATTGAATACAAAGACATTATCTCTGACTGAGGAAGTCCCAATATTACTTCTTTGTGGAGGTTAGGAGATCATTTGGGAGAAATCACACTATGTGCCATATTGTTCTCTTTTTACTTTGGGTGCTCTTTTGGAGACAAGATACTAAGCTTGATGAATCGGTAGCCTTTGCTTTGACCTAGGATCACATTTATGTTAGAAACAGTGCTCATTCTAAAGAACAATGGATTAATTGATTGTGTTAAAATAGATTTACAACAGAAGTATATAATTTATATTGAGATTTTTTCAGGTAAATGTATGAAATATATCAGATTTCATTTAAGGTAGAGTGAACGCTTTATCTGAGTGTGAATTACAGTTGTTGCTACTGTCTTTTCAAGAGTGTGCTCAAAAAAAAAAAAAAAAAAAGCTTTTCCAATATGTTAGTCCTATGGCAAAAACCATGAAGAAGCGGTGAATGCTTCATCCCTGGCAGTGTTCAAGGCCAGGTTGGAGAGAGCCTTGGGCAGCATGGTCTAGTGTGCGGAGTCTCCGCTCATGGCTAGATAATCTTAAGGTGCTTTGCAACCCAAAATATTCTATGATTCTATGATTCTATGATTTTATGATTCTATGATAAGAGAATTAATGACAAAGGGGCAGGTTACTTTTAATTCTGCTATCTTCTTGTTTTCTTTCTCAAATATATATATTTTGCTTTTGTTTTTTATTTAGTTTGCCAGGTTTTGTATAATTTGCTATTTCCGACTTGCTTTAGGTGAGGAACAAGTCCCATTTTCACCAGTGCGTTTCTTTTCTGTTTATGGAAGAGCCTATCTACTAAGTAGTACGAAATCTGTGGTAACTGCTGCAATCACTCACGTTTTCCTGCTTCCCTTCTTCAGGATTGCAGATTACACACTTTCCAACATTTTATATGGCTACAGATTACTCTTCAATTTGCGGGAAAGAATAGCATACCAACAAGAAATTTGACCTGGAAGAAGAAAGGAAACAAACAAATGTTTGCTTTGATGGTGTCATGGCTTGACAGGGAAAAGATGCCTCATCAACGTAATTAGAATTTTAACAGAATTTTTGAATGTGTGAGCTTCAAAAGAGTTCGTGTTACCTTCCCTACAGTCTTGTATCTGGTATGATGTGAAAGATCAGAAGGGACATACAGAAATCAGCATTCAGTTGAAGGTGAACTGCTTATATTAGATTACATATATCTATTATTATAAAGACAATAATGTAGAACACCTTTAAAAATACTAGATTTCTCTACTATCAAGCTGATGCCACTAAAGCCTGTGTGGGAATTAATTTTTGCAGTACTTGGAAACACACCACCCATCTGTAGGCAGGCTTAAAATTCTCCCAGCTTTCTTTTCCTTTATATAATTAACCAGTACTCAAAGTTATGTTGAAAAAGAGTTTTTCAGCAGGCAGCCTGCAAAAATAGCATATCAAGAGTCTTTGTCAAAGTGTGTATAGTCATCAGTTACTGAAAAATTGTAGTAGGAAAAAGACCATTAAAGAATGCCTCAAATGGACAAGCTGTTGTATTAAGTAAGTCTTACTGTGCTGAACTACAGGTACTAGTTCCAGTAATGTATCTGACCAGTACAGTATAGGTATGTGTTAATGCTATTCTTTTGGGGGGGATATAAGTTGACTTTGATGGGTAGTAGCTGGAGGCAGGAGGAAAAAGTGAAGGTGATGCAGCAAAGGACTAGAAAAACTTTAAAACTTATAACAGTCTGGACAAGACAGAAGCCAATGCAAAAGCAACTAACCAACTTCTCCATTTAAAGAAAAAAAAAAAGAAAACAAAAGAGGTGCTCCATTTTTTGGTGCTTCCAATTTAGAAGACATTGTAAACATTTGGTATGAGATTCTGCTTTCATAAATTTAGCTATACAACTCAAACTTACATCTGAGCTAGATGTCAAAAATCCCTTTTCTGTCAGTGGAGAGAAACATACATGTCTAATATGTGATTTGTTTCATCCTAAAGCAGAAATCTAAAACCTGTTACAGGACTCAGGTGACTAGTTCAGATGCAGACGTCTAAAGTTAAGTGAGAAGTATTCCATTCTTTATTGGTGTAAGGGTGCCCCTAATTGCGATGCTGTGCAGGATGTGGAAGATGAGTAGGAAGAAAAGTTTCTTTTTCAGATTTGAGTTCAGGAGACACAATGTTTGTGATTTTGTTTTTATGAGAATGTTACATTGGGAGATTGATCACTATAGCTTCTTTAGCTTAGTGCAATCATAGGTGCATGTAGACTCTTGGAAGAGGGAGGCAGCCTGAAAAGAAGTACAAAAAATTGCTCTGTTGGTGTCAAAACCTCTGCCTTAGCAAGAAGCATCCTCCCTGTCGGATGCAGTCTCTAACCAGCTAGTGAACTGTCAATACAGGCTGCAACAATAAACACCCACACTTATGGTGTGCATATATGAAGTTGTGGAGTGCTTTTGCACTGGTGTGTGATTCAGGGAGTTGTCAGGAGCCACACAGATGCATGGAAAGCTAGAGCACCCAAACCTCTAGCAGGAGATGTGTAAGGAGGGGAACAAATGCTCCCAGATGGGGGGTGCGTGGTTGTAACTACTCACAGGTCATGTGACAAAGATGTGTGCATGTAACTGTGTACACCTGTGTGTGATTAGAGCTTTTTGGAGGGTTCTTGTAGGAAGTTGTTTTTGTATGTGTTTATTATAAGCATTTCATATGCATGAATATCATAGAATAGTTAGGGTTGGAAAGGACCTTAAGATCATCTAGTTCCAACCCCCCTGACAGGGGCAGGGACACCTCCCACTAAACCATGCCACCCAAGGCTCTGTCCAGCCTGGCCTTGAACAGAGCCAGGGATGAAGCATTCACCATTTCCCTCGGCAGCCCATTCCAGTGCCTCACCACCCTTACAGTAAAGAGTTTCTTCCTCAGATCCAATCTAAACTTCCCCTGTTTAAGTTTGAACCCATTACCCCTTGTGCTATCACTACAGTCCCTAATGAAGAGTCCCTCCCCAGCATCCCTATAGGCCCCCTTGAGATATTGGAAGACTGCTATGAGGTCTCCACGCAGCCTTCTCTTCTCCAGGCTGAACAGCCCCAACTTTCTCATCCTATCTTCATATGGGAGGCGCTCCATTCCCCTGGTCATCCTTGTGGCCCTCCTCTGGACTTGTTCCAACAGTTCCATGTCCTTTTTATGTTGAGGACACCAGAACTGCACACAATCCTCCAAGTGAGGTCTCAGGAGAGCAGAGTAGAGGGGCAGGATCACCTCCCTCGAGATGCTGGTCACGCTCCTTTTGATGCAGCCCAAGACATGGTTGCTGTTCTGGGCTGCAAGCGCACACTACCGGCTCATGTTCATTTTCTCATCGATCAACACCCCCAAGTCCTCCTCTGCAGAGCTGCTCTGAATCTCTTCTCTGCCCAACCTGTATGTGTGCCTGGGATTGCTCCGACCCAGCTGCAGGACCTTGCACTTGTCATGGTTAATCTTCATCAGGTTGGCATCAGCCCACCTCACAAGTGTGTCCAGGTCCCTCTGGATGGCATTTCTTCCCTCCGACGTATCAACAGAACCACAAAGCCTGGTGTCATTGGTAAACTTGCTGATGGTGCACTCAATCCCACTGTCCATGTCACTGACAAAGATGTTGAACAAGACCAGTCCCAACACCAATCCCTGAGGGACACCACTCGTTACTGGTCTTTATTGACGTTGTGTGTGCATCTAATGTTGTGGTTCACTTGTATTGCTGAATCTTGAATACACAGCTCATTGATTGCTGGTTAATTAAATGTTGTTAATAAATTGATTAAATTTTGATTTTGGTGTAAACTGAGCAATTTTTCCCTGTGATAATGTGTCATGTTTAGCAGAAGAGCACTGAAGATACTGTTACTGCTGCTGTGCTGTAAGCACAGCTGTGAAGTACAGCACCACAAAAGAGAAAGAACAGTTTTTTTGCTGTAGAGTCATAGTAAAGTTAATAGCTATGTGATAAAGAAGTTATCGGTTTATGGTAAGATCTTACCGGTTTCTGAAATCCCTACCACTGAAACTTTTAATTTTTTGCCTATAGATACAATGACAATATCAATAAGGGTCTTCATTTTATATCATAGAATCACAGAATCATAGAATAGTTAGGGTTGGAAAGGACCTGATGATGATCTAGTTCCAACCCCCCTGACAGGGGCAGGGACACCTCCCACTAAATCATGCCACCCAAGGCTATGTCCAGTCCAGCCTTGAACACCGCCAGCGATGGAGCATTCACAGCTTCCCTGGGTAACCCATTCCAGTGCCTCACCACCCTTACAGTAAAGAATTTCTTCCTCAGATCCAGTCTAAACTTCCCCTGTTTAAGTTTGAACCCATTACTCCTTGTCCTATCACTACAGTTCCTCATGAAAAGTCCCTCCCCAGCATCCGTATACGCTCCCTTCAGATATTGGAAGGATGCTATGAGGTCTCCACACAGCCTTCTCTTCTGCAGGCTGAACAGCCCCAACTTTCTCATCCTATCTTCATATGGGAGGTGCTCCAGTCCCCTGATCATCCTCGCGGCCCTCCTTTGGACTTGTTCCAACAGTTCCATGCGCTTTTTTATGTTGAGGACACCAGTTAACTTATAACAGGTCTTGAGGAATAGAGGAAAATCCATGTAAAACTAGGAGCTTGATTAAGAAACATAATTCAGGAAAGAAAGATCATAATTCATTCATTATGACTTGAGTAAAAAGGGAAGCAGAACAAGCATTACTGGTGGCAATTAATAACACACCAAGAACATTTTCTGTGAGGCACTATGTAAAGTGCTGCATTCTAGAGTTTTATGATGAACAGATTCCTCAAAGACAGTCTTGATTAAAACTTTGGAAATTAAAGAGATAACTGAGTAATAGTTGGAATCAATTTTCCTTTAGTTAGATGACATCATTAAGATATGTTTCAGTATTTCTAACCATTTTTAGGTTTTGTATCAGGTTTATAGGCTTTAGTTTTTAAAATATTACAATTTTAACTGATTAAAGCTTTAAACTTCCCTATTTGAGATACTATGTGTGAATGTTTTTATCTTAAAGAACTTTGTTAAAAAGCCCCAAAGTTGTGTGTACTGTAAGCTAAGACTATGATCTGTGTTGAGACTTTTAACATATTTGAGGAAATCAGGCATTGTCTTGGTGGTGAAGCACAGTTGCACAATCCTTGAATAATTAATTTTTGTCATTAAGACATCATTTGCAAGATTTCATCTTAATCATCTTCTTCATGTCGCCTGATACTGCAGTTGTATCATTTCAGTTCTTACAAAGATACTGGTGTGTCTTGAAAAGAAAATTTTTCTTTATTTCTAAAGGGAGCAATTGAAATGTGATATTAAGTAGATTGCATAAAGACCCTAACTAACTAGTGGCCTTGGCAACCCTTAAGAAAACTCATGTTGTTATGCAAAAAATATTTTTTTCTTCTTTTTTTTCCAATCACTCAGGTGTAGCATTGCATCACTGCAGAATAATTAAGTATTATAATCACTGGTATTATACTGCAAGAATATATGATGTCTAGATGCTCTGAGAGTCCTGTTTGGATTTCTGTGTACTGAATGCAGATTGGACATCAGGTTGTCAGCTCTGTAGCTCATTTTATTCCTCGTATCTAAGGGACAATTTTAAATATAGAAGTGTTTATGTCTTATTATATATTTAATCAGAGATAGGAGTTTTGGCTAGCCTTGCAGTGACATGGACTTCCCAATTTTCTCTATGTTGTAATGACTATATATGTTTCTAGCATCATTTAGGTGTGGTTCTCTTTTTTGTATACATAGAAATCAGGATTTTCTGAGATATTCCAGCCTATCCGTGCTAATATTTGTTAAAGAGAAGGATCAAATTTTCCTGACAGAGAAAATAATTGGCATTGAGGAGTTCTGGGTTGTTGCTTGATATCCTAATGTTTGTGAAACACTTTGAGGTCTTGCTAGAAAATATATGTACAGCAAAATATCCCTAATAGTTAGATAATCATTATGCATAATGAATAATCAGAGCCAACATGCTTTTTAATCTATTGTCTTTTTATTTACTCCTTCTACATTCAGGTCATGAACACCAATCAATAAGACCAGCAGCTCAACAGAATGAGAAATGGTAAATTTCAAAGGACAGCTTAGGGAAACCAAGCAAATGCCTAATTCTGCTCATGGCTGGGAAAGCTACAAGGTACATGGATTCTTAATTGCAGACTTTGAGAGGCATTAACTGTTCTGTTCCTTTTCTAACCTCACGTAGAAAGCTACATTTCTAATGCCTTAGCGTGGATCCAGTATTATGATTTGTTTTACTTATGGCATGGTTTAGTGGGAGGTGTCTCTGCCCATGGCAGGGGGGCTGGAACTAGATGATCTTAAGGTCCTTTCCAACCCTAACTATGCTATGATTCTATGATTCTAATTGGTTTATATATAGTACATCTTCCAAAAGCTACATTTTTTTCCTATTTTACCAATGTCTAGTGATTGCTTACCTTAACACAGCAGTGCTTATGTAGTTAATTTCACATCTACAAGAGACTTCTGCAGTGCCAGACCATCTCCAGAATATTCTGATACGGGCTCTCCCAGTAGACAGTGCTAATGTGATTGTTATACTTGTTAGGTTTATTATGATTATTCAGTTTATTAAGGTTTTTTGTTTTGGTTTGGTTTGGCTTGGTTTGGTTTTGGTTTTGTTTTTTCTTGAGGTTACATGCATTTTAGCATGCATATGAAGTGAATCTTTTTTCATCTTTTTGTCTGATCCCACTTTTCTTGCCATTATACAACATTTATTATTAAAATCTCTCCAAATTTGGTCATTCAGCTGTGTTGCAGATTTAGCATTTTTACACTGTGTCATGCTCTTCCCCTGTCTGCATAAATTGATAGCACTGTGAATTCTCTTTTGGATTTCATAATATAAACACAAATACAGACCCTCTGAATGTTATTGTAGTGTACTTTGTGTTGTCCCCTTTCCCAAAATAGCTAATATGTAAGCACCTGAAAATGTGGTACTGAGAGGAATAAAGCTTAGGGTTTTTAACTTTCATGTCATGGTTTAAGCTCTCTCCCCCCTCTTTCTTCCCCCCGCTCCTGGAGGGATGGGAAGGAGAATCAAAAAGAGTGCAACTCCCACAGGTTGAGATAAGAACAGTTTAGTAACTAAGGTATAACACAGACCACTGCTGTTACCACCAATAATAATAATGACAAGGGAAATACAAGGAAAGAGAATACAACCGCTCACCACCTGATACCAAGCCTGACCCAGCAGTGAACCCCCACCCTTCTGGGTCTCTGCCCTCTGTTTTTACATCCTGGGCATGACGTGCTGTGGTATGGAATACCTCTTTGGTTAGTTTGGGTCAGGTGTCCTGTCTCTGCTTCCTCCTGGCTTCCTCCCGGCTTCCCCTCCTCCCTGGCAGAACATGAGGCTCAGAAAGTCCTTGGCCAGCCTAAACATTCTGAGCCGTAACTAAAAACATCGGTGCTATCAGCGCTGTTCCCAAGCCGAAAGTCAAAACCACAGCACTGCACCAGCTACTAAGAAGGAGAAAAATGACTGCTGCTGCTAAACCCATGACACCTATGTAATTATTTATTTGTTTACTAATTAATTTCATATAATCTTGTATATCAACCAATTTAGGCTTTTGGGACCAGTTTTGTGGTTAGGATTTTTGCATACTTTGAGGATATTTTTGAAGACAGCTTTTCTTGAGGAGGTACGTAAAACATCAAATCAATTTTTCCAGCACACATGTTGTCCCATATTTTGTAAAAGGAAAAAGTGAATAAAGAAAGGGAGTGATGATGGCTGCAGGAAATGATTCAGTGGAAAAAATACAGGCCTGATCAAGACGAACTTTTGAGATAGACTTGTATTCCTACAACTGACTGGTTTTGATCATGGTTTACTATTCAAATATTATTTAATGATGAAGTAGCTAAGTATCATTCACCAGTACTGTTGCTGGGCTTTAAGAAACTAAGAAATTGAAATGTAGAGAATTGCAATGTTGCAATTTTCAAATCAGCTGTTAATTTTGCATGTGGCAATTTGGACATGGTAACTATTGCTTGTGCCGGGCCGTACCATCCCTCCAACAGATATCAGGGTGGTTGAAGGCCCCCATGAGAACAAGGGCCTGTGAGTGTGAGGCTGTTCCTATCTGTCTATAGAGCGCTTCATCCACCGAGTCCTCTTGATCAGGCGGTCTGTAACAGATCCCCACAATAATGTCTCCCATCGCTGTTCTCCCTTTAACCCTGACCCACAAACTCTCTGTTGACTGCTCACCTGTCCCCAGACAGAGATCCATACTCTCCAGCCTATCCCTAACATAAATAGCAACTCCCCCTCCCCGCCTACCAGGCCTGTCTTTCCTAAAGAGCCTTTAACCTTCCATTCCAACACTCCAGTCATAGGAGCCATCCCACCATGTTTCTGTGATGCCTATGATATCATACCCCCGTAGACGTGCACACATCTCTAATTCCTCTTCTTTGTTCCCCATGCTACGGGCATTTGTATAGAGGCATCTGAGCTGAGCTCCAGTTGAAGCCGGCTCATTGGCTGGAGCAGCTGGAATATCTCTACATTGCTCTGAACGTTTACTATAGGTGCTGGCAACTGACTGGGTGTGTTGGGATGGAATGATGCCCCCCTCCCCCAACACTTCTAGTTTAAAGCATCCTTGACCAGTCTGGCAAGCCTCCTCCCAAATCCGCTCTTCCCTGTCTTCGTCAGACCAGCTCCACCAGCCCCCAGTAGACCTGGCCTACTAAATTGAGTCCCATGTTCAAGGTACCCAAACCCCTGACTATAGTACCACCCTTCTAACCATTTATTAACCTGGCCAATCCTCCTAGCCTTTTTAAGGTCCTGCCCTTTATCCTGGAGAATTGAGAAAAAGACAATCTGCGCTCCAGAGCCCCTAACCACCTTTCCCAGAGCTCTGTAGTCCTTATGTTCTCTTGGCTACTGCTATCTATATCAGTAGCACCCACATGGATCACTAGAAGTGGGTAATAGTCAGTGGGACCGACTAGAGCAGGCAGCTTCTCTGCAACATCCCTGATCCGAGCCCCTGGTGGGCAACACACCTCCCTTGAGTCTGGGTCAGGCCGACAGATGGGTGCCTCTGTTCCTTTCAGAGTAGAGTCCCCTACTACTATGGCCCGCCGCTTTTTCCTGGCAGCACCAGTAGTGATCTTCTTTACCAGTGCATCAGCCGGTTGTTCCTGGTGGGAGTGTGGCTCCCCATCACCCCCCTGCAGGACAGCAAAGCAGTTCTGGGTAGGAACAACAGATTTAGGAGGAAGCCCCTTGCTTTTAATTGTCCTCTTCCTCCTTTTTCTGTTGTTTTTTTCTGTTACTGTTTCCCAGCTTCCTGGGTTAGCGGCCTCCTTTCCTGCATGGGCTACAGTGGACGCTTGAGGCCCCTGCACAGTCTGGTCCTGGAGCAAGCAGTGCTGCTTCCTCTCAGCTTCCCTGACACGTTTCAGCCTAGTAACAGCGTCCCACAGCTCAGCCACCTGCTGCAGGAGGACCTCCACCAGGGAGCACAGAGTGCAGCCCTGCCCATTGTGCGCCCTCCCCTCAGGAGAGCAGTGCAGGCGCTCTCTACACCCCGAGCTCTGCACTGCAGCCTCCCCTCTCATCGGCTCTGTCTGGGTGCCTACGCTGGCCACCGCCGGGGCAGCCAGAGCAGAGCTCCCAGAGCGGAGCCTGGTCATACAGCGACTGCTCACCATCCCGCTCGCCTGCCCGCGTGAGCTGCCGCGCAAATGGCCTCGGACCCGCCCTGGTCGCCGTGCTTCGGGTCGCTCGTGCTCAGCTCTGCAGAGGAGGACTTTGGGGTGTTGGTCACTGAAAAAATGAACATGAGCCGGCAGTGTGTGCTTGCAGCCTGGAAGGCCAACGGTATCCTGGGCTGCATCAAAAGGAGCGTGACCAGCAGGTCGAAGGAGGTGATCCTGCCCCTCTACTCTGCTCTTGTGAGACCTCACTTGGAGTATTGTGTACTGTTCTATGTCCTCAACATAAAAAGGACATGGAACTGTTGGAACAGGTCCAAAGGAGGGCCACGAGAATGATCAGGGGACTGGAGCACCTCCCATACGAAGATAGGATGAGAAAGTTGAGGCTGTTCAGCCTGCAGAAGAGAAGGCTGCGTGGAGACCTCATAGCAGCCTTCCAATATCTCAAGGGGGCCTATAGGGATGCTGGGGAGGGACTCTTCATGAGGGACTGTAGTGATAGCACAAGGAGTAATGGGTTCAAACTTAAACAGGGGAAGTTTAGATTGGATCTGAGGAAGAAATTCTTTACTGTAAGGGTGGTGAGGCACTGGAATGGGTTGCCCAGGGAAGCTGTGAATGCTTCATCGCTGGTGGTGTTCAAGGCCGGGTTGGACAGAGCCTTGGGTGGCATGATTTAGTGGGAGGTGTCCCTGCCCCTGTCAGGGGGGTTGGAACTAGATGATCTTAAGGTCCTTTCCAACCCTAACTATTCTATGATTCTACGACTACAAGATAAGCAAGAAAGAATTGGATGAAAGGTCCTCCTTTCAGGATAGGACTTGTGGTTTATGCTGTAAATCACGCAGCCTGTTCTCTCACTCACTCCCCTCTCTTTCTTCCCCCCGCTCCTGGGTGGATGGGGAGGAGAATCAAAAGAATGCAACTCCCACAGGTTGAGATAAGAACAGTTTAGTAACTAAAGTATAACACAAGACCACTACTGGTACCACCAGTAATAATAATGACAAGGCAAATACAAGGAAATAATACAATCGCTCACCACCTATGCCCAGCCCGACCAAGCAGTGCATCCCCACCCTTCCGGTTCTCTCCTCTCTGTTTTACATCCTGGGCATGATGTGCTGTGGTATGGAATAACCTCTTCGGTCAGTTTGGGTCAGGTGTCCTGTCTCTGCTTCCTCCCGGCTTCCCCTCCTCCCTGGCAGAGCATGAGACTCAGAAAGTCCTTGGCCAGACCAAAACATTACCCAGCAGTAACTGGAAACACTGGTGTTATCAGCGCTGTTCCCAGGCTGAAAGTTAAAAACACAGTGCTGCACCAGCTACCAAGGAGGAAAAAAATTACTGCTGCTGCTGAACCCATGACAGACTTCATGTTGTTTTTCTTCAAAAGTGCCAAATAGGTTCTTTCAAAAGCGGTAGAAGCTGCAGGTATTCACCACACATGAACAGTACTTGTGAACTTGCTTGTCAGCTAGTGTTATTGGACCCTTGGAAACGTTTACTGGTCACAGGCATTCTTTTCCTTCACTTGTGGAGAATAGCCACTCTTTAGCTTTACAAATACCTAGTCATAAAGTTTTTTGTGATTGAATTGTGACTTCCAGAGCTTGGCCAGTAAGTTTCTTAGGGATCCCAATGCTTTTCATCAGGAGTAAGGTTAGGTAGCCCAGTGTCATTCGGCCTAATAATTTTCTTAGTTCCTGTTAGCGTCTTTGATTGGGAGCCAAATCTCTGCTGATGCAAATACCTGTAGTGGAGCAGCTGGCTGTGGGAATAGCCAGCATCATATAGCTGTCTGTGACAATGAACAGCAATTGGCTGTGACAAGACTCAGACTTGGGATTCTTTTTTCTTCTAAATAGATATCATTGCTGGGTACTTTTTAATTGTTTCAGTCCTATTCAACAGAAGAATAGTGGAAAAAGGTGTTTTCAGGACCCAAATCTTGAATATAAAAAGGCAGTTATAACTTGAGATAATGACACATGGAATTAAGATGACAAATTATGCAGCACGAATGTGGGTAACACCATTTTTGCAGAAATCTGGAATATTTGTACAGCAGAGCCAGGGAGTGCTCTTCAGAAGTCCATCAGAAATGTCAGCCCAGAAAGTATTTTCTAAGTTTTACATCTCTGCTGCTCTTTTTTACAGCTTAACTTCTTGGCATGGTATTTCCAGTTTTCCTAGTTACTTATATGTCTTTCTTAAAGATCCAAACATGAGTTGTGGTCTCATGTCGAATGCCACTGGGAATGCTGAGTGAACTGCCTTAACCAAGAGGTCTGATGATAATGGAGCCCTTAGTTCATGAAGCCTATCTTCTGTTTAGCACAGAGAAAATACAGATCTTTTTCTCCTCATATTAGTTATTGTAAAATTCAGGGTCTGGACTCACAGAAGTATTGTTTTGACTGGGTATATGGATCGTAAAAGTCTAGGGTTAATTTGTGTCTTCAGTTGCTTTAATATCTTATAACTGAGATTGTTTAAATTAATTGGGTATTTTTAATTAAAAAGCATACAAATAAACATATTCTTTTTAATTTTCTGTTTGTCTAGACTCTTTTCTTACAGCAATTTCAGCGTTGTCCTCATGACCATGCTCACAAGCTCTGCAGGAACCAGACTACAAATAACTAGTTCAGTTTTGAAAGCCCAGTGGGATCTGTGTGTCCAGACAGCCCAGTGGCTTAACAAACTGCCAGTTCAGGTACGTGTTTTCTTATTAGCATTAATGTTTCTCTCCCTAAGTGAGCCTCTGAGAGCCTCACTAAAAGTAGGCTAATGCCTGTATGTGAGCTGAAGTGTGCTCTCAGTTGAGATCTCCAGAAGAAAAGGCCAAATCATGTCTGCATTCTGCAAGCCACTCTCTACCCTGCTGGAAGTCTGTAGAATTAAGCTGGCACTTGAATGTTCTAGAGATTACCTGACAGAAATGTGAAAGACGGAAAAAACAAATGAAGTTAGGATATCTGTACACTGAATGCAATTCTTTCTAATATCCTCTTTCTTTCATTTTTGATAGGGAGAAAATGACTTGGAAGTTAGTGATGTAACATATCTGTGAGCTATTATCAATCTCACTGGGAAGATCCCAGAGTTCTTTTCCCTTATCTTGTAAAGAAGTGCATCATAGTAGTTAGATAGGAAACCAAAACCAGCAGGCAGTCATTCTTGGTAGAACAGAAAACCACTGAAGAGGTTATAAAACAAAAGTAGGCATAGTTACTGACTGCTGGGGTAGTTTATCCTATATATTCAGTTTTTTCCAACTTTGGAAGTAATAAAATGTTTACATTTAAATTGTTGACATTAAATAAGTGTTGAAATAAATCTGGCAAAGAAACAAGTTCTTGACTTCCTTTTGTCCTGTGGAGACAGCTAAATGTGTCAGGGAAGCCCTTCTGAGATTCCAGCCCTAGGGATATAAGATGTTTGGCACCACAGCCAAAGGTAATGAACTGAAAACACAAATAAATAATGTTGTTAAAGAAAACTGTGCAGTTGTGATACCCCTGAGACACTGCCTCAGGGAATGTAATCCTCTCTTGAAAAATTAGGGAGTACTGCAGTACTTTCAGCTCTTTTAAACAAATGCAGTTGACCATAAGATGGTGCAGTACAGGACATCTCAAGGATTTTTGATTGTGTGCAATGATTTTAAATATTGGATTTCTTCCTTAAAGTGAAGGAACTGGACTTGATGACTTCACTGAGGTTAATTGCCTTTCATGGTGGATTGTTAGAATTTGATCATCAAGATCTATTCTTCTAAAATACATGAAAATAAGAGGCATTATGTAAAGAATGGAATAAAAAGAGACCTCTACATAAATGTAAGACAAAAGGAGATTAAATAGTCATTGATCTTAGAAGTATCGATATATGCAAGAAAAGACTAGACAAACCAAACCAGAAAGTAAATAAGGGAGGAAAAAGAGGACATGGAAATGCAGTAATTTTATTGCTGTTTTGTATTACCTAACACAGCTCTTCCTTTTTTCTTTTATACTGAAACTACTGTGTGTTGATAGCATTTTAATAAAGGTTGTCCTTTTTTGGTTTTATGGAGAAATAGAGTAGGATTTTCTGTAATTAAAAAACAGCTGCCACGGAACTGTGCTTAAGAGGTGGGATTGGGGTTCTGAGCAATACGTGATGATGAGTGAGATAACACTCATAAGGAGCAGAACTCAGGAGAAGCTTTGATTGAGGTGGGATATACATTCAGTGTGTGTATCTTACATCAATTTTGACATTGTCACTCTAGAAAACAAATCTGACCCAGTTTGGGGAGTACGTTGAGCCTTACAGAGCTGCAGTGGCTCATCATGAGTGGTGTAACACTGTCTGTAAGTTGTGTACTTCCAGAGGAAAGATGTGTGGTTTTGCTGTGAAGACATGGCACCTGGTCTCTGTTAAATAAGTCGTAATCTCACTGTTCCTTTGGAGAGCTTTGGAGAACAGCTCGGCTGAGCCTTCAAAAGTAGTAAGCATTCTGCAAGCTTTGAGACCAACTGCATAAAATGGCTGTATGCATAAGCATTCTCCATTCTGGAGTACCATGACTCAAAAACCTGTCATGCGTAGCCTTTGTGCTGGGTACTTGGAAGGAGTGGTTTTGTGCCCCTAAGTGATGTGCCTTCCTCCCCCCCCACAAGTAGGCACCAGTCTGGCTTGTGGGAACAGAAGCACGGGTATGGGAATTGAGTTCTTAATGTCTTGATGTCTTTTGCTAGCGCTTCTAGCTTTGTATCAATACCTGATCATGATTGATTAGGGTTTGATGTTTTCAACAAAGGGCATTGATTAATATTTGTGAAGTTCATTAGAAACATGATCATACATCCACACACGTATTGTACTTAGGCATGCAATATAATGTGCAGTGCAATGAGCTATGGGGCAGTGATGATTAAGCAGCATAGGATCTTTCTTCCAAATTGTATGCTTCTGTTTATTATTTCTGAGACTGCAGTTCTCTTTCCTCAGTCTGATTCATTCTGAGTCATACAAAACACGTCCTCATTGAAATGGGGTGCACAGCAGCAAGGGCTGTCAAGCTAGTTCTGCACCATTAGGTAATTGTTTGAGTCTTTTCTAGTGGAGATGTCTGTTATGCAAGCAGTACAAAAAGACTAGGAGAATGTGGGCGTCTGGTGGGAGGATTCGAAGTTAGAGGAAAAATACCTATTAGAAAAGTTGAAGCTTGAGCTTGCTTATTAATAACTTGCCAATATTTCCATTTTAAAATATTTGTACAGTGTAATTCCAGGTATGGAAATGATTACTTATACGCAGAACTAATTCTCTTTGATACAGTGAAAAAGGACCATGAAGAGTCATATATTTGGGGGTAGATTTGAGGCCCAGTTCTGATATTGGATCAGTTCTTATGACAGACATTAGTGGAATTATATATTAAAATGTGTCTCAGAAATCAGAATGTGAGCTATTTGGTGATTTTTATCTGTTAACTCATCAGTCTTACTGATAACAGTACAGCAACTTCTATCCATTGTTCTCATCCTTCAGTCTCATTGGGTAAGAAGTTTAGTAGGATGTATTCTGATTTACAAACAAGGTTACCTCCTTGTGTGAAAGGTAGAATTTGAGGCAGATAGCACTACAATAAATATATTGTAAATTAATTTTCTCATCTACTGACTAAAATTCAAAAGCTGTTTATTCAGAAACAGGCAGCAGCCTACTCCTCCACTGCTTGGAGAGATATCAGATTAAAGAAGACAGCCACCAAGGATAGCACATTAGAAATGACATCTATAGTCACAAAGGGAGGTATTTATACAGGGATGAGGCACTTCCCTCCCCCATATTGTGAGCAAGTTAAGAAGGATAATTATGTATAGCTGAAAAATCACCTGTTCCCTCATCTCACTGATGGGAGAAGAAGAAAATGTCTGGATAGTTGATTTGAAGTAAGAAGTAGAGGAAACAGAATGGCTGACATGAAATATGCTTCATTTTTAAAGCATTGGTTGAAGTACAGTTGATTTGGTTTGCTTTGATAGCAGCTGGGAGTTAGGTTAGATAGAAACATGAACAGAACTGCCTGAAAACAAAGAAGGGGAAAATTACTGTATTAGTGCAAAAAAGCCAGGACACTATTAATGAAAATATTGAAAATAAAAGAAAATTGTATGTTTTTTCCTTTCTTTGAAGTAGAGCACTATATAAAGATAAAATGTGTAAGCCTGTTGTTCTACATGTAATGCATCCCTTATTTATTTTAAATCCTTTTTTGCTTTGAGATACCTTCCATAGCCATGAATTATGAGAGTGTCTTTTTTAACTGTGTAGCTTTCAGTAAAATCCATTATCAGTCCTTTGTTTGAATTCAGTTCACATTGTCTTCTCATAGGCTATAAAGAGGCTCAATCTGTTCCAGAACAGTAATCACAATCCATTAAACTCTGTTCCCTGTAGTCTTTGTTCCCAGTTACATGTGATTGTGTGTGAGTGGAAAGGAAAAAAATCTTTAAGCAGCCTTGCAAAATTATCATGAAGGTTTATCAGTCCAGGCAAAACATATACTTGCCTTCCCTTTAGAGTGATGATAATTTACCTGGAAAATTTATGTGTGTTTCGCTTGCCCTATTAAAAAACAGCATCCCATGCTCCCCCATCCAAACCAATCCCACCCTGGAGGAGTGTGATTCATATACAAAATTGTATCTAAAAGAAGTATTCCTGTATTAACTCATTACTCTTCTTGATCACTAACTTAATCTACGTGGCATGAAAAGAAGCCAGGAACAAAAAAAGTCTTTCATGTTAACTTCAGAGATAATGGAGCTCATGATCTAAAAGGTTGTCTCTGTAAATAGAAGATCTGATACTTTTTTCTGCCACATCAAACCTGTTTTGAACTGCTTTAACTCTATTGATTTCAGAGAGGAAGATTATAAATATGGTGTAAGATCATAAGGTTATTGACAGATTTAAGTTAAATAATAAATACAGTAATAAAGGATGTTAAAGCTGCAGCCTTATGCGGTTTTCAATGTGTTTTCAGCGTAGAGGGGTGAAGAGCCTCAAAAATGAGGCTCAGCTGAGCAGCCGGTCTGATCACATCAGTTGAGAGAGCTGCAGAAGTAGATTTCTTGTGTTTTTCTATGCTATTTCTACTGCTAATGATATTCTTAGAGTAGTGGAGTATACTGTGGAGAGCTTCAGTGAAGCTAAGGTATTTTGTTTTTTATTTAGCTATGTTACATGAATCTGCTCAAATGAAGAATACTGAAAGAATGAGTTTCATCAGAAATCAACATTTCAGCGTTTTAGCCCCAGCCGATTCATATCTTTGACTTGAAATGAGAAACTTGGTTTGGTTTCAGTGGGCTACTAACATACAGTCCAAATCTTTAGTTGTTTTGCTGTAACAATACCAATGTCTTCTGCATTTTAGGCTCAAGCCTAACAGTCTCAGTGCTATAAGCAGCTCCAGATGTTGTACAGTGTAGTTTGAGTTCTTTGGTCTTTTGCATTGGCTGCCTTTCCACACCCCTCTGGATGGTAAATTCAAGCAATGTTGTTAGAACCAGCTTTAATTTCTTCTCTTAGCCTTAAAAAGAAAATGCTTATGTTTTAGTGGAAAAAATGATTGCAGCAAATTTCAAGAGTGGGCTCTGATGCTGATCAGGAGAGCACCCTGAGCATCTTTTCCTGCGTTATTCTTCTGGGATTCATAGAAGTATAACCCATTCATTTCAAGGCATCAGAGAGCCTCTGGAATTAGTGTTGCAGTCTCTCTTGAGACATACTGGCTATTACAGAATGAAAAGGGCTTGTAAAGGTAATATATGGGGGCTTACCGTAGGTATTTCTCTTTTTATAAGAACAAGCACAATCAAACTGCAGTATTTACCTATTCTTTTCTTCTCAAAATAAATGCTTTACTGGTGTTTCGTAAAAAGAATGAATACCTGCCAGCAAGCTATTATTCCTGAGAAGCCATACAAAAACGTGCAGTGTGTATGAATGAAGGAAAGAAAGATTTGGTGAGAAATATATTTCTATCTTTTGTATTGCTACTTTATAACAAAAGAGAAAAGTCTACTTTATGAAAATATTTTGACAGTGTCCTTTTAAATGTGAGCTTTGATTTCAAGCATTTAATCTGCAGAATGATTTGACTGTGAAACAGACATAGTAATTATCTGGCCTGTTCTTCCTATTTTGTACAACAAATTTGTTTAATTGGAAGTTGGATAGCAACTTGAAACCAAATATACTCGGTGTGTATTTGCGTGAAATGGAAGGGATCTAGAGTGAAAAAGAAGTGTGTTACACAGTGGACAACTGTACCATATTTGGAGGCTTCATTTATCAGTGCTGGGGTGGTAGTTTATGAAAGCCAAGGCACATGTGGGTTTATAACCTGTTAGAAAATATGCTTCAGATAGATGTATATTAAGTTGACTAGCGGATTGGACATGGTCAGTGACCAAAATACCAGCTTAAAGTGCTTTCATGAGCCATCTGAGCTTGGTCCTAGTCGACTGTAGATGTGAAATATTTCATTTTATTTTCTTGTAAAATTAATGCTGTCCTAGACAAATAAGAAATTCTGTGACAGATACATGTTATATGGATCAACCATTTTGTCTGTGGAAATGTATAGTATATGTAATGTATTTGTAATGTAGCAGTCATATGTATACTATATGTAAGAAAATACTGGCAAATGAAGGTTAAAATTACTTCTCAGGTAATTTCCTTTTAGAAGTGCTTCTGATTTTAGTTTGGATATGAGCCTTTGATAACTATATGTGTATTACATTTTCAGTTTCAGATAAGAATTAAGGAAGACTACGTAAGTAAGCATTGGATATCCAAGACTGCTGTCTGAAATTTAACGTAAGAAGTATTCCTTTGTCCAATTGCAAGAAATCTTTCCTAACATATATTTCCAGAAATATCAGGACAAACACAAAGTTTACACTCCTGTTTTTTTCTGTCCTCAGAGGAAAATAGCACTGACATCCTTTTTATAAGTGCATGACCATAGGCATTTTTGATACTGTAAACTATTGCAATTTGACCAGTTCTGAAGGACTTGAATCCTCTTTAGATCTGTGTCATATGACAGACTTATGCAGGTATCTGATATGTTCTATAATATAGCAGTAGATGTCTATGTTTAGGCACCTGAATTCGGACATTAATTTGCTTGAAACAAATATTAAAATGATGACTATACTTCAAAAAAAAAAAAAAAAAAAAAAAAACAAAAACAACAGATCATTAATACTGATTTGGACATCAGAGAAAAGCTTGAGTGGAATGGTGTAAATTAGATTTAGGGTCTTGCACCACATAATGTAGATAAAGCCAAACAGATGATTGCTGAATGAGTATGAACCATTTAGTGTGAAATGGAATAGGTACTCTGCATAAGGCACAGCAGAATAGCTAGCTAATTGGTTATTTTTATATTAATGCTAATATCAAGTTTGCTTAACCACCACGGATTTCCTGTGGTGGGTTGACCCTGGCTGTAAGACAGGTGACCACCAAGCTGCTCTATCACTCCTCACTGCATAGGGGAGTGAAAATATGACAAAAGGCTTGTAAGTCAAGATAAAGACAGGGAGAGATCACTCACCAGTTAGTGTCACGGGTGAAACAGACTCACCTTGGGGAAGTTAGTATAATTCATTATGAATCAAATCAGAATAGGATAATGAGAAATATAACTGAATCTCAAAAACAGCTTCCCTCAGCCCCTCCCTTCTTCCTGGGCTCAATGTTACTCCTGAATTCCCCGCCTCCTTCCCCTCCCCAGCAGCCCAGGGGAGATGGGAGATGGGGGCTGCAGTCAGTTCGTCACACGTTGTTTCTGCTGCTCCTTCCTTCTTAGGGGGAGGACTCCTCACACTCTTCCTCTGCTCCAGTGTGGGGTCCTTATCACAGGACAGTCCTCCATGAACTTCTCCAATGTGAGTCCTTCCCACAGGCTGCAGTTCTTCATGAACTGCTCCAGTGTGGGTCCCTTCCATGGGATGCAGTCCTTCAGGAGCAGACTGCTCCAGTATGAGTCTCCCATGGGGTCACAAGTCCTGCAGCAAACCTGCTCCAGTGCAGGCTTCCCACAGCATCATGGCCTCCTTCAGGCATCCCCCTGCTCTGGTGCGGTGTCCTCCATGGGCTACAGGTGGAGATCTGCTCCACCATGGGCCTCCATGTGCTACAGGGGCACAGACTGCCGCAGCATGGGTGGCACCACAGGCTGCAGGGGAATCTGTGCTCTGGTGCCTGAAGCATCTCCTCCCCTTCTTCACTGGCCTTCATGTTTGCAGAGCTATTACTTTCATGTATTCTCATTTCTTTCTCTGGCTGCAATTGGCATTGCACAGTTTTGTTTCCTTTTCTTAAAATGTTATCCTAGAGGTGCTACAGGTGTCACCCATGGTCTCAGCCTTGGCCAGTGTCACGTCCATCGTGAAACCTGCTGGCATTGGCTCTATTGGACAGGGGGCAAGCTTCTAGCAGCTCCTTAGAGATGCCTTCTCTAAGCCCCCATCCTACCAAAACCTTGCCAGGTAAACCAAATGCACCTCCATTCTTGGTTCTTTGCTTTAGAGGCTTTTACTCTTTTAGCCGTTTTTTGTTTGGAAGCAACAGAAAACACTGAGAAAACTTAGATTTTTTCTATCCAAAGTGAAATTAATAACAGAATTAAGTACCTCATTTCCAGTGTGCTGGAAAGTGGTGCTACTATTCCAAGTGAATGTGGTGAAGAAACCACCTAAATATAGCCTTTGAAGAATAGATATCTAAATGTTTCATCATCAAAAGTATCATGAACCTTCTGCAAGTACTGTAAGTATGAAACACTTTTGTACAGTAAACTGTACAAAAAACCATGAGTCATTTAAAATTAGGAAATACTGCAAGTATATAATAGTTGAGCTATGCTGTATTGTCAAGAAATTCCAGCAAACACATATACAAGGTTAAGCATTTACATTACAAATATCAACCCAGGTAGTCACAGCACTCCTGTTTGTATTCTGAGCCCCTGGTGAAAGGTGATTTTATGCAACATATATTCTCTCTGTCTCAGCTCTCAGGCCATCCATTTCCCCATTAGTTTTGTGGTCTATCTGAGGAAGTACTTGGACACTCCAATTTGGGTCCAGCTGCAACAACCACTATGAATCTGCTGTTGACAACTGGAAAATACTGTGGTACTGAAGGATGTGAGCTTTCCAGTTACATACTTCTGACATCTAGACTGTCAAATGCCCTCTTATGTTTCCCTACATTGAGTAAAAGCCCTAAGAAAAATTACACCACATTTGCAATAAGTAACGAGTTCCCCTTAAACTATGAAATCTCTGAATAGCTGCTACTTAAGCATTCAGGATGGTCTTTGTTTCTCTAGTGGTGTAATACCTAATTTCTGATCTATAAAACATGTCAGAAGCAGCAGCTTGTTTTTTCATTGTTAATATAACACCATTATTTTGGAATTGTAACGATAAACATAATTGGCTATAAATTGCAACTAAAATGCTAATTTGGGCCTCCAGACTTTCCTTTCTCTGTTATTGTTTCTCACTTACTTTTGGTTGGAAATCAAAAGAAGGAACCAAAATGCTAAAAGCTTTTCTCCCAGCAGTGTGTGTGTATACTTGTACGTGTTATGAAAGTGTGTGCTGATTGCAGCAGCAGGAGCAAGCTTCAGGGAACAAAACCTGTTTTTTCTGCCTGACATTTCCTGTTCAGAAATTAATCTTGCGTGCATGTGTGTGCATGCATACACACACATACACCCCCACCCACCCCCTTGAAGCATAACGTAGGCTGGAATTCATCAGTGTGTTCCCCATAGCTTTGTGTGAGCTAACCTCATTTACAATATACAATCTTCTTCAGCTCCTGAAAAAAAAATTGTTATAATACTCTGTAGATTTTGTATTTCAGGAAATCCAAAAACATATAATTTCTTTTTACATAGAACATAATTTGTTCTAGTACAACAAATTGTTGGTGCTTCCCGGAGAGAAGGAGCTTCATATGTTCTTTCTTTTTTAATAAAAGGGGGAGTTTTCTGTTTCACAGCCCAGAATGAGAAGCTTGAGATCGAAATGCCAAGAGTCAGGTCATCAGTTATCCGGGGAAAACTGGAGATGAGCATCAAAATGAGACTTGTGGCAGTGTCCAAATCGAATGACAGTGTCAAAAATTCCATCTTGAAAGGCTGTGTGTAAAAAATTGCAGGCATACCAGTTATGCCATGAAAGTACAGCAATAATGACATTTTAAACTGCTTTTAAACTTGAGCTTCTTAAGTCAATGTAACAGTGGAAAATGTTATGCTTGTAGAAGACATAAACAGTTATGGACATTAACGTAAGGAAAAAATGCCCATTTCATAGATATGCAAATTCAACATGATTTTTGTTTGACATCTTGTTCCTTATTTGGGGTGGAAGGCTACATTTTCAACCAGTACTGGAGTAGAGTACTAAGGAATTCAGAAGCTTCTTCCTTTCTAATTAAAATTGGGTAAAATACAAAAGTAATGGGGAGGTTTTGAAAAACATAGCCAATAGCAACTGAAGGACCTTGTCATATTAATACTGGGAGGGATAATAGTATATTGGCTTAATTTTTGCTTCTCAGTACTGACCTCAGTATTGAGAGTCTTAAATTTTTTACTTCCACAAAGCCATCTGAGAGATATTTCTTACATCATAGAATCATAAAACGATTTGGGTTGGAAGGGACCTTAAGGATCATCCAGTTCCAATCTCCTGCCACCTTTTACTAGACTAGGTTGCTCAAAGCCCCATCCAGCCTGGCCTTGAATACTTCCAGGCACGGGGCATCCACAGCTTCTCTGAGCAACCTGTGCCAGTGCCTTTCTACCCTCATAGCAAAGAATTTTTTCGAATGTCTAATCTAAATCCCCCCTTTGTCAGCTTGAAGCCATTCCCCCTTGTCCCTTCCCTACATGCCCTTGTGTGAAGTCCCTCTCCAGATTTCTTGTAGGGCCCTTTAGATACTGGAAGCTGCTCTAAGGTCTCCCCTGAGCTTTCTCTGGGCTGAACAAGCCAAACTTTCAGCCTGTCTTCATAGGAGAGATGCTTCAGCCCTCTAATCATATTAGTGCCCCTTCTTTGGACTCATTCGAGCAGGTCCCCTTCTTGTGTTGGAGGCCCCAGAGCTGGTGCAGCACTGCATGTGGGGTCTCACAAGAGTGGAGAAAAGTCAGAGAATCACCTCCCTAGACCTGCTGGTCACACTCCTTTTACTGCATCCCAGCATATGTTGGCTTTCTGGGCTGCAAACACACACTGCTGAGTCATGTTGAGCTTTTTGTCAACCAACACCCTCAAGTCCTTCTCCTCGGGGCTGTGCCCAGCCTTTATTTATGCTTGGGATTGCATCAACCCAGGTGCAATCTTTGCACTTGGCCTTGTTGAACTTCATGAGGTTGGCACTGGCCCACATCTCCAGCCTGTCCAGGTCTCTCCTTCTGGATGACATCCCTTCCCTCCAGCATGTCGACTGCACCACACAGTTTGGTGTTGTTGACATACTTGCTGAGGACACTCAATCCCACTGTCCATGTTGCCAACAAAGATACTGAACATCACCAGTCCCAACACCGACCCCTGAGGAACACCGCTTGTCACTGATCTCCACTTGGACTTTAAACCATTGACCACAACTCTTTGAGTGCGACCATCCAGCCAATTCCTTACCTACCATATGGTTGATCCATCAAATCCATGCCTTTCCAATTTAGAGACAAAGATGTCACGTGAGACTGTCAAATGCCTTGCATATCCAGGTAGATGACATCAGTGGCTTTTCCCCTATCCACCAAAGCCATAGCGCTATTGTAGAAGGCCACCAGATTTGTCAGGTATGATTTACCCTTGGTGAAGCTATGTTGGTTGTCATCAGTTATCTGCTTATGGTTCCCATGCCTTAGCATCATTTCCAGGAGGTTCTGCTCCATGCTTTTGCTGGGCACTGAAGTGAGACTGAGCGGCCTGTAGTTCCCTGGGTGTTCATTTTTACCCTTTTTAAAAATGGGCGTTATATTTCCCCTTTTCTAATCAGCAGGCGCTTCACTGGCCTTCTCAAATATGACAGATAATGTTTTGGCAACCTCAGCTGCCAGTTCCCTCAGGACCTGCAGGTACATCTCAACAGGTCCCATGGACTTGTGCACTTTCAGGTTCTTTCGATGATGAACCTGATCTTCTCCTACAGCAGGCAGTTCTTCATTCTGCCAGTCCCTGCCTTTGCCTTCTGCAACGTGGGCAGAGTGGCTGGAGCTGTTGCTGGTGAAGACCAAGGCAAAAAAGTGGCTGATACCAAGCTTTGTGTTATGTACCAATTGCACTTGATTTGCCTGACATATTCTGTCTTAAGAGGCCCACATTCTTTTGTTTGCTCTAGATTTCTTCTGATTTTTTTTGTTCGCTACATATCTAATCCAGAGTAAAAGTTAGGCTGCATTTTTCCCCTTACTCTTCCTTTCTAACCTCAATAATAATAAAATAGTATGTTCAGCATCTAATTTTTTTGGGTCGCTATGAAAACATAGTTTCTTACAAATGGCAGAAAGCTGCTAAATACTTGCAAATCTGCCGAAAAAAATCTCCCCAAATCTGTTGGCAAATCTACCATGAAAAATCCCCAATATGCAATATAAAATTCTGTAAGGTTTTCCAGTTCTCTTAGTAGTATGTATTTTTACTGTCTGTGATGTGTCCCTTTGCACAATGCTACATGTAATTATTTTTTTCCAGTTTACAAACAGTATTACAGGTTGTATTTTGCTTTTCTTTCTACCAAGCAAATGTATTGTTTGCTTGACTTTGTCATGTTACTTGTGTCAATTCTAAGTGTGTTTTTCTAGTGCATAGAGTAAAACGAAGTTAACCTGGGCCAATCTGAGAAACAGGCTTTTAGAGAGAGATAAATTGAGAAACTGCTCTTTGCAATTCTGAATGAGATATTTCACTTGAAAGAAAGAATGCAGCAAACCAAACACATCCTTCCTTGACTTAACTGAAGTACATGTTCTGCCTCAAAAGAATTCGGATCAGCCTGTCACAAATGTCACAAGACTCCTCCCACCTAAGTTCAGAAATGTATATGTAATATGTCATATGTAATGGGAATAATGAAATGTTGAAGAAAATAAGCTCTCAAATTAGTCAATTTCAATATTGGAGATTTAAGGTAAAGCAGTAATAATACACTACCCTCTCCATGTTTTTAAGTTATTTTCTGTTCATGAAATGCCTAGAGGAAACCTAACTTTGATCAAAAAGATGTATTTCTTCAACATTTATGGGTTTTGAGTATTCTTTGTAAAGAAGTGTTCTCATTCATTTGAAGATGATGGTGTTTTCTGTACCTGGCATTCCAGCATCCTGACCTGTGACTGAGTCTCGTTACCATATACTGACAGAGGTTCTGATTTCTGGCTCACAAAATTGTACATGGCCAAGTTCTTTTCCATCCAATCCCTTGCCACCCCTGAGAAAGAAGCAAATGGACAGGAAAAATCTGATAGGTGGTTGTCTTGGTTTTAAACCATGACAGTGATGCATTACTAAATCTTGTCTCACTGTGGTTTGAGTTATCAAAGCTCTAAAAGTAGACCATCATCATGTGGGAACACTCACATATCCTACAGTTTTGGTATAGCCTACTATGCAATAAAAGGTAATGCTTTTGTATTATTTCTAGTCCCATCAAGTAAGTGCTATTTCAATTTTTGTTACCATAGTTCCATATTTTATTTTTCTTTTTTTTGAAAGTACTATCCTTTTGCACACTGCTGAGCAAATGATTAACATCCTGTTATTAAATTAGTTGAAGAAATGTCTTGTACTTTAAAAACGCCAGTCTTTGCATTTAGTTTCTACGAACGAATGAGTGTATGGCTTGCAAAGAGACACTTTGCAGCCCAGTGCCTGTGTATCATGTTGCATTTAAAATTATTGGTGGGCCTTTAAAAAATGTGATGTTAATAAAGCTGGAGAAGGGAAGAGGTGTGTCAGATCATGCAGAAGTACTCATAAAACATTAATGTGCAGCTACCAGAGAAACTGTATATTAACCAATTGTAAGGAATGATTTTTCCTTCTTGTTGATTCCATTCTTACCACTTACGTCAGCCCTGCAAGTTATTTGAAAAACTGTTATAAAATAAAAATTTGACCTCAGAAGATTTTGTGTAGACCTGGTGTTATGCTCCCAGTTCTCATGGTGTAGTAAACTTGCCTGTAGTCTAGCTTGGATGCAAGGGGGAATGAAGACCACCTGAAGAAAGGTATGTATCTTTGGAGAAGAAGTGGGCCATAGACCTGATTATGCATTCACTTTGATATGAACTGGAGCAAACCCAGTGTATATTAGAGAAGAAATCAAACTAGGGAAAGCAGTGGTAAGCCTAACTACCTAGTAGGAAGTCTCTAGCCTCTGCTAGTTCACAAACCCATCATTTTCTGTGGAAGTGCTGGTTGTCACAGGTCCAGGCATGATTTTAACAACCAGAAGGAGTAGAGATGGCCAAATTCCAGTTCCCAGGAACATTATCTAGCATGTTTAGAATCATAGAATCATTAAACATGGAATCACAGAATAATCTAATTAACTTATATATGTACCTGCTTATTCTGTTCATACCTGAAACCTGGCTGGCTTTGTTTTTATTTTTAAAGTGGCAGAGAGATGTAGTTAACTGAAATTATTGGCTGTAACTGAGCAACTTACCTCAAGTCTTGTCTTCCTATTCTGAACCTATTTCTATCCTGAACTTTACAAGAGCTGTACCCGCTTGGTGTTTGGTTTATGTTTGCCTAAGCAAGTGTCTTATAACAGTGGATTCTTTTGAAAACAATTCAGAATTAATATCTGGTCCAGAATTGAAGCTGCTCAGGACTTTTTCAGTACAGTTTTGTGACTACTGGAAAATGTTAATTTATTAGGACTGAAAGCTTTTCCAGGAAACAGTTGGTTATGATCAATTTACTGACGTTCTTTAGAAGAAAAACCCAAACAAATAAATTGGGCATTACAGATTGTGCCTCTTCTCAAGACTTTCCTTTCAAAAAAAGAGTTCTGCCTTTCTTGACATGAGGAATGCTGCATAGTGATAGACTCAATTATTTCCATCTCTTGCATGATGAGAAAGTGTCCCCCTTCATACATTTGAGAGATTTATAGTCTCCATCTGCTGTTGTGCTAAACTCAATATCTTGTTTAACATTAAAGATTCATTAATGAACTAAGCATGAGATATTTTTCAGGCTGCCCTTTAGAGATAAAAATGGATGTTGCAGCTTACAGGCCTGATATATGGTTTGATTCTTGTAAGGTAAGGTAAGGTAAGCCCATGGGACTTTATTTTGTGATAGTTAAGGCAGTTCTAATGTAATATACTGATACTTAAAAAACCCACACCAAAAGTCAAAACTAAAAGTGTTTTCTTCTTAATTTTTCATATTGAAAGTCTCTAGCATTGTCCAAAACTCTTCCAAATTAGGGGTAGAATAATTTAAAAATAATGAGGAAAGACAAATAGGGAAATATAGAAGAGGAAAGCCAGTATAGCTGTAGCTGCCACCTGCTACCTATGTTTGTTTCTGAAACTTAGGTATCTGAGAGCGAATGGTCTATGATAACAGAATCGTTAGATCTGCCTTCCAGACCTGTGAAATTCTAGTCTGCATTATATGTTGAAATAATGCCAAACTCCATCTGGGACTATTAGCCTTCAGAAGCCTATCAATAAAATGGATTCCCTGCAAGTCAAGTGAAATTGACTCTAAGCTGGAGACTCAGTGCTCTGAAAGGACTTAATGCTCCATTTATCTTGAGTCCTAGGTTCTGTGTGGTGAGAAGACCTTAATGTTGAACGCCAGTAGAGCCTTTTTCCCCACAAAATGGTGTTCAGAAACTTAGAAAAGCAAAATTGGGGGAAGACTTTTTGGAATCTTTTGTTTTATTTTTTTCTCCAGTTCACCACCTGGGCTAATAACTGAGAACATAAGACTGAATCTGCAACAGATGCTACTGATGCACACCACTAGCTCATCTCTAATTAGAATAAAAGACTTTCTCAGCAGCAGTAAATCTGTAATAACTTAAAAAATAATAATAACGAGAGCACAGAATGTACAAATTTCCTGCTGTTTGCTCTTGTTTTGGCTTTTTCTTAAGGTTCTTTGTACACCTTCTGAATTCTTCCACTCTTTAAAGAAATGCTCATAAAAAAAGAATTTTACTAGTCATTTAATAACAACAGCTGTTACCCAGAGGGAGCTCTGAGTCACTACGAGTTAACACTATGTTTCTACATATCTAAAACTTTTAGTTTCATGCAAATAATCTGTAATAATACCACAGGTACAATTTTTTTTATTTTAAAACTGTTTTGACACTTAAGAGAAAATAATTCTGTTACTATATTTCAATCAGCGACTTACTGGTGACAGTAAAACAACAAGCACACTAGCCATTTGTTTATCATAAGGAAGTTGTTACATGTCTTGGCTGAACTAACCCTCAGATGCCTCTAGTCACAACCTAACTAGGAAAAAGTGCAAATGCTAGGCTTAAGACAACATTTGACATCCTCTCTCTGTTATATATATTTCTGCAGAGGACCATCAGTTTGGCTTCTTAAGGGTAGCCAGAATTAGCTGTACAATGAATTAATCTCATGAAGGATACATGAACATAAGTTGGCTGATGAGGCATTCCATGGCACGGGCTGTGTCCCACTTTGGGACTGTGTCATATGCATATCATATGTGCTTAGTTGCTGTAACAATGTGCTGCCCATGAAGCACTGCCAC
Organism: Ara ararauna; assembly: GCA_028858755.1. Lineage (NCBI taxonomy): Eukaryota > Metazoa > Chordata > Aves > Psittaciformes > Psittacidae > Ara > Ara ararauna. The sequence goes on from CM054410.1 coordinate 82,921,419, forward strand.
TAATGAGAAGGAAGGAAAATACTTTAGCATACACAGAAGATGTTAATGGGTTGGGTTTTTTTGATTTTTAAAGTAGACACAAATCACAAAAACTGTGAAAGGACTTTTTGTGCATGACAAATTGGTGGTTTCTGTTATCTTGTAAGCCATTTTTACTCCTCTTGTGGACCCTCTGGACAATAGTTGTTCACTCATCCATTATAATATATTTGCATCTTTTCCTTTGAACGTGCAGCCACTGTTAATTAGACTGCCTTGCCTTTACATTCTTCCTTCCCTAGGATTTAGCCCTATTCTTTGTAAGAAAAAACCCATCATCATTCATTTAATGCCATTCAATTTCCTTGACTTGTCAAGGGCTTAAGCAAAATTGTGAGACACCTCTGGTTTTGATGATAAGGGTGATTATTAAAATGATAATAATTTTATCAGAACAAATGCAGTTGTTTGCTTTCATGATTTATGATGACTAACTTGGTTCAAAACTTGCATGTTAGTCAGGTATTTCTCAGACGTACTTTTAGTGATTACCTTCTGTAGATTATTTTTAATTTTTTAGTATGCTAAATGAAGCATGGATAGTATACAAGATGCAAATCATGCATTCTGCTAGTTTCAGAAACATACAATCACTAGTAAAGAGGTGAAACTACTTAATGAGCTATTAGCTATTAGCTGAGAAGCCCAGCATAAATTAATACTTCCTTATATAGCTGAACTTCCCCTCCCCCCAAATCCTCATAGTTTGAACTGTTGACTCCAAAAAATTTGTTTGTTACAGTATTCCAAACATTTATGACAACTTCTTTTCAGTTGCTTTCTGAGTGTACTATTTGAAACAGAGTATGGGTACAAGAAGATGTCTGCTTTGCATTTCTGACCTAAGTAGCTGATCAGTGTTATGTGAAGCCTGAGGAAGCAACTTTTCTTGCCACTTGAGAAGAAAATTGATTTTCTCTGCAAGCTGTATTTTGTGTTTGAGCAACTGTAGCTTCTCTTGCTCCTCTAAACAAATACCACACTTCCGGTCTTTCTCTAACTCCTTGTATAGTGATGTTTACAGAGCCTGAATTCTGTATAGGAACTGAAGATCTTAGTAAAAAAAGGTGGGAAATAACGTCTCTTTTGGTAGTTGAAGAGGAGCAAGTTTTTCCTGACTGAATGAATTTGTATGAATGCAGTAAAAAGGAAAAGAAAATAAACTCTAAAGAATTTTTCTGCAATCAAAGGAGGAAGAAATGTATGAAAATTTAGAATAAAGTCCGTGGTTTTTAAAGACAAGCAAGCACGGATTTCATTTCTATATATTTCTGATTATTTATTCATGTTCGTTGTTTTGTGGTTTTCCTGGATTACAGAAGAAAGTGTGTGCCTTCTTTTCCTTCAATTAGCCAACAAATAAGCCAACTGTTTTCCATTTTTTTATTCCTTTTGGTCTATGACAAGAGGAATCTATTTGAGAAAACAGGAAAAAAAATACGGTGAAATTGAGTGGTTTTGCAAAATTTCTAAGTCTGTTTTACAGTACCTGTCTGCTGCTGTCAGTGAGAAATATGCTGCCTTAGAATGTACAGACATGTTCAAGTACTTTTGCCGTCATTGCCACAGAGGAATCAGTTCTCATTATCCCAGTCATATTGCTAAAATTGCAGCAATATCAGCTTTCAAGCTTTTCATTTTTTTCCCTCAAAACTGAGTTTAAAAGTAAATGTCCCCTAATCCCATGACTCTTTTAGACATAAAGATTATAAAGAAGTTCATGAAGTTGCCATAGTAGTTAATGGTGTAATTCTTGCTGACTTCATTTAAGCCTCAATTCCGCCATGTATTCAGAAATCACCAAGGATCACCTTTGGGAAAGTGGGATGCTGTCATTTATTAGAAGCCCAGCAAAAATAATCATAGAGCCTAGTCCTGTAATTTACTGTCTGTAGACTGAGGTTTACACCCATGCAGAGCCCCAGTGAGGTGTTTGGTGCTGGTACAACAATCTGCCCATCTGCTACAAAAGCAGGATTGAGACAATGACTTGTAAATTACAACACTGATGGGCCAGACTGAAATGCTAATTCTATCTCTGAAACTCTGGGGGAACTCAGTCTCATCTTTACCCAGAGAGCTGTGCAATAGATGTCTGTCCAGCGTATAAATGATAGTGATGTTTTAGACATAAGTGGCTATATTCTTGGAAGCATTCTCACTGCATGATGTGACTACTCTGAGAAATCCCAGTATTTTAACCTCACTGCAGTTATTTAACCTAATCAGTGTATGTAGGGTATAATTGCTCTCTCTCCTGTAGGAGGTAGCACAGGAAAAAAATGGCATAATTCTGCATGTCTCTGTTCTGTAGTGACAGCCTGTCATTTCCTGTACTCTGCTTGAGATTATGAATAGACAATGTATGGAGGTTGGATATAGTTGCTTAGTAACCATCTTTTTTAGTTTTTTAAATGCAATTGCCTCTCTTCAGAAAAACATCAATTAGTTTAATTTCTTCTGATGTTGGAGCAATAAATTCGCCTTTAACTCCTCTGAGAATCTCAATAAATAGAGGGGAGGCTATCTGAAATTTCAAACTATTAATTTTGTTGGAATTTTTAAGGCAAGTCATCTAATAAATGTTAGTGTGGACATTATCACAATCAGATTTATTTTTTCAGTTAAGGAGAGATTATATATAGCATATATTAAACTTTAAAATTATTATACTGTGGATTGGTTTTGTGATATAGAAGTGAAATATTTGCAAATTTGACACTCATCTATTTAAAAAATCAAGTTTGTTCACCAGTTAACTACAAGAATATTATTCTGACTGCAAAGCCACAGACAAGTTTGCAGCCTACTGTAAATATTAGGAAAAACACCAGGTTAAAAAACTTGCAAATAAACTCTGAAATGAGTAAGGGAAAACTGCTGAAGTTGATGAAGAATATCTTAAAAGCCCTAAGATGAAGCATAAATTCATTTGGTTATGAAACTAATTTGGTCCTGTACACAGAATATATGGGAATAAACTCTGGGACACACAGCACAATAGTTCTAACAGGATGCAGAAAACAGACTTCAGTAAAACTGCCAGTTTGCATCAGCTAAGGATGACACTCTGAATATTTCAAGAATATCAGGTGATGAAATCTTAAAAGATGTAGATTAGGCCTTCTGTGGTGTTTTCATATGACAGATCACTCCTCAATGTTCAACTTCCTTTTGTGGCTTTTGATTCTTACTATGGCCGAAAGCCTGTAAAGAACATGTTGGTAATGTGAGGCAGACCTTAATTTGCTCTTGGCTTTATAGGCAAATTACTATAATATGGAAGTTTCCTTTGATGACAGAGTACAGATGACCAAAGCAAAATGGGTAACACTGCAACAGTGACTGTCAGCTTCCACACTGGTATATTGCAGCCACTGCAGGGATCTGGCAACTTACCACAGCGCATGGCTGGCTCATATTCAGGTCTAATTTGTAGCCCCTTCCAGCCGTGTGTGATGTCTGTTCCTGAAGATGTATCCTTCAGGAAGACTTATGTGCCCTTGTTATTTTCCCAGTATTGTTCCAATAATAGTATTACAATAAGAAATAAGGTTTTGCCAATAAAACTGCCTAATGTGGATACTCCATTCTAGAACAGGAGTGGTACCTAGCAAGCAGATACAAGAAAAAGTGTTACATATTTTTGCTGTTTCTTGTGTAATGAAGATGTAAGTTTGAATTTCATTCGTGTCTTTAGAATGTAAAGAAGTTAAGGTATGCTTCTACAGTATACATGTTTTTACTGTCTTCTTGGGTTACTTTGTGTCAGATGTTTTTTATGCATACTTTTCTTACCACTGCTTTGCTTATTCCACCCCTAAAAGTCTTCCAGGAAAACAGACAAGATTCTTCAGTGATATTGTTATGTCACGCTTCATTCCATATTAGGGAAAGATATTTATTATTTATGGTATTACCGGAACACAAGTCGATTAACATTGATTTGCTATTTAAAATAGAAGGCAGCTGTAAAATGTCTGAGTTGTGTGCTCTTCCAACATTGTTATAATCTTACAACATTATTTTTGAAGTAAACATGGAAAATTAAAGAAATAGGGACAAAAGCTCATTTCCAGCTTAACACTCTTTTGTTCTGTAAACTTTCTGAATATATAATTAAATCTATGGGTTCTTTTTTGAAAGACCTCATTGACAAGTGAGGTGCTGAGAAGGTGGTAAACACTGAACTAAACACACACGGTCTAGGAACTCAAAACAGACTGTCTGAATTGTATGTGATAGTATATTGGTATATTCAGTACTGTTTTAGAGTTTACATAGGAGTTAAATATCTAAATGCCTTTGAGGACCTTGGCTATGCACAATCTGTGTCATATACATCACTGTATACTGGTGCCTTCTTTCTGCAGTTAGTCACAGAGTTCCTTTTTATTATTTAGAAGTAGCTTTGTGATCTGCTTTGCAGCTTGAGAGCACCTGATTCTCTGCCTGCTTATTAGGGATTCATAGAAAGTCATTAATAACTTTTGGAATGGTTCCTTGCTTTATATGCTGGTATTTTGTGCTATGGCTTTTTATGTTCATATATTACAATGATGTGGAGAAGCAAATGTTGTATCCTATATTCTTATTTTGTTGTGAAAGCAATTAGAGAAGAATGGTTGAACTTTTTTAATCCTTATGCTTTCTCATTATGGAGCTGCTGAAGTAATTTCTCAAGCAGATGCTCTGGGGCATCCTCTGGCTCTCACAGTCCTCTAGGAGAGGCACTCATCAATGGAATAAAATTTCTGATTATAGTGAAAATACCTTTCCAAAATCACAACTCTAGTGTGAATTGTGTGCTTCTGTACTAAGCCATTTCTCCTTGAAAATAAAAGAGAAACCAACTATGATTTTTAGTAGTAATTGTGTTCTTAAAGATATTCGCTCCCCAAGCAGACAATGGCTCTTCTATAATTAACCACAAAAGAAAGAGGAGCACTTCAGTATCACCGCCCTTCTTCCCCCACGTCTTTAGCTGTAGCTTTGGAGCTTTTTTGTTCTTGTTGGATGGCATACATATGCTGAAAATATATTAAAGAGAAAAAAAAAGAAGAATATTACAGATAATGGGCACTGCCTGTCAAGGTTACATTGTACAGAGCAGAAGAATAGTACATATAATTAAACCTCCCTGTCTTTATGGTTGCTAATTCCGCCTACAAAGACCTCTAGCACAATTTTTCTCGTAATCACAAATATAATCAGCTTCCAACAGGGCTTTATTTCTGCAAATGTCCTCCCAAACCCTATAGAATCTCAGCAGCACTTCTACACCAAAACCAGTAGCCTGAGAAATTCCTTTCTAGACAATAAGAACTAACTTCTAAGTAGACCATATCATGAAGAAGCTAAGGATTTCAAATGGAAAAGCACAGAGGTTTAGCTTCATAAAGTATATAATCTATAACTCTATCTTTCCAAATAGAGGGAATAAATAAATAAAGGGAATCTTTACTATTTCTTCTTCCCACTTTTCTGATATATGCTTCCTCTTTTACCTGTGTAGAGAAATAGAAGAAATAAAAATAATATGTAGTGCCAGCATCTGTGCAAAACCAAGTTTCATTAAATTTTTTGTGTGAAATCTACAGGGAATGCTTGAAGTTAGAACTATCCATTAAAACTAGCGGGTATTTTCACTTTAAAGATACCAATCATGATTTTCAGTTGTAACCATGTTCCTAAAACCCCTCACATAATGAGCAATCACTTTTGAGGGCAGAACAGTGGCTACATTCTCTTCAGCTGGGTTAGTGGTACTGAACTGCCCTCTTATTTATAAACCTTTAGTGATTCTATGTATAGGTACATACTGTACATACTGGCTGATGTATTATAGGACATAAATGTAACCTTGCAGAGCAATCATGTACTTATCAAAAAACTGCATGGAACTACCTGGAATTAATTCCATGTTAAGTTGTTAAACTGGGAGAACACAGCATTCCTAAGCACAGATATATTCTGTGTCAGAATTATGGTAATACTTACAAGGGGAAGAGTGTACAAAAACCATCCCTCTCCAGATGACTCAAGAGCCCAACTTAAAATTAAGATGAAGTGAGAACATGTGCATGTGAAATCTTCAACTTCAGCTATAGGCTGCAGGTGTGTATGCCACCTATGCATACATATGTAACAATTTTCCTATCTCAGAGAAATTTCTGCTGTGTTTAGAGCCAGAGTAAGGAGTTTCTACATGCTGGTTGGGTCTGATTTTCTATTATCATAATCCTCTGGTTGAATTTAGATCAACCTCCAGGGTTGGGGCTAGTCAAAATGTCAGAAGTTGCAACCTTTGACTGTCCCCATCCTAATGCACACATCTAACCTTAATTTATAGTTGGCAAGGTATCTGCTGCTCTTGGCAGATGGATGTTGCATTGGCTTTGCTGGTTTAGCTTTGATGCTGCAAAATATCAGTGAGATAAGGAAAGAAATGAAAGCAGAAAAGAAACAACGTGGGAAAAGATAATGAAAAAGTGACAGATCAGAGAAATGTTCTGCGACATGGAATTACTGTAAGATTTTCAGATCACATGAAATTAAGCTTTTTGATCTTAAGCTTATTTTTTCATCACTGAATGATTTTTTTTTTTAATTGTTTTAGGATTTAGTTGTTACAGTAGATATTTTAAAGTTTATTTGCTAAAATGTTTTAAACAACAGCTTTTCCTTTTTTTAATTTGTAGTAATTTTGCACTGAGAAACTAAATAACACGTTTTGTGTTCTCATAAATAAAATATGTAAAAAAACAGATATTACTTTTTCATTTGTACGTGTTTTTTTTTTTTCCCAGCTATTATGTTGGATAGGTTATTCTTTAGGGCTTATTTATTCTTCTTTATTACTTGTCTGCAAACACGTTACTTTTATTTCTAGCACCACTGATTATATTACCCATGCCATTATAAAATTTAACATTCATATGGTGTTATTTAAAATATGCAAAATTAATCACTGAATATTACAGAAATACTTGAGAATAAAATAAAATATGTTTCTTTTCAAAATCTTCTCTCTTATGCTGCTTTATGATTTTTTGCTCTTCAGTAGTTTTATTATTCAAAATGCATTTAATTTCATAGAATCATAGAATCACAGAATAGTTAGGGTTGGAAAGGACCTTAAGATCATCTAGTTCCAACCCCCCTGCCAGGGGCAGGGACACCTCCACTAAGCTGTGTTACCCAAGGCTCTGTCCAACCCGGCCTTGAACACCGCCAGCGATGAAGCATTCACAGCTTCCCAGGGCAACCCATTCCAGTGCCTCACCACCCTTACAGTGAAGAATTTCTTACTTATATCCAATCTAAACTTCCCCTCTTTAAGTTTGAACCCCTTACCCCTTGTCCTATCACTACAGTCCCCAATGAAGAGTCCCTCCCCAGCATCCCTATAGGCCCCCTTCAGATATTGGAAGGCTGCTATGAGGTCTCCACACAGCCTTCTCTTCTCCAGGCTGAACAGCCCCAACTTTCTCAGCCTATCTTCATACAGGAGGTGCTCCAGTCCCCTGATCATCCTCGTGGCCCTCCTCTGGACTTGTTCCAACAGTTCCATGTCCTTTTTATGTTGAGGTCACCAGAACTGCACACAATACTCCAAGTGAGGTCTCAGGAGAGCAGAGTAGAGGGGCAGGATTACCTCCGTCGACCTGCTGGTCATGTTCCTTTTGATGCAGCCCAGGATACCGTTGGCTTTCTGGGCTGTGACTGCACACTGCAGCCAGATCATGTTCAGTTTCTCATTGACCAACACCCCCAAGTCCTTCTCTGCAGGGCTGCTCTGAATCTCTTCTCCACCTAACCTGTAGCTGTGCCTGGGATTGCTCTGAACCCAGCTGTAGGACCTTGCACTTGGCATGGTTAAACTTCATCAGGTTGGCATCAGCCCACCTCACAAGCGTGTCAAGGTCCCTCTGGATGGCATTCCTTCCCTCCAACATATCTACCAAACCACACAGTTTGGTGTCATTGGCAAACTTGCTGAGGGTGCACTCAATCCCACTGTCCATGTCACCAACAAAGATGTTGAACAAAACCAGTCCCAACACTGATGCCTGAGGGACATCACTCGTTACTGGTCTCCAACTGGACATCGAGCCATTGACCATAACTCTTTGCGTGTGGCCATCCAGCCAGTTCTTTATCCACTGAGTGGTCCACCTATCAAATTGATGTCTCTCCAACTTAGAGACAAGGATGTCATGTGGGACAGTGTCAAATGCTTTGCACAAGCCCAGGTAGATGACATCAACTGCTCTCCCCCGTCCATCAGTTCTGTAGCCCCCTCATAGAAGGCCACTAGGTTGGTGAGGCAGGATTTGCCCTTAGTGAAGCCATGCTGGCTGTCACAAAGCATCCTGTTGTTTTTCATGTGCCTCAGCATGCCTTCCAGGAGAATCCGCTCCAAGATTTTGCTAGGCACACAGGTGAGACAGACTGTAGTTCCCCGGCTCATCCATTTTCCCCTTCTTGAAAATGGGGGTTATATTTCCCTTTTTCCAGTCATCGGGAACTTCACCTGACTGCCATGATTTTTCAAATATGATGGACAGTGGCTCAGGAACTTCATTTGCCAGCTCCTTCAGGACCCACGGATGGATTTCATCAGGTCCCATGGACTTGTGTACGTTCAGGTTCCTAAGATGGTCTCGAACCAGATCCTCTCCTACAGTGGGCCCAGGGGTCTTCATTCTCACAGTCCCTGCATCTGCCTTCCAAGACTTGGGTGGTATGGTCACAGCATTTTCCGGTGAAGACTGAGGCAAAGAAGTCATTAAGAACCTCAGCCTTCTCCAAATCCAGGGTAGCCAGTTCTCCTGATAGCTTCCGGAGGGGGTCCACGTTGTCCCTAGTCTGTCTTTTATTTGCAATGTACCTATAGATTCCCTTACTGTTATCTTTAACATCCCTAGCCAAGTTTAAATCTAAGTGGGCCTTAGCTTTCCTAACCTGGTCCCTAGCTTCCCGAACAACATCCCTGTATTCTTCCCAGGCCACCTGTCCTTGCTTCCACCTTTTATAAGCCTCTTTTTTTTCTCAAAGTTTCCTCAGCGGCTCCTTATCCATCCAAGGAGGTCTTCTGGTCCTCCTGCAGTACTTCCTTCTAGTAGGGATGTATCACTCCTGAGCTTGCAGCAGGTGATCCTTGAATATCAACCAAGAGTCTTGGGCCCCCCTGCCCTCTAGGGCTATATCCCATGGAATCTTACTGAGCAGTCACTTTTCCAACCAGCCCTTCCCTGTTGGTGAGGACGAGGTCAAGCATGATACCTCTCCTTGTCTGCTCCTCTATTACTTGCAGAAGGAACCTGTCTTCCACACAATCCAGGAACTCATTGTATTGCTTGTGCCAGGCCCTACCATCCCTCCAACAGATATCTGGGTGGTTGAAGTCCCCCATGAGAACAAGGGGCTGCGAGCGTGAGGCTGTTTCTACCTGTGTATAGAGCGCTCAGAGATGCTTTCTTGTAAGTTCAGTTGCTATTATCTACTATTAGTCATGACAACAGTACTGTTGTAGAGCAGTTTTGTGCAGTTTTGTTTTAACAATACAAAGATGTATTATTTGTTATTAAAATTAAAGTAGCCTCTAATCATGCACAGCCTGATACCAATGACATAAAAGTAATTACAGTGCAATCATGCAAAATAACATTATTGGCAGTCTCCATTTACAGTTTGCTAAATCACTGCATTACAAAAGTCAAATGTTTATTAACGTTATCATTAGACCCTTCATACACCATATTGTCTCCTTTCCTTTGATGCACCTTTAAGTCTTAAAAAAGAGAGCATGGTAATTTTCTTGCTTGATCTTTTAACATGCCTTTTAAATGAAATAATGCCATCAAAACCTTATTTTTGTTGTTCCAAGCTGATATTATTTTTGTCTTATTTAATCACATTTTATATACTACAATCCACTGAACTCAGTTCTATCTCAACAACAATAGTTACACTGGAGCTTCCCATTTTGTAAACACATATTTCTAAAGGTATGGATGGATTATGCATCTACTCAAAATAAAATGAAAATGGAAGGCTTTTCGATTTGTGATTCAACAGAAACTGGCATCAGTTTCTAAGATGTGTCACATATTCTGAATTTATGAAGTTAACATTTAAAATGTGTTTTAACTTGTGTATGCAGCCTATACAAATGTAAGGAAGATGATAAAAAATAGAGTAGGCTAGATTCTGTAGTCAGTGTTGCACAGCCTAATGTTACAACTGCCTTGCAGTTTTGCCTAGCACTGCCTGTCATTATAAGTATGTTTATCAGAAAACTGATGAGATCCTTTTATCATGTGGTCAAAGCTAGGACAGGCAGGCACTAACAAAGCTGAATATCAACAGATTCAGAAAGAGAGGTGGCATCATATTTGCTTTTAGGTTTAGGGAATACTGTAAGAAATATATTTTAGGCAAACATATATGATTGTATCAAACAGAAAAGACATGAATTTACCAGAGATACTACTTAACTAATCAGTTAGAATAAAGCAGTTAGCTAGTTATGCTTATCTTTGCCACAGCTTTGCAAGGAAACTCAGACTCATCAGTGGAATTCAGGACCACCCCATGCAATGGAAAGGCATATCCCCTTGACCTGAAATACAGGTAGGTTGGTACACTAATTTTGAGTAAAAAATTTACTAAGACTAGTCATGGTCCTAAGCGCCACCTCTGGTCTTTCATTTTCCTGCAACTTTCTCTTACCTCAGCCAGTATTTTCAATTGTCAGAAGTGACAATAATCAATGAACACTCCAGCTATGAGATGGGAGAAGCCACCTCTGATTTGGCACATAACTGCTGTTACCTCTTTGATACTACCATTTTGTTCTGGCCATGAAGGACATCTATTCTCCACCACCTTACGCTTTGAATGATTTTTAGTACCACTTTTTAACCTTTTTATTTTTTACTTGGCAAATTACTGAAGGAATGCATGACAGAATATCAGAGTTCTTGGAGGGAGAAATGTAACATTTGAACATTTAGAATATTGACTCTAATGGTATCTCCAAGCAGATCTGCAGTAAGACTATTTACTCTTTGTTTGAATAATAAGTATTTTCTATTGACCTCATGCTTTGAGACTCAGACTCCTTGTCAAAATTATATGCAATAACATTTAATTTCTAATTGTTTTCAATTTAAACTGACAACATGACACTTAGGACTTCATTCAGCCACAGCTAATAGACTTACTGCTGCAGAACAAAATTCTGTTGTCCCAGAGTTCTGCATATTCCTATAACAAATATAGATCACTTCAGAGACAAAAGGAATATTTCTAGTTAGTTTAATTAATAAACTGGTTGGTTGTATAGCTTTAAATTCAACTTTTAGATGTGTTATATTTTCTCCAAGAGAGGAAATATAAGGCTTAATTTTTAATTGATTTTTATCAGTTTCACCTGTGAGTCATCAGCATGGACTGGAATAATCAGAAGTATTTTCCTCCTGTTAGTAACTGTTCGGAGTTCCAGACCACACATCAGATTTTTCTTTTGTTGGTGAAGATTCTTTCTTGCTTTTATTTGATGGTTTTACTAGTTTATGGGCAGAAAGTTTGTTTCTGCTTTACAACAGTTACAGCAGTTTGCAACGGCTTATTGTACAGTCAAAAAGGATTTATCAGAAGAAAAGGGTCTAATTTCTGTGAGTGGACAAGTTCTGGTCAGTTCATGTTAACAACTGAGATGAAACAGCCAATATTTTGAGTGCTAGTAATTCTTCAAATCATAATTTCCAGTGAAGAATTTTTATGTTGGAAACTCATTCACTAGACTTGCTCTGAGTCACTTAGCCTTCCATATGGGAAAACTTGGCAAGATATCTGGGACACTGTTGGCATTGGCACCACTTGTTTGTTTCTCATTTCCTACAATGTGATTGCACACTAGGTGATAGAACATTTCAGGATAAATGGTGTGTTTGAAGTTAAAAGAAGAAAACACAACTTAGTGTTAAATTGATTTGCCTGACTGAGATATAAGGCAACACTGTCAAAATAAAAAAACTATGGGTTTTTTTATCTATCTTTCTGGAAAGAGAGGAGAAGGCATATTCAATCTTTAATTGTATGTGAGCTCAAGGAAGAACTAGTTGAAATGCAAATGAAGCAGTATAAGAGGGTCAGAAACTGCGAATACATTTCTGGTACACATCATGATACAGTGTATTCAGACATTGAAAGAAGTTATTTGAGAAGTAAAACAGTACAGTGCCAGTAATATGGAGTTCCACACTACCATGACTAGCTTGTTGGGTGTTGGCTGTGATATCATAACACTGCTTCTCAGTGAGAAGTGTGGACATACTTAATTCAGGAAATAAATTGAGCCCCAGGGTGCTTTCCTTCTTAATACAGAGGTGCTTTTTTCTTGTTAGTTCAGAAGGGCAATTATTATTACTGTTAAATATCATAATTCTGCAGCGGCATGAACTTGTCTATCCTAAATTCAGCAGTACAGTCATACTTCATTATCAAGTAAAAATGATGTGTGTCTCACTTGCCAGGATGATCAGCTCCAGAGCAGTTATGTTCTACTGTGGAGTGGGAGATGGTGGCATGCAGGGAGGGTTCCTGACCCAGAGAAACCCCAGGGGAGCACTGAGGCCTGCCAGGAGGTGGCAGCCTGCTCATGTGGCATGTGCATGGCCACGAGTAAGAGTGGTCACCCTGCACTCCAGCAAAGGGCCGCCCATGGAACTGCAAGCGACCAAAAGCACTGCAACCAGAGTGGGCAAATAGTGTAGCATGGCAGTTTGCCTTTTTGAAGGAGGGGCATTCCACTGTCGTGTGAAGAGTCTTGAAGTCTGCATAACCCAGCAACTGGGCAACATCTGCACAGGTCAAGGACAATCATCTCATTCTATCTGACCATCAAGGCAAAATGGTGGGCTGCAGCTCCAGCTGGGGTGTCTGCACCATCTACCCTAGCAGTGGCCAATTCCTCCATCCAGATGGAGCTGCTGAAGGGAGAGGCTAGAGTGCAGCCGTTGGGCTGCGGGACATGCCTAGACCTCTCTCCTGGGGTAGGACATCTTTAGATGGAGGACCTTCTGTGGCATGTGGCTGAGCTGCAGAAGGAAATGAGGAGGCTGTGGAGCATCAGGGAGAAGCAGTTAGATGGGTGCAAGCACAGTTTGCAGTGGCCAAACCAGCCAAAAACGCCCCCAGCAACAAACACATAAGGGAGGGGGACCAATAACCCAGGGGAATGGGAGCTTGCAGGCCAAGGACCTACAGGAAGAAGAGACTTCCCCCAAAGCCTCAGATGCCCTTACAGAACTGCTTCGCTGCTATGCTGAATATAGAGTAAAAACCTGTCACATCAGGAGAGACACTGGAGCTGAGTGAGGCAGCTGAATTTGATCCCTACGTAACAACCAGCACAACTAAGCAAAAGCAACTGATGATGGTAGTAGGAGACTCTCTTCTGAGAAGTACTGAGCCACCCCTTTGCTGACCTGACATGGTCCTAGAGATGTGCTGCCTACCAAGGGCTCATATTAGGGATGTCACCAAGCTTCATACAGTCCACTGACTATTACCTGCTGCTACTGTTTCACATGGCCACCAGTGATACAGCCAGGAGCAATCTGAGGAGTATCAAAAGGAGGGCCACAAAGATGATCAGGGGACTGGAGCACTTCTCCTGTGAAGACAGGCTGAGAGAGGTTGGCTTGTCCAGCCTAGAGAAGGCTCAGGTGAGACCTTATCAGTCCTTCCAATACCTAAAGGGGGTACAAGAAATCTGGAGAGGGACTTTTTACAAGGACATGTAGTGACAGGACAAGGTAGAATGGCTTTGAACTGAAAAAGGGTAGATTTAGATTAGGCATTAGGAAGAAGTTCTTTACTGTGAGGGTGGTGAGGCACTGGCACGGCTTGCCCAGAGAAGCTGTGGATGCCCAATCCCTGGAATTATTCAAGGCCCGGTTGGACAGGCCTGGGCAACCTGGTCTAGTGCAAGATGTCCCTGCCTATGGCAGGGGGCTTGAAACTAGATGAGGTTTAAGGTCCCTTCCCACCCAAACCATTGTATGATGCTGGAACTCTGGAAATAACATTGTAAACTACTAGTTTTCCCAAGAGTTGTTACTCATTCCACATGTAAGAAACTCGGTCTCCAAGAAGCCTCGGAAAAGGACATATTCTGATCTCACTTTCTGTAAATTCTGGCTTGATCAAGCATCACAGACATATTTCCCTCTCTTCGAGGCATCTGGCAGCTAAAATAAACCCTACCTGTAATTCTAGTAATGTCTACCGAAACTTATCTGACATAGGAGAAAAAAGCAATTTAGTGAAAACCACAAAAAACACACGTATATTAACCCAGTTACAAAGAATTTTGATTTAACTATTAGTGAACTTTTCATATTGATTATTAGCTGTCTTGTTTACTGACCTGGCTATCAGGTAGACTGCAGAATTCTGGGAATCTCTCTGTTTGATACAAAAAATGGATGTCTCAATGATTCACTTACAAGGCAGAAGTGGTCATGAGCAGCTGTTCTTTTGAAAAATCTCACTGTGATCTCACCTAGCTGAAAGATGGGTCTTCCTTTTTTTTTTTTCTCTAAGTGGCAGCTCTGTAATGCTTTTAATACATCTTTGTCAGTTTGATGCAGCTTCAAAAGCTTATTTACCACCTCCTTCATCGCAGAACTCAGTACTTCAGTCCTTTAAAGTACTCATATAGAAATGCAGTGCTGTGTTATATAGCCCAGTGCAATATTGTATCAAATACAACTCATGCTGGAAAGCAGACTTTTGAATCTTGGGTTACAGAAACTCCTTTGGTTTCATGGCCATCAACACAAGAGTGCAAAAACATGAATACGTACTTCCTAATTGGTAATACCCTTCTTGCCTTGTATTTCGTGTCACTTTATGATGCAGAAGAGATGAGGAAGAACAAATATATCATTACAACTTTATTTTCCATCTTGTTCTCCCTTTCTAGCACATATCTTACCATAATACATGTTTACTTACATCTGTTCTATCTACTTAAATGGAATACTTCGGAGAAGAAACGCCAGCAGATGGTCTTCAGCCACAAAGTGGGAGGAAGATACGAGGAAATTATTCCACAACTTTTGCTGAGGAGTAGGTTAGTTATTGTTGGAAAAGTCATAGAGAAAGTAAGCAGTGCAATAGAAAACAGGAAAAGGTAAGTCTGTGATGCAAATTGAAACAGGAAAATTCTGGAATTTTCCAGTGTAACAATTAATGGATTTGTTGTAAGCTGTGTATAAGAAAAAAACACAAGTATGTACATAACTACTTATTGTGGCCTTACTAATAAGGTGTAGACCAAACACCCATATTCTCAACCACTTGATAGTTTTTGATTCGTTATGAAGGTTTTTCTTCTGCATGTTAAAATTCTTGATTAATATTTTAGTGTACATCATAACTTTACAGTCTTTTCTAAGTAAATGCAGGACTTGTTTTAGGACTACTGTAGAATGAATGTTTGTACAGAACATCAAAAAACTTTCCTTGTTGATATTTTACTCTGAGAAATACTAGCTTTTTGCCTCTCTGTGGAGCAGCCTAAGTTCCCTAGGCACCTGACCCACAATGGCAATAAGGTAGGGAACAATGCAAAGTGTTTCTTTTTTAGTATGCTTACGTGCTTTTCTTGAAGCAGTCAAAGTCATAAAGAAGGAACCAGGAGCAGAGTAGAGAAGGAACTTTACTGGGACAATGTAATCCAATTTACAAATGGGACACAGTTTTGTGATGTAAAAATGTCCAGAATATGGCTCTGGTTTTCTAAATAGAAAGAAATCAAAAGAGGTAGAGATGCATGTCAGGGGGCACAGAACAAAAGTGCTCATGTTAATTTTTCTAAATTCCTTCAGAGTGCAATATTTAAAATATTTAGAAAAATACTTTTAAGGCAGATCAAGATATTAAGTTTTTTTTTTTTTTTTAATATAATGCCCTGATTTTCAAGCCCTTTTTCAAGTTAGCAGACCATACTCATTCAAAGAAAACAACCTTGACAGCAGCAGTGTTTTGTTACTAGTCAGACAGCCCCTGTGGAAAACATATTCTTCTATATGAAAGACTGTGGGAGTTTAAAGAAAAATGCAAGAGCACTGAAATTCTGCGGGAGAGAAAAGAGTAGTTTGCAAGGACTATGCAAATGTAAGTTGTATGTATGTTTATGTCATCTGGTTTTTTGTAAGCTATTGAAAAAATAAACTCAAGTCACAGCTTGTAGGCTCCATTTCAGTGCATTGTTTCCACTGAAGATGTTAGAGTTGTATGTAGGTAAAACATTGATTCAACTGAAGTTAAATGAGTTTTGCTGTTTTCAGCCAACAGAATTCTGTTCTCTGTTTTAACACTTGATGCTGTTCAGATTTGGATAGACCATGAGGACCCTACGTATAATTACTGTGTCACCCAGAATATTTAATAAGATAATCTTCCTGCTCTTCTGATCTTTCTTAATCTTATTTTTTTAAAACCATGCAGGCTTAAATTGCTGGAATTGCAGTATTATAACAGTAATTACATGTTACTAATAGTTTGTAGATAATCAAACCAATATTGCAACCAGTTGATTTTGTTTCATTGAGAACTTCTTTTGAAATATATCTTTGGCTTTACAACATCAGTATATTCAATAAAAATAACTTGCTTTTTTTATTTGTTTGTTTTAACACAGATCCGTGCAGAAGCTGCAGTTTAAGCTACCTGATATTTTCCTAGACAGTAGTTTTACTAATATGTTTTTAAATGTTCTCTCACTGTTCAATTTCTTTTCCTTGACATTTTGTTTATCTGCACTGAATGAGACATGATTTATATTCCAGTAGGAAATAAATGTGTAGGAAATTTTTGGCATGTATTTTTTCTCTGTTCAGAAACTGATGCAAAGGATTGCCATGAGGATTTAAAAAGTAAGGTGGATTTGTAGAAACCAAAAGCATTCCCAGAAATACTGAAATTTCTAAAAGAGACAGCAGCAATTGTACAAAAAGAGATTAAAGTCTATGTCCAGTAAAAGTATATTCAGTAGAAAAAGCTGACATTTATCCAGTAAGATGGAACTGAACTTTCTGGCTAAGCTTGAAATATTGATATAAACCTGATTTACTGTCATTTTCGTTTCAACTCTTTTCATTCCCGAGAGTTGCATATTCACTAAGACAATTATTTTCTTGCATTTACTATGTATAGTTAACTGGGCTATTGAAAGGAAACAGTGTTGGTGGCAGGCAACCTTTTCTTTTTAAAAAACAAGTGATGTTTGCAATGCAATACATTATACTTAAACTACATTTAAGTGTAGCTGTAGTAAGGGCCACTCAGGGTATGTTTTTTATCATGCATATAAGTCCTGTTTGCCACAGCTCTCAAGGTTTTAAAGTTGATGGTATTTCCATTGAGTAGTTTCCTTGATATTTGATATTTTCCTTGACCTTTAGAAGAATACTTTGAATATTTTCTTTCTCATCTTCAGTTTTTCACAGCATTGCTTTCTCTTTACTGTTGCTGAGTTCTAAGTTTCAGTTAATTGCTTCTCTTGTTATGGATTTCTCTTCCATTGTTCCTTCACAGAAAATACAGTCCTAACATAGACACTTTTCTGGACAGTAAACCTATCCAGTCAGGTTTTGAGTATCTCCAGGTGTACTGGCTTTGGCTGGAATAGAGTTAAACTTCTTCATTGTAGGTGGTATGGGGCTATGTTTTGGATTTGTGGTGAAAACAATGTTGATAACACAGGGATGTTGCTGAGCAGTGCTTACACAGAGTCAAGGAGTTTTCTGCCTCTCACACCACACCACCAGCGAGTAGGATGGATGTTTGGAATGATGGGTGTTTGTCTTCCCAAGTGATGGAGCCCTGCTTTCCTGGAGATGGCTGAACACCTGCCTGCTGATGGAAAGGAGTGAATGAATTCCTCGGTTTGCTTTGCCTGTGCATGCAGCTTTTGCTTTACCTGTTAAACTGCCTTTATCTCAGCCCATGAGTTTTCTCACTTTTAGCCTTCTGATTCTCTCCCACATTCCACAGAGGGTGAGTGAGTGAGCTGCTGTTGTGGGGCTTAGTTGCCAGCTGGGGTTAAACCACGACACTGGGGAATGAGCATCCACAGGTCTCTGGGCAACTTGATCCAGTGTTTGTTCTCACAGTAAAAAATATTTTTCTTGTGTTCAGATGGAATATCCTGTGTTTCTATTTATGCCCATTGCTTCTTGTTCTAACACTGGACACCGCTGAGAAGAGTCTTGCCCCATGTACCTTACACCCTGCCATCAGATATTTATAAGCATTGATGAGATTTCTCCTTCTGTTTTCTAGGCTAAACAATCCCCAATCTCTCAGCCTGCTCTCATGTGAACTATCCTGCAGTTCCTTAACAATCTTTGTAGCTTTCCAGTAGACTTACTCCAGCTAATCCATGTCTTGTGCTTGGGATGCTCTAAAAAGGCAACCAAAAATAGAGACTGCACAGCCTCTCTGGGTAACGTGTTCCATTTCACTATCCTCATAGTGATATTTTTCCTTCTATCATCAAGTCTGAACCTTTCTTGTTTTAGCTTTTGCGGCCTCTCATCCTCCCAGCATGCACCACCATAACTGACTTAGCCTCCTATAGATGTTGCAAGAATGCTATTAGATCTGCCTGGAGCATTTTCTATTCCATGCTGAACAAACCGAGTTTCCTCAGCCTCTTCTCTTAGGGCAAGTGCTCTAGGCCAAAGAACACCTTGGTGGCTCTCCACCAAACTCATTGTTGAGTTGACACACATCTTTCATGTACTGGGAAACGCAAGAGTGGGTACTATATTCTACATGCAGTCCAACAAGTGCTGAGTAGAGTACTTCCCTTGATTTTACTGGCTGTGCTGCTGTTGATACAGTCCAGGATGCTGTTGGCTGTCTTAGCTGCCTTACCTACAGAGCTGCTCCCTGGGCCTGTCAGACCCTATATCTGTGTTTGCCAGAGGAATTTGCATTCACCCTTGCTGAAATGAATGAGTTCCTCTTGTAACATTCCTTCAATCTGTGTAGCTCTTTCTGAACTTTGTTCCTCAGGTGTATTCTTCCTGTATGCTATTTTTTTAATGGATAGTGAAACAACGTGCTGTTTCTGCTCTGCTTCTTGCTTTGTGATACTGTAGACCTTATGTCTTAAATGCTACAACTAGAAACTTTTATTTTTGATTGCTTATGGGATGTTCAGCAGACACTTGGTCAGCCAGTGACCTCTCTATTGACATTATTGAACCCTTACTCACAGAGCTAGTGCTCCTGGCTTCAAAACCCTGAAGAATTTACGTATCAGCGATTTGATCCTGTCAGTCTGTTTATGCAGACAGTTCCATCTCTCAAAAGAGAAGTCAAAGGACATATTTCAAGTAAGACAGGTTGTATACAGTCCTTAATAAAGTTAACCAAAAAAACTCAAGACAAATTCCAGGGGGTGGAGGCCTTTTCAGGCAAGGAGGAAACTGCTCAAGGATATGGTCAATGCCAATGTCAATTTCAGTAACAGCAAAACTCAAATCCGGATATGAAAAATTGATGTAAGGTCATTGGCAGCTGGGAAATTTAGACTTCTAAGCAGTGAGAAGCACTTTTATCCAGCATTCATTAATCAGTGAGCAACTTGAACCAGACATCATCATCACTATTAAGGTCCATCAAAGTGGACCTTGGACATGGAACTGTTGTCTACTCAGTTTTGCTACATGATAATTTATGGCTTTAAAATAATGTACAGTTCTGGACCCTTGAAAAGAAGAAAAAAAGATTTTGTATCCCTTCAAATGTTTAACAAATCTTGTAACATTCCCTGATACATGAACACAACACTGGTTTCTTTGCTTCTATTTGAGATAGGAGAGAAAAAAGGTTTAAACATAATGATTGTCTTATAGGTATTCTGAGTTTGCTGATTTTACTGAATTCATTTCTATAGATTCTCCTAAGTAGCTGTGTTATTATGCATATCCAGGAGAAGCTTGCCCTTATACCTACTAGTGTAGTATTACTTTCTCCAAGCCAGAAGGACAGAGAGAGCAAGATTTTGGAGTGGCTTCTACACAGCTATTTGTGGTAGACCTGTTAGTGCCGAGTTTCTACTCATAGATACTCATAGGTCCATAATTTCTTTAAAGTAAGTTCTTATCTCGGGCATTACAACATAATTTCTAGAGTCTTTTGCCTGTTATGTGACACCAAAATCTGTCCTATTTCCCAAATTAACGTTTCTTGAAATACTTAGCTGCACTAACGGCATTAGGTCTTCCCATAAATGATGAGAAAATAACAACAGTGAATTCTCACTATGAATTCCCACTCTGAGTTATTTTCCATCCTTGTGGGTAGTCTGTTTAATGCCAGCTACTATCCCCTGCCCTTTAAAGGGCAAGAAATCTGCAATGTACCTATACCACTTTTGACTTTTGGTTCTGTCCTGTGTTAGAGGACTTAGGAAGATTCACCAAAAATGCAGAGAAATGAAAGTTGTATTTATACCCTTTTTAGGAGTATTTATAATGCCATTTTGCCTAGCTAGCAGAGTTGCTACTCATGCTACAGTATAAGTTCTTTAATGTCTACATCACTTTTTATTCCTGGCTTTCTTATTCACATTTAATAACAAATTAAGACAGAATCAAGGCAAACAAAACCTGTTTTGGGATCCTCATCCACTGCCGCAAAACCAGGAAAATTTCAAAGTTTGTTAACAAAAGGGATATTTGAAAGACTGAAGGCTGTCATATGCTTAAGGCTCAGTTTGAGACTGCAGCATACATGTAGAGGAGATGACAGGTTTTCAGATATGTGACTCCTCTGGCTAAGGTGGTGTTTCTCCAAATCAGGATAACACTCAACAAATCAGAGAATACAATGGCACCCCTTCAACCCTATATGAGGACCAAGTTCCAGTTCTGGATGCTAAGCATGCACTATTGCAACTTTTGGAAGGCTTACTTTCACATATACTGTGTGTTGAAGACTGAACTTGTATGCAAACCTGACAAACCCAGAAGCATCAGCATTCAGAGAGGAAGTTACATGGAATCAAGGTTACATACAGAAAAAAAGAAATCCAAGTGAAACTTAAACAGGGGAAGTTTAGATTGGATATGAGGAAGAAATTCTTTACTGTAAGGGTGGTGAGGCACTGGAATGGGTTGCCCAGGGAAGTTGTGAATGCTCCGTTGCTGGCAGTGTACAAGTCTGGGCTGGACATAGCCTTGGGTGGCATAGTTTAGTGTGAGGTGTCCCTGCCCCTGGCAGGGGGGTTGGAACTAGATGATCTTAAGGTCCTTTCCAAACCTAACTATTCTATGATTCTATGATTCTATATGAACTTGCTAATCGCACAAGTGCAGTACATGTGCTTTCTCTTCTGAGTAGCTGTGGGTGGGTGCTGAAAGCAAAATATTATGCTTGCTGGCATTGAGCAAAGAAGGATTTTAGTAGTAGTGTAACAAGTCTGTATTAAAATTTAGCAGTGTGGTTTATTTTAGTAAAATATTGTTCTCAGAGGACCATAATTATGGACCAGACAATAGTTTTCTTCAAAGCTTTTGCAGTGATTTATGATTTCCCCAAAATTACTTTTTCACCTAGTATTTTCCTGATTGTTTACAATAAAAAATGATAATTTTTAGTGGGAAAATTGGAAAAGAATAATTTCAAATTATTTTAATTTTGTGAGCATAACAAGAGGAGTTTCTTCCACCATAAAAAAACAAACCAAACCAAACCAAACCAACAACAAAAAACAAAACCAAAACCAAACAACAATCTTTTAAGCTTGGGTCCTTTGAAAAGCTGAATGTATTTTTTCACTAGGATTTTTTTTCAGGATTCAACATTCACAGTTCAAGAAAGTGTAGCACTGAATGAAAGGTTTGAGATGGTCATAATTGTCAAATAATAATTTATTCCCTTAAAAAGAAGTGAGGAAGAAAAGATGAACTGCATGTCACTAGCAAAATTCAGGTTTTCTCCATGGCAGTTCAGCCACCATGCAAAGAAAGACAACAGATTCTTCTCATCATAGTAACGTATTATATAGGGTGACAGCCTAGAAGAGGAGCAGGTTGTAAGTTGACATGAAAACTGGGGGTTTTAAATATAAAGCAAGAGTTAATAATTGAAAGTCTAGAACCCATATAGGTCTTCAATTAAATTATTTTTCTGTCTCATTTTGTGTAAATGAAATTTGAAGGTCCACTATAGCAATAGATAGGCTTTTAAATGTCTTGGACAGAAAGTGCCTGAAACTATTTATAAATATATAATATATAGCAATTTTAGTGGAATAAATTCATAACATGAAAGGACCAGTCAGAAATGTCAACATTCCTATTTCTCTTATATTATCTGTAAATGAAAATGGGAGTATCTGGGATATGCCTAAAAAATGGTAGACATATGTAAGGGAATGGAAGGAATTTGTAAGAAGTTCTGAATGAAAGAACCTTCATGTTGTAACACAGTAAGAAAGAAACCCAGCAGCAGAGAGGAAGTGCAAGGATAAATCTAAGAATTAGTTTTGTTAATACCCCTGAAAAACTTTTGGCAGCCTGGAAATAGTTCAGATTAATCTTCTTGTTAAAGCGTTATGCCTATTTGTCTAATATCATCTAGTTTGAAGCTTCAGGCTTTGATTCATGTTGTTTTCATATATGTCAACATTAATCAAGCAATACTGGTTTTATTTTATTGGTGAGAGATAGATCTTTTGTAGTCTTCCATAAGAAGGGGTGGATTTTTGATATTTCAAGGACTTATGTGGGTTTTCTCTCTATTTTTGCATCACTACTGTGCATGAGAGGCACATATCAATGTCTGCAGAAACTTTTCCCTGGCAGTTCATAGCCTTTGCTATGTGTAGTGAAAAGACTTCACTTTCTATGAAAACATCAGCAACTGCCTTAATTCTGACTTCTCTCCCAGAACACTAAAATTGCAATAGGATATACCACTATTAAAAATAATCCTATTTTTATAATTACTATTCTAAAATATCATATGGTTTAGAATATAAAAAATGCACTGTTTAAAAAGCTGATAATCAGCATAGCTTTTTCATGTGTTTATCTAAATAGGACTACAATTCAGTAGTACTATAGCTGAAAAAGAAAAAAAATTGTCTAAATTTTAATGAAGTGTACAGCTTTGTTTGAATTTAAATATTTTAAGTTTTCTGTTATTAAAGGTTAGTGTAATTCTTGCATGAAAGCCATAAATGTATTCCAGCATTTCCAAATATCATGGTCTTAATAACTAATAAGTAATTAAAAATGTTATTTTTGTATATATACTATACAAAATGACATATTTATGCTTGTTTTATTTACTAGTATTTAAAGATAATTACTTAATTTAATCTGCATTTTTAATTAAGCTGTTATTCTGTGGTAATGACAGCCTATGTTCAAATTTCAGTGGCTGTTTATTTAAAAGAACCGTGAAGAAAAATGTACTGATTACAAGAATCTCTGTATGCAAAGATTTGGGTTTTTTAGGAAAAAGTCTTCTGTAGCACAGTTATTGTTTTATCGTCTAGCAGCCCAGATTAATATTTGCCTACTACTAATAGTCATTCTATTCTCAAATTTGTGGTTGAATACCCAGATGCTTGGGATGCTTCCCTGCTCACCAAGGTGAGAACTGATTTGTGAGACTGCAATTCTTGATACTTTTAGCCTTTGTCCAACCCTTCTCTTTCTTTAAGAAACAGGACCGCCTGAGTTATAACAAAAGTGAGAATAAATCAATTGTAAGATGACGAACTGCAAATAAGCTGGATCAAGGCCTTGGTCACAGCCTGAGTGAAAGATAGGAATCACAGATTTAAATATATTTGAAGAATTAGATTGCATGTCACACACACAATCAATGAGGTTGGAAGGGGCCTATGGAGATTGCTGAGTTCAACCCCCTGCTAAAATTAGGGTCATCTAGAGAAGGTTGCTCAGGGCCATATCCAGTCAAATTTAAAATATCTCTCTGGAAAGGGACTCCACAACCTCTCTGGACAACTGGGTTTAAGCACCCTCAGACAAAAAAAAAAAGTGTTTCAGTTTGTTTGGTGTTTTGGGTGTCTTATTTATTTGTTTGTTTGTTTAAGTTGAATGTTTAGTTCTCTATTGATCTGGTTTGCTCTTTGTTTTCTTAATGGTAGTGATGGAAATATCTCATATTGCAAAGCAGAACTGAAAAGGACATCAGGAGATGAGTTTTAGCACCTTCTTGCTCCAAAGCAAACCAAAGTCTAATAAATTAATTTCTGATAGGCTTGTGCAAACAAAATGGTTTTCAAAAATCCTTCAGTCATGAAGATTTCTCAGTCTTTGGCAATGTGTTCCAGTGCTTCACTGTCTTATCTCTGAGAAGTTTACCCAATGTTTAAGGTAATCTCACTTACTGCGGTTAGACCAGTGCTTCTTGTCTGTTTCACAGGACCACGAAGAAACTGTTATTTCATTGTGGAAAACTTCTGTTGCATATTTTAAACTATTCTCCTGGTCCTCTCAGTCTTCTCTTGGCTACATCAATTCAGTTCTTGGTCTTCCCCTCTGTATAATTTTTCCTAAGCCTCTGATCACCCAAGGTACTCTTCTCTGAGCTTTATTTTCTGAGAGTCATGTCTTTCTTCAGGTACTACGCAGCATACAACATGGTACCATGGACTGAAAGAGAACATTGATTAAGAACTACTATGGAAAATGTAAAAAAAACCTCTAACACTGAGTACATCATCTGGGAAATAGCAGCTTACTGTCATACAGTATAACTTGTGTTTGTCAAACACTTTTATCAACTTGGGTATATCCCTAGTCAGACTGCCAGATACTTAATTTCAAAACTACACCAATACCTCTTCTCTCATTCCCTAAAATATATTTTGAAAAATATGAGATAATCAATTTAATTACCTAATTTGAACTAATTACGTGGAGAACAGGAAGAAATAAATATGCTTGGGAGAGGCAGCTCAGAAAAAAAAAAAAAGAGGTCTAAGAGCACCCACTTCTTCCTTGGTGTTATATTTAAAGTTGCTACAGAAACAGTAACAAAGAACAACAAAAAAAAAGTTTTATACAAATATTTCTACTTTTAAAATATGCTATTTAGACATATTCAAAGCAAGCCTAAGAAAACTGATTGGATTCAGCCTTTTTTTTCTTTTCTTTTCTGAAAGGCAGGCAACCTTTGATTCAACTAATGCTATTTCATTAACAGTGATCTGGTTTTTCTTTTCTCTCAAAATCCTACAGATTTGTTTTTCAATACAGAGCACAGCTGTGACATTTCAAGTTTGTTACTTTCACTTTCTGGTTTTGTACTTTGGAAAAAAAGGCCTTACCACTACAGTATTTGCCATAAAAATTAACAAAAATGCAAAAATTAAGAGGCAGTTTTGAGAATGCACAGAAATCACAAAACACTGTGGAAAATAGAACTGTGACAAACTAGGTAGCTTATTGTGACAAAGAGACTGCCCAAGTAAAACAACATTTTGTGCTGAAAACTTCTTTGTATTTACTTTTTTTTATTCCTACACATCACATTCTTTATTCTGAGTTGAGCAGAAGGGCATCTGTAAGGTCAATGCCTAGTTGCGCAGCTGATGTCACATGCAAGGCTTTGTCTTTGATAACTAATTTGTTCACTTGGAAGAATAAAAACCACAGGGGAGAAATGGACTAGCATGAGAGGCAAGAGCATCTTTTCCAACAAGTGAGGAAGTCTTCAATCTAGGTTTACTGGGAAATGGTGAGCAAAGACTGCTTAAAAGTGTAGGGAGGCATGAGAGGCAGTAAGGAAGTGGCTGGGGATACGACATGAAGGAGGCTGTCTTATTTCCAGACAGAAAGTAGTGTTATGGAAGGCCTATCTCAGACAGCTGTGCACCAATTCACACAGGTGTGGTGCAGAACTCATTGAGATCACAGAGACATGGTGAGATAGTTTGCTTGTATAGAGTATTGTGGTTAATGAATGCAGAGTTTTCAGGTAGTGCAGATCAGGAAGGCAAGGAGGAGAGGTCGCAGTTTACACAAAGGCAGAAAGTTCAAAGGCACAAAGCTGTTCAAATTTTCATGTTAATGGTAAAGGACCATCAAAGAGTTAAGGAACATGAGCTCTCCAATACCTGCTGAAAGATGACTGGGCAGAAGCAATTCAGGAGGTTCCTGCAGTGTGCTTAATACAATTTCTTGATACAAGCTGTCTGGGGAAGATACTCTACTTGATCAATTACCCTGAGAAAGAACTGGTTGGGAGTGTGAAGGTCGTGGCAGTCTTGGCTTTATCAATCATGAAATGGTAGAGTTTAAGATACTGAGAGAAGTGAGCAATATTATTAACAGAATTACAAACATGGACTTTAGGAGAGCAGAAATATGATGGACTACAGATATAGTACTTTAACTTGGTACTGAGCACTAAATATCTGTGGGGTTATTCATTCTATTTGGTTTTTGTCTGTTTATGTAATTTATCACACACAATTAAAGCTAAAACCTCACATCCAAGCTCCCTACCACATTTTTACAATTGAATATACTCAGTAAACACAAAAACTCTTTGAAACTCATCTATTTATTATTTTTTCCTGTTTACAGCCAGTATTTTCCTGATTTCTGTGTAGATTTATTTCAAAAGAGATCACTTAATCCCCTATGTGAAAAGGGGATATGAGTCATGGAATTGATTTTCTAGTTCCAAATCACGTGCACGCTGTATAATGAAATATCACTGACAAGAATGAATGAAGAGGTCAGTAGGTGAAATGTCAAATGAAGTCCTATAATCCTGAGGAAGCCATACAGTGAATTTTCCTGGTTTATGAAGCTGTCATAACTTCTAACATTTGGAAATAAACTACGTGAGTCAATCAAGTTCTGTTGCTTGACGGATTTAGTCCATAAGAGTTGCATATGCTTTGTTCCAAAGCCATTTTTCTTCGTAAACTTTCTTATGCAACATTGTCAAAAAAAACCCAAAACCCCTCACTTAAAAGCCTCATGCATTTTCTCTTTCTTTCCTGGACTCTGATTTATATTTGAGAAGCTGAGGTAATGAGAACTTTGGAGGTGAGGCAGTTAACAGTACAAACAGAATTTCAAGCTTCATTGGTCTGTCTCGCACATAGTTCTCATGATCAGACTTTCAAATATGCTTAGGGCACCTTCACAGTCTTCTGCTAGCATAGTCTGCTTTTGTGGTAGTGCTGCACCACCGAAAACTTTAACCTAATTTTTAAATGCCTTCTTATGTCCTGGGATTCAACTGTCCCTGTACATTGCTTCAGGAACGTCAGGTGCATAGATGTGGTATTCATGAAGACATTGTGATGACATATTAAGAGTATCATAAGGATATGTATGAGCCAGCACATGCAGGACACAGGAACAACCACAAAACCATAGGCAAAATGCAAGTAGTAGACATTTTTGTTACCTTGCTAGCTGGGGAATCTCTGAAGCAACACCCAGGTAGAGGCATGCAAGCAGGGGCATAGGCATCATGGAGCTCAATTCATGCTAGAGGATCACAAAGCCTGCTGGTTTTGTCTGTGTATCAGGGATTCATGCAGGTGTGTTTTACCACTGTGCTTTGATCTTTCCCACAGCAGAGCATGAATCTCAAGCATGTTCATCTGGGTGAAGAGATGATCTGGTGATCTGGTGATCTCTAAGTTTATCATAGGCCTACGTCATCTAAACAGATGTCCTACTTGTCAAACACAAAGGACTAAACAACATTAGTATGATATATGTGTTTTTCAACATCTCAGCTGCAAGTCACATGAGCATGTTTACAATCTGCCTCACCAAACTTCAATCTGCCTCACCAAACTTCTATCATTTTCCCACAGGCTAATGTGCAGACCTATGCTTAGGCTACATTCCTAAGAGAAAGATTTGTATTCAGACAGGAGAAATTTCAAGACAGTTCTTCCAACTTCTAAGTGCTCTATTTGGAAGTAGAGGATGAAAAACAAAGCACTGACACTTTCTGACTGTGTTTTGTGGGACAGTTTTCAATTTTCTAAGTAATACTGATAGGCTTTGAACTCTATAGGTAAGCTATGGGGAGAATTCCTTCTATATGACTCCTGACTGAGCTCAGCATGAGGCAAACTTAACATGCCCAGTCCACAGGTCACTCTGTAGTTGCCCAGTAGCAGAAATTCAGAGTCCTCACAACTGTAATGAGAAAATCCACAGGCCTCCAGGTTCAGATGGTGAATTTTAAAGAACACGTTTTGGATGTGGATGTTCATGGTGACATATAAAAACCATTAGCTTCCCTAAGACTATAACTTAAAGTGCATAGAGTATTCTTTGTATCGAAGAAAAAGAAGGGATTTTATAAAAGTAAGAAATATGAAAGGGAAACGTAATTTGTAGGTATCTGCTTCTTTATGCTACTTTTTCTAGTTGTCATGGTTTAAGCCCAGCTGGTAACTCAGAACCACACAGCCGCTCGTTCACTCCGCACTTTTTATCCACCCCTCCTGGAGGGATGGGGAGGAGAATCGAAAGAATGTAACTCCCACAGGTTGAAATAATCACCAGCTTTTTAATTAGTTGTAGAATCAGACACTTGGCTCCTGACTCACTAACCTATATCAAATGATACTGAGCTTACCAGCCTTTCACCAGTCTAATCTAATTGCCCAAGTTCTCTCAATACTTAATGGAAAGAGGTAGGTATCTCTAGGATGGGAATCATTACATCCTGAGACAAGCATCTGTGAGAATTAGGAGGAATCATATTACAGTTGCCCCTTGCCTGTTTAGTTAGCTACTAGGAAAACCTACACAACTAGTATATATGCAAATGTATACACAGATGTGAAGTGAGGTAAATTTACTCAAAGCAGAAGGTCAATAGAAAGAGTAGTGTTAAGAACATGATTTGCTGAATCCAAATCTTTATGTCCTAAGTAAAAAACACAAAAAGGACATGGAACTGTTGGAACAAGTCCAAAGGAGGGCCATGAGGATGATCAGGGGGCTGGAGGACCGCCCGTATGAAGATAGGATGAGAAAGTTGGGGCTGTTCAGCCTGGAGAAGAGAAGGCTGCGTGGAGACCTCATAGCAGCCTTCCAGTGTCTGAAGGGGCCCTATAGGGAGGCTGGGGAAGGACTTTTCATAATGAACTGTAGTGACAGGACAAGGGGTAACGGGTTCAAACTTAAACAGGGGAAGTTTAGATTAGATCTGAGGAAGAAATTCTTTACTGTAAGGGTGGTGAGGCACTGGAATGGGTTGCCCAGGGAAGTTGTGAATGCTCCATTGCTGTCGGTGCTCAAGGGCAGGTTGGACATAGCCTTGGGTGACATGGTTTAGTGTGAGGTGTCCCTGCCCCTGGCAGGCGGGTTGGAACTAGATGATCTTAAGGTCCTTTCCAACCCTAACTATTCTATGATTCTATGATTCTATGATTTTCAGTTGGATAGAGACCATAAACATGCCTATTTGTTTCATACTTGCCCAGAGCAATTGTTCATTTTCACTCCGGAGCAATAAAAGTAGCAATCTTACTTTTTGTTGAGTTCCAGTGTTCTCAAAAGATACCATATCACTTCAAAATGCCAGGTCACCCTTCAACTAGCAAATCAAGAAAATAAACACTGTATCTTGACGGTCTGCTAAAGAGTCTGGAACCTCCTCATATCTCCTATTACAGCTTTATGTCCAGGTTTTGGTTTTGGTTTTGTTTTTTTTTTTCTTTTAAGTAGTATGCTGTCTTTCCAAGTCCAGGGTGCTTATTCTCCTTTTTAAGGAAAACATGCATCTTGCAGAGCTGGAACACAAATAAAACCTCAGAGAACAATGAGAAATAATGTTTTTATTTTTTTGTGTCTGAAGTGTATACAGCCATTGCAAAAAATAAAAAAAATGGCTCAAGATAAAGCATCAGTACATTGTTTCAGAAGGCCAGAGTGGTTGTGTGCTTTCCAGACGTACCTATAATGTACTACATGCTTTGGACAGGGTTATTTCTGAGTAGATTTTTTTGTTCTTAAAAATTTTTTCTTTTATGTTTTTTTGCGGACAGATGGAACTTTTATTCTGATTTTCTAAAGCTTTTGGTTTTTTATTCCATGATAGTTTCTGATGTGTATTGATTCACTTTGATTTACAGTTCTCTGTAATAATTTGAGCCTTTGTGTATACTTCCTGTAAGCTACGTACACTGTTTTCAAAGCAGTGATTTTTTTCCTCTCCCGTTTCTTTTTGAAGTACTATTTAGAGCTAAAATGGCTTTCACTCAAAGTAGACATTTGTCTGATGATTATGGTTTACTACTTCTTAGTTTGGGAGACTCACAATCTGTCTGGTTTTATTGAGAGATTAAATCCATTTTACTTGTCAGTCTTTGCTTTAGGGGACTTCTTAGTCATCAGGCATTACTGTGTTTCTAGCTCTTTCTTGGCTCTGCAGACCTCACAGTCTTCAGGGAGACACAAATGGCTTTTTTTTAATGGTGTGCAATGGAAGGTCATTACCCAGCCTCACAGGCAGCACACTGGGGAGGGGCTCTTCATGAGGAACTATAGTGATAGCACAAGGGGTAATGGGTTCAAACTTAAACAGGGGAAGATTAGACTGGATATGAGGAAGAAATTCTTTACTGTAAGGGTGGTGAGGCACTGGAATGGGTTGCCCAGGGAAGTTGTGAATGCTCCATTGCTGGTGGTGTTCAAGGCTGGATTAGACATAGCCTTGGGTGGCATGGTTTAGTGGGAGGTGTCCCTGCCCCTGGCAGGGGAGTTGGAACTAGATGATCTTAAGGTCCTTTCCAACCCTAACTATTCTATGATTCTATAAAAGCGAAATAAGCTGTCTTTAAACAAAATCTAGAGGAGAAATCTCAGGTTCTGAATCTGATGTACTATGCATCTCTCACAGCTCATTGATAACATTAAGAGTTCCACATGCACACAAGGCGTAAATGATTCTGTTGTGCTAGGCCCAACAATACTTTTGTGTCATAAAGCAAAATTATAATGAAAGGGTAAACTCCAACTTCAGGCACATAATAAGAAGGTTAAAAAGAAAAATAGGTAGGTCTTTTATTTTAGCCTTTTAACTAAAGAAGATTGATTTTGGATCATCAGACTGAAACTTGATAGGTGTTTTTTACCTTTTCAGTATCTGTATATATGGAATAAACCAAGTGATGGTTACCGATTTGTGAGACTTCTTTTCAGCAGAATTAAATTAACAGTTTTATTTTTCAGTGGAAAAATCAAGTGAAACAATCACTGATTTCACAGGAAATTGCCAAGGGTATTAAAATTCCCAGAACTAGTAGTGGCTTTCTCAGATTTGATTTAGGATTTGGTATGCTGTACAAATGTCTGCACAGTATAAGCACTCTGGGCAATGTTTGCATCTGAAGAGGAGATGCCTCCTCATTCAACAAAAACCTGCATTTCAGTTTTAATGCGTGGAGAATGCATGGTGGCTTTAGAATGCTTTTTCTCACTTTCTCTATAAACTGATAGGAGCTGATGGCTACTTTTATCCATTGCCAGGAGTAGCGATCAGTTAATGCTCCCCAGCTTTTAGACTTCAATTTGCCTTACTACAGTTCTTCTCCCCTGTACCATGTGAATTTTCTGGAGAATGCTCAAGCCACTGCATTAGCAGAAAGACAGGCCTTATCGTGGGTCAGGAGAGGAGGAGATCCAGATGAGGTTTTGTTACTTTGTGCTTGGCTAACATAACAATAAGTAGACTTTTTTCTTCAAGACCTGTCATAACTCACTGAGATAATGTCTGTGACTAGTATTACAATACACCTTTATACAATAACTGCAAATACATAGCAGCTAAACAGGTTTTAATATCTCATAGTCTTCCTATAAACAGAGATTGGTATGTTTAATGGAAGACTCCAGAGCAACCTGGTTCTAGTAGTAACAATTCTAATCTGGTTGAATTTCAGCAGTAATATAAAAACATGGTGCAAAAAGAAGTAATGCACACCAAACATGACGCTGTTAAGTCTGATTTATGGGGCAGAACGAGTGAAAGGTGATGTCAGGAAGACTTCATTCATATTCACACATATGCACATACAGTCAATGTAGACTTGCCTCAGCTACAACTCTGATTGTCTTTGAGTCAGAGCTTCAGGGAACACAATAACCCCTCTGACCAATCTCCATACTGAGCCTGGGAAAGAGCTTAGCTCTGGTATGTTACAGTTGCGCTCTCTGGGCATGTTTCTGCCATGTGGTTCTGGATATCTGGATGCAGATGTTTCCCTGGGCTCTACCACTGACAGTTTTGTAGCCAGGCGTTGCCAGAGGCCACCAGTAAGATTTGTCCCTAATAGTATTGCTGCATATGTTTGCAGTTTCTTCCACTGTTGGTTGTTGCTGACTACCTTCTGTTTCTGCTTACCACGGCTTGTAATACTCCTTTCTTGACCACTTTATACTTGGCTTTTGGCCAAGATAAGGCTATAGTATTCCTTTGTCAGACAAAAGTAACTCAGAAGAAATCAGCATTCGTCACAACGAAATCATTCTTATACCACACATTTGATAGATGTGTAAAGGTCAGTCCCAGAACCCCAGTCCTTGCATCCCCTATTCAGGTGTTTACACACCATCTCTCATGCATGTTGTATATGCCATCTTTCATGCTGTGTCACAGATAACATCATTTGTCTTAGAATTGTACAAAAAAACCAATGCTTTCAGGAAGTCTGCCCAGAGCACACCATATATATCGGCACTCTCACCTGTGATACATTGCCACCATAGCATGAAATGCATAATAAACAACAGCTCATTACTATTAAGGTTTTCTTTCTAATCTCTTCATTTAGTATATATTTTATCTTGTTTTGCTGTTGGCTCTGTGAGTTACCTGATTTGTTCACTTAAAATTAATCCTTTGAAATACTTCACAATAAATACAACTTCTTGAGGAAACATCAGAACAACTTTCTCCTTTAGAATATTTTCCAGTAAATTCTACAGAAGTGTGAGCTCATCCCCAATAGGAATACCTTTCTATGTGGCCCACAAATGTATCATGGATCTAATTGCTCTTTATTTCTAAAGCTTCTTTCTGAGTTTCCAATGATCTGTTCTAAACAAGGGCTTTCTCTCACAGACAGTGCATCCATTTTGGTAGTGGAATCCTCATGTCTGAACTGTGATGTCACAGTCATCCATCTTCAGGTAATGTTGTGTCTAGAATCAGCAGCATTAAATTGAAAAAATTCCCTAGCTTAAAGCCAGACCTTCTGGCGTGTCTTCAGAAGCATATCCATGACAGGAGAAACCTATATTAAAATACATTATCTTTTATGATAGCGAAGGAGCACAATAAATATTACAGTAGTGAATGCTTTTTAATGAGAATTAGTTTTCACTTGAAAGGTGTGCTACCAAATGTAATGTAACAGGACAGACTTCCTCACACCTGTTTTTCAGCAAAGGGCTGAAAAAATCCTTGTTGTGGGGGTAATGTGCTCCAGAATCCTAATTAACTTGATGGGTGGGCTAGAAAAAACACAACAGACGCAACAGCAGAAGGCCGTCTTCAAGAATGTGATAGTACTCCCTATCCCTAGAATATTCTTTTCTCCATTTCCCAAAAATAAGGAGATTTGAGATCATATGGACTTGACACACTCTTATAGCTTGGAGGACACAGGAGGTTGTGGATATAAGAAAGAAGTGCCAAATCTGGCCGGGTATGGGTACATGAGATAGCTTTAGTCCTTCCACAATGACAAGCAATGAGCATACAAATGTTATCTTTTCTTTTTACCTTTACAACCATTAAACTGTTTTTCTTATATCCCCAGGAAACCTAAAAAACCTCTTTAGCAAATGAATGTTAATTCTCTAAAAAGTCAGTTGCAGTAAGACGTCTAACTCTTTAGATGTAAGCTGGTCCTCTCTAATGTTATCATAATAGAAATAATAGCAACAAGAAGCTGAAATGCCAAGTTTTAGAGATCTCTGTGGCTGTGAAGTGATAAACAACATGTAGCATTTTCCCCAGTTCCATCATCATAACATCCTTGTGTTCTTAGTACAAATAAATCGGTTTACTGCTGATATCAGTAGGAGGGTCTGCATCACTTGTTAGTTCATTCTTTGATACTTGACTCGAACGAATATACAATGTGGTTGTATACTGGCACACTCATGTCTATTCATACATGGATTTCTCTGAATTTGTTGTGTGGGGGACACATTCAGCTGTTTGACTGTCAGATATTATTTTATTTTTTACTTGATTATTCCTGGAGTACTGACTAGTGTGTTGAATTCTAACTCAGCAGATAAAATCAAGCATTCTGACAAGATATTTCCGTATGTGCAGCTAAATTTTATATGATTGAGTAGTGCCTGATAGTTGCAATATATATATGCAAGAATTATCATTATTTTAACTTCTGATCAGTTTTTAATGATCTAGTGTTATGCACTCCCCTTGTAGTTAGCTTTTTACTGTAGTCTGCCATTGTCCCATGTAGCACAGAATCTTAAGGTGGCAAGATCTGTTGTGGTATGTCATGGGGTGAAACAAGGCTCTGAAGTCTATTTTTCTCTTCTGCCTTCAATTTAGACTGCAGCCATAATGAATAGTGTGTCAGAGATGCTTATTCCTTAAATTTAGTCTCTAGTGGATATTTGTCAATGTAACATCCTGAATGTAATTGTATGGGAAAGCCACTGTGAATGCATAGTTTGCTGGTTCAGAAAAGCATTTCAGTGGAGGAAAAAAAAGAAAGCAACATTCTAAAAACATGAAGCTTTTATATTTTGTGATATTGTGATCTGGCTTATGCCTCAGAAGCTGAGGTTCATTTAAGTAGCTCTGAACAAAGCATTCAGAAGAACTGTGTCCTTTCATTGCTCTCAAGTTTAATGCACAGTTCTTTCTACCATTGTTCTTAGCTATACTCAATCAAAGATGCATATTTTTCAGCAATACCTGGAAATATGAGACAGGTTGACTGCTCAGCAGACCTAATTTTAATATAATGAACCTCTTTAATAGAGTTTTGAAGGTTTCTTGTAAACATGTCCAACTCTTTCAATAAAGTATTCATTTTCTGGCTTTGCTTCTTTGTGGAAACTTTTCTGCATATTTTCCATTACTGCTTCATCAAATATACATTTATTTTAACTTGTTTTATGATATAACTCAGTTGGGATAATTAATGTGTTTATTCTTTCATCTACTCAAGACCATGCAGTGATAGAATTGTTTGCCTGTTAAAGGTACTTCATCCATCAAGTATTTTCCCATATGCCATTTCTTTGAATAATCTTTCATGGGGAAAAGGGTTGCAATTAGGTTGTCTCAAAGAAGTATTAAGTTTTTAACACCATTTCACAGGAAAGTCATACCATATTCATGTTATTTTGTCTCTGACCTTTTCTTTTGCTTTTAATTTTATATAGGACAAGAATGTTCTTTTACTTATATAGTTAAAAATTGTGCTTTAAGCCTGAAGTACAGGGAAGTTTTGATGACCTATTAACTTGAGTATGTTTTGAAGTACCAGAGAATCAGGATCACTCTCTCAAGGCCAATGGTGTTTTATGAGGGATCTCTTACAATTCGTATTGATAAGAAAGTATCATTACTAACTTTGTAAATATCATGCATACTTTTGGAGATTTCAGATATCAATGGATTGGTAACAATAAGAAGAAACTGCCCATCAGATTCTTCACAGGTCTTGTCTGGCCACTAGTTGGGACTTAAGAGGATACTGGAACCTAATACAGAGGTAGGGAAGGAAGAGGTGTTTTGAAAGAACATGTCAGACCACTGCTGTGGTTCTCAGTCCGTATGACAGAATGTCTTTGGCTCACAGACAGGAGACATGGTATGTTAGGTTTGTCTGCTTCTGCTTCACCTAACTACAGATGGGTTAGAAGACAGGAAGGAGATTGTAGAAGCAAAGAATATGTTGAACCTGTAAATAAGATACAAAATATATTTCTGTGGGGTTTCCTTCTCTTTATCGACAGGTTTTCTGGGGGGTTTCCTTTGTTTGGTTATTTTTTTGTTTTGTTTCATTTTGTTTTGATAGGCACTGCCCAATTTTTTGGAACTACAGTGGAAATAGGTCATTCAGAGATGAACAGACAGACATGTCCTAATGAAATCCGTCCGCGGGTCCTGAAGGAGCTGCAAATGAAGTTGCTAAGCCACTGTCCATCATATTTGAAAAATCGTGGCAGTCAGGTGAAGTTCATAATGACTGGAAAAAAGGGAATATAAGCCCCATTTTCAAGAAGAGGAAAACGGATGAGCTGGGGAACTACAGACCCGTCAGTCACAGCTGTGTGCCTGGCAAAATCTTGGAGCAGATTCTCCTGGAAGGCATGCTGAGGCACATGAAAAACAACAAGGTGCTTGGTGACAGCCAGCATGGCTTCACTAAGGGCAAATCCTGCCTCACCAACCTGGTGGCCTTCTCTGATGGGGATACAGAACTGATGGACAGCAGCAGAACAGCTGACATCATCTACCTGGACTTGTGCAAAGCCTTCGACATTGTCTCACATGACATCCTTGTGTTTAAATTGGAGAGACATCAATTTGATAGGTGGACCACACGGTGGATAAAGAATTGGCTGGATGGCCACACACAAAGAGTTATGGTCAATGGCTCAATGTCCAGTTGGAGACCAGTAATGAGTGGTGTCCCTCAGACATCAGTGTTGGGACTGGTTTTGTTCAACATCTTTGTCGGTGACATGGACAGTGGGATTGAGTGCACCCTCAGCAAGTTTGCCAATGACACCAAACTGTGTGGTTTGGTAGATATGTTGGAGGGAAGGAATGCCATCCAGAGGGACCTTGACACGCTTGTGAGGTGGGCTGATGCCAACCTGATGAAGTTTAACCATGCCAAGTGCAAGGTCCTACAGCTGGGTTCAGAGCAATCCCAGGCACAGCTACAGGTTAGGTGGAGAAGAGATTCAGAGCAGCCCTGCAGAGAAGGACTTGGGGGTGTTGGTCAATGAGAAACTGAACATGATCTGGCTGCAGTGTGCAGTCACAGCCCAGAAAGCCAACGGTATCCTGGGCTGCATCAAAAGGAACATGACCAGCAGGTCGAGGGAGGTGATCCTGCCCCTCTACTCTGTTCTCCTGAGACCTCACTTGGAGGATTGTGTGCAGTTCTGGTGACCTCAACATAAAAAGGACATGGAACTGTTGGAACAAGTCCAGAGGAGGGCCACGAGGATGATCAGGGGACTGGAGCACCTCCTGTATGAAGATAGGCTGAGAAAGTTGGGGCTGTTCAGCCTGGAGAAGAGAAGGCTGTGTGGAGACCTCATAGCAGCCTTCCAATATCTGAAGGGGGCCTATAGGGATGCTGGGGAGGGACTCTTGATTAGGGTCTGCGGTGATAGGACAAGGGATAATGGGTTCAAACTTAAAGAGGGGAAGTTTAGATTAGATTTCAGGAAGAAGTTCTTTACCGTAAGGGTGGTGAGGCAGTGGAATGGGTTGCCCAAGACAGTTGTGAATGTTCCATCCCTGGCGGTGTTCAAGGCCAGGCTGGACATAGCCTTGGGTGGCATGGTTTAGTGGGAGGTGTCCCTGCCCCTGGCAGGTGGGTTGGAAGTAGATGATCTTAAGGTCCTTTCCAACCCTAACTATTCTGTGATTCTATGTCAAGTCAACTCCAACTTAGTGTGTTAATTTATTTGGGGAATTAGGGTAATTCTTTGACTAGAGGAATCAAAGATTTTTTTTTACTACATGGCTTCTTTGGGCAGATCAAGTACAGGGCATACTTAAAAGGAGCTGCTATCAAACTCAGGAGAGGCTTGTCCTTTTGCCTTGACAGCATATTCTGAGACTGATAAGCAAATTAACCCTGACTGGATAATGAGGTAAGGTCTGTTGGAAAAGTTGACTAATGGGAATGGTCATTAGCACCTGCTATCCTCTCTTGCCAAAGGGGAGGCTCGTGCAATGGTTTTATAACCTGAAAATTGAGAGCTCTATATTGTGTTTTATATCAGAAATGGAGTAAGTGTGAACATGCTATGAGCTCTGTAATGGGGACATGCCCCCCATTGTTCCCTAGCTACTCCAGAGAATTACAACTAACTATCATGATAGGGTTTCATTCTGCTCCTGTATGGAAAGATAAGTGTGACAGATGAGACCTTAATTGGGTGGGAAAAAAATGCAACAATCATCAAGGCTTTCTGTCCCATCTCTCCAAAGATCACGTCTCCATATAGCAGTCCTATCTGGGACCCAGAGATTATTGTCCTTTGAGGAGATGTACCATTGATTGCTGTGATGAATAGCTGTCAGATAGGGCAAAAATGGAATAGCATAAGCACACAAAGGAACACATCATTATTGAAGGTAGTTAAGTCTTGCCATAGTTTATTGTCATGTGCTGAAGAACAGAGTGTAATTACCTTGATTTTGTTCTAAATATTTCTTATATAAAATATCACAAAATTTAGCTAGAACTGACAATATCAAAAAAGTAAAACGTTGCCTTTTCACTTTATGCCTCTCAAAATTATAAATGGGTTTTCACTTTGATTTCATGTGCTAGCAATATCACCCAATACCCTTCAAGCTTCCATATTTTGTTTTATAACTTTTCAAAGAGTATCAGTCAGATTCTGAGAAAAATAACAATAAATGACTCTTTCTTCACTTGAGTTAATGATGCAGTTTCCTCATTGAAAATCACGTACCTGTGAAAGCAGTGAGAAAAATCTAATATGTTTAGTATTTTTAGTATCTTTTAAATCAATGCTATTCCCATTTTTCGTTCTGCATATTCATATGAAATTAGTATGAGTGAAATACTAATCTCCCATGTTCTGCGGGATGTTAATGGTGTCTCTGTCTTGATATTTTTATAGCTGACCTGGAGTTTTGTAGATTATTTTCCCTATAATTTTCAAAATGTTGAGATACAAAACAGAAAAAATGGTCATTTTTTAATTTGTTAGACATTTTAAATACGGGCATAAACTGCAGGTTGTAATGAAGCTGTCTATATCAAAGACAAGACCTGGAAATCAGTTTTATTGTAGATTTCATGTTGAGAAATGGCTTTAAAGAAGATGTGCTAGAGTTATGACACCAGTTGGCCTCCTAAACAACATGTTTCTATTGAGCTGATGAACTCTTTAACCACTTGTATTTCCATACTGAGTGATAGGAATTGCTGAAACATACCCTTTCAGAAAGGATGTGACACATTTATATTACAGTAAACTGTCCAAATAAAGGAAAAGGCTGTGTTGCTAAGGATACAAGAAAGAACAGAATGCTGCAGCCACTGCTGTGCTGGAAGATTACCTTTATCATTATAAAGGGAAAACAGGAATAATAATTTTGCCACACAGTCTCAGGTAGCCATCCAACCATTTGCTGAAAAATAATGATATAGTTTCGGCACTTTCATATTAAATCCTTTGTGCAGAATAACCGTCTAGATAGAAAACCATAAAAGATGCAAAATTGCCTCAAGTATGAAACAGTATAATCTTAAAAATGTATTTATGACTACATTATAGTAATAATTACAAAAAAATTAAAAAATATATATTTTCTGATTTTGCAGTTGTGCTTCAGCAAGTTACAGATTCAGCATCTTAAAACTTGCAGTGACTCCAGTTAGCCAATACTGGTTCTTCTGTGAGTACAAGAAATATTATGAGCAGGGCTAGTACATTAAGAAATGACTAGATTAAAACACGC
This sequence comes from Ara ararauna, assembly GCA_028858755.1. Taxonomy (NCBI): domain Eukaryota; kingdom Metazoa; phylum Chordata; class Aves; order Psittaciformes; family Psittacidae; genus Ara; species Ara ararauna. The sequence continues at coordinate 82,961,265 of CM054410.1, forward strand.
ACTTCACTGTGGTACCGGTTTGCAGTTTTACAATCCTATAGCAAGGCATACTTCTGATTCTGTGTCATTAGATAGAGAACATCTTTTCTCTGAGTAAATATCAATTCAATCAAATGCAGATGTAAAACCCTTACTAATCTGAGGAGGAAAGGGTTTCTGTTCACAAACACCACGACATTTCCTAAGCTAAATCATGTTTCTGATGACTATAAAGCTTTTTGGTTTTTTGTTTGGGTTGTTTTTTTTTCTAATAGTCAGCCTGTTAACTATATGATTCAACAGTGAGGGAAGAAGAAAAGACAATGACTTTACAACCATATTTACAAAATCCATGAACATGCAAGCAACTAAATATCACTGGCATCTAAGTAGGCATGAATAATGAATGTGACTTCAGTTTCGGTCAGGTTTTTGCCATGGCTGGAAAGAAGGCCAGGAACAAACAAACAAAATTTTAGACATTCTCACAGTGAGAACAAGTTAAAAGAAATATTTGATCATCTTAATAAAGGAATAAGCAATCATCATACTGTACATTCTGTTCTCACAAATGTAGGTCTCCATGCTGACTTCATCATTGCCTACATTAAGTTACTCATTTTGCCATTTGAATTTGAAATACAGTTTTGTGGCCTCTGCTCTGGCTCATACCATCAGATGTCTGGAGCCTGTGGTATTTTAATTTATATTCCAGGACTAACAGAACTATACACTATACAAAAGTTATGCAAGCTAAACCCAAGATAATAAAAATGAGAAATCCAGGGACAAAAGAAATATGCAAGATGGAGAAAAATGTCCTCAGATGATGTCAGTACCAGAAGTGCTTCTCATTAATTTTACTGTAGAGGAAGAAATCACCACCTGACAATTGGGACAGCCATGTTTTCTTCCTGAATATTCTGATTTTATATCTCTGCTGCTTGTAAATAGATGATCTTACTATTGTCCTTGTTTACCAAATTAGTTGACAGACCTTGAACTTTACATGCCTATCACTGTTCTGAATGAAATGTTGCATTTTCTATTCCTCATTTGTATTTACTTGCATGATTACTTAGTAGTATTTGAGAGAGAAGGAGAAAAGTTTCCATATTAAGAGCAAGAAAGGTAGTATTCCTGTGGCAAGCAGAGCTCAAATAATTAGACCTTGGTCAGCTTTTAATTCCAGTACTGCGTGCACAGAAGGGGTCAATTTAAAGGTCATCTCCAAAGTCTTCTTTTAAATAGATCTTACAGCTTTCATGGTTCATTATTGTCCAGGAAGCCTGCCAAGTCTGAGGGTAAAAACTTCCATTATATGCTAGCTTTCTAGTGGCTATGCAACTAACTAAAGTTGAGAAGATTTTTAAGTGGTTAAGAAATGAAATAATTACTTTTTTTAAAAAATATCACTGTGATGAAAGGTTCCTTGGGCTTTTAATTTCTCTTTAGTTTTGTTTTTTGTTGTGTTTTTTTTTTTTTTTTTTGTAGATTCTAGAAGTGTTTCAGGATCTAACGGAACTGTTGTAACCAGTTAGTGCTATTACTTTGTTTTGAAGGCTGTGAGGCAATTCGGTAGTTCAAACGGAAAGTCATCAGGTCATCAGTGTATTAGTCTTGCAAAGGTAATAATTCTATTGCTTTTTACTATGTGTGACTGCCCTTTGCACATACCAGCTTGTTTAATATTATTGGATGCATAGGGATGCAAGTGAGGGGAGATAATGTTCATTAAAGACAAAATTAAACTTCAGAAAAGGTGGGTTTTCTTCTTCTCAAAGAGATAAATCATTTTTCCATTGAGTTATGGTGTTGGATGTTGTTTCTTCATTTGTTAAATGCCTTCTGGACGTTATATATAAAGGTTATTTTGGACACCTAGGGAAATCTAAGGGCTTTTTCTGTCTATATGATTGCCAAGGGTTTAGCAGTAGCAGTCATTTTTCTGCTTCTTGGTAGCTGGTGCAGCACTGTGTTTTTGATTTTGGGCCTGGGAACAGCGCTGATAGCACCAGTGTTTTCAGTTACTGCTTAGTGATGTTTTGGTCTGACCAAGGACTTTCTGAGCCTCATGCTCTGTCAGGGAGGAGGGGAAACCGGGAGGAAGCAGAGACAGGACACCTGACCCAAACTGACCAAAGAGGTATTCCATACCACAGCACGTCATGCCCAGGATGTAAAAACAGAGGGCAGAGACCCAGAAGGGTGGGAGTTCACTGCTGGGTCAGGCTTGGTATCAGGTGGTGAGCAGTTGTACTCTCTTTTCTTGTACTTGCCTTGTCATTATTATTATTGGTGGTAGCAGTAGTGATTTGTGTTATACTTTAGTTACTAAACTGTTCTTATCTCAACCTGTGGGAGCTGCATTCTTTCGATTCTCCTTCCCATCCCTCCGGTAGCGGGGGGAAGAAAGAGAGGGGAGTGAGTGAGAGAACAGGCTGAGTGATTTACGGCTTAAACCACGACAATGATGAAGGTTGATAATAACCTCTTGGGTCTACGTAAGTTTATGTTGCATAAATTTGTGTAGCAGTTGTTTGGAATTTATTTATTTGTTTGTTTTGTATATATACAGATTTCCTTGATTACAAACCTGAGCTTTAATCAGCTTTATAGGGTAGTCCTGATTGTATCAAACTGGGTATCCCAATTGCAAAATAATTTTAAAATACTCCAACCTAGACATCTCCAAAAATTGTACTTTAAAATTACACTTCTTTTTTTCAATTTTAATTGTAATTTCAATTGTAATTTTCTATTACAATTCTTCTTTTCAATAAGATTTTTGTACATAAAAAGAAGGTATAGGGTTAAAGACGTTCTATAATAAAGAAATATATAAGCTTTTCATAAAAAAGTGAGCCTCTTTTAGAAGAAATATGGAAAAAAAACCGTTTTAAAACAAAAGGATAATGATAAACTTACAAATGCACTTGATCTAATGAATGCCTGTCTTAGAATTTGAATTTGTGCAGGTTTTAAACCAGAATATTCAGAATAGAAAAAGACCAGTTCACTGGGCTGCTAAGATCAAAAATATTGGGTTACATGAAGTGGTTCTGTAAATAAATAAAACTTTGATTAAGGCCACAGACTTCTACTGTTAAATGCCAGTTTGTTTCAAATCTGCTTTTCTTCACACCAGTTAATGCAATTTTGGAGAAGGTATACTGACAACAGAATTGGTATACAAACCAATTTAAAAAGACCAAAATGGATGAGCATCTCCCTTAGTCTTTATTTTTTTTTCTTTTACCATCTCCTTCTCCAAAGTTGTGAAGAATACTGAAGCTTTCATGTTAATGTGAGTTAATCTTACTAAACATTCTGTATCTCTGTCGTGGTTTAAGCCGTAAATCACGCAGTTGCCCTCTCACTCACTCCCCTCTCTTTCTTCCCCCCGCTACCGGAGGGACTGGAAGGAGAATCGAAAGAATGCAACTCCCACAGGTTGAGATAAGAACAGTTTAGTAACTAAAGTATAACACAAGACCACTACTGCTACCACCAATAATAATAATGACAAGGCAAGTACAAGGAAAGAATACAATAGCTCACCCCTTCTAATACAAAGCCCGACCACTCACTTCCCCCTCCTTCTTCCCCCTGACTCCAAGGGGGGGGGGAATTGGGAGAAGAATCAAAAGAATGCAACTCCCACAGGTTGAGATAAGAACAGTCCAGTAACTAAGGTATAACACAAACCACCACTGCCACCACCACCCACAACAATGACCAGGGAAATACAAGGAAAGAGGATACAATTGCTCACCACTCGATGACCGAGCTGTGAACTGAACTATTCTGGGTTCCTGCCCCCAGTTTTACATCCTGGGCATGACGTGCTGTGGCATGGAATAGCTCTTCGGTCAGTTTGGGTCAGGTGTCCTGTTTCTGCCTCCTCCCTGCTTCCCCCCCCTCCCTGGCAGAGCATGAGACTCAGGAAGTCCTTGGTCAGGCCAAAACATTCTAAGCCATAACTATAAACATCGGTGTTATCAGAGCTGTTCCCAGACGAAAAATTGAAAACACAGCACTGCACCAGCTACTACGAAGGAGAAAAATGACTGCTGCTGCTGAACCCATGACAATCTCTTATTTGGTTTCAGCTGCATTGGTTCTCAATTTCTCCAGGAATTAATACGCAAATATTGTTGATACATCAGATTCATCAGTATCTTTGTCTCATGGTGAATGTAGAGTATCAGCATATATTAGTACGTCATGCTCATTTGATCTATGTTTTTTAAATGTTCCCTAGGTTCATCTTCCCAGTAAACCCTTTGAATATATGCCATTGCGTTTCCCTTTGCTAGGAGGAACTAACAGTAAAAGGATATTTTGTTTCTAAAAGCTTATTCAGTCTAATGTTTGTTTTAATTATGTTTTTATGTCGAGTGCCTGGGGATGTATGCCTTAGGGGCGCTATAAAATAAAGATTGTGTTACAGCAGCAGGAAAGCAACTGAAGTTTCATACTGCAGCTGTCTGGAGTCAAATCAGTGCAGTAAGTGGCTGGGACAATTCAGTTTTGTTATTGCCTCTTTTAAATATGTGGCACGTATATGAGAAATATGAGAAAATTCCTTTCTTTCACAGAAGTTATCAGATAACAGAGTTGTGTCAATGACCTGACTGTAATTTCTCACCTGGTGCCTAATACAATAATTGATCTAATATAAATTAGTGCAATCATAGAATCATAGAATGGTTTGGTTTGGAAAGGACCTTAAGATCATCTAGTTCCAACCCCCCTGACAGGGGCAGGGACACCTCCCACTAAACCATGCCACCCAAGGCTATGTCCAACATGGCCTTGAACGCTGCCAGTGATGGAGCATTCACAACTTCCCTGGGAAACCCATTCCAGTGCTTCACCACCCTTACAGTGAAGAATTTCTTCCTCATATCCAATCTAAACTTCCCCTCTTTAAGTTTGAACCCATTATCCTCTGTCCTATCTCTACAGTTCCTAATGAAGAGTCCCTCCCCAACATCCATATAACCCCCCTTGAGATACTGGAAGGCTGCTATGAGGTCTCCACGCAGCCTTCTCTTCTCCAGGCTGAACAGACCCAACTTTCTCATCCTATCTTCATACGGGAGGTGCTCCAGTCCCCTGATCATCCTCGTGGCCCTCCTCTGGACTTGTTCCAACAGTTCCATGTCCTTTTTATGTTGAGGACACCAGAACTGCACACAATACTCCAAGTTGAGGTTTCGCAAGAGCAGGGTCACTTCCTGCAATTTGAACTTGCCATTAGGAGCAGGATGAAAAGTAATGAACTGAAATTGTAAAGGAAGCTTTGGTTAGACATTGGAAAAAACATTCCAGCTCTTCAGAGTGGATTATGTAAGGAAATTATGCCTATTCTAAAAAAGTAGGCAGGACATGTATGCTGCCAGCTGTGATGTAGAAATATTTGGTTCAGGATGGTGGATAGAATGATCTCCTGAAATCCCTTTTTTAGCGTGTGCTTTGGGAATATTTTTAGTGCAGGCTACTAAGGATTGCCCAGATAGTATCTTTTGAAGATTTCATTTTGAATTATTGCAGAATTTAACAGACACATCTGGAAATCAGAATAAATAAATCATCTCAGTAGGACAATAAATCAATGCCAGATTCTTCTGCTTATTCTCTGGATAGCTTTCCCTCTCTAACCACTCTCAAGGGGACATAGATTTTGAAGGCCACCAAAATTTCTTTCCAAGAGCAACATCAGCCAGAGCTATGTGTTAGGAGTGGATTTTCAGTTCTGTTACCTCTGCATCTGTGTCATCAAAATATACAGGGCCATGATTCCACTCAGCACTAAAATTCTTTTGCCAACAAATCCAAGTCAGTCGCCAGGTAAGCAGAGAATTATGATTTCTGAGTTTGGCAATGGGAGAGAAGAGTTCAGCCTGCTCATCTGTTCCAACTTGAGCATTATAATTTCCTCTTTAATAAGATTGAAACCAATTATGATTTTATTTATGCATTTATTTATTTTTGTATCAGTAACAGCCTTCTTGTGCCAAGAGTGTTTTCATACAGTGACTTTGTTAGTATTTGTACAAATTCTCTCAGTGGCTTACTTTAATAGCCTTTTCCCAATAATCTGCAGGAGCTGGTTATTGAAAAGCTATTCAAGAATTCCTACTTTTGAACCTGTACATGTGTAAAGAATCATGGATGGCTTCTTGTGAACCTCCTGACATTGAGGCCTGTGATGGTTTGGAATTTGCAGTAATAAACATTTTCAAATTGAGGAAGAATTACTTCTTCAATGTCTGTTATGCACAGCTCATTGCAAGATGCATTTTGATCTTTTTTTCACAAAGCAGAATTAATGAGAAAGATATACTTCCTCAACAAGGTACTAAATGGAGGTCAAAATCTAAGAGCCATCTCTTCAACTTTAAGGGCTATAAACTCAAAACCTCCTAGTGTTGTTCTGCTTCCTGGCAGTAGCACCCTGTACAAGGGATACTGCTAAAAGAGAAAAAAAATCTAGATATTGTGCTTGCTAGATGTTAGCAAGACAATGAATTATTCAGCTGATACTACTTACCATGAAATACTGTTTCGAATCAGGCTTCCTTAACTAGAAAAATACAAATATCAGCTCAACAGTGCAAAGCTATCACTCCAACCCCTGTACCTGAAGTTAGGACCAACACTGTTCTGGCTACTAATAGAATAATTTCTTTCATTTTCTAAACAAAAGCAAAAATATCAGCAGTAATATAGAATTTATCTGCATTTGCATACAATCCAGGAGTGGTACAAATGCCAACAGTTTTGCAGGGGAATGGAAATTAATTTGTTTTAGTTTATCTCCTTTAAGTAACTTTTTACAGAACCACAGGATTTTTTGCAGCTTCAGTGCTGTAGATTTGGTTAGATAAGTAGCAACATTTCTGTCAAGTATTACAAAAAAAATCAAAGTAATCCTTACATATTTAACAGAATTTGTGGTTTGGAACAGTTTTTTCTTGGCATGGCCTTCCCTGCACATGCTGACTAGTGACTCTCATGCATACTGTCCCTATGGCATATCACAGAAGCAGGGATATTTCAGTAATGACTCATAATAATTTTTATCTTTTGTATTTCTTACTGTCTCAGTAGGAAGTGCAAAGAGATATTTTTGGCTTTTTTGCCTACTCTAAAAATGCTGGGCTTTTGTTTCCTACTTATTTGTGCATAGCATATTGTATCTGAATTGTACCTGCCAGAAAATGCTGCGTAATTCATAAAGTGTGTGAGACATACTCTGGTGCTCTTATTTTCTGAAGATTCTCTTACATTGGCTCAAAAATCTATTTTTACGGTAGTCATTATGATAGTTCTATCACAACAATAGCTTCCTCTGAGGCTGAAATCAGCTGCTCCTTTTTCAGACCTGGTCATGGGACAGAGGCAGAAATTGTACTGGTTTTGCTCAGCCTTCTTCTGTTTCCACATAACATTTTATTTAAAAATGTATGTAATTACAGGCCCAAACAGTACCACACATTGGGACTTCCTCCGAAACTGCTATTCAGAAGTGTGTGTATTATGCAAAGGGAATTAGCTCTGGTTTGGAGCACAGGCACATCATAACATGACCACCTGCCCTAAGATACATGATCATTTGCTTTGCAATGAAAGTTAATAGCACTGCTATGCACTAAAATGGAGATGTTTATGTGTACCTGTTTTGTGGAGTTCACTGCTCATCTTTAGGAAGCCAGTCTTTTGTTTCAGGAAACTGTATATGAATTTCCCCTCTTCCTTTGTTTTATATTTAATTTTGGAAGGCATGGATGCTTCTGGAAGAATAACCTTTGAAATAGGAGCCTGTAGCACAAGGGTAAGTGTAGTAGTTGAAGCTCAGCCAGTAACTCAGAAGCACACAGCCCTCGCTCACTCTCCGCTTTCTTCCTCCCCCCACTCTCAGAGGGATAGGGAGGAGAATCAAAAGAATGCAACTCCCATGGGTTGAGATAAGAACAGTTTAGTAACTAAAGTATAACACAAACCACTGCTGCTACCACCAATATTAATAAAAATATTATTAGGGAAATAACAAAGGAAGGAAATACAACCGCTCACCACCTGCCGACCGATACCCAGCCTGACCCAAGCAGCGATCTAACCCTTCTGGGTAAATGCCCCCAGTTCATATAGTGGGCATGACGTGCTGTGGTATGGAATACCTCTTTGGTTAGTTTGGGTCAGGTGTCCTGTCTCTGCTTCCTCCCAGCTTCCCCTCCTCCCTGGCAGAACATGAGACTCAGAAAGTCCTTGGTCAGACTAAACATTACTGAGCAACAACTAAAAAAGTCGGTGCTATCAACGCTGTTCCCAGGCCGAAAATCAAAACCACAGCACTGCACCAGCTACTAAGAAGGAGAAAAATGACTGCTACTGCTGGACCCAGGACAGTATGGAAGGTGAGGCAGGGCTGTATATTAGGTAGGAAAGCTGAGTGATCAGTGATGATCGCATTAATATCTTTTATTATCTTCAATACAAGGCTGCCCCAAATATAGTACGTGCTAAAATAAGTCACTGTTCTCTATATACTCACGGAATGATATCTTGGTAAGTGTAGAGGGTTTCTGCTGAACTGATTATAACTAGTAGATACTACTGGTTCTGGAAAATTGTACCTACTATTAAAAAAACCTGTCTGACTTTTGAGTGTTGAAGTCACTACTGAAGATTATAAAACATTAGATTAGTGTTCAAGGAAGATACATTGACAACATAAGTATTTGCATAAATGAACTGAAGTCCTACTGGTCTGAGGCAAAAATAACAAAAAAACTGCTGCGATGTTCAGATCACAAAGTATTAGAATGCAGTTATCTCCATGATTTTAATTTAGTGAAAATAAACCAGGTTCAGCATGATTTCTTTTTTCTTTGGGAAGGCTGAAAGTTAAATTGAGAAAAATAATAAAACAGTTGTAATAACTAAACTTTTATAAAGGTTAATTCACTATTGCGTAGATTCCTGTTTAAAAATGTTATTGTTCTTTAATACTGACAAGATCAAACATTAGTGAGCATTAGGAAGTGACTAGTGGTTCTCAAAACATTTGGCAGGATTCGTCATTGAGAGGGTTGTATTCCTCTCAACCATTTCTATCAGAGACCTGGAAGTAGGTTATAGAATCACAGAATAGTTAGGGTTGGAAAGGACCTTAAGATCATCTAGTTCCAACCCGCCTGCCAGGGGCAGGGACACCTCACACTAAACCATGTCACCCAAGGCTCTGTCCACCATGGCCTTGAACACCACCAGCGATGGAGCATTCACAACTTCCCTGGGCAACCCATTCCAGTGCCTCACCACCCTTACAGTAAAGAATTTCTTCCTCATATCCAATCTAAACTTCCCCTGTTTAAGTTTGAACCCCTTACCCCTTGTCCTATCACTACAGTCCCTAATCAAGAGTCCCTCCCCAGCATCCCTGTGGGCCCCCTTCAGATACTGGAAAGCTGCTGTGAGGTCTCCATGCAGTCTTCTCTTCTCCAGGCTGAACAGTCCCAACTTTCTCATCCTATCTTCATATGGGAGGTGCTCCAGGCCCTGATCATCCTCGTGGCCCTCCTCTGGACTTGTTCCAACAGTTCCATGTCCTTTTTATGTTGAGGACACCAGAACTGCACAGCTCCCTTGACCTGCTGGTTATGCTCCCTTTGTTGCAGCCCAGGATACGGTTCGCTTTCTGGGCTGCTAGCACACACTGCCGGCTCATGTTCATTTTTTCAGTGACCAACAACTCCAAGTCCTTCTCTGCAGGGCTGCTCTGAATCTCTTCTCTGCCCAACCTGTAGCTCTGCCTGGGATTGCTCCGACCCAGCGGTAGGACCTTGCACTTGGCATGGTTAAACTTCATCAGGTTGGCATCAGCCCACCTCACAAGCATGTCAAGGTCCCTCTGGATGGCATTCCTTCCCTCCAACATATCAACCAAACCACCCAGCTTGGTGTCATTGGCAAACTTGCTGAGGGCTCACTCAATCCCACTGTCCATGTCACCGACAAAGATGTTGAACAAGACCGGTCCCAACACCGATCCCTGAGGGACACCACTTGTTACTGGTCTCCAACTGAATGTTGAGCCATTGACCATAACTCTTTGTGTGTGGCCATCCAGCCAGTTCTTTATCCACCGAGTGGTCCACCTATCAAATTGATGTCTCTCCAATTTCGAGACAAGGATGTCATGTGGGACAGCGTCAAATGCTTTGCACAAGTCCAGGTAGATGACATCAACTGCTCTATCCCTGTCCATCAGTTCCGTAGCCCCATCATAGAAGGCCACTAGGTTGGTGAGGCAGGATTTGCCCTTAGTGAAGCCATGCTGGCTGTCACCAAGCACCTTGTTGTCTTTCATGTGCCTCAGCATGCCTTCCAGGAGAATCTGCTCCAAGATTTTGCCAGGCACACAGGTGAGACTGACTGGTCTGTAGTTCCCCGGCTCATCCATTTTCCCCTTCTTGAAAATGGGGGTTATATTTCCCTTTTTGCAGTTGTTGGGAAGTTCACCTGACTGCCATGATTTTTCAAATATGATTGACAGTGGCTTAGCAACTTCATTTGCCAGCTCCTTCAGGACCCGCGGATGGATTTCATCGGGTCCCATGGACTTGTGTACGTTCAGGTTCCTAAGATGGTCTCGAACCAGATCCTCTCCTACAGTGGGCCCAGGGTCTTCATTCTCTCTGTCCCTGTGTCTGCCTTCCAAGACTTGGGTGGTGTGGTCAGAGCATTTTCTGGTGAAGACTGAGGCAAAGAAGTCATTAAGAACCTCAGCCTTCTCCAAATCCAGGGCAGCCAGTTCTCCTGATAGCTTCCGGAGGGGGCCCACGTTGTCCCTTCCCTGTCTTTTATTTGCAATGTGCCTATAGAATCCTTTCCTCTTATCCTTAACATCCCTAGCCAAGTTTAATTCTAAGTGGGCCTTAGCTTTCCTAACCTGGTCCCTAGCTTCCCGGACAACATCCCTGTATTCTTCTCAGGCAGCCTGTCCTTGCTTCCACCTTTTATAAGCCTCTTTTTTCCCTCGAAGTTTCCTCAGCAGCTCCTTATCCATCCAAGGAGGCCTCCTGGCCCTCCTGCAGTACTTCCTTCTAGTAGGGATATATCGCTCCTGAGCTTGCAGCAGGTGATCCTTGAATATCAACCAAGAGCCTTGGGCCCCCCTGCCCTCTAGGGCTATATCCCATAGAGCCTTGCTGAGCAGGTACCTGAGGAGGCCAAAATCTGCTCTCTTGAAGTCCAGGGCAGTGTGCTTGCTGCATGCTCTTCTCACTGTCGTGAGGATCTCAAATTCGACCATCTCATGATCACTGCAATCAAGGCTACCCTGGAGAATCACATTACGGACAATGTAAAGTGGGTGGATGAGTAACTAATTAAAATAGTCAGCTGCATCCCTTGGCAATGTAGGTCCTTGGAAACAAAGTCGAGTTTCCTAAACCCAATCACAAAGTCAAGAAACCATAGGACAGGAATAGGACTGTTACATGAACAATGCAGTCTGAAAGTGTGAATCTTGGGAAAATTTATGGACAAGTACCTTTATAAGAACTCCTGGGATGATATTGTGGAAGCGAATGCAAACCAAATTTTTGCTATTTAAATATAGCAAGTGAAATGACTATTTGCCTTTGCATTCATTATTGGTGAGACTGATGCTGGAATACTGCAGTTCCGGCCTTCACAGGTTGAAAACTTGAAGCTCCATAAAAATTATTTTTGAGTTGAATGACAACTTCAAGGGAAGTTGTGAATGCTCCATCGCTGGCGGTGTTCAAGGCCAGGTTGGACATAGCCTTGGGTGGCATGGTTTAGTGGGAGGTGTCCCTGACCATGGCAGGGCGGTTGGAACTAGGTGATCTTAAGGTCCTTTCCAACCCTAACTATTCTATGATTCTATGACCTCAAATATACTTTTCTATGTCACAGAGAAGCAGATAAGGTGACCCAGTCCTGTCTGACTTTCACTCTCTGAATATGAACTGTAAACTGTGACTTTTTCCTTGGACTGAGATGTAGTCTGGATATGAAGTATTTTCTCTTGCTACACTCACACTTACTACATTTGATTGTACACAGCATCCTGTTCTCCTGTGAAAAAAGGTATGTAAGAGTCCCAGAACAAACTGCCATACTCTTTCCATGGCAGCTGGTGGGGATATTAGTATAGATGAAGGTCTTACCTTCAGACATCAGATTTTTTTTTGACCGGTGAGTAAGTCAGGGGACAGAGAGAAAATCACGCACAACAGTTGATTTTCAAATCCTTTCTTTAGTTGTGGCTGACAAGAGATTAGAGTCTAGATAATCTCTTCCAGTTGGCATTGTAGGCTATTATCTGAAAAACTGCAGTAATATTTGGGACTTTGGAGCTCTGGCATCTGAAATTTAAACAAGTGTCTCTGAGCAAAAGAAATTTCTTTTTTTTCGTATTTTAATTTTTAAATGCAATTTCAATTTTATTCATCTTTAGCAGCGCAGATTCTAGTATTTAAGCACTGTATCAGGACAGGATATTATATTGGCCTATAAAGTACAGTCTTCAATCTGTTGTCAGTCACTTATATCAGTGGATGTTGTAATTCTAATTCAGGTTCTTTAGTCTGAAGTCAGCCATGCTACTTAATCTTTTAGAACAGCTACACAATGAAACCTTCTCAGCCTAATGGATTCAGGCATATCTTTCCTTGGCTGATGCCCAGAAATTGATTGTTAGCTGCTTTCTTCTTTTCTTCTCCCTTTAACTGAGGGAATTGCCTCAGAGCAAAAAACCTCTTTTCCATCCTCAGGGAAGGCTGCCTTTATCCATACAAGACTGACTTTCCCAGTCTTAAAAACTGTACTAGGAACTATAAGAGCGAGCCATCTTTTCCTCACCACCAAAGGCATCTTTTCCTTGTACAGCCTGCAATACCAGGAAAATAATTTCTATTTTTGTCAGTCCCTAGTGTGGTTTTTCAGTTAGCAACCATTTGCAGATGAAAGGAATGGAATAGAATTCAAATGGAAACCAAACTGCTCTTCCTAACAATTAATTTCAGCTACAGTAACTCTGCTCAAAACTAGAGCAGTGTTTAAAATTTAGGTTTCGTGGTACATCAAAGCTACTGCAGAAGAGCAACATTTATTTTAAAAGACAGAGGTATGCAGATATTGCAGAAATTTTGTCTGAACATTAAATTAGTGAAGCCAAGTGTGTGCTTCTTCCATCTTGTGCGCTGAAAAGCTGTGGCTTTGACCTTCAGTCTCCCTTCCACTGGGAGCTATTTCTCCTTCATTACAGACAGAGCACTTTCTCCTATTAGAATCACCCTCTCACTACCATCAAACTGACTGATGGATTTTTCCACTCTTTGGTGTGCTTTCCTAACTCCTCACGTTAGTTCTTTCTGTATATTTAGCCTTATTTTATCCACCAGTATTTAGATGTACTAATAAAGCTTAAGCAGTGAAGGGGAAAACATGGATCCTCAAACTTCAATTCAGCTACTTCTGAACTCATAAGTACCTGGTGGACTAAGCCACTAACATTTTCCTTAGAAAACTGCTGAAGTGCTTGAGTAACTGTTAATAAGCACGCAAAAAAGGACATCAGGGATTGCCAGCAGGAAGCAATTGGGTTTCTGGCTCCTACCCAAGCTTACTGAAGTTTGAAAGTATTTCTCTGTGTCTTAGACTACACTACTCTTGTTCAACATAGTACCAGGAAGAGCGATCATACTTTTCCACAAGACCCGTGATCAGACTACTTACTGTGAATATGTTGGGCTCAATTTTCGCTGCCTTCTGACTTTGAAGAGACTGAAGTTTATGCCTCCTACCTCTCAGATGAATTCTCTGCCTGTATGATTAGTAGGATGTTTGAGGGTAAATCTCTCTAAATCCTTCTTGCTGCTTCTCATGAAATAAAGGAGCTTTTACCTATACAAAAAAGGAGGCCTTTTTCACCCTTCTTGACTTTCACCACAAGCACTTGATAACCAAATCATTGTTCAACTGACTGAAACCATTTCTGAAGCGTAAGGGATGCCAGATGTGTATCCAAATTCATACTTACACTCTTAAGCTAAAACCTGTCTCCACAATTGCTCCCAAAACTTATGAACAATTTTTATTTAATTATCAAAGGAAATACAGCACTGAGGGAGAAAATGTTGCCATTCATCTAGTGTCTCCTTGAAACGGCAAAGGTGCAGTGTGAGAATGTATAGAATCATAAAATAATTTTGACCAAAAGGTACCTCTGGTGCTCATCTGATCCATCCTCATGCTCAACGCTTGAGTCAGGTTGTAACATAAGCCCTATTTCTTGTGTTGCATGAGAAGACTCAGATTACTTCAGCATGAGTTTCAGCTGACAGTTATAGGCAGAAAAAACATTGTGGTTGGATTTTGATTCTTCATACAAAAAGTGATCAATAAATTAACTATAGTGTTCTTTCATGAACTAATTGAAGTAGGAACAATGTGAACTCTACTGTTGTGTGTCACAAACATGAAAACCAAGCCAGTGAACTGTAGCTCCCTTGACTATCTGACTTCCCACTTTGGATATAATGGTTCTTGCTTAAGTGTGGCCTATATTGAATGTTTTCTAATATTTTTTTCTGAATGATGAGAATATTCTATGTCGTCCTCTTGATGACTGCAGACTTTAGCACCATTGTCAGAAGACTGCTGAATTGTATCACTGCCACTTCTCCGTGCCTCAAGCTGTCCATAACTTGTTTCTTTCTTCAGAAATGCAGAATGACTGAAGTGTTCTTAAGCAAACAAATTCATGGAGGAGTTTTGCTATTTAAATATGTATCCTTCCACAATAGCTTTTTAAAGGATACAATTTTATTCAAAAACTACTATTCCTATTTTAGGCGCTTGGGAAAAAAGCACACAATTACTTGAATTGATTTGAAACTGGGTGTATGTAGAAGTTTTCATAGGAAAACAAGAGATACATTATTCACTGTAATGTTTTTAATAATTTGTTATGCACATTTATTTACCCCTCTGTCTGTAAAACTCATGCCAGCTAAAATTTGAAAAGCAAACTGCTTTAAGATTGCTCTAAAGCAATCAAGTTTCTATTGTATTAACATAATTTATAGTCTACCTGTTGTGAAATATTAATTTTTTGGTGGTGGGGAAGGCTAACATCGATCAGTAACATCTTAATGGACACTTGTAGAGGTTTGTGCTTGGATTGCCATCGAACAAGCATGTATTCAGATAGATCTGAATGGAATATTTTCACTGTTGTGCTGCCTATTCTTTCTAGAAATGAGAGCTGTCATACACCCGTCTGGAATTAGAGAAGGGTAACAGAGGGGTTCTTCCCTTCTGTCTTTTTCTCTTTACAAGTATTAAGCACAAATATGTTAAATGACTTAGAGATGAGATAAAACAAATGATCTAGGCATAATAAAGATCTATGACTGTCCTGAATTATTTCCAAATGTAAATGTATGCATAGCCTCCAAGTCTTGTTCTGTAGCTTTTCTGGTCTCTTCTAGACATAAATTTACTAAAGCGTAAATTCTGTTTCATAGGTCAGATACTTTAGGGTCTGATAATTGGTAGGTGAGAATAAGCTCCCTTTAAGGAGCATATGAGAAGAGAGAAATTTATCTGCTTTTTACTCCAAAATTAATAAATTCTGTCTATACCACCCGGTTAACTTTTTTCCTCATCACTGTGCAAAATTCTGTTTGTCTGCATCAGCTAACCAATGCTTCTGAGCTGATTTCAGTAGTTTTTCTTTAGCCTGGTATTTTGATTTGCATCGGACGACTGTAGAAAATGAAACCCTATATGTGAAGAGTATCTTAAAATGGTATTGCTGTAATATTCTCACTTAGCGTGATGACTTCAGATTTTCCTAAATTTTATAGCCTTTCTATTTGGTTTCAATTGAATATTGTACATTGTAGCATTGATTACTTTGGAAGTAAATGCCTCAGCACTCTTTTGAATTAAGTAGCTGGGCTCAATATCCCTAATTGAATGTCATGTTAGGTTTTTTCTTCCTCAGAAGTTCAAGTATTACCAGTGATCTCTAATTTCAAACTTTTCTGGTTTCTAAAAAATAGATGAAGAGATGGACTGAGAGGTTACATGGCATTTTAAAAACTGACCTTCTGTTGCGAATGTGCCCAGAATTCTCAACAGTCTGTCCATCATGTTTAGGACTTTTGACCTAATTTAATACCATGGTGAAATCAAGTTTTTCCACTTGAAACACTGTGTCACTATTTCATACTTCCATTTATGATTTTGCTTTGCAGCATCCTAGCTTGCACCAAATTTTAATGTAGCTCCTAGAAATCTAAAGCAAATAAAATTAAAGAAAGAAACTTCACCCCATTGGGCAAAGGCTTCTGCTATCTGCTGGTATGTTTCTGCTGGTATGTTTTATAACTTCATGATGGAAAATAATTTTTTAACTATTTTTAAAATTATTGATGCCAATGCAGGTGATAGCAGTAGATTGTCTTTGACTTTAACAATGTTTTAGACACCATCTCCCACCATATTCTTGCATCCAAATTAGAATGTTGTAGTCTATACGGATGTGCAACTCAATGAATTTTTAAAAAAATGAGATTGAATGACCAGACTCAAAGATTGGTGGGTAGTGGGTTGTTCTCTATCTCAGTGCTAATTAACAAATACAGTACTGCAGGGATCTGTCCTAGAATGTGTCTTGATAACCTCTTCATCAATGTTCTGAAGGATGTGAGAGTTAACACTTGTCAAATTTGCTCTTGACACCAAACTAAGAGACATCTTGGTGTGCTTAAAGGCAGGGTTGTCATCAGATATACCCAGACAGGGTGGAGAACAAAGGCAAATTCTTCTGCTGGGAAAGAGGAATCTCTTGCTACAGACACAAGACAGGTCTAGGGGCAGCTCTGCAGGAAAGATCCTGGAAGTCCCAGTAGGCAGTAAGCTGTGAGCCAGTAGTTCACACTGACAGCAAAGAATACCAAGGGTATTCTGGCCTGTATTAACAGTGCATCATGTAGACCAAGGAAAGGGATTATACCTCTGCTTAGCACTCATTAAACTACTTTAGAATACCGCATCCAGTTTGAACCCCTTAAAAAAACAAGATCATAGAATCATAGAATAGTTAAGATTGGAAAGGACCTTAAGATCATCAAGTTCCAACCCCCCAGCTATGGGCAGGGACACCTCCCACTAAACCATGTCACCCAAGGCTCTGTCCAGCCTGCCCTTGAATACCATCTGTGATGGAGGATTCACAACTTCCCTGGGCAACCCATTCCACTGCCTCATAACCCTCACAGTAAAGGACTTCTTCCTTAAATCTAATCTAAACTTCCCTCTTTAAGTTTGAACCCATTACCCTTTGTCCTATCACCACAGTCCCTAATGAAGAGGCCCTCCCCAGCATCCCTATAGGCCCCCTTCAGATACTGGAAGGCTGCTATGAGGTCTCCATGCAGCCTTCTCTTCTCCCTCCAGGCTGAACAGACCCAACTTTCTCAGCCTATCTTCTTACGGGAGGTGCTCCAGCCCCCTCATCCTGGTGGCCTCCTCTGGACTTGTTCCAACAGTTCCATGTCCTTTTTGTGTTGAGGACACCAGAACTGCACACATTACTCCAAGTGAGGTCTCAGGAGAGTAGAGGGGCAGCATCACCTCCTTCGACCTGCTGGTCATGCTTCCTTTTGATATGCAGCCCAGGATATGGTTGGCTTTCTGGGATGCAAGAGCACACTGCAGCTGGCTTAAGTTTCTCATTGACCAACACCCCCAAGTCCTTCTCTGCAGGGCTGCTCTGAATCTCTTCTCTGCCCAACCTGTAGCTCTGCCTGGGATTGCTCCGACCCAGCGGTAGGACCTTGCACTTGGCATGGTTAAACTTCATCAGGTTGGCATCAGCCCACCTCACAAGCATGTCAAGGTCCCTCTGGATGGCATTCCTTCCCTCCAACATATCAACCAAACCACCCAGCTTGGTGTCATTGGCAAACTTGCTGAGGGCGCACTCAATCCCACTGTCCATGTCACCGACAAAGATGATGAACAAGACTGGTCCCAACACCAATGCCTGAGGGACACCACTCGTTACTGGTCTTCAACTGAATGTTGAGCCATTGAGCACTACTCTTTGCGTGTGGCCATCCAGCCAGCTCTTTATCCACCGAGTGGTCCACCTATCAAATTGATGTCTCTCCAATTTCGAGACAAGGATGTCATGTGGGACAGTGTCAAACGCTTTGCACAAGTCCAGGTAGATGACGTCAGCAGCTCTACTCCTGTCCGTGAGTTCTGTATCCCCATCATAGAAGGCCACCAAATTGGTGAGGCAGGATTTGCCCTTAGTGAAGCCATGCTGGCTGTCACCAAGCACCTTGTTGTTTTTCATGTGCCTTAGCATGCCTTCCAGGAGAATCTGCTCCAAGATTTTGCCAGGCACAGAGATGAGACTGACTGGTCTGTAGTTTCCTGGATCCTCCATTTTCTTCTTCTTGAAAATGGGGCTTATATTTCCCTTTTTCCAGTTGTCAGGAACTTCACCTGACTGCCGTGACTTTTCAAATATGATGGACAGTGGCTTAGCAACTTAAGATCACTAAACTGGATTAAGTTCAGCATCAAGCTGCCAAGATACTTAGTGGGCTTTTCACGGACAATCTCTTTCTGTCCACAAAGTCCCGCCCAGGTGCAAGGTTCTTCCTTGCTGAGAACTGCTGCCCTTTCTGACAGCTTTTGACTCTTGGTTGCATACTTTACATCTAATTTTATTTTCTTTTCTCTTATTTTTCTTTTGTTACTATTGCTGTTGCAACTAAGGTAGACAATAAATGAAAGCATGAACCTCATAACTCATACTTCACCCAACTACAGCAAAGTAATTCAGTGCTCTGCATAATGAAAAGACTGGAGCAGGACAGCCTGAGATATGCAAACTCCTGCTCTCAGAAGGCATTCAAAGCTTGTTCCTCATTCAGTTTGTATCATGGGGACATTCTGGCTCTATGAAGTATATGTATGAATTTTCCTGAGATTTATTGGTGCTAGATGTAAAGTATGCAACCAATAAGTACGGGTGAGCCCATACTTTGAGCCTTCTGCTCTCAGAAGGCATTCAAAGCTTGTTCCTCATTCAGTTTGTATCATGGGGACATTCTGGCTCTATGAAGTACATGTATGAATTTTCCTGAGACATATTGGAATTGAAATGAGGTGTATATATTGCTTGAGGTACCTCATTTTGTAATAAAATCTTGGACTGACCTATAGCACAAGTATTTCTGAAGTACTGGTCAGTAAGAAACACAGGAATTAACATTATAACCACTAGATGAATGCAAAAGGGTATTATTTATATACAGATACATGCTTAATCAGCAAAATTATCTCTAAACCTTAAATAAGTTGCACTATTGTTGGAAATGCTATTGCCTACTTAAATATTTATGCCAAATATCTCTCACATTCACTGCATTTTGAAACGGAGTTGAGAAAATGTGTTTAATTGAAGTTAAATGATTCAATACTTCTAAAAATAATTGAATACATATTCATGAATAACAATACTACTTTGAGATGGGTGAGCCCATACTTTGAGTGGGTACATGCTGTTCTTCATTAGCCAGATAGAGTATGACCTGCTCTTGGGCAATATGAATGTGAGCACTGGCAGAAAAGTTACTGGAAATTGAATTTGGGAGTGATACTGCAGTGTGTCAGCTGCTCTGTGACAAATGTGTTTTTACATAGCTATGTCCTGAAGTAAATGGAGGTAGCTTATCTCTCAATGTACATGACTCAGCCTGCAAAATGATCTTAAATTCTTTGTGTTAAATGCAAGTTAATACGAAGTATTTGCAAGATACTTTTCTTTAGAGAATGACTTGGAAAAAAAATAGAAGAGTAAATAGTGGAATCTATGAATAGAAATACTTTCAAATAATTTGGTACAGATGACCTAAGCAGTGAAAGCTTAAGAATATCTCATTATTTGGACTGCTTTGTCTTCACATTTTAAATTGTCATCTTAAGTTTTACCACTTGACATTACCTGCATCTTCTTTACTGATGCTATGTTGTGTCAAAAGCAATGTGGCAACAATTAGAAGTTGTACCTAGTTGAGGGGAGTATGTGAACGGAAACAGTTTCATGGATCTGCAAAACAATTTTGTCAGATAGCAATTACTGTGCAACAGCTTGTTTATAAATCATCTTTTTTCTGCTAGATTCCAAGCCTCTTCTACATAAGTCATCCCTAACAGCCAAAGGTTTGCCAAGGTGACAGCTGTTTTGTACTTAAAATCCACCATGAGCACACACTACATTAGCGGCAGGCTATTTTATCAACTAGATGTGTATTCCTGCAGAACAAAACAAGATATGGACATTTTTCACTGGGACTTTTACTAGTTACAACAGAAACAACAGAAATGAAGCAAATACTTCACTCCTATAGGCTTTCTGTAGGTCTTCTGAGTTTATCCCGAATCCAAAATATTCAATTACAATAACATCTGATCCCCCAGCCTGTGTTGATACCCAGGGTTGCCTCAATCCATGTGCAGGACCTTGCACCTGGCCTCGTTGAACCACCTGAGGTTCACATGCACCCACTTCTTGAGCTTGTCCAGATCCCTCTGGATAGCATCCTCTCTCTCAGGCATGTCAACTGCACCACTCCTCTTGGTGTCATCTGCAGACTTGTTGAGGGTGCACTTGATCCCACTGTCGGTGTCACTGATGAAGATATTAAACAGTACTAGTCCCACTACAGACTCCTGAAGGATGCCACTCATCACCGATCTCCATCCAGGCACTGAGCCATGGACCATTACTCTCTGGATGCAAGAATCCAGCTGATTTCTTATCCACCTAATAATCCATCCTTTCAAACCCATACCTCTCCAGTTTAGAGAGATGGATGTTGTGGGGACAGTGCCAAAGATGTTACAGAAGTCCAGATAGATGATATCAGTATCTCTTCCCTTTTCCGTTAATGAGATCCTTGTATATTAAAAAAAAAAAAAAAAAAGAAACATTTTAAGTGGCCTTATAACTCCTATGGAAGAAGAAAAAAGACTCAGTTTCAGGGTGAAAGGCTGTATCTGTCAGCATTTCCTAAGACTGAGAAGGATAGCATCACACATTCTGCTAAAACAGAATGATTTGATATGACTGAAAGAAGTTACTAAAGGAAGCTCTTACTGGAAGGCCTCCTCTCCTGGACATCTTCTCTTACGGAAGCATTTTCTTTTTAAATGCATCCTGATCCATAAGCTATACAGAGAGATGGAAACCATTACTTCAGCCTTGATAGAAGCAATGAGCAAGGCAATGGGGTGAGAAACTTCCCAGTGTAGGTTTAGCATAGGTAGATTAAATGTATTCTGTGCATTTACCTATGTCTTTTGCAAATATCAAGCATGCTATTTATTTTGAATGTCACATAGAAATGGTTTGTTTGGATTTGACCTATAAGTGGCTCCAGGTCAGGCACTGCTGGGCGACAGCGTGGCATTCTTCTCTCCAAAGTATGACAAACACATAAAAAGGGTTTCCACAGCTCACTAGCGCACTTCTTATACTACCCAAAGGGTAGTATAAAGGACCTCTCTTTCATCTGTAAAAGCCTAGAGAAAGAAATACCCTGGGGTGACACAGGGGAACCAAGAGGGAAAGAAACATTCTCTGAGACCCATGAAAGCTTTAAGAGGATGGGATGCATGTTTGAACCATAAAGGTCACAGGGAGTATGTTACTGTTACATTTCCCTCAGATCCAGATCTTGCCAGGGTATTTTCAGGAAATAGCTACAGTGAGAGAGACCTTAAAAATCAGTAAGAAAACTTGACAACTAGGTTTTCAGCTTAAATTTTTGTAGGAAATTCAGTTCATGAGGAATCTCCTAAAAAGAAAACAGAAAAAAAAAAAAAAGGGGTAATGGGTTCAAACTTAAACAGGGGAAGCTTAGATTGGATATGAGGAAGAAATTCTTTACCATAAGCGTGGTGAGGCACTGGAATGTGTTGCCCAGGGAAGCTGTGAATGCTCCATCGCTGGCCGTGTTCAAGGGCAGGTTGGACAGATCCTTGGGTGACATGGTTCAGTGGGAGGTGTCCCTGCCCCAGGCAGGGGGGCTGAAACTAGATGATCTTAAGGTCCTTTCCAACCCTAACTATTCTATGATTCTATGACTGAAGGAGACAGAGGAATTCCAGGGAAACAGACTGCCTAATGCTGTTAGCAGAGAAGACACATACTAGTCATGCTGAGAAACTGTATCTCCCTTAGTTCTGGAACCTCATGATTAGTTTGTTGTCTAGCCCTATTAAACATTGTTAAACACATAAATTACTGATTCAGCATTATAGACTAAGTGTGAAGCTGCATGCTTTTTCTATCTTGAATAACACAAAACACCACAACACTGATATAACCCAACACTTTGCCAAGAAATACAGAAGGATATAGATCAACTGGTTAGAACAGAAGCCTGGAAAAGACAGGCTATGCTGATTGCCAGAAGAAGGGGCTCAGAGTTTGTTTTGGCCACAGGATTCTCCTTTGTGATGGAAGAGAAGTAATTAACTCCCTGCTTTCTTGCTTAAATGTAAACATTCTTCTGCGACCTTACTATAGCATCACCTGTCAATCATGAGAAGACAGCATCCTGCCTTGAAAAAAAAAATGGCTAGTTCAATGGTATATCTAACTTGGCCATTTTCCAACAGAATTTTAGCAGTATAATACAAAGCAGTCAGGGTACGTGACACACAGGACATTTCATTTTAACAGCTGCAGTACATCATGCCTGACCTATGTTCTTCATGCTGATTTTCCACAGTGTATTGAGAAATCACTTGAATGTTATGTAATATATTATTCTTATCTTTAAGACACTTTTGTGATACCCAGATTACTAGGGGTGTGAAGTGACAGAAAATGTTTTCCTTAGAAACAGTGGGATGGGTATCAGCAGAGACAAGGTCCCTGCATGCAGAAATTGGAATTTCCGCAGTGAGAGTATAAGAATGACCGAAGTTTTGCTTGCTCTTACTCAGAGTATATGCTGTTATGTAGTCATGGGGCAAGCAAGAGAAACTGCAAATGTTCAGCATCAGAAAACTTCTTATATCCCTGATGCTAACTGATGTTCACAATGCATTGTAACAAAAGGAAGAAACCTTCTCTATCCCATGGAGTGGCCATTACTCTCTGATTTGTCAGCTGGTAGTAATATGAAAATCATCCAGATATTCACTCCACATGCAGACAATATCAAAATGAAATACGAATAATGTGGTGATCTTGGCACCCTGAAGGAATACTAATGAGATGTTTTTTGATTATTGGGGCATACACAGGTGAACTGCAGGAAGCCACAACTTCAAACTACCAAAAGCCTTTCATAAACTGGAGCCAGTTTACATTAAGATTACTGATGTAATTCCTTGTGTAATTGTGAAATGCTTGATTTCTGCTGTGTCCATGGCTAGTTGAACTTGTCCTAGTGTATGCAACAATTTTAATGTATGTTATCTGATAAAATTTAAAGATATTGGCAGAAAGTACTGTAGGAAGATTGAAAGCAAGGTACAGATCTCTGATGGGCAATAGCAGTTCAGTGACAAATACAGCAATTACAATCCCTGTCTGCTGTATTTTGCATATGTATATGAAATCAAGTCAGTAATTTCTGCTTTCATGCTATGTTTTCAGCCTAATTTCAGGCAATTATCAAGGTTGAATTTCATAAACAAACAGAAAAGGCACAAAAACCTGACAATGCAAAAGAAGGTAAAAATCCCCATAAATTGTTTCTTCCTTTTACTTGATTTTTTGGAATACATATATGTATCTGTATATAGGAGTTCCATTAAATTTAAGTTAGTCCACTGGGAGAAAAGGAAGTAACACAGGCACTGGCCATCCTCTCATGTTTCATTGTGTTATCTTATTAAGGTTCAGAGAGTTTTAGGAGATTTAATGTCAAACTTTTATAATCACAATAGAGATAAAATTATTTTTCTGAAGTGGCACACTTCAGATTTCACTTAAGATTCGCTGCAGTCACTTATTTCTCAACATGTTGCTGATTACAGCCCTCTAACTCTGAGAGGTCTTTTGGTTGTGGATGACCTGTGAACATGGTTTCCATGGAGATATGTGACAGTAAAAGCCAAAAAAATCCTTTACAAAATAGTGATTAATGGAAAGATTTTGGAAGTTTTGCATTTCTTCTGTTCTCCAGTATATATAAAGAGTATGGATTTTTTTCATGAATTACCATATTTATCATATATATATATGCATGTGAAGATTCACTAAATCCATGGAAATCTTTCTGAATGTGTGTAAGAGAGAGTTAGAAAAGATTAATGTTTATATAACAGGTACTGCCAATTTCAAAAAGTGAGTAGAATGCAAAATGTTGGGCTTTAGTTGTATCTATGAATGTATTCTCTAGTAAAAAAGATAAAATACCGATTATAGCTATAGAGTTGGTGGAAAAAAATCCATTTATTTCAAGAAATTATTGAACCAATTTCAGTATTCATAGACACAGAGACTATGCAGTATATACACTAAACTGTTGGCAGGAAGAGGACTTGGAATGAATTTCTTTTCCATTTTTACAGCACTTCATTAGCTTGTGAAATAGCTCTGAGAAGATTAAATGTTTCCTGCAAGTAAACCCTGTCTATTTACATATATAATTTATTTTTTTCATTACCAAGCATATATATAATGGAGCAAGTCAGCAAAGACATGATGGAGTTAATTTCAACTTTGCTTTGTGCATGCCTTCTCATAAAATCACACTGAAAAGTTCAATTTAGATATTTTATTATATTTTCCTAAAAATTCCAGTGGTAGGACAACATTAGTTAAGAATAGGTGTCCTTCATTGTGGCTTTATAACTTTCCCCAACTCTGCTGTTTTGAAACTAGCAGGAACACCTCCAAAGCTATGGTAAAGAGGTAAATCATAATACCATACGTTAGTATGTAACTGGGATGACCTTGGGAGCAATTCCCAACTTCCAGCTACCTATGGAATGCTGGGATGGGACCTGGGTGGGAGGTGCGCTGTGCCTACGTGATACTTTGCGCAGAAAGCCTGCAGACAAAGAACTATTTGGTGCTCTGAGAGTACCTTCATGGTCTACTGGGGCACGAGCAAGACTAAATATTACAATTTAGACTCAGTTTCAGTGCTCTAGCAATAAGTGATGTCAGACAGGTGAATGCCTTTGCTATCACCATTACATTAAATACTTCTATAGCCTTGCAACTTCAGTCAAGGATTAAGCATACATTAGTAAGTATTTTGAGTATCTTTCTTAGATGTGAAGGATATGGAGCTTGATATCTTAAGTGTGGACTCACTTTTCTGGAAGTCCAGACTAATCTGAAACAGGAAAAAAGTTAAATAGGTAAAACATTTTAACATTTACATAAATACACATAGGGGTTACAGTGAATAATGGAGGAATAGGTGAGAGGCATGAGAAGTCTTAAATATTACATTGCAGTGAAATTCTGCAGGGAAAAGAAAGGAAATTTGGAAAGGAAATTTAGGGAAAGGAAGGGAAAGGAAGAGAAGGGAAGTGAAGTGAAGTGAAGCGAAGCCACGGATTGCTTGGAGTAGGAAAAATGCATTGAAAGAAAGTATCACCCTATACTTACGTGCTGTATCCTTCCTCACAGAATCACAGAATGGTTGAGGTTGGAAGGGGTCTCTGGAGTTCATCTAGTCCACCCCTCTGCTCCAGCAGGCTCACATAGAGATCAGGACAACATCCAGATTGCTTTTGAGTATCTCCCACGAGACAGATTCCACCACCTCTCCAGGCAGCCTGCCTGAGTGCCCAGTTACTCCTACCATTTTTACTTAAAAAAACCTGAAACATAAAAAAAATATAAAGTTCCTAAGAATCCACTTCTGAACACTGCCCAAATTGGTGGCCTAGATGCACTTTTGGTCTGACAGCTATATAATGTGCTTTGTTATGTTTTATTGCAAAGATTTTCTTTGCAGGGTATAGAAAAACGAATTATTCACCAACACAAGAGACCTCTTCTACAGTATTCCATTCAAATCACTTCAGAACTCTGGAATTTATCATCCAGTTCTCATCCATTAAGCTGGCTCCTAACCTTGAACATGTCTGTGATTTACAATGTTAGTCCTTTTTCTCTTGTATCTGATTTGCAGACCAAATATGGAGCTGTTTAGCTTTAGTGTCTGGGGTTTTTTTAAGATCATTATTAGCTTATCAGGAATTACATTTTAGAGCAGCTTTTTGGAACAATACCAAAATGTGTTTAATATTGCAGTAACCAGATACTGAAAAAAAATGTGTCTAGACTAATAAACTGAAACTTCCATGTATAAGTTGTACATACAGTTTTACATAGACGGAATACTGAGTTTCTGTATCACTAGAATTTTGTTTAGCCTCCTAGAATCTTTTTTTCATAAGCTATCATCAAAACCTTGAATCAAGCAAAATTATCGAACAAAACCTTGAATGCATAAACCTAACTTCAGTATACACTTCAGTAAAATACTTCAGTAAATTCAGTTCTAATAGTCTTCTAGTGACACAAATGATGGCTTTACTGTAAGCATGTAGCAAGTTAGGAAGATCTCCTAAGTGACCTACATTTCAGAGTTTCGAAACCAACTTTTCCTCCTCATATGTTCAGCACCAACCCTCTCCCTTTCAACAGCAAAAAAATCAGTAGCAAACAACAACTTTTCAGCTTTTTTCTTTGTAGAAACCCATCAAAATTATGTTTTCCATGACACTAATCACTACTTAAGGTTTAATAGTAACCAGATGCAGCACTCTGTGATGGATAGCAGCCCCCTTTAATCAGCCCTCTTTTAATACTTTTGGTTCATGCATTATGACTGTACTGCTGTTGCCTAATACTTGAAAGCATGAAATCCAGCTGAAGAGTGACTATATAGAGCTGGCAGCTTCTTAGCTCAATTAATCTGCCTCTTCTGTATATTCTGGGTTACAACTTCTGGCTTTATAGACTTGGGTATGTTTTTTGTTTTTTGTTTTTTTAAAAAAGCAAACTAAATAATGTTGAGAAGAATATAAATAACATTATTGTCTTATGTTTAGGCCTTGTGTTAGGGCTTAGGTCTGCCCAGAGTGAATGAAGGGTGAGAGGAGAGCAACTGTAATACGTGGCCTTGAATATTTCTGCTCTTAATAAAGCTAGTGGGAAGAATACAATCTCCTTCAGATTTTCAATTTTTCTATGGCTGACTTTGCTTATGCATTATCATAGGTCTTGTTTGATCCAAAGATTCTTTCTTAAAAGTTATTAAAGGGGCACAAGAATGACCCACTTGATTCTTGAGTTTTGCACTGTTTTTCAAGGCCTGGCAGATTTTGAGTAGACTGGGATGTTATAGCACATTAAACATAGGGCCCAGCAGTGCCGTTTATACTCTAATTTTAAAAGTCCAGTGTCAGTGACATCTAGTGATTTCCCTGGTGTGTTTCACATCAGGAAATTCAGTACATCAGACTTAATTATATGGAGGTTTTAAAAGATCAGGCTAAATGCTCTTTTATAAATTATATGTCATTGACATTATTATCTTGCAGCTGCTTATATGCAGCTGACCAGGAAGACCAAGTGGATGAGGCTCCCTATAGACAGACAGGAGAGAAGTTATGTTCACAAGCCCTGGTCCACAAGGAAGACTTGAGCCACCCCGTTATCTGTTGGAGAAACAGCATAGCAGGGCATAAGCAATCCAGGAGGTTTCTGACGTATTTGGATGATAACTTTGTTCTTCAAGTAATAACCAAGGAGGACAGCTGCTATGCTGGATCGTGTTTTAACCAGCAATGAGAGGCTTCTGGGGAATGCTCCCCCTCAGAAATTTGCCGATAACACCAAGCTGTGTGGTGCAGTTGTCGTGCTAAAGGGAAGTGGTGGGATCCAGAGGGACCTTGACAGGCTTGAGATGTGGGCCAACACAAGACTCGCTTGAGAGCAGCCCTGAGAAGAAGGACTTAGGGATGTTGGCTGACAAGAAGCTCAGTATGACCCAGCAGTATGCGCTTGCAGCCCAGAAAGCCAACATATGCTGGGCTGCAGCAAAAGTGACCAGGAGGTCAAGAGAGGTGATTCTCCCCCTCTACTCTGCTCTCATGAGACCCCCACCTGCTACATCCAGCTCTGTGGCTTCCAACACAAGAGGAACGTGGACCTGCTCAAGTAAGCCCAGAGGACTACGAAGATGCTCCAAGGGCTGGAGCACCTCTCCTATGAAGACAGACTGAGAGAGTTGGGCTTCTTCAGCTTGGAGAAGAGAAGGCTTTGGGGAGACCTTAGAGTAGCTTCCAGTACCTAAAAGGGGCCTACAAGAAATCCGGAGAGGGACATTTTTTAAGAGCATGTTGGGATAGGAGAAGGGAGAATGGCTTTAAACTGAAAGACAGTAGATTTATATTAGAGATTAAGGACAAACTCTTTACTGTGAGGTTGTTGAGACACTGGAAGAGGTTGCACAGAGAAGTTGTGGCTGCCCCATCTCTGGAAGAGTTCAAGGCCAGACTGGATGGGGCTTTGAGCAATCTGACCTAGTGGAAGGTGTCCCTGCCCATGGGAGGGGGGTTGGAACTGGATGATCTTTAAAGTCCCTTCTAATCCAAACTATTTTATGATTCTATGATATTACAAGACATTATTTTATTTGACTTTAGGATTAGTTGTTCTTCCAGTATTTGCAGTCTGGTATGGTGTTAGAGGTGAGTGAATTCTCACATTTTCATCAAATCTTTTTAAAGCTGAATTAAGTGCTACGAAGTTTTTTGTATTTGCTTCTGCAAGGGTTACAGCAAGTGAGCTTGCTGCCTGAAATGTTCATGAAAGCAGCAAATATTAAATAAATATTAGAGATCACTGGCAAAAAGTAAATTCTGATTGTATGAACTAAAATAACCTTCACAGAAACATGAGCCTGAGTACCTCCAAATCAGAAAGGAAACATAAAGTGGTTGACTCTATGTACTTCGCATTTTAAATACCAGCAATGAAAAACCATTTTTAAAAGATTTCAAGGAATACAAGATACATAGAACATTAACAAATTATGTATAATTAAACCCGATGCAGTTATAGTTAAATCAAAAGATATAATTCTCTGTCACCTCAGCTGTTCTGTCTTCCTTTAAATTGTTTGTTTGCCTTATTTTTTTCTTATTTTGTGGCATGATTTATGGTTTAACAGTAGGACAGTGAACCCTTCCAGTAGCTTGTGCGGAGGGCATGGAGTCTTAGTCAGTATTGGTGTTAAATCCATACACATATTTTGCAAATGAGTTAGATATGACTGATCTTGCTCTGTCGTAGATAAGATCAGAGGTCTTCTTGAGGTTGCTTCCAGACCTGTTTTTCCAGGATTCCAAAGTACTTCTCCAGTAAGCAACTCATCAGTGTTATCTCTGCTGAAGATCTTTATTTGCATGTAGTAACTTTGGTTAATTGAATAAATGAATAGCATTAATAGATTGCAAAAAATGCAGCTTTTAGATTCAGAAAATCTGCTCTATTCAAAAAAATGTATTTTTTCATAAGTAGTTCATCATGGGCAAACTTGACTGCTGTCTTCTGAGAAACAGGATCCAATTTATACCAATCTTATTGAGAACAAAATTCTATGTGATGAAATTTATCCTTCTAATGTCCCTCAGTGTACAGTAATTGTATCAAATAGAATACAAATAAAATACCAGTGCATGTGGGATATGGGAGAACATTATGTTTATTTAATTCTCAGTCTGCTTTACCAGTTCTTTCTGTTATGAAAATGAAAAGAGTGAGACCTTGCTTGCCTCTGTATTTAAGTTCATATTAAGGAATGATACTATGCTGGTGTCTTTCTGCTCTTCAGTGCTAGCCTTGAAATTAGAATACTTACAAGTTCCCAGTAAAGCTACTTCTGTTTCTAAGCATGTAGGTCAAGGTCATTGAAAGGTTCAATGCTTTAGTGTTGTCAATATTTTAGCATTCAGTGCATTCTGAACATTTGGCTCTCTCTGTGGTATTTCAGTACACCAACATTTATATTCAATACATAGTGATTCTTTTTTGAATGCCTTTACAATTAATAAAGACTATTTATGACTGGACAGGAAGTATGCGGTTATATATAGTCATGTAAACATAAGCAGATTACATTTAGTAAGGACTGAGGAAACACACCTGTTACATGTGTGCTCAGTGCTTCCAAAGGCTAAATTTCTTAGGTTGAGTAACACTGTACTGATAAGCTGGGAAAGTTAAAACAGAAATATGTCATTTTGCTGCTAAGATAATTGAAAATATGGGCTGTACTTTTAATCTTCATAGCATTGTTATTCTACAGATATCCTGCAAATTATATATTGACATTTTTAAAACATATGGCACTATTTTTAACTCCATTATGCTGTTTATAAAATGATGCTATTTGAAACTCTTCTAAAGAGTTCAAGTTCAAGAAGTTCAAGTTGGGCAAGGTTAGTTAAGTAATTTCTGATTTTCAGTACTATAGTCTTACTGCTTACTCTACCGATATCCTTTGGTGTCTTGAAAACCACAGTGCTAAATCTTAGCCAATTGTTTGTAATTTTGCAAAGAGTATGAATATTTCTAACATTCTGGGACCCAAATTCTTCAAGTCAACATGGCACATTAGATTAGATGAGTTTCTGTAGGGCAATGAGTTTAAAACTTAATGAAGTGTGAAAGTGTTTTGCTACAAAAAACACTACGCAAAATATGGATATTGGTCATGAGATGAATATTATAATGTTAAAGAGGAGTATATTAGTATATATTAATTTAATCTCAGTGTCATTTCAGATATCTGTTAGTTTCTTAGACTGACCAGCCTAATAAGTTGTTCATGTCTTCAGGAAACAAAATAAAATTCCTTTAGGATCAGCTTAATAAATTATGAACAGCTATTATGCTTGTAATTAAAGTCATGTTACCCAAGACCTGACTGGTCCCTAATGAACACAGCTGTTTTGACCTGATTGGCTGGTGACACAACAACGTGTTAACCACAGTTAAACAAAATGGGAATACCATACACCTTGAACATCCCACAATGCTTGAGCTGTGTGAATAATACTGTGTGGATGTCATGGTTTAAGCAAAGCCAGCAATCCAGAACCGCGCAGCCGTTAGCTCAATCCCCCCCCCCCCCCCCCCCCCCCCCCCTTTCTTTCCCCTGTTTCAGGAGGGATGGGGAGGAGAATCGAAAGAAAGTAACTGCCAGGGGTTGAGATAAGAACAGTCCAGTAACTAAGGTATAACACAAACTGCTACTGCTACTACCAATAATAATAATGATAACGGAAATAACAAGGGAAGAGAATACAACCGCTCACCACCTGCCGACCAATACCCAGCCCCACCAAGCAGCGATCGAACCCTTCTGGGTGACTGCCCCCAGTTTATATAGTGGGCATGACATGCTGTGGTATGGAATACCTCTTTGGTCAGTTTGGGTCAGGTGTCCTGTCTCTGCTTCCTCCTGGCTTCCCCTCCTCCCTGTCAGAGCATGAGACTCAGAAAGTCCTTGGTCAGAGTAAACATTACTGAGCAACAACTAAAACCATCGGTGTTATCAGCGCTGTTCCCAGGCTGAAAGTCAAAAGCACAGCACTGCACCAGCTACTAAGGAGGAGAAAAAATGACTGCTACTGCTGAACCCAGGACAGTGGGTAATCTTGCTATAGATATTTTAATATAGCATGTGCCGTGTCATAGATAAACTTGCTGGTTTGTGGATGAATTAAATTCACTTTCTATCATATTATGGTTTTGGTTTTTTTTTTAATGGAGTCACAAATATTCTGTTATCCAGACTGAAACAGATTTGACTTACAGTATGTTCCACTCATATAGGTATTTGTCTGCCCATTTTCTTTAGAGCACTCATTCTATATTCACAAACTGCAGCTTTGCTTTCAGGATTTTACTAAATTGCTTTTCTTACAATGGATTTTTTCTACAACTGTGTAAAATCTTTGTTATTTCATTCAGCAATTAACCCAATTAACATGGCATTAATGTTTGTTTTAGAAGTATCTGTGAATAACTATTAAAACCTACTAGAATTAGAAAAAATTTGTTCATTAAGTCAGCAAAACTGTAAATTGGGAGCTTGGTTCATTACTCTGCTGTAAAGTGTATGTGATCTTGAAAAAAGAGGAAAAGTAAGAATGATCTATGATATATGCTTGGCTTTAATTTTCTCCCAAATTCTTTGTGATACTGTTTGTTGATAAATGCAAGACACATGAGAAAGGCAGTCTTCAGGATTACATAACAACAAATACCAATGCTGACAATACCTTATAAAGTAAGACTGAATTTTCCCTAGATATGTGTATCGTATGACTGAGAACACTGGCCTTTCATAATCCATCATACATTATCACAGTGCTGTATCATTAGCAATATGTGACAAAGGAATGAAGTATTTATGTCCAAGCTTGGTAGAGCTTGTTAGGGCTGAGCAAAGCAATCCGAGTTTGCCCTCAAATCTCTCTCCATACAGCCCATTCTTTATGGTATCAGTTATTAGTGTACCTAAAGTTAGTTAAACTGCCCAATTAAGGAAGTGCTGTAGTCTCCATTTTGGACATACGAAGCAGAAGGTCAAGCAGGTGAAGACTTACATGCCAGCTGTCACAGAGAAATTCATGGGCAGGGTAATTTGTAATGTGTGTCTGTAACTGGATGACAGGCTTCAGCTCTGTAATCAAGTTTCCTGCAGCCTACCCTGACCAGGTAACATCAGCAGCTCTTTTTCTTGTGCAGAAATACTGCTCAAAGAGATGTTATGCCACTTTTGGTGTTTGGGATTCTCAGGGGCTTGAATGTATCCTTTCCACTAACCTGCTATGGTCAGTTTAAGGGCTGCTGATATTAAAAAAAAGAGTTAGTGGAAAGAAGTCTCCCTTGACTGTCATTATCATTGCCCATTTTATGGGCAGTAAGCAGCAAAGAGGCAGCTGCCATCGAGGGTGGGGAAACACAATATAAAAAGGCATCAAGAACATCAGAGATTAAACCAGTTTAATCTCCGAGTGACAGCTCTCAGTGACAGCTATCTATGAAACTGGATGTATTAGAAAACAGTTCCCCAAGTGGAAGTCCAGCTGTGATATTTTCTAAATTTTTCAAGGCATGCTTTAAAAGAAAAATCAGCCCAGAAAACATGCCCGATGCTTTTTTTTTTTATGAAAAAGATATTTCATGGCTATTTCCAAGTCCTACTCTTTGGCCTCTTCTCTTTGAATTCAACATTACTCTGAAAAGTGCAGAAAAAGTGCAACAAAATTTACATTTTTAATAGGAGAGATTCTTTTAAATATGCTTATTCATTTTAATTACATGTATTTCTGTCTGTTAAGCATTTGAATTCTATAGTACCATGAAAGCCATTAGTGATCCTTTTTTCTGGTTTTGTTTCTCCTCTCCAATTTCTAAATAGGGTATGTTTAGAAAAAAAGCTCACTTTCAGAAAACAAACAGTTGGGTTATTTTCGTCAGTACTGAGCTAATGTTGTACTTAACAATTATATCATTCCCGCTACTTTACAATGCCTTTCTAATTACACTTAAAGTATAGCTTTTCCCTTTTGTGTTGGTACATTGAATGTTTCTTCACAACTGCCTAGTTTTCTTCCAGTACTGCCAGCTACTCCTTTAAACTTTAACTACACACAAAACTTGTATTTTCTGTGAAATGTCAAGAAATGTAATTAACTTTTCTTTGACCTCTTCTCTGCCTTAAGTATACTGCTTTAGAGTCCGTGTATAACAAAGAGTTTTCTTTTGCATTGCACAAACAAGCTGATATACTGAGAATAAGCCTTAACACATATACGTCAGGATTGACATGTGTGTGTACCTTTGTATGTGCAATATTTATAAGTATATATTTGTATGCATGTACACACAATATAATGAACATAAAGATGATGTATATCATGTACATACAAACTGCAAATATATTAATAGTATCTTTTATTAGCAGGAAGCATGCTTTAGAAATTTGTCCTGAAATGCTCCGTTTGTCACTGTGCGAATCTTTTCCCAGTCGAACCATGTATCCTAAACCAACAAAGTAGATCATAAGTAAGCTTTACATTACAAATGTAAGGCATGCATCGTGTGCAGGAGGTCAGCAGGACCCCCACTTTCCTATTAGGGACTTGAATGCACCCTCCCCTGTAGGGAAGTTGGCTGTTTGGCCCCGGGGCCAGCATTGGCAACACGGCCGCCCAACCTTGCACCAGAGAAACTGCTGTGTAAGAAGCAGCTTTGACGAGGTGAGTAGTTCCGCGGAGGCGCCTTCAGCACCGGAGCGAGGGGAAACACAGCGCCCCGGAGCTTCTATCCCGAACGGCCGCAGCCACCAGCGGAGCCCCGGGGCCTGGACAGGGCGTGCCCAGGAGCCGGCAGCGCAGCCTGGCGCAGCAGCTCACTCACAGAGGGCAGCGCCAGGAGAGAGCCCATTGCCCCGAGCGGATAAACGCCGCCCTGGGAGCGCGGCAGCAGGCGGCGGCGCGGCAGTTTGCGCAGGCAGGGAGCAGCGTCGCGGCACGCTTCGGAGGTGCGATCAGCCAGCGGTCATCGAGACAGTGCTCCAGGATGGCAGCCTCTCGGCAGAAAGCAAAGAAAACTGGGTCCTCTCTGCTGGCCGGGGAGGACTTGGTGACCGGGCGACCCAGACAGAAGGCCCTCTTAAACATGCCCAGGTGTCTGACTGTAGTGAGTGCCAGAGCCCATCAGTGATCTTAGATGGTAGCTGTGTGAGATGTGGCCAGGTTGATGATTTTCTTTGCATGGTGGCACAGCTACTAGAAGAGGTGGAATGGCTAAAGAACATAAGGGAATATGAGGAGGAGACTGATGGGTGGACCCACACTCCACCAGCCCTGGGAGAAGCAAGCCAGCCACCTGAAAACAAGAACTTCATGATCTCTTACCCTCTTGCCATGAGGCAGATGGAAGGGACCTCAGAGGCAGGGGAGGTTGGTAACAGGTTACTCCTCGGAGTAGGCAGCATATAACTCCCCAGCTCATGTCACCTTCCCAAGTACCCCTTTATAGCAGGTTGGAGGCCCTGGTACTTCAGGATCAAGAAAGTGGGCAAGATGATGCTATCCTTTATTAGTCTTCCAGGTGGGCAATGAAGAAATCTCTTCAAGAAGCCTGAGGGGACTCAAGAAGGACTTCAGGAAACAAACTGGGGGCGTTGGGGTGACTGGTTCAGGGGCTGGGAGCCCAAGTAGTGTTCTCATGCTTTCAGCCAGTCACAATGATAATGATTACATCAGAAAAATGTCACTAATTAATTCCTGGCTCTGTGACTGATGTCAGCGCCAGGATTTCGGGGGTTTTGACCATGCGTCAGCCTACATGGCACTGGGCCTGCTGGAGGCAGATGGGGGTCCCAGACGGGAAAAAGAATCCTAGCCCTGGAGCTAGCAGGGCTTATAAAGAGGGCTTTAAACTAGGTTTGAAGGGAGAAGGGGATAACACTAGGCTTGCTAAACATGAGCCATGGGGTAGAATGCTGCTGTTGGAGCCTAGATCCATGGGGCAGTTTAAATGCTTTTACACCAATGTCTGCAGCCTGGGGCAACAGGAGGAGCTGGAAGCTGTTGTGCAGCAGGGAAATTATGACATAATCACCATCACAGAAGCATGGTGGAATGATTCGTATGATTGGAGTGCTGCAATGGATGGCTAAAGGCTCTTCAGAAGGCATAGGCAAGGAAAAAGAGGCGGTGATGTTGTATTGTATGTCAGGGAGTGCATTGACTGCCTTGAGCTCAATGTTGTGAGTGAGAAGGCTGAATGTTTGTGGGTAAAGATCTTCACTGATGACCTGGGTGAGGGGTTGGAGTGCACACTCAGTAAATTTGCAGACACCAAGCTGGGTGGGAATGTTGATCTACTGGAGGGTAGGACGGCTCTGCAGAAGGATCTTGACAGGGTGGATGAATGGGATGGGGCCAATTGTGTGAGGTTCAACAAGGCAAAGTACCAGGTTCTGCATTTGGCCCACAACAACCTCATGCAATGCTTCAGGCTTGGGGAAGAGTGGCTGGAAAGCCTCTCATGGAAAAGGACCTGGGGGTGCTGACTGACAGAGCTGAACATGAGCCAGCTTGTGCCCAGGCAGCCAAGAAGGCCAATGGCATCCTGGCCTATATCAGGAATAGTGTGGCCAGCAGGACCAGGGCAGTGATCATGCCCCTGTACTGGGCACTGGTGAGGCCACACCTCAAATCCTGTATTCAGTTCTGGGACCTTCACTAAAAAAGAGATACTGAGATGCTGAAGTAGGCCCAGAAAAGGGCAATGAAGCTGGTGAAGGGTCTGGAGCACAAGTGTGATTAGGAATGGCAGAGGGAACTGGGGTTGTTCGGTCTGGAGAAGAGAAGGCTCAGAGGTGACCTAATCATTTTCTACAACTACCTGAAAGGAGGTCGTAGTGAGGTGGGGATCAGTCTCTCCTTCCAGGTAACAAGTGATAGGATGAGGTAACAGCCTGAAGTTGCACCAGGGTAGGTTTAGGTTGGATATTTGGAAAATATTCTTCAGAAAGAGGGTGCTCAGTCATTGGAACAGGCTGCCCAGGGACATGGTGGAATCACCATCTCTGGAAGTGTTTAAAAACCATGTAGATGAGGCCATCAGTGACATAGTTTAGTGGTGGTCTTGGCAGCCCTGAGGTAATGGTTGGATATGATGATCTTAAGCGTCTTTTCCAACTTAGCTGATTCTATGATTCTATTCTATGATTCTGTAAGTGAAAGCCTGTCCCTTTTGCTTGGAAACTCCTCTTAAGCCCAGGTCTTTGCTCAGCCTTCACTGTAGCTACCCTTCCCATGCCTGGCAATGTCCTTTCATGTTTCCAGCCCTGACTTCCTGACCTGCCTTCATCCCAGACTTGAATTATCTCTGTGGGTTTGTCTGGCTGCCACTGAGCTGCAGCTGGTCTTGTTTGCTGTCTCTAGACCTGATCCTGTTACTGACTTGCTGACTCAACTTCTTGACTTGACCTTGGACCTGCTATGGACTTGTCTGAGGATCAGGATTCTAAGCTGAACCTTGTTACTGTTGCTGGACCTGTCCTGCTTCCCTTGTTAGGTTATGGTGAGCCTGTGCTCGTTGTCACTGCCCCTGCCTGCCTTTCTCTCATGTTTAGCTCGCAGTTTCCCTTGTTGAGCAGCCTTCTTCTGCTGCTCCCTGATATTAGGCATATAATAGATATTTTTTTAAATCCAGACATAATCACAGACATAATTTACCTTAATTTAGATTTGTGTTACTAAACTTGGTGATCAGATTCCTAGAAGCATTTCAAGTTGAGCAAGCAAACATGGGAAATCACATTTAGATGAAGTTCTAGCCCTGAAGCTCCTTATGTATTTAAGCTTTTTAATAAATTCATGGCAGGGCATAAATCAGGTAGCCAGAGGCAGAAGTTATCAGATTTACACCCATTTTGAAAAGTACAAAAGATGTAGGTGAACATTGTTTTACCTACCAGTGACTTCATCCTGAGAAGGCTCAGCAATCCCCATTTTCTATAGTGATTGTCTGTACATACTCAGGCAACAAGCTTTTGGTTGTATTCTCATTCATCACATGTCTGCCGGCATGCTCAATGTTGGTCAAGAGTTCTTCCTAGAGTTAGAGAACTTCAGGAAGGGTGCTATTTTTAGTGTCTTGGGAAACAACATTTGGCATTGACCAAACTCTGGTATTTTTAACTCCTCTCTTCTCTAACATCATCCCATTTCTGGATATGTTATTGGAACAAAAGAACCATTTGGATGATCATCTCTATGGGCTTTCTGGAAGAAATGGTTGACTTTGAAGTTTATGAGAATGAAATTAGTAGTGAGGACATTACATGTAGAGATACATATGATGATAAGTAGATGGAGCTGGAGTAACTGAGGCAGCTGAGAGAATACTTTGTATGGTGTTGCTTGTAGCAACAAAATTCTCAATTTGGACATATGTATTCAGAAAAATATTAGATGAAGAAAACTAAAATCTCTCTTCCTGTCATATCCTTTGTTATGTACTATTATATTTTATGTATGTGATCTAAGGCAAAAATGAAGTTAGCTCAGTAATTTATAAGTTGATAAGTAGGAGATAAGATCAACTGCAGCTGCGTATTTCTGTAAAAACAGTGATTAATTTAAATCAAGTCCTTGAATTGTTTATGAAACAGCAGAAGTCAGAAATCTTTCAGGAGAATATTTCCTATATGGTGTTTTTTGTCCAAATTTATATTATTTTGCATTAGCATTTTGACGTTCTTTTTAAAAATAGAGACCAATATAGATTTCTAATGCTCCATTATAACTTCATCAGTTTTGGTTGTAAAAGCTGCGTCACCATAAAAGTAAAATAAATTTTTGTGGGTTTTTATACCAGTTTTCTCATTTTGGGAACTAACATTCTTAGTGTTAAAAATAATATCAGAGAAAAAACTAATTGAAGAGCTGCAAAAGACAGTTGGAAAAATTATTCAAGGTAAAAGTTAAATCAGTAATACTGCCCAGAAATGGAAAAATCTAAATACATTTCTTGATAACATTATAATAGATTTAATTATCTGCTATTGAAAAAAGTCTTACTAAGCATTTTTAGATTAGTTTTGCCAATTATTTGACCCGGCATAGTTTTATAATTTAGATACAGGCATCATTTGTGGAGCAAGAGTGAAAAATAAACATCCTTCAGAAACTCCTGTGTGAATGTTGGTCAGTTAGTCATATGACTATTTAATTGGACCCCTCCACCTTTTGTGAACCGATTGCTGGGTGAAACAACATGTTTCAAGTTCAGCTTTCAAAGATTTCCTTATAATTGTGGGTTTGTGAGTGTTTCAAATGAATCACCAAAATAGTATCTCTGTGTGTAGGTGTTTGATATAGCTGATTCAGATAATTCTAGGATGAAGGGTGGGGGAGAGGTGAGGAAAGATGGAATTCAGACTTACCCCTTCTACAGCTGTGGCAACATTTGTGTCATACCAGAGGATTTCTGAATGTTTTGAATTTATGTTGATGAGCCCTCCTTATTCTTTAAGTAAGAAGTAGCTTGATAGATGCACTCTATAGGAACTCCTGATTTCACTCTGTTTTTTAAATGTTTAATGAGATTATATTTGCAATGAGGCAGTCTCTTGAAACATGTTATTTACACATAGCCATGAGTACTCTTTAGCAGATTTGCAGCTCAATTCTACTCCTGCCAAAATGCAGAATCTCTGCTAGTTTAAGTGACATCAAAATTTGGCTCCTGATCCTTAAATATAAAGCATCTCAAGGGTTGTTCTCCATAACACACTCATAGTCTGTACATAACTCACTGCAAACTGATGTGCCCTTCTCCTGGCAGGCTGTAAAGTAGTTGGATCTGGGGTTCATGACTGCACACAGGATATTTGCAAACTAGGTATCGCTTACAAAGCAAGGAGGATAGCATGAAACTTCCTACTACGAAGGATGAAAATAGGGTGTGATCACCCTTATTTACTGTTTCACTGTAATTTCAGCTTTTGCTTATATGCTTGAACATTCAATGCTAATTTGACCTCTAGAACTGATATATAAATTGCACTACTGTGTATATCCTTTACTGTATTTTCCAGCAGCATGTGGAAACCAGTCACCTCAGAATGTTATTGTCTGGGTGTTGTACAAGAAAATAAAATATAGCAATTCTAAGACAGGGATTTTTTATCTTGCTGCAGAATTTACTACTGATTTTCACTGATTTGTTTCAGACCTGTGTTTTTAATTCACTTTGTACTAAGAAAAGAATTATTCAGTTCTATGAATGCTGTCAGTTACAACTTAGAGTTAAAAGGCTGTTTCACAGATTCACTTTACTGGTATGGATGGAAATCCTAAGCCAAAATCTTATGTTCTTTTATGTTTTCTGTTTGGTTGTCTTGTCTTTGTTTGCTTGCTTGTTTTGGTTTGCTTGTTTGTTTGTTTGTTTTGGGGGGGGGGGTTGGTTTTGGTTTTTTGAGCTTTTTTCAAACTACTGACATTTGTTGGAGTAATTCTCTTCTGTGTGAACAGCCATAAGACCTTTATGGTGAAGAAATTGCCTCCAACTCTAGGTGATGAGTAGTCTAACGTAAGCAAGATTTGGCCCATTTGTTTAATTCTGTTGAACTGAATTGCCTTTTATAAAAGCAGCATTCAACAAATTCATGTACTACAGCAAATGCACTGATCCCAGTTGTCCTTTTGTAGAACAGTGTGTGTCAGCTCTTCCGCTGAGTATCTCCAGTGGAGATACTCCAGGTAAAAGCATTAGTTATAGGGAATTTGGGCTTTATTTTTAGGAGTAAGTTAAGTTATGTGGTCCATGGGATAGCCCTGTAGCCCAATCACAGCATGTTTGTATTCACTAACTTCATGAGCTCTTTTACTTTGTTTCATAGAGCACTGCCTTTTTTAAGCATTATGTTTCTAAGCTTATGAACAAGTAAAATGTGTTTTCCTTCGAAATACAGTTTCTTGTATTTAAAATCTCTGCAATCCAGTATATTATTTCTTGCTGATTTAGCACTGTTAGAGTTTAGTAAGAACATGAGGAGAGGAGAACTGGTGAATTCCTGAAGCACCAAATAATCATCAAATAATTTGCCTTCTGATGCAGATTAGGATGCCCAAATTAAAATACTTCCAGAAATGCAATTCTGAAGGAGCTTTTGATATATATAAGGTTCAAAATCTGTCCAGATGATTCAGAAGATATAATAGAAAAGAAACTGATCCAGGTTTTGAAGTATTTTATGTTCAGCATTAAAAAATTAAGGAAAGGCTCCTTGAGGTGCTATCTGACTAGAAGAAATCCAAGAAAAATTAGATTCTTTTCATTAACTTAATCCAGAATGAGCAATGCCTGCGCAAAGCCCACTAGATGTGTTTAATGGTGTTTATTTAATTCCACTTCTTATAAGTGTTTTGTATAGACCTACTTCTTAACTCCTGTTATTTTTTTATCTTCAGAATTTGAGGGTTTTTTTGTCTTTATTCTGGTCTTTGATTGAATGTCGGAGCAATATATGTAATGAAAAAAGTCTTCTGTGAAATTTCTATTGATCTTGGGATTAATTTGTTTTCTCTTAGAAATTCAGTAGAATAAATACACTTGTTTCACCACCTTATATGGAAAAAATTAGAAATAAAACAATTAATAAGTAACACTGTTCAAGTGTAGCCCATTACATTTTCATTTTTACAGATTCTTCGTGAAGCTAGCATATCAACTCATATTTCAGCTCTGTGATATGTTCTAGCTTCACACTACACACAATGTTTGCAAGTCTCTTCAGATGCTAATACAGGCCATAGGAAAGCTTCAGTCAAGTTGTGATTAACATAGCTTTTCATTATTCCTTAAGTACGTATATGAAATTCAACACCCTTGGGCATCATATGCATGATTGAGATACCTGCAGAAAGACTGTGGGTTTATGACTGAATGACCAGATTATTTACATGATTTGTACAGATTTTAAATTCTAAAATACTCACTTGAGCATACTCTCAATTTAAAAAGTAATCCTGGCATAATTTCATTGTATCTTCATGCCATTTACCTAGTCCCAGAGAATATACCTCAGAGAATACAGGTACAAATATGTAGCTATGAAAATATAGGTTCATTGCACAGCCTCTAGACGCTTCAGCACTGCCTGTCAGGAATATGAAAAGGCACCTTACAAATTTTATTTAGATGGAAACATGGCGTAATCTATATGCTGTGTTGTGGGTAAAAGAGCTTTAAAACTGGTTTTCACCAGTTCATCATGCCACAATAGAAATGTTTGTTAGCTTTTTAAAAGAAGGTGTATTTAAGTAACAAAACTGAATATATTCAACATGAGATATGTAATGTAACATACTAACAAGGCAAGTTACATTGTAGCAGGGTTCTCAATTCTAGGTCATATCCCTGTTCACATAGAAGACATTGTTTTCACAGTACACATTGAATTGTATTTATCACCTTTTAAATTCATCTGCCATTTTATCAATCAATAGGTGAAAATAATGACATACTTTGTATTTCTTGCAGCCCTCTTTCACTTTTATGATTTTGAATGACTCCTCCCTGGGTTAAGTTCATATTTGTGTTTTGTGATCAGGAATTTTCTTCCTAGAATCTGCATGGTGTCCCCAGTATAGGGGACAATATGTATCAGGCATGCTGGGGAGGGACTCTTGATTAGGGACTGTGGTGATAGGACAAGGGGTAAGGGGTTCAAACTTAAAGAGGGGAAGTTTAGATTGGATATGAGGAAGAAATTCTTTACTGTAAGGGTGGTGAGGCACTGGAATGGGCTGCCCAGGGAAGTTGTGAATGCTCCATTGCTGGAGGTGTTCAAGGCCAGCTTGGACATAGCCTTGGGTGGCATGGTTTAGTGGGAGGTGTCCCTGCCCA
This sequence comes from Ara ararauna, assembly GCA_028858755.1. NCBI lineage: Eukaryota > Metazoa > Chordata > Aves > Psittaciformes > Psittacidae > Ara > Ara ararauna. The sequence continues at coordinate 83,003,818 of CM054410.1, forward strand.
TGGCAGGGGTGTTACAACTAGATGATCTTGAGGTCCTTTCCAACCCTAAGTATTGTATGATTCTATGAATTGTGCTCAAGTATGATGTATGCTGTAGTATTGTGTAAACCTAAAAGAATAAGCCACTCTGAACAGTACATGACAGTATCAGAAATCACTTTAACAAGTGATCAAACACAGAAGCAATATGTTTGAAAAAGAAGCAAATTTCAAATACATGCTGAATATGATTCAGAAGTCATCACAAGTTGTACATTAACATGCATGTTAAAAAATTCTAAACAGTTAGTAACTTTTTTTTTTTTTTTGGTTAACCTTTTATTGCCCTGAAGAAAAATAGGATTTATCTTGTTGTAAATTTAGGCCTTGGTGCTGCAGAGATTTACAGCGCTGAATAGGACTGTTTTATACAGTCTACAGTATTCCTCAGAGATTCAACTGAACATAGTGTTTAGTTGACATCATGCAGTAGTCTTTGCAGAAATGAAGCCTAAATCTTTTATTATATTTAGATACAGAGGTGTATGAATTACAAATTATTTTCAATACTAATTAGGAGAACAGTGCACATGTGCAGTGCAACCATTTTATTTCTCATGTCTAAGACACAATATCTTATATAGACAAGTCCAGAAAAGAACAAGAAATGAAGTTGTGGCTTGAGGAGATGATCTGTTCAAGGTCAGTGCAGCAGGTCTGCAGAAGACCCTAAACTAGGATTGAGGAGATGCACATTTAATGTTCCTTCTTGTCCAGGAAGCCACTCATTCCTGGCAATCAGATTTGAAATTTAGGCAGCAGTAAGACAAGAGAGAAACATGTTCTGTGAAGAAAGTGAGAGACTTGTTTTTCATGTCTGTATCATGACCAAAAGTATTTAGGTATTAATATTCCTCCAGTTGGTAGAGTATTTAATCAGCTGATAATGTTGCTCCTGTTTACATTATATGAAGATACATTTAGCAATTCTTTACTTTCAGTTCTAGAAGAGGTAGAGGATATTTTTTTAGCCTTTACCTGTCACTTTTTTTGTTCATTTGTTTTGGTTTTTTGTTTAATGAGGCCACAGGAAAACATGGTCTGATATATATTATGTGTATGAATCAGGGCCAAATAGGCTGATTTAAAAAGTGATTTTTATTTGACAGCAAAGAAGTATCAGATTTTTCCCTTTTAGTGTAGTTCTTTTTATGTTTGTTGAATATTTCCAATTAGATGTAGCTAAGCATTATGATACACTATCTTCAGGGTCAGATTCAGACAAGTATCTCATATATCATTAAAGAAAACTTGAAGAAAAAATAAAGAAAACTTAATTATTCTTTGTCTTTTAGACAAACTGTAGAAATATTTTTCTGCCTCTGTCACTTGTAATCATAATGAATTCCTTCTGTTCATTTAAGTGATCTTTTCCTGCTGTTCCTTATTTGAAATAAAGAGGTGTCCAAATGTCTTATTCAGGACTGGGTCCTATTCTGCTAGGTTATTGTGCATGGGTGTAGTCTGAAAAGTTTATACACAGCATACAATAAAATACAAAAGTGCTTTAGTGACTGAGGTAAGCTGTTTACCACAGTAGCTCACAGGACTCATTGCTGAGGATTAACCCTAAATATTTCTGTGCACTTTATATTCTTTTCATTTCCCATTGCCTCATTAAAATGCAATATGTACAAAGTCATATTCCAGGTCTTTCAATAGAAAAAAACTTTGGTCTGTGATAGCTGTAAATGAGTACGTCATGGAGTCTCTACAGAGAACTAGCAGAGAAGCAGATGTCATAAGCTTAATTGCAGCTTATTCTGCTTTGGATCTCCTCACCAGCCCACTTTTACCCTGAAACCACACAAACAATAAAGCTGATGCTAAGGAAGTGGCAGAGTCCGCAGACAAGTGGAAGAGCTGTTCTCTGCAGTAGCAACACAGTATTAGTTCAGTAACTTGACCATGAAACTGCACAACTTTACTTCTGTGAATAAAATTCCTGGGCTTATCCTTTAGTCTATCTGCCTGTTTCTGTGAAATGCCTGGAAACCTACCATGTGAGCCTTCCTCTGTCTAATGTGGTAGGCGAGGAGGTATGTGCCTGCTATGGTGGCCCTTTCTCTCTGGAATCTTAAGATGGGTTTAAAAAACCCCTTGAGTCTGTCTGTTGTGCTTGTATCACACTGATTTATTTTCCTCAGCATTTTAGTCCTGTATATACAAAACCTAAGTGTGGTGGTGTTTTTTGTGTCAGAATTAGTTTCTGTTGTGGTTTAAGCCCAGTCGGCAACTCAGCCACACAGCCCTTGCTCACTCCCCCCGCTTCCTCCCCCCTGCTTCAGGAGGGATGGGGAGGAGAATCAAAAGAACGTAACTGCCACGGGTTGAGATAAGAACAGTTTAGTAACTAAAGTATAACACAAACCACTGCTGCTACCACCAATAATAATAATGATAAGGGAAATACAAGGCAAGAGAACACAGCTGCTCACCACCTGCCGACCGATACCCAGCCCCACCAAGTAGTGATCGAACTCTTCTGGGTAACTGCCCCCAGTTTATATAGTGGGCATGACGTGCTGTGGTATGGAATACCTCTTTGGTCAGTTTGGGTCAGGTGTCCTGTCTCTGCTTCCTCCCAGCTTCCCCTCCTCCCTGGCAGAGCATGAGACTCAGAAAGTCCTTGGTCAGACTAAACATTACTGAGCAACAACTAAAACCATTGGTGTTATCAGCGCTGTTCCCAGGCTGAAAGTCGAAACCACAGCACTGCACCAGCTACTAAGACGTAGAAAAATGACTGCTTCTGCTGAACCCAGGCCAGTTGCTACATTTGCTCAAGAGCACACAAGGAGCCTGTCTTCTGTCCTAATCATGTCAGTAAAACAGAGTGGGGTTGGTTGAAGATGCATTTTATATGCAGAGATGTTCCTATTAGATAGTCAACAGTAAATAGATAGAAACAATATTTTCCTATCATTCTTGTTGTGTCACACAAACAGTCTTTTGTTCCCACAGGAAAATTTTGAAATCTTTGTTTTTCCTGTATATTGTACATGGCAAGTTTGGTTTATTAACCAGGAGTTGCCATTTTCTAACACCAGGTACAATTTTCTAATGCTAGGATTACTGAAAAGGACAGAAAAGTAATACATATTTCTTTTCTACTTCTCCAGTTGTGTTCACACTTGACAGCACTCCATGCATAGTTCATCCAGTCTTTTCCCCCTGGATAGCTGATCAATAAGCCAGTTTCCTTGATGTTTGAGTCTTTCATTGAACAACAGATGAAAGGAAAAGCATTTCAGAGCGTAGGGAAACATGCATATAAACTCACAATATTGACAGAAGACTCCAGGGCAGAACTACCAAAGCAGAAATTGCAACTCTGTGGAAGCCACACACTAGGCATGTGCTGGCTACAAGGCAGACAGTGGCGATGTCTGCCCATTACCCTACCTTCTATTACGGGTATACTGCATGGTTTAACACATTTTGGAAATGAACCTGAGACTCTTATTGGTTAATGAAGCTGGTGGAACATTTGATGATTTTTAAAAGTAGCTTTAATATGGAGTCCTACCTGCTCTCTTTACTTTCTCTCATGTCTTCACTCTGGTGGTACCGCTGTGTTTGTCACACTACACACTTTGCCAGTGAAATTGCAGGTAAATGCATATAAAGGAAGAAGCATTTCCATGTTCTTTATTCTACAGTGGCTGTTAAACCTAGTGCAACAAAGTTATGCTATCACTTTCAGTCCTTCATGCCACTGCATTAAAAATACAGTTGGTAATGGTAATAAACATAGAACACTCCTACTCTTCATAGAACCGGAGTCCAAAGAAACACTTTACAAGATAATCTAGTTTATCAATTTCTCCCAAGACAAATTAATCAATCATCTTCAAATAGATGCTTTTCTTAAAAGCCATGGATGGTGGGGATTCCGCCATCACCCAAGGCAATTCGTTTCAATGCTTCACTCTCCTCATGGTTAGGCGTTTTTCCACTCAGGGACATGAATCTTGCTTGTGGGGCTTCCTAGACCAACTTCACTTCCTTCACCCTGTTCTCCACGCGCAGTCTTTGCATATGGAGTGCAGGCAGCTTTGCACTGTTGCTGTGAAGTGCTCATGGCCCGTGCTCCAGGAAGACAGCAGGCAGGAAGGATGGAGAGATCTTTCGGTAGTTGGAGGGCCTGTTGCAACCCATTCTGAAACAAGCCATCTCATACGCTCTGCCCTGTCACCACTTCTCACAAAACACTGTCTTCCGAAATAAGTGCATCTGTGGATGTCACTATTTCTGTTTTTCCCTTATATCGGGTAAAAGGGGCTTGTTTTCGCAGAGGCTTCCCAACCTTCCCCGCGGGGGGGCGAGGGGGGGCGGTTCTGTGCCTCCCTCTCTCCTGCTGCCTGCGGCAGGGGTCCCCCTCCCCTATCCCCACGCCTTCAATTATTGATGGTGGCGTCGGCCGCCCGCGCTTGCCTCAGCGCCGCGCCCCCCTGCACCCCTCTGCGCTCCCCCTCTCTCTCCCCAGCCCTGCCGCAGAGGCTTCACCGCAACGCGAAGCCCACCCCGCCACTTCGGTCCGCCCCTCCTCTGGTCTGTCACGCCTGGCGGCTTCTCCGGGAGGCTCGGCGCTCCCTCCCGCATCAGCTCGCCGGGAGCAGGAGGCAGGCGGGGAGCGGAGGAGCCGGGAACGCCCCGCAGCCCAGTCGCGCCGCGGCTTTCCGCCGCTGCCCCGCCGTTCGGTAAGTGGTGCTCCGGGCAATCAGACGGCCGCTGCCGCTCCCGAGAAACTTTTCCCTTTTTTCTTTCTTTCTTTTCTTTCTTTTTTTTTTTTTTTTTTGGGGGGGGGACGACTTCAACTTTTCCACGGGACGTTCGGGGGGTTTGCTCTGCCGGGGTGAGGGAAGAGCTCCCTGCGGGGCACGTCGGGTGGTGCAGGGAGCTCGGGGTTGCCTCGCGTCTCGGCTGTGAGCGGAGGAGCAGACTGTGCTCGGCTGCTGCTCACTCCAGCTCTACCAGGAGCTCGGTCGGTCTTCTGCGCAGTTAGACTGGGTTGCACAGATCCGAGCGTCTAATCTCTGCTCTTGAAGCTGACCGGCATATTAAGGCTGGCAGAACTTTTGCACGCTAGGGGAGCAACAACCAGGGGTGTTGAGGTTCGTAGACTCCAGATGTTTGAAGAAAACATGCTTACAGATGTCCTAGCGGTAAGGATGGTGAGGAGAATCAAAGATGCAGGAAGAGTGTCAAGGCTCCAGCTCCTTAGGGAACCGACACTTTCTAAGATGTGTTTAGAGGAGAAACGGTAGGGTTTGTGGACCCTGCCACAGAAAAACCAACCAACCAACCAAACCCAAAACCCAAAAAAACCCAACACCACCCCCCCCACCCCCCCCCAAAAAAAAAAAAAAAAAAAAAAGAAACCAAACCCCAAAAAAAACCCCAAGAACCCCAAACAATTTAGGTGTTTTTGAAAACTATGTTGCTTTTCTCACTCTAGGTTGCGTCAAGGGCTGTAACTCATACTGACTATGTTGGGAGAGTAGTTTAGCATTCGTGACCCATAGAGGGGAGGGTGGACTCTGTTACAGCTTTAGGAAAGAACTTTGCCAAAACACACATTTACTGCTTTCCTAGTGCTTTAGGGATTTAGATCCTGAGATGGTTCTAGCAGTATATGGGCAGGGGAGCGCAGAGAAGTCACAGTCCTAATCAGAGGGTTAGGAAGAGCCTTGGGATGGTGACTTTTTTGGGGGTGATTCCATCCAATTTAAAGAGGGTGGCAATGCAGAAGAGCCTGAGGGGTGCAAAAAAGCGAAAGAGCAGGCCTGGCAGTCCTGAGTGGAGGCAGGACACCCCAGGGACCTGAGGGCTGATTGAAATGGGGATAACAGAGCATGGAGGTCGCTGACAAGTCTTAGGAGCTTAATCCTGCCAAGCAGTGTGGGTGAAGTGCGAGTGGGGGGCGAGAGTGGGAGCTGAGTCATGGGGCAGCCATGGCACATCTGTACAGAAATGGGGAGGCTGAGGTGAGAAGGAAAAGATGAGAAAGAAGCACATAAAGATAGGCAGGGAGGAGGCAGATCATCTCTTCAAAAGAAGCCGAGATCATCGTGAGACTCCTGTGATTGATAGCACCCTGCTCTCCTTACAGGGTTAGGAGGCTGATGAGCATAACTCTGGTGGAGGGGGTGGCAGATTGCAGTGGTTAGTACAACACAAGGGAAACCTACTCAGCCAAACACAACTGGTACTGCTGATACTTGGGCTGCATTGCGCTGCAGTGCAGGGAGCTCACAGCAACTTCTGCCTTAGGAGGGAGAGGGAGATGCTGAATTGATCTGTAGAGGTGGCACAAACTGCCAAAATGACTGCTTTGTGGGGGAATTGCAGATAGAACTGGAAGCAGAGATGTAAGGAGATTTTGGAAGGAACTTCCTGATGAATTTACAATTAACCACAAAAGATTCAGGGGGAAGAGGGGAGAAGAAAGGGGCCAGAGGGAAGAAAAAAAAAAGAAGAAAAAAAAACCCCAAACCAAAACCAGCAACACCCAAAACAAATGAAGTTCTTCAATCAGAAAAATTGTAAATGGTATACTTCTGCTGCTTTCCTCTGAGTTCTGTATGGGAAAGAGCCCTGTTTTTACTATGCCATATGTCCTCCTGAATTATTGAATTTTACAATGGTCTTCTTTGTCTTATTATTTGTTCTTTGACTGTTGTCCCTGTGGGAATGAAAACTACTATTGCACTATTTTGTGCAATATTCGTAATTTTCCCTGTAACTGTGCATTTATTCAGCATTTTGATAGAGAAAAAGGCACCATGATAAAGCTGAGACCCCTTTTCTTCCATTCCCTCTCACCTAGCCATTTTCTGCAATTTTGTGGAATGATAACATCCCATAAATGTTAACGTTGAAGCTTACTGATTTGGTCCTTTTTTTTTAAAAAAAGGATATTTTTCTCTAATGTGGGAGTGAGAAGCTTTTCTGTATTCCAGAGAAATTCAGAATACACTAAAATACAGTCACAGTAAGTTCCAAATAGACTTTCATTTGTGTTTGGAGAAAAGCTTTACGTAGGCAAATATTAACAAAAAGACTGTCTGTCAATTAAAATTATTGGCACACATTGAGCCTCCAAACATCTTTAAATGATACTTGAAGAAAAAGAAGAAGAAACTGTTTAATTTCTGTACTTCTGAAGCTGTATTCCTACTGCTTATTCAATAAGGATGACCCCTAATATCAGTGTTGAAGACTAGACATAGACTTTCCCTGATGGAAACTTGATGTAAAATGTCATTACATTCTGGAAAAATAGATTTTTATTTGGCCAAATGATATCAAGCCAAATGTTTTCTGATTATTTATTTGATAAATCTAATAATTTTTTAATGATAGTGAAGCAAAGATGTTTGCTAGGCTTTTTTCTCAGTTGTCAGCAACACACCAGAAAGATGTTTGCAACAAAGGAAAATCAATGAAGCGATCAGTTATGTTTGCAAAACATGGTGTTACCTCAGGTGACAATATGAAACCTATAATCAATTTTGTAAGTGCCTGAGCGTATAAGCTTTTATAAGTTGCTTGCAGTAATGGTGGATGTCAAATTATTTTTTTAATGGTGTGTTCCAAAGCACAGAGGACAAATGTTTACTCACAGTGGTCCTGATCGTCCCATTAAAATTGGTGTGAATTCTATTGTAGATTTTGGTGGGAACCACAATGAATTCAGCTATATAGTTAGCTAGTAGTTTTGTGTGAAAATACTATCAATGGAGATATTTCATTCTCAGTCATATAAAAGTTGTTTCAGCATCACAAGCAGATTACTTGGATTGTATGTTGCTGTGAATCTTTGCAACCCATATGCATCACAGGATGCATATCAATGGTTGTTTAAACAAAAGCTCATCAATTAGATTATATGTGTTTGCAAACCTGTGATAGGGAAAGCACAGCTGCTGCCACCGCCTTCGTATTATGTGGTGTAGTGCATAACATTTTCCTATTGAAACAGAATGAAGACCTTTTTAAAATGATTCAGACTGGATTTAGAGCTTGTCTTGTAAGCAGTAGAATGGAAAAATTAGTTGAAAGTATGCTCGAAGTATTTACACTGGGAAGAAAAAGGCAGTTTGATTTTTCTTTTAAATTAGCTCTTTCAGTTTTTAATTAAATGTGATATATTCTCTAATAGCTATGCTACAAAACGTGGTGGGCCTTTTTTTTCTGTAAAACACCAGTTGATAGTCTCACATTTTAATTCATCTTTGATTTTGTGTGTTGCTACCTGGCTCTTCTGGAGACATCCTAAACATTCAGATTACCCACTTGCCTGTAAATATATATGTTGCTGTCTGTGGTATGTTAGGTTTGGTTTCAAGTCGCTATTTTTGTGTCAGTGAGAGATGAATATGTGTATCATAAATATAATCAAATGCAAATTTCCTTTTTGCAATTATTACTGAAGCTGTTGTCTTCTTATTAAAAACCAAACAGAGAGGGTAAAGCAACGCTGAGCAAATCCTTTCCTCCTCTATGGTTCAAACTCTTAGTCACTTTCCTACCCAGAGAGGCTAATAAAAGTTTAAATGTTGCAGACCCAACAATGAAATTGATTAAGGTATAATGCAGTGTAATGCGATTAGGATACCATAACATCATTTCATTTTTAAGACTGAATTCTTACCTCTGCCTTCATTTCTGCTGGCCAGCTGCTGGCAGTAAAGACCTTCCACGCATCAACAGACCATCAGAGATTTTCATAATTAGGTGGGCATTCCGTCCAAATATTTCTAATTCAACTAAAACTGCACCATATTGAAAATGCGAACGCTACCTACCATGTAATGTAGCTGTTTCAGCATACACAAGGCATATAGCTTTATACTGATCTGAGACTCCTGAAAAATCTGATGTTGCTGCAGCTTCATGTTTCCTTGCCAGCAGCAAGATTTTTTCTTAAGATAAAGCAGCATCCCTGTAGCTGGCTCTCTCATTCTCAGCAGGTTATTTTTGTGGTAGTGGCTGTGTGGATCTAGTTATGTGCTTTGTTCTACAATGATAGCCTGTGTCTCACAAGCACGTCTAGATTTTTGATTGAAAATCCACATTACAGTGAATACAGTTGGTAGCAGCATTAGAGGATGGTGTAGGATTTTTTGTCCCCTTAATGATCGTAGGAGTTTTTCTATAGGAAAAAACATTGTGAAATACATCACAGAAACGTATTCAGAAATACAGTTAAATGTGGAACTGAAAGGCAACCTTGCTCATTGCATCTCATAGGGCCTCTGGATCTTTAAGTGGCACCATTTTTGTGGCACACAGAGCTAGAGGATAAACTTATCTTTCTGCAAAAAAGTGCACTGCTAATCCCAAGAAGATGGTTTTGCCCTGCCCTGCTCTGACATGGCAGGTTTTGCTTTTATCCAGGGATGCCAGCCATTGCCACAGCCTTACAAAGAAGTGGTCCTCTGAACTGCTTCTATGGCTGAAAATGAGTGATTCCTTGGAACAGCAATTCCAGATGGAAGTTGCTGGTATCCAACATGTAGCTTTTTGTCTTTTCTCCTTTATCTGTGTTTCTGTTGGTCAGCTGATTTCTCACATCCTTGCTGTTTGTATAAAATGGGAGAAAATACGTATTCATTTTTATTAAAAAGGAACCACTTGAAAATTCCATCACAAAATATATCCAGGCACCAAACAATAACGATAAGATCAACAGTGTATTTTTCTGTTTCCTGATCATGTTGAAAGCTCTCTGCAGCACACCTGTGATACCTTTCTTGTACTTATATGAAAACACTCGATATTATTCCCTTTTTAATTCTCACACCAACACAGTAATTTATTCGGTACAAACTGTGAAGATCTTATAATGATGGCTTATTAGAGCTTACTGAGAAGTTTACGGATCTGTAAATGTTTAGGGCACTTTGTAAGTCATGCAAGTCTCGTCCCGAAAGGAAAGGTAGAACCAAGTGTTACTGTGGTCCGCTGTGAGTCTAGAAAATGCATATGCTTGATTTTACAGAGCAAAGTTCACCTCAGTTTTTACTGAGCTGGGTTTAATCAACAAATAAAAGAAGGTAATCCTAAATGCAGTTGATGAAGATACCAAATATTAACATTTCATGTGTCTCGGTCTCCTATGTTTCACACTGGCATGTAGCTTGCAGCTGACAGCGGCTTTTGCTTTTGAACAGTATTCTTGTTGATGTCTAGACCCTGCATGAGCAGGACTCACTGCTTGTCTTCATGTCTAGCTGGTGCAGAGACGGCCACTGCCGCCAGGTTCCCTTATCCTTTTAACGTTCTGGCTCAGTGTGAGAGCAGCACCTTATTTTCTAATAACTCAACTGTTATTTCCTCTCAGCTTTGTTAAAGAAATAATGTTCTGGCAACAGGGAGACTGTTAGAGAAGAACATACTTACTGGAATAAGGCATATCGCTAACAAACTCATTAGCTTGTGTGCCTGGAAATGTTACAAGGGCAATCTGTTCAGACAAAAAAAAAAAACAAACAAAAAATACCTCCCAAAAAAAACCCAGGAAAAAAAACCCAAATCAGAACCCTCCCTCTCCCTCCCCACCCCAGCAAAACAAAACCCAACAAACAAACCAAGGAGTATTAAGGCTTGTGGGAATCCCTGCTATGCAGATATAGTCTGTCTTTCCCATGGTTTCCCTTGCCATGCCACATCACCACTAGCTGCAGTATACCGTAGTCATAGTGAAGATATTCAAAATAGCTAGTTACTGTTGCAGACTAGTACACCAGGATGATGCTCTGAACAAGCCACAGACATGCTTGAGGTTATCCTACAGTGTGGGCCACAATGCAGGTAGATTGCCTTCCATTCAAGGCTAACTAGTTTAAAACTTACAAGAAGGTTTCTGCACAGCACTGCTGCAATGCGAAAGAATAATGGAATAATGTGCATTTGAAGGGACTCCTTGAAGTCATAGAATCATAGAATAGTTAGGATTGGAAAGGACCTTAAGATCATCTACTTCCAACCCCCCTGCCAGGGGCAGGGACACCTCCCTCTAAACCATGCCTCCCAAGGCTATGTCCAATCCAGCCTTGAGCACCGCCAGCGATGGAACATTCACAACTTCCCTGGGCAACCCATTCCAGTGCCTCACCACCCTCACAGTAAAGAATTTCTTCCTCATATCCAGTCTAAACTTCCCCTGTTTAAGTTTGAACCCATTACCCCTTGTCCTGTCACTACAGTCCCTAATCAAGAGTCCCTCCCCAGCATCCCTATAGGGCCCCTTCAGACACTGGAAGGCTGCTGTGAGGTCTCCACACAGCCTTCTCTTCTCCAGGCTGAACAGCCCCAACTTTCTCAGCCTATCTTCATACAGGAGGTACTCCAGTCCCCTGATCATCCTCATGGCCCTCCTTTGGAGTTGTTCCAACAGTTCCATGTCCTTTTTACGTTGAGGACACCAGAACTGCACACAATATTCCAAGTGAGGTCTCAGGAGAACAGAGTAGAGGGGCAGGATCGTTTCATCCAGTCCCCATCCCAAAGCAGAGCAAACTCTTAGATTAGATTGCTCAGGGCCTTGCCCTGTCAAAGGCTGAATATCTCCAAAACTCCAGGGCTTCAACTATTCATGTGCTTCACAGGCCTCATCATCAAGAATTTCTTCCTTATTATTAGGTGTTGGTAAGGGGAGCAAAATTGGACATACTAAACTAGATGTAGCTTCACAAGCAGAGAGGAATAATTACTGTAGGTAAAACACTTGCTAATGCATCCCAGGATGTGGTTATACTTCATTACTACAGGTACACTGTGGTGCATAGCAGCATAGTTAAAATGTCATCCCTTTGCCATAATGCTGGCATTGGTACAGGGGCCCTGATTTTGGTTGCGGAAGACATTTCCCATTATCTGTTAGAAAGATGTTACATTACTGTGCAATTTTTGAAGTGCAGTAACCCATTAAAAATATTTTGGGACGACTGCCTAGAAACAGCGTTAAGATAAGTGTCCCACTGAGCTATCAGGTACTATAGGGGCCTAAATCTCAGTTAAGATGACATCCAGAGGGTATCTTCACCCCATTTGTGAGAGGAAGGATGCCACAGATTATTACAGATCTACATTCATACGTATATTGACCAATTTAGATCCCAGTACAACCCACTGTAATTCAAATAAGGTAAATGGAATTGCATACAGTGGGAATTTGGCTTAAGATCTGTCAGTCTGGAGGGTTTATTGTAGAAAAGAGGCTATAGAAGTCATTGATCTTTTTTCTCTGATAATTGTTTTCTCTTTAATTTTAGATAGTCTTAACTACACTGATAAGTAAATAAGCATCTGACCAGAAAATGTGTATGCTTCTAAGATTCTATGTATCCAGGCATGTCTTAAACTTGCATTTAGATAGAACCTATATGGTTAGCCTAGGCAAATGTCCTGATAATTAGCAGGGAAAAATTCAGACGGATATGTTTGTCAGTACCATAGGTAAAAAAATATCCTATATCTCATTTATGGCATACACCAACCTTATAAAACCTTACAAAGGTTATAAAGATTTTAAAAAGAAAAAAAAATATTTTTTATGCACTTTTTGTAGTTTTTTATTGCACCTAAAAGGACTAAATTTGAAAATGACCAAAGGAAAAATTACTTTTATAGGAATTAAAAGCCTTTACCCAAATATTTTATGCATTGCACATTCTTTCAGATATAGCTGCTCTGACGATTTTTCCCCATGTATCTTAGAAAGCTTGTATACTCACATGTATCTGAAGTAAAAACAGGAGAGAAGAGAGCATGAAAACCCAAAGCTACATATATTGTAATAGTAATGTTACAAAAACTGATGGGAAAATTATTGGAATATCTAAATTATTGCTCGTCAGTTACATGATTAGACTATTTACGTGTTAAATTCAGAATAAAGCTTTTCTTTATGATAACCTCTATGGGGAGTTTGAAGAATGTATGTTTGTATTATTTCAGTTTTTAAATGTTGGTATACATAATGTAAATGAGGAATGTTATTTCATTTTGTGAATGGAAATACATACTTATTGTGCAAAGAACAGAAAAATTTCAAGCCAAATCACACTGACTTTAAAAAATACACATCTCCTGAAAATGTATGACGTTCATATTTCTAAAGGAGTTCAGGTCACTACATTTGCCTATTGCAGGTGTAATCCCTGTGGGCCACAACATGTGTACACATAAAGTGCATTCTCCGGTATTCTAAACTGTCAAATATATTTGTAAATTTAATATATTCCATAAGTCTTACCAAGTTGTGTAGGCCAAGTCTGATGCAGCAAATATTCAGCTTACTTACTGGTAAAACTGGAAAAGCCTTATATGATATTCTTTGAAAATGTCTTTGGTCTATTTAGCTGGAATACTAATTCCTTTCCTGTCCTCTTCTTGCCTTCAAATGAAGTCCTGGAAGGAAAATAGAAACAACCTAGACATGGAGAAGTGAGTATGTTTTTCCTAGAAAACACAAAAAGGTGGTGTGAATGTTACACACGATATAGGAACATCTAACAACTGTGTGATAAAATAAATTACATTCTGTTTAATTTTTGCTTCTTCAAATAAAATTCCATGCTCAGTTCAGATCTGAACTTGGGAGAATCCAAGCACTAATTAATTGCAAAGCTCTTCAAAGTTCTGCTTAGTACATGGTGCTAAGGATCTGAGCCATCTTCTACTCCATAAATGCACTCCTTAATTTTTTAATATCTAACCAGATATTTAGACCCATATTTATAATCATAACTATCATGGCCTCACTTTCAGAGACCCTGGAAATACTCTTACTAGAAGATGTATTCCAGTTGAAAGCAGGAGATACCTGTAATAAAAAACCCAAGTAAGATATCAGTCATGGTATTTACTGGAGTTACAGACTTGCTCTCCACTGTCTGTTCATGACTATGTCTGTCCATGGTGAAAGTAGCAACCAAAGATGTGGCACTACTTATTAGTAGTCTAGAAGCAATCCTAATGTTTTGCTAGTGAGCACCTCACCTCCTCAAGGCAGGTGTGTCCTGAGTGCTGCTTGTTTTGGACTAGCTTCCTTTGTAGAAATAGACACCTGGGTATTCTATTGTAGTTCACATTTGTTCAATGGTTAAAACAATGAGCATTTTTTTTCTGCTGTAAAATAACATTACAGTTTTGATTGCAAAATTCAATCAACCAGTAAAACTAATTCATTAAAAAGAAAACACTGATCATTTCTCTGAGACATCTTTTGACTGAAGTGACTAAGGACCAACTCAAGAGTAAACCATTCATGATGCTTTCCTTTACTATATCAAAGCCATTCTTTGACTTATCAATCACTTAGAGAAGATTAGTGTACTTCAATTTGTGAAAATCCAGGAAATGTTTCTCAAATTCCTGTCTGGGATTGAAATTCATAAAACCTTTGAGTAATGATTATTTGTCATATCTGGCTCATCTTCTTGCCTGAGAAGATGACTGAATTGCCTCCTGACTGATGTTCACTCTCCCACACAGCATGACAAACTTTCTATGACTTCATAATAATAACTTAAAAATATTAAGAATCATCTTCCTTCTCAATTTTAAAGTTTCAGTTTCATTAGAGCTACAGTTTCATGGAAGAAAACTACTGAAAGTCACAGAATTGTAATTATTTTTAGGGTTATTTCTTTTTCTCACTGCCCCACTCCACCCTGTCCTCCCCATAGTATTTACTGAATGCTTATCATTCATGTAGTCTTGGAGCATGATTTAGGAGATTCCTTGCTATGACAAGCTATACAAAATTATTAAGTAGATCAGCACTCTGCTGCTATTATGCTTAATCATTAGGTAAAAGGAGAAACTGTTTCTCTCTGTGAAGTTAGGTATCTCTAAGAATAACAAATTTGCACTGTAGAAATTGTAGAAAATAAATACAGTGACTCCCTGCTCCATAGTCCAAAGGAAGAAAATCTATTTTCCAGTATTTGAGAAACTATTGCAAACCAACTTATTTCAATCTGCTGGTGGTGTAACTGCTCTCTAAAGTAAACATTGCTCATAGAAGTTACTAAAGAATTATGTTATTGTGTATATTTGTTGAAATATGGATAACTCAGGAGTATAACCTGAAGCTTGTGTAACATCCTAATTGGTGTTTTAAGGGATATATGTTATTCTGGTAGGTATAGGATGAAAATGTTTGCTTAATGTTGTAAGCTTCCCTAGTGCTTGATCCATGTACAGTCTTTCAGAACAGAACAACCACGTTTTCCACTGGGTGAAGAAAGACACAGACTGGTAGTCTAGCGTAAGGATGCGTAAAGAGAGGCTGTAGGTTTTCTCAGCTGAGAAGAGAAGACCAAAGGAAAATGTGGAGGATCTAATTGCTGCCTTCTCTAATCTAATGACTGATTATAAAAAAGATGGAGTCAGGAAATGGAATAGAAATTTGAGCAAGATAGATGGAAGGAAAAAATTCTTCAGTGTGGGGTGGTGAAGTACTACAGTAGGTACACAGGACCACTGTGGTATCTCTGTCCTTGGAGATGCTCAAAACTTCCCTGGACATAGCTCTAGGTAACTGGATCTAATTTTGAGGCTAGCCTGGCTTTAAGAAAAGATACACTCATCCAAATTTCTGTGAAATTGTGAATTAAATTAAAGACTCTCTTTCCTTAATGGGAATGGCCCTTGATCTAGGGATGCAAGCACTTCACATGGCATCAGATACACAATCTGCAAAGCTATTTTCAATGTTAGCTGGTATACATACATTCAAGGAGCTAAGCACTTAATAAATGTGACGTTATATCCTCAGGCTACCACAATGAGATCCTTTGTAAAAGCTAATTGTAAACTATAATCAAGAACTAATTGGCTGATAAAGCAAGAATTTCTTTTCAAAAATTACTTTGCTTTTTAAATTTAAACATGATATCTGTTTTTTTATGTTTTTTGGTAGAAAAGAAAAATTACTTTTAGAGCTTTGCTGCTGTGTTTTACTGGGATTTAGTTTGTTGCTTATTTTGCCTACTTTGGACCTCTGTCTACACACACGAGTGAATTGTTTCTTTTCATACTCTCTTCATACTCCCCCAGCCACAGAGTAGGCAAGAGACCTTCTTGGAGTGTATACTCGTTTCCTTCATTAGTCAGCGGGCACTGATGGTTTACAGATTGTTTTCTGCCCTTGAACCCAAAATACTATCTGATGTGAGTCATCCAGGGCCCCATTGTGGGTGGGTAAGAAGAGTCTTAATGTTTCTTTCGAGTAAGTGATAATAATAGGCCAAGTCTGAAGAGAAAAAATGGGCATGCTTACAAATGTTGAATAGTAATGTGGAACATTTAAATAGTTTGCTGCCCAAGCATAAGCGTAAATGAGATCCCTCTGGAGGAGCCTGCCAAGTGTGAATAGTGGCCCTTCAATATCCATTGTGAGTGGGTGTAATTGAGGTGTCAGTAAAGGGGTGGTCCATTTTATCTGTGTCATTCAGAGGATATTACTGGTGTGGCATTACTTCCCTGTTTCACTAATGGTAGTAATACCTTTAGTTACACAAAAAGCACATGTGAGCATGGTAGCAGGATGCAGGTTTTTGTACTTGAGTACCTGCTGAAGAGCCATAATTAGTTTTTTTCAAGGGCAATATCAGCAAAGAGCCAGGGTGCAAAACAGCGATAATGATTAGTCAGGTTGAAGGCAGAAATTCAAGGGAAATTACTTCAGAACACAGCTATGCAGGGATAGTGCCTTATTGACCTGAATATTGTTGCTGCAAGTCAAGCAAAGTTAAAATTAAGTTGGTGAAAAGCTTAAATAATTCTTACCTTCTGGGGATATATGGTTTTTAGGGATTAAACCAATCTGAGTTTAGACTTTAGGAAGTTATCAGATACTTTTTATTTTATAATATGTATTCTTGACATGTTTTTTGCTTTCCTAACTGTCATGATTAAGTGCTCTAAATATTGCTGATATTCCATCTTTTAAAATATGGAGGTAACACGAAAAAATAAATAAGGCTACTATGTGCTCTCTCTCTTAACGGTTTGGTTTATCAAATGGTATTGAACCTTGAGAGTTAGAAGAAAACCATTAATATGGCTGTGTAGCTCTTCTGTGCTGTAGTCCGCATTGCTATAATAAACAAGTACTTCTTTTAGTAGAAAGACATAGAAAAATAAGCAGAATTTTTTTCCATATTTAAGTACCTATTACTCATTTGCGCCATGTTTTTATTCCAGTTTCTTTTCATTGAAGCACTTTTAAGGTTACTTAAGAAAGGAGAGCATTTCACACATGCATTCTCTGCAACTGGCAGTGGTAATGTCCTCCCTTCGGAAGTGTGAGGTTAACAGTTTTTCTAAGTGTGCTATGACTAAGACTCAATAGACTTAAGACTTTTGAAACCACCCCCTCCAAAAAATGTCTAATTGCTTCTATTTGCAGCTTTATATATGACAGAATAGATACTGCTTTGATAAAATATATAATATGCCATGTGAGTGGCAGCACAGGAAATCAAACCCATGGCCCCTGAGAACAGCAGTGTTGCAGAGGTCCTGTTCTTTCAGCTTTCTGTCTTTTCAAGGGTTTCTTTCAGTGGTATTTTTCTCATGATGTAAATAATGAAGAATTGTTGTAAATTCATAATCCTAGTCAGTGTCAAAAGTTGTGCAGAATTTAGTGTTGTATTTTATGTGATTTTAGCAGGTACTCCTAGTAAACTGCTGAAGATAATCACTCCAGAAAAAGGTGGTGTATGTTCATTCCAAATCCCACTGGCTTCACTCTGAGCATTTTAATTAATTCTAATCCAGTCCCAAATGTTCATCCTTAATGTCCCTTTGAAACAGTCTCTTCGGTCTTGAAGATTGTGTAGCTGCTTCATGTGGCAGAACAGAAAATGGAGATCACACAGAGATAAGAGGCTTGATGCTAAAACTGACAGCAGCTGAAATGCAGTGTTCCCCATGCCTCACCAGAAAGGAGAACTAAGCTTACATCTGACTGTAAACTAGGCTTACTACATGTGTCAAAAGTGAGTTTTCTGCTAGCCATTCTGGTGACAGCTGTAATCAGTGATTGCTAATGAAAAATACTGTCACATTTCCCAATGTGTGTCTTTCTTTGGTTGTTACTGGAGCTTCTCCAGAGTATAGTTTTGATCACAACAGGTATCATAGTTTTGGGGATACAATTCTGTATGCATAAATAAATTTCCAGCCTTTTGGAGTTTAGAAATGCCTTCAGATTTTCCTGTAGAGGTAAGGATCCATGTGTAGAATATTTCAGCCTGCTGGCAGTAGTCTCATTTCTGATTTTAGTGAGCTTTTTCAGTCCTATGTGACTGAAAGTCAGGCACATACTCTCAGTCTCTATGAGGATGCTGAGGGCCCAACAGACCTTGTTTGTCCTGATGAGTCTCAACTAGACCCCTCACACAAGCATCATCTGCCTGCTGGTCCAGGAGCTCTATTTAAGCTCAAGCTTCAGCGTGGAGTTGAGGGGGATTATAGTGTGGGTGGTACTTTTGCAGATGAAGTATGGTCCCCAGACAGGGTGTACAGAGATGGTGGGAGCAGCAGCAGTTTTCTGTCAACAGCCTGGAGCTCATTGGACAAAGGTGAGGCAGTGCCATGTCCAATGTTAGTGAGGGAAATCCGGTCTGAGATTCAGGAACAGCAGGGGTAGGAAAAAGGCACGCTATGGTGTAGCTCAGGCAAAGTTGGGCTACCCAGGTCTGAGCTTAGAGCAGCTTGTGTCCATGGCAGAAGATGTGAGTGCCTGGGAAGGGTCCCAGCTGAGGCTGGGCAGGATGATTAAGTCCTATTGGAGCACCTGGGGTCCCAGTAGTCAATTAAAACTCTCCAAGAGAAGAAGGAAAAACCGTTTCAAGGCAGGGGACTGCAGGAAGATGGTCAACTTTAGTGTTTGGTGTCAGACATTTTAAGAACCAGACTAAGAATTAGGCTAAGTGGGAAGACTGAGGGTCTTAGTGAATTGGCGAGTTGTCCATGTCTGTAAAGCACACACTAGAAAAAAGGATGTTGTGTCATTTTTCTTTAAAATAAAATAGAAATGGTTTCATATGGCAGAATTTGTTTCTGAAATGTTTTGCCTCACCAGACCTTTTTTCTGTGCAGCATCAAACACAGGGTTTTTTTAGTTGCCAAGTGAGTAGTTTTCAAAGTAAGCTGCAGCAAGCTCACTGAAATAAATAAAAAAAATGTTCATCAGCTCTTCTATCTTAATTTCCCTGCCTATTCTCAGTGACAAAGCACTGGTTTTGTTCAGTTGTGCTATCCACCTCTATATATTCTACCCAAGGGGAGAAAAACCACACTGAAGTAGTGTTTAGATTGCATAATGCACTCTGAGATACAGATAAATCCCATTTTGTCAGAAGTCTAAGCTGCAGAATCTGAAAAGCTAGGGGCCAGTGCATTTCAGTACAGACTCTGTTTGTCAGTCCATTATTTTAGTCTGTTTCAATACTCCCTTCTTACCTGTGTTATCAAATCTACAAAATAAAGGCTTATGAAGTTTACTGAACCAAGTAGGGATATAAAATATAAACTGCTAAAATATTAAATTTATGATTTAATGGGAGCCATGCACCTGCAGCCACTTGAACTTACTTACTTTAGTTGCTAAAGCCTGCAGGTCCTAAGGCACATGTGCACTGTGTAACTTGTAATAGTAGTGCGATTTGGGTTAACAAACTGAAGAGATTTAATTAAATATGTGATCAGCAAAGGACAATGTTTGAATATGGCTGAGGCTTGAGTTATGGGGATCTTAGGAAGCCTTTATTTTCCATAGTGGAATAAAATTATGTAAATAATTTGTACAGTTCTAAGCCAGTTTGGCCTTAAAAAAAATGCAGTTCAATAGCATTTATATTTGGGGAGGTGAGAGCACTTGCGGTTTCCTTTCTTACCCAATTAAAGCCTGGAAGACCATGAGTCAGGATTAATTATGAAAAAAGTAATTTCCACCTGAAATTGTTAAATAAATAGGGAGAGGTAAGACTTTCTGAATGCGCAGAATCACATTTTTCCTTTTCAGTGCAGCAGAACTAGTGCTCTATTTGGATATCATGTTCCATAATCTTTAATAGCCAAGGTACCTCTGAAGCAGAGGGATATGTTACTGTGATCACAGGCTTTCAATGAAAACACTGTATCTGGCGTGGTGCAGCAAAGTCCTAGGAAAACCCTAAAGGAACAGGATGAAATAGAAAGGATTGGTGTGCATCATCTCGAATATACACAGTACACATTTTCTTCAGCCGAATGATTTGGAAAGTACCCTGTTCTTTAAGGAAAACAGAGAAAAGGTGCGGTGGATGTAAAACCAAATCACGTTGTTTGCAAGAAGGAACCTCGCAGTCTTAGTTGTACAAAACTCTTTGAGAAGAATTTAGGTTTGCAGGCTATTATTTAAAATAATCTGCTCATTAACCCCCTTCCTTTTTTATATGAGATGCCAAATGTTTTAAGACAGACCATCAACTTTTAATTATTTCAGTATGAAAAATGAAGTAAAACTAAATAAAGCTTTTAAATTTAATTTCTACATCAGTATGTAGGTTTGGTTTTTTTTTGCTATTTATAAACCTATTTTGAAACCACTAAAACTACGTTTACCAAGATACCTGTTATCTGCATATTGTCTGAGTGTTTTTATTACAGCTCTCTATGAATGTTCTTGTCATTCTTGATTATAGCTGAGTTCCCATATTGATGAATTTCCATGTCACCATGACTCTGAAAGTCCTTGTTACTTCTTATGTGCAAGTACACTTATCAATTCTGTTATTGCCTTATTCTGTATAATTATCTGTATCTGATGTGTACAATTCTTACTTCTGTAGTAAGGCAGTTTTCTAATTTGAGTCTGGTATTTTTGAGTTGTTTTCTCTCAGAGGTAGCAAGTCTATTGAAAAACAGAAGGAAGAAATGATCTATAATTCAAAGAGCAAGATGTTGAAGTTGCCAAATAATTTTAAGACCTATTTTGATACCTGTCCATGTCAAGTTGTGCAAGTGACCTAACTTTTCTGTGCTTTAATTGCCGCTATTTCAAAGCAGGAAAGAGAAAATTATTGAATAACCTGCTTCTGTAGTTCATCTGAGGTACTGATCTAAAAGCAAATTCTTGTGCTTTTTTTAACATTGATAGTCTAAAACATTTGTTCTATATTTCCTGTATATCTTGATTCACTTGCGACAAGAAAAAAAAAGGCTATATGACATCTAATTTTGCTTTTCAAAATGGGGCAAAAATAGGAGGCACATTCACCAGTGACTTTTTTTTTCCCCAAAACCTACTAGAGATCAGATCTTTTGAACTAGAGCAAAATCATAAGGTGTTAGCATTTTTATGTCATCTGACAAGTATCTGACAAATACCTAATCCATATTTAATTACTGTTCAGATCCAACATACTTGCCAAATGTTTCTCTGATATCAAGTTTGTATGAAAACAAAAGGCTGCTTTCCTTTTCTCTTATGGGCAATGGTTGTTCAACCAGTTTTAGCCACCCATTTAGGCTTTGTGACTTTTGGGTGTATATATGCCACCTGTCCTCCATGGTCCAGTAAACCATCCCCTGCTTTCTAGTTTTCTAGACTGGATTCTGAACGTGTTCAGTTTTCAGTGAAAGATACACTTGTACAGTCATATCCAGCGCTTGACACTTGATTTGAATTTATAAAATGAGCTCTTCATTTAATATAGGACAACTGATTTTAAAAAAGGAATGTGCTAGAATGACGGAATAATTTAGGTGGGACTCTGGAGTCATCTAATTTCAAACCTGGGCTTTAGTTAGCCCAGTCTTGTCCAGCTGAGTTTTGAATACCTCCAAGGCTACAGATCCCTGAGCTCCTATGCGCAGCCATTCCAGCCTCATTGTGAAGAATTTCTACCTCAGAACTGGCTGAAATTTCCCTTGTTGCAGCTTGCAGCTGTTTCCTCTTTTCTTTTTGTTCTTACCTCTGTAAAAAGCCTGTCCCCATTGTCTTCACAATCCCGCATTAGAGGATGGAGACAGTGATTAGATTCCTCCTAAGCTTTCTTTTCTAGAGGCTGAGCAAACAGGCTCCTTCTCATTGTGTATCGTGCATCCCAGACCTGTAACCGCTACAGTGATTCTCTCCCTCTGCAGTTTGTCATTGTCTTTTTTAGATTGTGATGGTGGTGAGGTGCATGAAATAGGATGAGGTAGTCTGGCTGAGGCTGCACAGGTAGAGGGGAAGAACTCCCTTCAGCCAGTGGGCAGCATGCCTGCTAATGCAACCCAGGATGCAACCAGATGCCATCTGTCATGGCTGGAAGGGGGCTCTGCAGGTTTGTGTTTAGCCTGTTATTCACCTAGACCCTTAGGTGAATTTCTGCAGACATAATACAGTGACTAAATCCTAACCTATGTAAGCATTGATTTAATTCAGGGAATGCATTCTCCATCTTAAATTTGCATTTTGGTGTAACCAGCCTAATAAGATATAGCAATAAGCCTCTGTATTAAAATAGTTATCAGAGAATGCTTTGCTTGTTCATTTCCTTCATTGCTTTCTAGCACTATTTGGATAACAAACTCTAAACAAACCATTCTATGCTACTTCATATGGTGTGGTGGGTTGACCAGCGTGAGACACCAGCTGCCTGCCAAGTCTTCTCTGTGACTCCCTCCCTCAGCTGGACAGGGGAAACAAGGCTGTTTTTCATGAAAAGCTCTTGGGTTGAGATAAGGACAGGGAGATCAATCACCAGTTATCATAATGGGCAAAATAGACTTGACTTGGGGAAATTTATTTAATTTACCAATCAAATCAGAGGAGGGCAATAAGAAATAAAAACTAAATCTTAAACCACCTTCCTAACACCCCTCCCTCCTTCCTGGACTGAAGTTTACTCATGGATTCTCTACCTCCTCCCCTCCAGCGGTGTAAAGGGGATGTGAAATGGGGTTGCTGTCAGTTCATAACATGTTGTCTCTGCCACTTCTTCCTCTGCAGGGGGAAGACTCCTTGCGCTCTTCCCCTGCTTCAGCATGTGGTCTTTCCCACCACAGACCATCCCTCATGAACTTCTCCAATGTGAGTCTTTCCCATGGGCTGCAGTTCTTCACAAAATGCTCCAGTGTGGGTCTCTTCCATGGGGTGCAGTCCTTCTGGAACAGACTGCTCCAGCGTGGGTCCCTGCAGGGTCACAAGTCCTACAGCAAACCCACTACAGTGCAGGCTTTCCACAGGGTCACATTCTCCTTTGGGCATCCCCTTGCTCCAGTATGGTGTCCTCCATGGATGTAGGTGGAGATCTGCTCCACCATGGACCTCCATGTGCTGCAGGGGCACAGCCTGCCTCAACATATGTGGTGCCATGGGCTGCAGGGGAATCTCTGCTCTGGCCCCTGCAGCACCTCCTGCCCTCCTTCTGCACTGGTGCTTGTGTCTGCAGAGTTGCTGCTCTCACATATTTTCCTTCCTCTCTCCTGCTGCAGTTGTTCCACAGCAGGCTTTTTTTTCTGAGTATGTTATCTCAGAGGTGCTACCACTGCTGATGATGCTCTCGGCCTTGGCCAGTGGTGGGTCTTGTCTTGGAGCCCTTTGGCATTGGTTTTGTTGGACACGGAGAAAGCTTCCAGAAGCTTCTTGCAGAAACCACCTCTGTATCCCTCCCCAGCTTCCAAACCTTGCCACTCAAACCCAATATAGCCACCAAGCACAAATGTTTCTTTTTTGATTGAAAATGTGAAATTTTCCCATGCAAAGTTAGTTGTTACTCATGATTTGTTTATAGTGAAGTATTTAATAGATATCCATTTGTATAATTAATATTAATTTATGTAATTAATAGATCTTAATTGTATGTGTATATTAAAAGACATACATTTATATGTATAATTTTTTTAATTTATGATTTCTTTTTTTTAGCTACCCTCACTGATGTATTTCATGTTTTCCACCCAAGATCATTTCATTTTATTATACACCTGGAATTACTCCTTTTCCTCCTCGCTATTTAGGTCAAATTGATGAATGCTCAGTTTCTTCTGAGATTCCCCCAGCTGAAGCAGTCCCTCACCATAAAAGCTTAGTATGTCATTCTTCTTTTTATTATTTATCTCTTCTCACAAGGTAGTTTTGCAAGTGTGCTGGCTGAATGCCAATGAGGAAATGGGCTTTCAGACACAGAAAACACTATATATAGCTTCTCATTTTTTTTTTGCTCAGGAGAGACAATTCAAACATCTTTCACTAAAGGAGAAGCAGATTAACATGAGTGCTTGGGATTCTCAGAACCAGCATCAGTCTGATATCGTGATTGTGAAACAGAGAAATAAATTGAAATAGCAAGTTCAGCTGTTGTCATGTTGAAAATGTAGCAAAATAAAATATTTAGGAAATGAGAACTATGGAATTCTATAAAAGGATTTTGTTTTCCAACTTTTCGTATCCTGTCACAAACAATAAAAAAGTAACAGATGTTAAAGATGAAAGAGTATGTGCTTTGACTGAATAGCAAAATGCCTGGAAGGCAGTGTGGGTTAAAACGCAGGGTGTTGAAGTATCTTTTAACATTGAGCCAAGAAACCACTGCTTTCATACCAAGGTTTATTGGCTGCAACAGCTGATTCCCCATGAGAAGTGCAATCTAAGCTAACAGCAGAAAAGGAGGGAGTTGGCAGACCATGTTAGCTCAGAACTGAATAGTCTTGGGACTGTAATTGTGGAGGCGCAGGGATAACTTGCCCCAGCAGAAAGCCGGCAGTGCAGAAAGCTGATCCTTTTCAGAAAGCTTTTCCCAAGGGGAGCCATGATTGTGACCCTGTGATTCCTTCTTAAATGTAAAGAACGCTTGCCTGATTTATTCCAGGAGGGAAGGAAAGATGCTTAATTCCAACTTGTAGTACTGCTTGCCCTACAAGATACCCTTCAACCTTCCCATGTTTTCCCTAAGCTTCAGCACTGTTCCGTGGCACCTGTCTGTCTAGCATTCGTACAAATGCTGTTTCACAGCACCTGTGTTTCACAGATTTATGCAAAGTAATTTCAGGAATGGCTACTTGAGTCCTGCAGATTTTATTCCCTGGAGACTTTTGATAGTGTCGTGTTCTATTAGTTTTCTTCCAGGGTGGGATTCCTTGGCTATTGTTCTCAGGACTTCAGTCTTGGCACTTTAAAAATGCATTTTTTTGGTTACCTATCTCCAGATTTTCCATCTCCCTTCTCCATTGTGAGGGGAATATTTTTTCCATCTGCTTTCAACCATGAGCCATTCTACCCAGCTGTTGGGCTTTTACTGTCAGAGGACACTCTTGTTTGCTTTCTGTGCAGCAGCAGACATGACCATGGCAGATACAAGAAAGTGCTGGTAGGTGTGGTTTTGGTGCTCTGTTTTTATTTTTGATTGGCAGTGATGAGCAATGAAAACTTGCTTGTCCACCTGCTCACTATTGAAAAGCAGGATGATTATTTTCACTATAATTCTGGCAACTGAAAAGTGTAAGGCATATTGGATGCACATATCCCGATGAAGAAAGTGAATTTTCAAGAGAAGTAGCTCCAATTGGGAAATACAATTTTCTCTAATGGTGTGTCTGAAAAGTTCAGAAATATGTTTGAATATGTTTGGTTTAAATGAAGGTTTTGAAAATAATAGAATTTCAACTTCCCCAAGATATGGGTAGGCATTGCAGGCAGTGTGGGTACAGTATGCAGTCTCACTGAAGAAGCTTAATTTATGTCATCCAGTCTGAAATTTCTCCTTGGTTGATTCTTGTCAACACTTACTGAACAAGTCAATGCATTTTAGCAACCACCACCCAACGTAGATCCTAGAAATGCTTATTTAATAGGTCCACAGGAAGCATGTGAAGAAGAATGGAAGAGTGTTTAACAAGCCAATAAAAACAGTGTTGGAAGAGGATTCCAATGGCCCTGCCTTGCCTTTAATGAGAATGAATTTTTCAGTGTTTGCCGTGTGAAAACCAGTTGCATCTTTAAATAGCCAGATAGTGATCAGATAGTGATGGAACTGATTGCAAAACCAACAAAAGCAATTGAAACTCTTGTATTTAAGTACATTAAGGCAAAAAAAGTAATTAGAATTAGATTAAAAAGAACCCTTATTAGTAAAGTTGTTTTCTTTGTGTGTGTTATTCTCTGTTACTGGTTTGCTATGTAAGAGATAACAAGAAATTTCAAAGTATGTCCTTTTTTTTTTGTTCAGTCACATTTTCCTCTCAAGTAAGCTTTTGATTTAAAAAAAAATCAAAGGAAAGGATCACTCCACTATAAAGTCTTTACAGTTTTGGTGCTATAATTTAAAGATACTATTATTTCAGTTTTGTAACCCTGTCTAGCCCTGCTGTTGGAGTGAAGGGACACGTTAAGCTGAGTCTAGATGGGTTGGTAAGTTTTACAATCAGAGAGTAGATAACATCTTCCCCTACTGTCAGTAATAAAGCTGTTTTGTAGGTCAAAAGAAAGCATGAAAAGAGCATTATAAGAGAGGGTGGACCATAGATGAATCTTCAGACCAGGTTGTGACCATAGATAGAACTGTGGACCAGAGGGATTTAGAAGTCTGAGTGTATTTAATGGCAGCTGGCTGAATTAGAAATATCTATGCACCATTTAAAGTAATGGTGGTGCCCGTAAAACTTATCAACCTTGTGGCACCGTCCTTTGGGATGTTCTTTGAAAGATATTTAGAGCATAGAAGTAATGCAGAAAAGAATAATAAAGTGCAAGTATAAAGTGAAGAATGGCCCACCTCCCAACTTTATACTGTCATTTTCTACTCTGTGTCCCCTGGTTAAAGGAGGATTCATTTTTATATTATTGAATTTTTATCCTAAGTGATTCAGTTAAGATTTCCTGGTTTTCACTGGACAGAGTGTTTCATTTTTGTTCTCACACAATCATTTGTACTGCTTTAAGCAGAGCTTTTGCAGATCCTGTTTCCATGCTTTTATATCCAGCTGTAAGTGAGGTAGAATTAAGCCTGTGATCAAAAGCACTGTGAGAAAAGTATTAGTAAATTTATCTGGGTTTGTTAATACTTTAAGGCCATAGGAGGCAGTTAAAGACAGTACTTTTTACTAATGGCTGATGTACGTAAAAGAAAATGAACATGATTTCAGGCAAAAGTGTCCCTTTTTTTCTGATAAGCGTTATCAAATTTTAAGCAAAATATAGTTAAAATCAATTCCTCTAGTGTTATTCCTATTAGGTAGATTAGTTAAATAGTGTAAGAGAAACTGGGCAGGTAAAGCATACAGCGCAGTGAGATAAAGCTATCTCTGCTGGTTAATGAGGAAGGAAAGGAATAAAATAGGGAGAGAGTGCAGTGTACCATGTAATGACCATCTCTGCTGAGCTCAGGATCTTTGATGTATACTAGATTAATGAATTTCCAGGCTCATCTTGTGTACGTGTTTTGTGCATGCACTGAGAATGAATAGTGAAAAGTGCTGGTACAGGGACAAATGGTGAGAATGCCATCCGAACTGGGAAAGGGTTGGGAACTGCTGCTGGTGGCACTGCAGGCTCACAGTGACTTACATGGCTTTGGCAACTGCAGCCTGAGATAGGAGAATTGCAGTCTGGGTGTGTGACTTTCAACATGAGAAAAAGAAAATTTGTTTAGGCTATAGAAGCTTTTATTTTAATCAGCTAACATTACCCTAAAATAATCCCATTCTCATCAGCTTTGGTGCCAGCTCTTATTTATTATTAATAAATAAATACCCAAATAAATAAATATATGTAATACAGTCATAAATAAACATATTTTATTGAGGTTTCTATTCTCTATTGGGGCATGCTGAATTCCATACCCTGGAATTATAACAGGACAGCTCTTCCAGGACAGTTTTGTGCATGAAGAGGTGGTTATGTGAAGTTTGCAGCTATCCCAATAAATGAAAGGATGGGCTGTACTGCTGCATATGGCTTACATCTATGGTGACTTGTAGGGTTGTATCCTTTGTGTTATATGAACTGTACCATGTAAAAATTGTTGAACTTCCACAAAATTTGAATACTGTTGTTCTCTGTCATGACATAGCAATGTGTAATACTTCTATTTTTTTCTAACCTGTTTTTTAATAACTGAGAACACATGCAAGAAAAAAAACATGTTGTGTTTATGAGTTCACATGGTTCTGGTGCTTATATTTCACCTGGAAGTAAAATCATTTGACACGTCAGAGTAATATAATTGAAATTAGTTACTGTCTAATAGAAGATTATAGCTTCAGATGAAGACTACCATTGAAAAACAGATGAACTCAGAAGAAACAAACCACTTGTATCCATCCAAAAGTCATTAATAAAAAATGAAGGTAGAAAATTTGAAATTAAACAAGAATCAAACTGTTGGGTAAAATGTTCATTTAAAAAGGCATCATCTTAAATAAGGAATGTTTTGGGGGGTTCTTTTGTTTTGCTTTTGTGGTTTTATTTTTTGTGTTTTTTTGGGGGGGTGTTGTTTGTTTTGTTTTGTTTTCCTTTGAAAAGGAATCACAGATTCAAAATCAAATCGGGAAAGTTATACTAGCTCTCCAAGTGTATCTGAAATGTGATAGTTCAGAATAGATTTCCATGTTTATTCTGAAGAATTTATTATCTGAAGATATACATATAGCTAATATTGTGTCGTTAATCTTTAGTGAGTCTTCTTACAGATTATGTTGAGCAATGATGTAAGACTTTGTGGGAATGGGTTTTCTGACTTCTCGTAGATTTACATCTTCGTAGGACCTTACTGATTTAGTCTGTAATGTCCGGCCTTCATTTCAGATGTAGCATAGTATGTCTAAAGGGTAAATGTATTGAAATTGTGAATATTAGAATGGAAAAGAGTAAACATTAGAGAAAATTTTTTTTTTTTGGTGAATGCATCTCTAAGTGTTTTGTGCGGACAAAAAAATAAAAGGAATTATTGCTTGAAATAGTATTTTTCTTCCAGGTGAAATCACTATTTTCCTGGATTTTTGGTTTTGTTGTTGTTTTTTTTTTTTTAATTGAACAAATTGAATAAGAATGTGGTGTTAGTGTTTAGTGAAGGTGAGCAGGCTTGTTGGGTAAGACAGTTGGTACAAACAGGAGTATATGGTGAGACTCTCTCATCTGTGGTTTTGCTGCTTTATGCTACTCAGGTAACCACTAATCCTCACTCTTCCAGACTTTCCAGTTACTTATACTCCATCAGTCCAACATAATTAAAAGGGAGGGGAGCTATCATGCATGGGCTGTAAATAATTCCTCTTTGTACTTATCACTCTTAAGGCGGGGATTTAAATTCCCTAAGACAGCAAAGATGTTTAAAAAACAGTGTTCAAAGTAGGTAATCTTAGGCAAGATATATTTTTTATTTCATACTCTGGCCAGACAGAAATTTGACATGTTCTATGTGCTGGTTTTTGCTGGCAGAGGTATATTGTTGATGAGTTTGAACAGGTGTAATTCCTATTGCCATACCTGGTATATCATAAACTACAGTGTAAGCTCAGTTGTTTTTGCAAATCTGTGTTTTTAGAGTCTGCTGAACTCATGAGTTAGGTGTACTATAGGAATGCAGCACCCAGTTTTGCCAGTGCTGGCATTCAGACTTTATACTCCTATGTTGGCATTCAGACTCCTGCTATCTTCCTTCCATGGACATACCCTACAGTAAAATGGCATTTGACAACTGAAAATCCTTAATAGAAGACTGCTCACTGGGGAAAACCAAAACCAAACTAACAAAAAAAACCAAACAAACAAGTAAGAATTAGAGAAATTCAGAGTTTAGGTTAAATAGGGTGCATGCATAGTCTAGAATAATCTAAAAATCTAAAATGGTCAATATCTAGGAACACATCATAATTAGAAGTCCCTGTTAGGCGATCATTAGCTTCTTGAAAGTAGTTGTAGAAGCTACAGCAGATGCAGTGGACATTTTTATGCACTGTATGTTTAATAACAGATAGTAGACCTGGTATTAACACACAGGTAACAGTAGGGATCAGATGCTTAATTCACTATACAAAGAATAACTTCTAAGAAGTGCCTTGAAAACTGAAAAGGTGTAGTTAAGCATCTGCCTTAGCGTAAAAGATTCATCAGGATGACCTACTTAGAATGATCATTATGTACCTAAGATCAGGCTACAGTTTTCAGCCATAAATATTACATTCTGTTTTGTTTTTTTTTAAGGTTGCGTTTCTCTTCTAGTAAATGCTTCAGTTTACACTGAATAGCTGAGTAGTGCCATCACATTTGATTTCTTTGAGAAGGAGTCAGAGTGCAACCTAGAGAAAGGAACTAAAAATAAAGACATTTTCCACCGTAGGTGAATTTCTATAGTCATTATCAAAGAAGCCAGGAAATATCTTTTAGCTTCTTAATTCGTATTACCTGCATGTCTGTGTGATTTTAGGGTTTGGTTTTTTTAATCAGAAGTACATCATGTCCTTAATTTATCTAACGCAGTCTGTGATTCTTCCTATCCCTCAAAAAAGTATCAGTCTTAAAATTGATGTCTGGAATGTACTTCTGGGACAGTGTTTACAGCTAAATAAATAAAGGACAGCTTCTTAAAGCATTATGAAGCTTCTCCCATGGAGTTCAGGGTGGGCAGTTCACGCTACTTTAGCAAAGGGAATAGGATTTTCTTCAGAAGTTTCCAGCCATTTGTTCTTACTCCTGCATTACACCTCACTGCTTCCCTAGTTGTACCACTGCAGCTTTTTCTGAGGTTATGCTCATTAACATGGTCATGTTTAAAAATAACCTTTCCCCAAGCTGGAAGCAGGCACTGTTTTCTTGGAAGCACTGCTAAAGAGATTTTAGCCTGCTTTGTCTCAGAGGTGAAGCTTCTGCAGTCCTGTTGCAATGCCCAGGTTCACCCTCCTCTTAACTTTCGACACATGAGTAATGGTGCAGTCTTGTAATTGATTTCAGCTGTTATAACTATGGATGGTTGCCAAAGAAGGATCGTGCATTTCTCCCCTCCATCTGCTTGCATGCTGCTGCCATTTCCTTCTACTACCCCTACTGACGATGCAGGTGCGTGATGAGCAAATAGCCTTGCTAATATGCCTGAAAACTTTGTGGAAAAGAAGAGAATGGTTAGTCTTCAGTCAAATAAGCAAGCTGCTCTTGACTCATTATGCCTGTATTTGTGGTCCTGGGGCTGCATAAAGGGAGAAATGGAAAAGTACAGCAGGGGAAAGGGGATAAAATGTCTTGGTGCTTTCGTGCTGGTAGATCGGCTTGAGCTCGTGCCAGACTAGCACACTCTGGGGTGAATTAGCTGTTTATATACAGTTACTTCAGGCTGCCTCTACTGTTACTATGGGCAGGGGAAAGAGGGATGTGTCGGGGCATGATTTAGGTATTGGAAAACTCTGAAGTGTGGAAGTCCCACCACTTCCATCCACCCAGCTCCCTGTGCGGACTCTTTTTAGCATAGAAATACATGTTGCTAGGACTCAGTATGAATGCTACACTGTGAAAGCATCATCCAAGCTCAGTCAGTTTGAGAGACTAGTATGGATTTTAGGAATGTTAACTCTAAACAAGATTCTTGTAAGTAGGAGGCTGGACAGAGGACAGCTATTTCATGGTAACTCATTGAGACAAAAGCAGCGTTTTTATTGCGTAGCAGGCAGTTCAAAACATAGCAAGCAGGTCAAATGGGGAAGGACATTGCAGATGGAGTTGATATGATGTATGGTGCATGGAATCCCTCGCTTGATTTCAGAGTAAAACCTGGTATCTAAGACTAGAGTGTAATAAATTTCATTTTGAGAAACAGTAAGGATGCTTTTTCTTGAGAGTGTTTTCCTTGTAACCTGGGATATTTGTATCTCTGAGGAAAATCCAGGTTTGTACCTTTAAAGGCCTGAA
Organism: Ara ararauna; assembly: GCA_028858755.1. Classification (NCBI taxonomy): domain Eukaryota; kingdom Metazoa; phylum Chordata; class Aves; order Psittaciformes; family Psittacidae; genus Ara; species Ara ararauna. The sequence continues at coordinate 83,035,751 of CM054410.1, forward strand.
CTGTAGTGTTGTGTGCTTAAATTAAGATTGGTGTGGTACTGCAACAGTGTGAAGAAGCAACTAGGGAGCAGAGTATTAACTTTTTTCTCTCATATTTTGCAGGTTGAACATTACAGTTTCACATGTACTTGGGCCTTTTCCACTGATGTCCAACACACAGTAGGTGTTCTAAACGGTGTACAGCAGATCCCACAGTGGCATAGCAGCAGCATAACAGTAGTCCTTCTTTGATACAAGATGGAGGAAACATACAAAGATAGAACTTCATTAATGAAAGGGGCAAAAGATATTGCCAAAGAAGTGAAGAGGCAAGCAGTGAAAAAAGTGAATAAAGCTGTTGAAAAAGCTCAGGATGGCTACACGCAGAGGTCCTACAATCGATTCCAGGATGAGGAAGATGATGATGATTACTGTGTGCAAGGAGGAAATTATGGTGTTGAAGCTAACGATGATGAAGGATCAAGTGAAGCAACTGAAGGGCATGATGAAGATGATGAAATTTATGAAGGGGAGTATCAGGGAGTCCCCAGCATGGGGGGTAAAGATGGCATGGTGGCCTTAGGTCAGCCTATGCGTGATGAATATAAGGATCGTCATGAACTGGAAACAGAGAGAAAAGCTGATGAAGAAGAGCTAGCACAGCAGTATGAACTGATAATACAAGAATGTGGCCATGGTCGTTTCCAGTGGGCCCTCTTCTTTGTGTTGGGAATGGCCCTGATGGCTGATGGGGTTGAAGTTTTTGTAGTTGGATTTGTGTTGCCCAGTGCTGAAACAGATATGTGTATACCAAATTCTGGATCAGGATGGCTTGGTGAGTAAAGTCCTTGTTCTGTCTTTGTGTTATTACAAGTGTTGCTTACAGTGTGCCTAAGTATGTATTTGTCAGTACTAATGCTTATATAAAAATATATTTGTATTGAATATATATGATCCACAAAGTGCATGAACAGCTGTATGGATTTAATGAAGATTACAATTTTATTTTTTAGACTTTTTTTTTTCAGTAAGTATACATAAATTGCTAAAGTGGAAGTCTGCACAGTAAAACTTAAGAGCAGAGGGATACATTTTGTTCTCATATACCAGAGTAGACATGCAGATGAACTAAGTAAAGACCAAAATAAACCAAAAAACAATCAATCAAACAAAAAAACACCAACCAACGAATAATAAAAAACCCCAAAACAAAACAAGAACCAAACCACTGTCAGAGTATTGGAGTTCTGCTGGATTAATACAGGCATAATAAAGAGAAGATGATACAACTGTCCGGAAACATACTGCATGTGAGCCATCCCAAGGGCAAAGTGGAATGCAATCTGGGAAACGCAAGAAATTCAGGGAAAATTCTGCCTAGCCTTTTCCTTCTTTTTGTCCTTTACTCCTTTTATCCCAATGACTGCTGTCTGGCCATCCAAAAAGTATAATGTTTATTTTGATTAGGGGGACACAGAATCAGTAGGCCAAATGGCTGAAGAAGAGCATAGGGTATCCTTTTTTTGTCTGTTCAGTTGATGGGGATGGACTGTGTCTCATCCTGTTGCCTATTCTCTCCCGCAGTGCGGCAAAGAGGCAGGCTGAGGCAGCCTTCTGTGACTTGGTGAGAGCAGCAGCGCTGTGAGCAGGTCTGTGCTTGCTCTCCCTGGGCATGCTCAGGTGCAGCAGATAAAGCAAGAATCTCATGGGGCAGGGCTATGGAGAAAGGGTGTAGAAATGGTTCCCTGAGGATGAGGGGAGGTAGCAGCGTGGGGGCTTTGGATGTGGCAAAAAATGGAGTTGATGTGTGTAGATAAGCAGCTTAGGCCTGAAGGACCCAAGCTATTACAGAAAAGGAGGGTTCTCATAAAATATTTAGGAACCTTTGTCTTCTAGCAGATGTACTGTTTGTTTACTGTATCCTTACAGTGCATCGTTCTGTTGCAGCAGTCTCATTTTAACATAACTGATTTAAACTTATGTCAGTCTCCAGATTTTATTTCTTTGCTCACTATCAATTAGAAGGACCCTGAGATGCTAAATGCATCAATATTAGATTCAGGATTTTAAATAACGTAAGGCTATTTGTGCTATTTAAGTAACACAGAAGCTTTCTGGGCAGATCGTTAAGGCCATGGCAGGTTGTATTGTGACATATTGATACGAGCTTTTTGGCTCTATAGGTTTCAATAATGGGGACTGTAGTTACCCTAATTTATATCTCTAAGCCTCCCTCCGTGTGAGAGGATCATGATTGGAAATGGGAGCCACGTTATCCGATGGCTGAGTCCTTTGAGTCATTCCTTGCCATTTGATCATTGGTTGTTAGAAATTGACTACTCCATCTATTTGTATAGTGCAGTGGTTAAACTGCTGATAAAAGAAAATAAATTATCTAAGCTTTTATTTTAAAGAGGCTGCATACAAATAACCTCTTTGGTACTGTTTGTTTACAGAAATTTACAGACTTTGTGTTTGTCATGCTTGGACCTTTGAGTTTTCTGATCTACTTCTTAAAGAAAGAAAGTGCATAAACATGTCTATATATATAGCTGTTATGGAGCTCTACTCAAAGAGTAGAGAGAAAGAAGAGAAACCAAAACAACTCCAAAAGGTAGCACTAGAAAAATGTTACTGTGTCAGTGCAGATAGTAACACAGAATATATTTTATAAAATCAGCATAAGCCCAACTTGCTTTCAGTGTGATTTTGCTACCCAGTACTTGCAGTTGAGGATATCTTTAAACTTTAATGATCACTTTTTTGTAAGTCCTCTTTATTGCTGGAAAAAAAATTGGTGGATCTCAACTCCTTTTCGCCTTTTTTTTTTTTTTACTGATAACGCAGTTTGTTTTACCACATGCACACTCCCAACAAGTTGAATGATCAAAGTTGTCATTGTTTTCCAGAACAATAGCAATGTAAGTGCAGCCACCACATCTCTCTGCAATTAGTTTGTATGCAATTATGGAAAAGAACAAGGTTATGCAACATTAAGATGGAGCTTCATGATGCTTATACATTCAGTTGCTAACTTATCCACATATGCAGTTCCGTCCATTTACATTAAAAGTTGAACTGCGAAATGGATCTTTTCACAATTCAGGTATTCTGAACACATTAATATTCCTGGCTTCTCCTGTCAACTTACAAGTGTGGAGAACATGACTGTAATGATTTTCCTTTGTTACATCACTATGTAGAACTAAAATTTTGGGGGAAAATACATTATATTTTCTAAAAATTGTATTTCATTCAAACAGTTGTGGTAAGTACTATGGAGATATCTGGAGCTGGGTGTCAGAAGTGTTGACACTAAGCCACCATGAGGCTGCCATGAGGATTCGTAGCCCCCTGTTAAGGTCTGACCCAAGTCAAGAAGACCATTAAGGATTTTCCTGTTATTAGACTTCTTATGATGCTGTCCTGAGCTATATTGGAATGACTCCATCAATGTCTAACTAAAATTCAGTAAGCTGTTAAATACCACATAGATGTGTGTGTATATGTAAATGATGCTTCCTGACAAAATTAAGGAAACTACTCTGGAAGGCCTAGGTGTGCAAGCAATGTATTCTCATGCCTTAAATACAGAAATTGTAATGGATATCCCTGTATCTTCCTTTTGTAATAATGTAACACTAGACTCTGTGCTGTATTAACAAACAAGTAATTCTATGCTAAAAAAGATTAGCATACAAAAGCAGGAAAGAACAGAGATAAGCAGTTTCTTTCCAAATGTATATTGAAGGCATACCAACTTGTGGTGGTTTTGTCAATAATTTCACAAAAATAATGTTACTTACCCTTTGCTAATAGGAATATATCATAGGCTGCGATTTGTCAGTATATTGAGGTACTTATGGCTTGTAACAAATGTAGGTATAGAACCTTTGCAGACAGCACAACCTTCATTCCAGTGATAGAAAATATCCACAATGGCAGTGAATGCTTAGTGAAAGGACTTTCATGCTATCATAACTAGGCTCTCACAGCCATGCATTTCAATTATTTTGCCGTTGTGATTTCGCATCATAATTGCATTCTAACTGGGGTCTTCCAGACAGGCATAATTTCTTTTTCATAGTTATAATTCCATAATCCGGAGGGCTTTAATGTTGTTAAAATACTGAAGTCATGGGACCAGCGCTAGGAGTCATAGGCTGGAACTGGTATACATACACAGTATTTATTTTCCAGGCAATTTTCTAGACGGTTAGGAAGCACACTAAGAACATGTTAATTTGTCATTGAAAAGCATTCATTGACTCAGTTGTAAAAAACTGATTTCTCGTATACCGTTCCATGATAGTTTACTAGGGAACCTGAGCTAATTAAAAACAAGTGATAATATTCATAGAACCTACCTGTTGCTTTTTTTTACTTTATTTAAAAAGACAATTTCCTTTTAAAAGATGTCGTAGTTGATGAGCCATACAGACTGTTTCTTCCATCTAAAAACCTCAAGTATCGTGATAAATCACTGGTCTAATAATGCAGTTATTGTGAATGTGAATACCAACCAACATCTTACTTAGGAAATCAAAGGATTTTCTGAAACCCCTGTTTAGGGTCAAATAATGCCTTGGTGTAAAAGGTTTCTCTGATATTGTAAGAATTCAATAATCACACATATAATAATATTTATTGGACGGAAAGTGCAGAGGTGATAACTAAGTCTTTTGGACTGAAATAGTTTTCAGTCTGGGACAACAAATGACACATCTACCCCTTCTGCATTGCATATTAGCTGGCTTAATGCAGTGCTTCCTACATCTACTCTATTTTAAAAACCTACGTCACACAGAATCATAGAATACTTAGGGTTGGAAAGGACCTTAAGATCATCTAGTTGTAACACCCCTGCCGTAGGCAGGGACACCTCCCGCTAAACCATGCCACCCAAGGCTATGTCCAACCTGTCCTTGAACGCTGCCAGTGATGGAGCATTCACAACTTCCCTGGGAAACCCGTTCCACTGCCTCACCACCCTTACAGTAAAGAATTTCTTCCTCATATCCAATCTAAACTTCCCCTGTTAAAGTTTGAACCCATTACCCCTTGTGCTATCACTACAGTCCCTCATGAAGAGTCCTTCTCCAGTGTCCTTGTAGGCATCTTTCAGATAGTGGAAGGCTGCTATGAGGTCTCCACGCAGCCTTCTCTTCTCCAGGCTAAACAGCCCCAACTTTCTCAGCCTATCTTCATACGGGAGGTGCTCCAGTCCCCTGATCATCCTCGTGGCCCTCCTTTGGACTTGTTCCAACAGTTTCATGTCCTTTTTATGTTGAGAACACCAGAACTGCACACAATACTCCAAGTGAGGTCTCACAAGAGCAGAGTAGAGGGGCAGCATCACCTCCCTCTACCTGCTTGTCACACTGCTTTTGATGCAGCCCAGGATACGGTTGGCGTTCTGGGCTGCAAGTGCACGCTGCTGGCTCATGTTCATTTTTTCGTTGACCAACACCCCGAAGTCCTTCTCTGCAGAGCTGCTCTGAATCTCTTCTCTGCCCAATCTGTAGCTGTGCCTGGGATTGCTCCGACCCAGCTGCAGGACCTTGCACTTTGCATGGTTAATCTTCATCAGGTTGGCATCTGCCCACCTCACAAGTGTGTCAAGGTCCCTCTGGTTGGTATTCCTTCCCTCCAGTGTATCAACCGAACCACACAGCTTGGTGTCATCGGCAAACTTGCTGAGGGCGCACTCAATCCCACTGTGCACGTCACCGACAAAGATGTTGAACAAGACCAGTCCAACACTGATCCCTGAGGGACACCACTCGTTACTGGTCTCCAGTTAGACATTGAGCCATTGACCACAGCTCTTTGCTTGCGGCCATCCAGCCAGTTCTTTATCCACCTAGTGGTCCACCTATCAAATTGGTCTCTGTCCAATTCAGAGACAAGGATGTCATGTGAGACAGTGTCAAACACTTTGCACAAATCCAGGTAGATGACGTCAGCAGCTCTACCCCTGTACATGAGTTCTGTATCCCCATCATAGAAGGCCACTAGATTGGTCAGGCAGGATTTCCCCTTAGTGAAGCCATGCTGGCTGTTACCAAGCACCTTGTTGTTTTTCATGTGCCTCAGCATGCCTTCCAGGAGAATCTGCTCCAAGATTTTGCCAGGCACAGAGATGAGACTCTGGTCTGTAGTTCCCTACCTCATCCATTTTGTCCTTCTTGAAAATGGGGGTTATATTTCCCTTTTTCCAGTCATCGGGAACTTCACCTGACTACCAGGATTTTTCAAATATAATGGACAGTGGCTCAGGAACTTCATTTGCCAGCTCCTTCAGGACCCGTGGATGGATTTCATCAGGTCCCATGGACTTGTATACGTTCAGGTTCTGAGGATGGTCTCGAACCAGATCCTCTCCTACAGTGGGCCCAGGTGTCTTCATTCTCACTGTCCCTGCGTCTGCCTTCCAAGTCTTGGGTGGTATGGTCAGAGCATTTTCTGGTGAAGACTGAGGCAAAGAAGTCATTAAGAACCTCAGCCTTCTCCAAATCCAGGGTAGCCAGTTCTCCCGATAGCTTCTGGAGAGGGCCCACGTTGTCCCTAGTCTGTCTTTTATTTGCCATGTACCTATGGAAACTTTTCCTGTTATCTTTAACATCCCTAGCCAAGTTTAATTCTAAGTGGGCCTTGGCTTTCCTAACCTGGTCCCTAGCTTCCCGGACAACATCCCTGTATTCTTCCCAGGCTACCTGTCCTTGCTTCCACCTTTTATAAGCCTCATTTTTCCCTCGAAGTTTCCTCAGCAGCTCCTTATCCAACCAAGGAGGTCTCCTGGCCTTCCTGCAGCACTTCCGTCTAGTTGGGATGCCTTGCTCCTGACCTTGCAGCAGGTGATCCTTGAATATCAAGCCACATAACCCAGCAAAATTCTAATCCAGACAATGCTTCCTTTTACATGGGAGGAAGTGCTACCCAGAGGCTCAGTAGTTGATGCGAAGTGCTTATAAACTGTGCTAAGGATACCAGATCATTACTGAGTATTTTCCCCCCATTGTTTAAAAAATACTGGCTTGCCAGATATTTGCTACTTAATGTAAATCTGGTTTTGCACAGATCTTTTGCAACAGATTTATATTCAACATGAAACGGAACAATGACAAATACAAGTCCTTTGCCTGGATGAGAATGGCACAAATCACGGGTATAGGCTAAGCACTGTCTTGCTAGGCAGCAACAGCTCTGCAGAAGAGGATATAGGGCTCCTAGTAAGAAATAAGTTGATGTGTCACCAATGCCTTGCAATAATGAAGGTTAACCACAACCGGGGCTGCACTGACAAGAGTGACCAGTAACTAGAGGGAAGTGATTATTTTCCTTTGTTACCACAGTGAGGCCACATAGAATCAGCTATGGTTGGAAAAGACCTATTTGATTATCAGGTCCAGCCATTCCCCCAGGACTGCCAAGTCCATCACTCTTCTCCTGACTGCATCTGACAGAAGTCTGGGAGCATGTGACAAAAAGTCAGTGAATAAAGAACTGCAGAACCTGAGTCTGAGAGGGCCATTTCATAAATATTCAGGCATCTAATTGCCTAGTGGGATTCTCCAACATGTCTAGGCACCTTCTACATCACTAGAAGCCTTGCATACTTTTTTAGAGGCATAAATATGTGATCATAATAATCTGTAATCAAATTGTTATTCTTAGAATGTGGTTTCCATTTTGCACATTTGGATAGGTTTCCTTCATGTAACTCTTTGCTGAAGCAACAAATTTCGCTTTTAGAGAGACTTCTCTTGTTCAAACTAAAACAATCTTAAATAAAATTTTATGTTGAGCTTTCTTTGCTGTTCAGTGCTTGTGATACTCGTTCATTTTTCCACTTACTAAGTAGCTGAAAGTTCTCTGTGCAGGCCAGATACCTAGGCACATCATGATTTGGAGGGGAGGAGGAGCTTTTTTGGAATGGCTGATCTCATTTGAGGACTATGATTTAATATGGAAGCTAAAGTTTTTGGTTTTGCTAATTGATGGTTAAGCAAACATTTTATTAAAAAAATAAATAATCTTTTTGCAAATTGTAAATAAATGTATTTTTAAAGCTTGAAAAAAGGCCATGAAAACTAAATGTCTTTATTTTGCTGATCAATTATGATTATTTTTTTTTGTGAATTCATTACACCATTTTTAATCAGCCTTGTTAATTCTACGTTATGTTACACTTGTGGCTTAACTGAAATTCCAACTTCAGGGCCAAATCCAGAATTCAAAGACTGAAGACTCAGGAAGCATGATGCTGAGCAGCAGACTTTCTGTTTTGCATTTCTTCTTAAAATTCAGACATTCAAGACTTTATTTCTAAAGAAAATCTACTTCAGGCATCATTTTTTTCTCTCATCGACTTGATTTCAGTAATAGTTTTGACAGCATGGTGCTTCCATATATTATCATGCTGAACACATGACACTATTTATTTAAAGGTCTGAATTTGAGTTGATTGTCACAAAACTGAGCTTACGCAGCAGTGAGTAAAATTCCCTCTGCTGCTGTGAGTATATATTTATGTATTGTTATACAACACTGTTCTGTTTTATTGTTCATTATTACTACAGCTTACTAGGTACAGGTGAGATTGTTATATTCCAGTTATTATCTGGATACCAGATTTATGATGACATAATAGACCACAAGTGACATAAAATAAGGGAAAACCAGCCTCTGACACTCTTACATTTTACTGTTGTGTGCAGCTGGTTGATGTGCTTCTATAAAGTTAAAACTTACGTGGGAAGATTCTTATTTTTATTGTGAAAAGCATGTGAAAGTTCTTTTCTTAAACTGGTTTTAGACTTCAGGGATAGAGGAAGAGATTCAGAACTAATTTTTAAATGTGGACTCTTGGCAGTGGTATAAATTTTATTGAAGAGACCACGGATTTCAAAATGTAAGGCACCTGTGTATGGCTCTGAGAATTACTGTATTCACAAGAAATGCATCTAGGTTAAGAATACTTGCTGAAACCATAGCAGACCTTTGAGTCTGAGGAGTCTCACTGAAATAGCAGTGAAACTCCATTGCATTTGCAGTTAATAGTAGTAATAAATCTTCAGCAACGATAAAAAATTTTAGAAATAGAGCCACAGTCATTGAAATGTGCGCTAAATATTCCAGAGCAAGGTGAAAACTAATCTGTAGGATTAATGTCTTCTTTCACAGAAGGAGATGCCAGAAATACAAATGACATCATCCACGCTGTTCAACTGTGGTAGAGTTCCGTTCCCTTGCAATGACATTGTTAAAGTACTCCTACTGCAGTGCTTTTTCTGCTTGCCTTCCAAAACCAATTGTTTGAGTGAGAAAAATTTAATACCCTTTTCCTTTATATGAAGCTGCATTATGTGGACCAGTGGGTATGTTAGTTGTGTTTGTTTCTCTTTTCTGAGGGGAAAACAAAGACAGTTTACAGAATATGCAATGTAATTTTTGTCTGCTATGAACTGGACTAAGCCTGTATCATGTGAAATGTCATGGGCTTGTCACAAGGCAGGAACTGGGAGCACAGATTTGAACCATCAATGAAATGTTGTGTATTCAGTCCTCTACACTGCTGCAAGCTCCCGTTATAAGCCAGTAAGGTGATCATAGCTACCCTCCTTTTCTGAGGATGTTGTTCCTAAACCACCTTACTGAAGCTTTGCCAACAGGGAAAACAGTACCACCATGTCAAATGTCTTTACTTTTTTGTGGTGTTCTGCATGCAGCTTTACTGAGGAAAACAAGCTACCAGACACCATTAACTTACATGTTCACTCTTAGTTTTTAAGAAGTTCACCAATTAGCTCCTTGGGCTAAACATAATATTTCCCTAGCTCAATACCCAGTTTCAGTCATGCAGCTTTAACCTGAGGAACACAATATCAAACAACATGAAATGATTGCAGGGCAGTTCATAGCTGAGAGTCTTGCTGTTTGTATTCATGTTTAGCACAAAAACTGTTTTAACCAATTCATTTTTTGAAAGCTCTGTAAGTAATGTAGTAAGTACGTCTTACTTTTTTCTTTTTTTAGTTAAATAGACCTAACTATACCTGTGTACCTTGGAACATGGCAGAGATCAATCAGTGCATATATAGCTAATAAAGTAGTAGGTAACTTTCTGAGCAAGATGTAAAATCATAGAATCATGGAATCATAGAAACATAGAATCATAGAATCATAGAATAGTTAGGGTTGGAAAAGACCTCAGGATCATCTAGTTCCAACCCCCCTGCCATGCGCAGAGACACCTCACAGTAGACCAGGTCGCCCAGGGCTCTGTCCAGCCAGGCCTTGAATACTGCCAGGGATGGAGCATTCACCATTTCTTTGGTCAGCCTGTTCCAGTGCCTCATATTTATTGCTGGAATATAGCACTCCTTCAAGGTTTAAGATATAATTTCTTCACCTGAATTAAGTGAGTTCAGTGGATATTGGGAAACTTGCTTTTATTTAAATGATGAAAAATACAGCCTGGAATTGGGATAATGTGTGTACTTGTGAAGATTGTATAGTAGCCAGTAGATACTTGTACATTTGACTGCTTACAGACATGCATTACCATCATGCCCAAGTATGCATATACCCTTTATTTGCACAAAGAATTAAAACTAAATAATTATGTGCATGTAGTTATCTTCAAACATCTGTCTCAGAGATTGATTGTGTCTAAAATAATTGAAAATCACTGGGCTACGTTGTTATGTACTGCAGGTTATTTTCTGGCTCTACCTATCCCACCACAGATCAGTGATTTTACCATTTACGTCACACAAATTTATAATTTTATAGAAGTGGCCAAAAGAAGGAAATTCCTCCCAAAGGAAAAGCCTGAGGGCCATGGTAATTTCACACATTTAATTTGGCTGCCGCCACCACTTCTTCTTCCCTTTCTCAAATGCCATGGGATCTCTGGCTGTTGATGCATAATTTTTTAAATCAATATGTCAAATGAAGTTGTTTAAACCAAACATTTTATATATGACAGTGGACTCTCTTCCAAAGCCCTGTTTGGTTAATTCTGCAATGGAATTAAGTTATGATCTGCAAGCTTTCATTTTAGAAATGTTACCTTCCTTATTTGTGTATTTTAGCTCTGATTTTTGTGTTTTGCATCTAATGTTGAGCTATGAATAGAAAGAGAGGACAAATCAGCTCCTCAGCAAGAAAAGTAAATTTTTTCAGGGTAAAGTGTTATTGAACTTCATTAAGATATGGAACAAATATAATTTAATGGCACTTTGTCACAGCAAAATATATTTCTTCATATGTCTTTTATCCATGGATTTCATCAATACTCTAGATAGGCACTTCGCTACCACTAGTGTAAAATGTTGTTCCCTGGCTCTCCTAAACTAGTGACGTTTTTGCCCAACATCTATCAGTCTTTGCTCCAGCTAGTGAGAACAAACCTAAGAGTTTTTAATGATACATAACAATGTCAAGTTATTCTAGTTTTTCTTAATAAGTGTGCTTTTCTCAGGATAAACAGATGACGGACAAAGCATCTTCAAAGACTCACATAAACCCATTCATCAGTCAGACAGATGTTTTTATACAACTTTAGGGAGGGTTGTAGAAAGTTGGGAGAGTAATGTAAAGTAGGGAAATTAAGAAAATGGTGTAAAGTGACGCTGGCTTTACATCCATAGTGTGAAAAAAAGGTCTGTGTTCTCAAGGATAGACAAAGGTGGCCCATTTGCAAATTTCTTTATGTCATGTTATCTGGACTGAATTTATTTGGTGTATACTGGTTAGCATTCGAGAGCGTCATATGAAGTTGAGGGAATATGAATGAACATACCCCATGTGATCCCTGACTGTCTATTGTACTCTATTTTCTGGCATTTATCAGACCTGCTCTTTTTCACAGAGTGCAAGTATTTTCCAAATTCACTAGAATTCAGGGCAATTTTCAAGGTTGGTTCTGAAGTTGCCGGTAGCAAGTCTTGTTAAACAGAGATCATGAGCTGATAGACATAGTCATCCAAACAATTTTCCAATTAGTCATTATAACAGTGCCTCTGGCACTATTGTAAATACGTAACTAAAAAGCTTGTTTAGCATCACCACCACCTGCAGGCGTATTGGCACCTTATAGAGGATTATTCTGAT